>JALAAE010000014.1:0-727321 GCA_022702365.1 Epichloe sibirici | reverse complement strand
TCTCTTTAAACTTCTATTTTATCTTATTAAGGTATAGGTCTAGGGAGGGGATATAAGTCTTAACCTCTAGCTAGGTAATAGGTATAGCCTTAAATACGCTAGCTATAATTTAGAGGTAGGTTAATTAGTTTACTATAAAGCTTCTAACTATTTCTCTTAGTTTTCTGCCTTTCTTAGTTAAGGTATAATAAGCGCTTACCCTATAGGTAAGAATAGGTTAGACTACTTATATATATAGGAGTTAAGTATCTCTAAAGCTATAGCCCTAAGCTAATACTACTAATATAAAGAGTATAAGCTACTACTAGGTAAGCTTGCCTTTAAGGATATTCTTATAGGCACTTTAGTTAAGTTTTTTATTAACCTAGACTCTAAGGAACCTATAGAACTCTATAGGTGCTATCTCCTCTATTCTAAGCTAGACCCTAGCCTAGGGAGGCTAGTAGGCCTACTAAAGTATATAAGTTTAGTTTTTACTAGGTTAATCTTTACTCCTACTTTTTTTTACCTATTCTTTATAAACCTTTTATATAGTTTTAAGCCTCTTCTAGGTCTAGGCTATATTTTACTAAATACTACTATATTTATATTATTAGCAAATCCTATAGCTACTATACCTAGGATAGCCTAGAGGTATATATAAAGCTTTGCTAAGTAAAGAAGGAAGAGGATTAGTAAGAGAGGTAAGCCTTATAAGGTGCTTACTTTAATCTTAAGGGTCTTAAGAGTTTACTATTAAAGCTAAGCTAGCTTATTCTATCTATAAGGAAGCTATATATTATAGCTATTAGCTAATATAGTATATCTATTTAGATTAATAGGTTAATTAGGTATAGGTAGCTAACTCTATTAAATACTAATAAAATATCTATTTATACTAGTAAGCGTAATACTACCTTTACCCTAGGCCTCTCTTATATATTTTATAAGAGCTTTAATTATGGTTTCTATTAACCTATTTATCCTATTACCTATTTATAGTTTAGGGAGGAGGCCCTTTGCCTTAATAAAGGCTATAAGTTACCTTATAATTACTACTTCTATAATCTTTCCTACTGTGATGATCTAGGCTTTGCCTAGACCTAGCATATAGGTGTCAATTGAGCAAGTCAGAGGGATTTGTTCAATACGTATCCTTTTGCTTGGCTGCCTATGGCGCAACTGGATCGGGCAAATCCACCTATGCGTGCGCGCTTAACACCCGCAATAGCCCCTATAGGGCTACACTATAACATTTAAACAAGTCACCCTAAGGTTATAGGTTTAAGTTAGCTACGTGCAGAGAAGGTTATAATAGGGCTCTTCCTAGGCTTATAGGGACAAGAGAGGGGTCCCTAGGGGATGCGTGGTATTGCTAGCTAATAGAGAGAGAGAGAAGAGAGAGAGAGATTAGGTCACATAGGTTATATTAGAAGAAGAAGGCCACTGCGGGAAAGAGCCTATGTGATAATCTAGGCTTTGCCTAGACCTAGCAATATAGGTGTCAATTAAGCAAGTCAGAGGGACTTGTTCAATACGTATCCTTTTGCCTTAGCTGCCTATGGCGCAACTGGATCGGGCAATCCACCCGTGCGTGCGCGCTTGACACCCGCGATGGCCCCTGTGGGGCTGCACCGTAACACCTACTATATTTAGTAGTAAGATAGGTCTTTATATATTAGCTTTTCTTATCTTTTTAGTTATTTTACCTAGTTTTCTAATTACTATTACTCTTATAGTCTAGAACTAGGTTAGGAAGTACCTTACTTTAAGGATAGTATTTAGTAGTTAGACTATAGCCTTTTAGCTAGTTCTTTATAGGCTTTAATAAGGCCTACTAGGAGTTTATTATCTCCTAAGGCCTTTTAGCTAGCTATATTTAATAGAATATTTATAATATTCTCTATTCTAAATTATTCTTTATCTAGGAATAGTATATTATTAAGTTCTAGGAAGGTAAGATCTAGGATATAGGAGAGGTTACTATAGGTTTAGGGAAGAATCTTTATGCTAGTATACTAGCCTTATTATTATAGGTAGTAGCTAGGTTAGGGTTATTATTAGTTCTCTCTAGTTCTAGAAGTCTAAGGAGTTCTAGGGAGGCCTAGCTATAGAGCTAAGCCTACCTCTTAAGTCTCTATACCTTACTATTTTTTTTCCTATATATTAGCCTTCTATAAGGCCTCTCTCTATATATTCCTTTTTTTCTCTCTAATAATGTATTCTTAATCCTTATTTACCTTAGAATAGGCCTGCTAGTTTATATCTATCCTCTAGTATCTTTATTATCTCTTAGCTTATTTAGCTTTAGTACTACTTTTTTACTTTCCTTAACTACTATGCCTTTAGGCTAGGGAGTCCCTAGTGCTTCTATAAGGCTACTTTCTTTACTATTTATTATAGGTTTATAATAAGCTATATTATATATATATTAATCCCTTCCTTATCCTAGGGGTTTAGTGCGTTTTCTGCTTAGAGTTATACCACTACCTTTGCCTTTATATATAGTCTATTTATTATATTCTAGGTATATCTAAGGACTAGGGAGGCATTTTCTTATTATATAGTAAAGATACTAATTAGCTATAGAATATAGTTAGATTCTATAAGGTCTTTCTATATTATTATAGTAGACTTAAATATCTAGGGTTACTCACGCTAGGTTTATAGTGCTATCTCTATTATCTTTATATTATCTTATAGGTTCCCCTTAGGGCATTACTAGACTAAGCCTTTACTAGCTTATAAAGTCTAGTAATTCCTTTACTTCTCTAGTTATCCTATCTAGGTTATCCTAGAGAGAGTGTTTTTAGTTAAAGTTACCTATAAATACGCTTTAGCTATAGGGCTCTTCTATATTAATAGTATAGATAGGGGTATTCTAGTTATTAGTATACCTTTCTAAGTAAAGGGAATAAATATTAACTCCTTTTATTTCTACTAGTAACTAATTAGTTCTTTCCTAGGCTAACTATAATCCTATATTATACTTCTTATTTATATATACTATATTTTACCTATTATAGTATACTAGTTAGAACTAGGTAAGGCCTAGTGCTAAGGGCTATAGGTGCTTTATATATTCCTACTCTTAGATATAATTATATCTATATTAGTTAGTAATAGAGCGTAATGTGTATTAGGCTATCCCTCTTATTTATATTCTAGAAAAGGACTTATAATATTACTATATTAATTAGAGGGGTAGTGGGTCTTTACTATCTTATACTAGTTTTAATCTGGTTCTAAGTTATTCTACGTATTACCTAATGCTTTTAGCTCTAGGCTATTTAGCACTCTATTCTATATTTATAGAGTAGCCTCTTTTTCTTCCTATTATAATAATAAGTTCTATAGCTATACTAGGCCTCTCTTAGGGTAGTATTAGGCTTCTATCTAGGGAGTTAATAGTAAAATATAATAGTTATTTTAGATATCTTACCTTTATTATATTTTACTTCTCTTTTAGTATAGGATAGTCCCTAGACTAGGCTAGGTATAGGCTAAAGCATAGAATATAGTTTTCTTTTATTTATCTGCTTTTTATTAAGTAGGATATCTCTTATCTTTATACTAGCTAGCGTTATACTTACTATACCTTAGAGTTACCTTATAAAACTTTATAATATAGCCTATTTAGAAGTAATTATAGTACTATTAGGGTTATAGAGTCTTATTATATAGTTTAGTTTAGAATAGCTTTGCTTTAAAGACTATTCTATCTTAGTATATCTTATTAGTGTCTTTAACCTTAGCTAGTCTAAGAATTAGGGTAGTTCTTTAGGCACCTTCTCCCTAGGGGTGCCTTATAGTTACCTTAATTATATTTACTTTATTTACTTTTCTAATCTTAGTTACTAGGTTTTTAATAAAAGTATACTTTATTAGGAATTCTTTAATAATAATACTAAGTATATAGTAGTAAAGGGTTACCTCTAGACTAAATGCTTTAGTAATCTATTTTTAGTCCTCTTTATATTAGGTAGTATTTCCTTTAAAGGTAATAATTATATCCTTACTAGGGAGTTATCTAGCTACTATTACTATAGCTTAGCTAGTAGCTTTGTTTACTACTATTATTATATCCTTAGTGCCTTTAGACTAGAGTAATTCCTAAATAGTATTTCCTTTAATAAGTACTTCTCTATATTATTTACTAGGGATCTAGAGAGAGAGGTTTATTATTTAGTCTTCTTAGCGCTAGTCTAGCTATAATACTTACCTAAGTTAAGGCATTATTATCCTTAGCTTCTTCTTTAATAGCCTTCTTAAGGGCTTATTTAAGGGCTTCTTTAGTAGTGTAAATATTACTATTATTATTATTTATTATCCTAATCTTAGTATAGGTATAGTCCGCTGCCTAGCAGGCTATAGCCTTAGTAATACGCTATACCTAGGTAACTTTATTACTAGGGATAAGGCTAGCTATCTTATTATAAAATTTCGTATTATTAAGATATTTAAATTAGTTCTAGTCTATTATTAGGTTATCCTTAACTCTTTAGACATTAAACTATCCTATTCCTATATTTAGGTAGTAATAGCTCTATGCTAGCCCCCTTTCTCCTATATTAATTACTATTAGCATCTTACCCTTATGCTTGCCTCTAGCTCTATCGCAATGTAATATTATAAGGGGGGGTAAACAGAGGTGGAGAATTTAAATATTAATGTGGTTTGTATTTTAGAGGCGATTCCGGACCTTTAGATCGGTGCGGAAGAAATCTCTTCAAGCTTTTGAAAGAATATATAATAAACCTAAAAAAAGCTTTATTATAAAATATAGAACTTACCTTATTAACCCTCTTACTAATTTATAATAATTCTATAAATATATAAGAATATTAATCTAAATAACTATAGAAGAGTTAAATAAAAGGCACTAATTCCTATTAAGGCCTAATATAAAAGAGTAGTACTAGACTAATTAAAAGTATAATAGATATAGTAAGGAAGCCTATTATAGATAATTATACTCCTAAGGTATTAGAAGTGTTTTATATACTAAGAAGTACTATATATATAGTAAAGAAAGTTATTAGTTAACTAAATACTTTAAAAAGGTATATAAAAAGGTATATTAATACTTTAAGAATTACTACCTTATAGAACTAATAACCCCTTCTTATAATATTTTCCTAACCTAGTATAAAGGTAAAGAGAATAATAATATTCCTTCTAAAGAAAATAAGATTTCTACCTATATAATAAAACTTAGATTTAAGAAAGAAAGTAAAGAAAATAAAATCCCTATAAGCTTCTTTATATAAGGTATAATAATTAATAGTTATATAACTATAGAAATTCTTATAAATTAAGTAGCTACCTATACCCTTATAAAGAAGGATTTATTTAATCTCTAATAACTAAAAGAAGCTCTAACTACCTTTCTTCTTAAAGACCACTACTTATTAGGTATATTCTAAGGTATTATTCCTAATACTAAGGCTATAGGCTACTTATTAGTAAGGTACCCCTAATTTCTTACCCTATAGTAGTTAATCCCTAAGATTTAGCTTAATAAATCTAAAGCTAAGAAGGTAATAATTAGATTTAGAAGTAGTAAGCTAATCCCCTTAATTAGATTAATTAATATACCTACCCTATTTAGTATTATTTAATTCTATATAATACCTATAAACACTCCCTTCCTACTATGCCTTATAGATATAGATTACCTTAAGATTAATTTCTATATCTCTTAGAATATCCTTTAATAAGGTAATATTAAAGTCCTTATTATATGTAAATAGGGATATCTATAAATACTTCTATAAAAGGAGAGATTAATTACTTAGAGCTATCTAACTAAGGTTAAATTATAGCGCTTATATTACTAATTTAGTTACTCCTCTATTTACTAACTTTATAATATGCTTTCTAAATTAGGCTATAAGGTAGATTATAAAACTATTAGATAATTAATAAGGATTTACTATTAATATTAAATAAATATAGATAATCTATATTACTTTAAATTTACCCTTAAGAATAAATATAACTTTAATTATAAAGTAATTATAAATATTATATATCTTAATAGTAACTACCCTATTCTTTATACTATTAATATAGCTATATTATTTAATATAGCTAGATTCCTTAAAGATATTATAGTAAGGGTAATATAGGAAGCCCTTTAACTCTACTAGATTAATACTTACTAAGGTCCTTTAGATTAGATTATAACTAATACTAGTATAATATTTAAAAGTAAGGAATTCTATTAATTAATAGCTTTAATATTAATCTTAATTAAAGAAGTTCCTATTAAGGCATACTATAGTATTAGTAAGGTTAAAAGGTATTATAGACTACTCTAAAAAGCCTATAATATTATCTAATATAAATACCTAATAATGCCTAAAGCTATAGCCTTATAAATAGCTATTAAAGCCCTTAATAAAACTATAGGCCTAAATAGTATTATTCTAACCCTCTTAGTCTTTAGTACTTATTTATAAATAGTTAATAAATCCTCTCTATTACCTTATATTAAGTAATAAGCTATTATAGTATAAAAGGTAATAAAGGAGATTAAAAGGCTATATACTTTATAAAAAGTTAATAAAGCCCTTACTATAAAGAAATAGCCTTAATACCTTATTAACTCTTAATCTCTTACTTACCTTACCTATACTTATATAATAAGAAAGCAAAGGATAGTAAGGCTTATATAAGCTCCTTATAATAGATAGAGAGAGCTATACCCTTAATCTTCTATAAGGCCTTAAAGTCTTTAGATTTATCTTTATTAAGCCTTATTGTAAAAACCCTAATAAAGAGAAGCTACTATTAGAAAAAAGTCTTAATCTAGGGGTAATTAAGGGAGAGGACTAAGAGGTATAAATTAAAAATATAATACCTTTAGTTCCCCTAAAGAGAAAGCCTAGAAAATGTTAAGAACTGGCCTTAGGGCTACTGCTTATAAGCGTTCTAAATAGTAATATTATCCTTACAGGAGAAGGAAGGAACTAAGCTAGAGGTTACATAGGATCTAGCTTTATACCGTTATATATATAGGTTATACGTAGCTTATATATAGCCCTAACCTAGCTACACATAGCCTATAACCTTTATATACCCTTTCTAGATCTAGGATTAACCTAAGATATAACCTAAGCTTTTAAGCTTAAGTCTATAATATACTCCCTTACTTAGGCCTTTCCCTCTCTCTTTTTTATAATTATTAAGTTATAAGTAAGTAGTATATATATATAGCTATTATTATGAGCGTTGCTATTCGGAGCTGTGTTTTCTTGCTCACCGGCGCTGTACCCACATAAAAATTTGTCCTAGCTGCATTTAGTCAAGCGACTTGATTGCCACACCCTCCCGTAGAAAATACATATAATCTTATAGAATCAGACCCCGCACTCTAAAATGCATCACAATATAAGCAGATTTTTTAATTTAACGCGCATAAGGCTTACGAATTCGCTTAAAAACGCGATTTCTAGTGTTTTCTTTAATTATGTACACTTTAGCTAGCCTAACTAATTCTTCTAGCCTCTCTGACTAGCTTAGTAATTAACAGTCTTATTAGATAACGCATTAGATAATAATAGTAGTAAGCATCTTGTAGCTTGTCCTACTGCTAATTATAATTGCGTTATAGTTACATATAAAGGTAATGTCCCTTGCAACCCTCTTTAAGCTTAAGGTCTCCCTTAAGGTCTCCCTTAAGGCCTTCCTTGCAATGTCTGCGATAATGCTTTAACTTCTGCCTATGTTCTTATGCGCCTTATACTTAAATTTAGTCTTCTAGAGCCTCTTAAGCCTTAAGTTAATAGTAGCTACGGTTAAAGCGGTAAATTAGATACTATAGGGCCCTATAAAGGGCTTTTAATAGAGGGTTAAGACACTATAGGTTAGAATTGGTTAGTTTTTGTGTTCTAAGGGCGCTTATAGTAGCGGTTAATAATAAGGGGGTCTTAAATTTAAAGCATTAGATTATTAGAAGGCTAGTAATAAAAATTAGATAACCACTATATGTAATTTACACGCAAGGTTAATTACTAATATACTAGAAAGCTTTATAGCCACTAGTGATAATAAATATCGCGCTTTGTAAGCTACTAGCGTTATTTAATTCGATTAGTAATAATATAGGCATAGGAAAGCAGATATTGCTGTTAAAATTAATAGGGCTGCTTGTAGGGAGGAAGCAAATATAGCCTTAACTATGAATGCTTAAGAAGGTTAAACTGTTAAAGAAGAAGATTAATAGTAGAGAAGGTAATCTTAGTGGGTAGCCTACTAAGCTAATCCTTTCTAAGATAATACTTCTTCTGCCTTATTTTATCCTTTGTAATTAGGCTTATATATCTATTATGTATGTCCTTTAGCATATAAATTACTGTAAGGAAAAGATAAAGAAGATTACTAATACCTGTAATAATATAGGACTTTAGATTCTAATAAGATAATTTAGTTAGGCTATTAGTATATTACCTAAAATTGCAATAGAATAATGTAAAACAAAGCGCTTACTACTTATACTAAGGTAGCTACTAGTCCCTTATATACTTAAGGATATCCTTTTACTATAGATTATATATATCCTTTATACTCTGCTAAATAGTATTAAAGGAAGTAGCTTTGCTTTTATATATTAGCAGCTTAAATGCCTTAAAAAGCCCTATAGGGCTATTATTAAAGGCATTTTAATTAGCATTATTAAGGTCTATAGAAGAGGGTTTAGCGCCTTTAATATCCTTCTAATCACAAAGAATTTAAGCTTAAATCCTTACGAGGATATGCCACACATAGAGCTACTGCTATGCTTTAGGAAAGATTATCTAAAGGGCGTTTTTTAAGGCAGTCTTATAGTCTATAATAATAATATAAGGGTAGGGAATAAGGAATTTATTGTAGACCTCATTAAACATCGCAAGCAGCTACTTATAGCTTTCCTCTATTTCTAATAATAAAAGCCTAAAGCTAAGGTTTATAACCATACTCTAATTTATAATAGTAGTAATTACTATTATATAGAGCCTAAAGCTGTTTATTTTATATATATTATTAATGCTAATAATATAAGAGTAAATCTTCTATTTATTAATACATTCATAGGTGGTCTAGAAGGCTAATTATAGCTAATTATTAGGGTCTAGATTAATCCTATAAGGGTAGCCACTATTAATTAAAGACTATATAAATCGCTATATGCCTATAAGCCCGTTAAGAGCTTTAATTCAGAGCTATTAATGGTTATTATAAATATCTTTAATTATAGCTACTGCGTTAGGGAATTTAATTTAAAGCAATTAGCAGGCCTCGCGGGTAGGAATGCCTTATAGTTACGTAATCTCTTTAAGCAGTGCCCTATAAGCTAGTATATGCTGGTAATAGAGAGTGTAACTATTAGTGCTAATAGATTAAGGGTGATTATAATCTATAACCTTAACGGTGTATAGCTAAGTGTTATTTATTCTTATACTATATTTTACCTAGAGCTTAAATAGGCAATTATAGAGCTAGGTGCTTATTACACAAATGCCTTAAGATTTAGAAGGTCTTTGCTTACTATGGTTATAATAGATTAGAATAGTTACTATAGTGCGAGTCCTATAGATAAGTTAATAATTACTACTAGACTTCCTAGTAAAGGCATAGCCATAAGAGTAGCCCTATTATTATAAGAAGTTATAGAGATTATTAAAGCTATTAAATTATAGTAAGGGAGGTAGTGGTAGGATTATAATTATTAGGTTGCTTTTAATAGGGATATTATGCTCTACGCTATATAGGATAATAAAATTATTATAAAATCAAATATATTACATAAGATTAGACATTTTAATAATAGAATTTAAAGATTTAGTAATAATATTAATGAATACAGTGGCATTACTAATAAAAGTGGTAATGTTAAAGGAAGGAGGATGGTTATAATTAGGAGAATTAGTAGGTGGCTACTATAATACAGCTACCTATAGGTGCGAGGGGCAGTGCTCGCAGGTGCTACGGGCAGGGGTGATAGGCCTGTAATTCTGACTATTTTTTTTGCCAGGGAGTGCCATATAAATTTGGTGGCGGGGCGTGGGATGTGGGATGTGGCCCTATCACCCGGTGGGTACAGCGCCGGTGAGCAAGAAAACACAGCTCCGAATAGCAACGCTCATTATTATATAGTTATATTAGGCCTTATATAGGGCTAGTATATAGCCCCTCTAGTAAACCTATAAGTAAGTAGTATATTATATAGCTAGTATTATATATATATATAGGGCTTATATAAGGCTTATATATAGCCTAGTAAGCTAGAAAAATTTTTCCTTATAGGCTACCTTACCCCTAGCTTATTAAAAAAAAGCTTCCTTACTAACTCTTCTCCTTATAATACTAACCTAGTTTATTTCTATATTATTACTAGCTAATATTATACTTTACTTACCTAATTACTCTTACTTTCTTTTTATATATTATTCTTTACCTATTAAATTCCTTTTTCCTTCCCTAGCTATTATCTATCCCTTTAATCCCTTTATAGCTAATTATCTAATATCCCCTTTTTACCTTTCTTTAAAGTAAGTATATAGTTATAACCCCTTAGTACTATTATTAGAATATAAATACTCCTATATATTCCTTACTCTTTTCCCTTTTTCTTCTATTTTATACTCTTATTTTCTCTATCTTATTAGTTTTTACTACTTATCTTAATTAAATTATCCTATTAATCTCCTTTTTTACCCCCTTTCTATACCTAGTTTACTTATTATTATATTTACTATTATTACCTTAAGTATTATTACTATTACTATTACTAGTAATACTCCTTCTCTCTTATTACTACTTCTCTCTTATTACTACCTTCTCTCTTATTACTACCTTCTCTCTTATTACTACCTTCTCTCTTATTACTACCTTCTCTCATTCTTAAGAAACTAAACTACCTAGTAGCTATATCCTAGAGAGTAATTCTAATAACTCTAATAACTCTAATAATAAGGAGTAAAAGGTTTATATATTTAATATATAATAATCTTTATAATAAAAGAATATAAAAGTATATCCTAGGGTCTTATTAAGCCTATTTACCCTATTAGTATATCTATTATTTATATAGCTAAAAGCTATATTTATATTTAGGTAATCTCAAGCTAATATATATATATAAGTACTTAATAAACCTTTTAGCCTTTAGTAAGGCTATTAAGACTTTAGCTATAAAGTATACTACTTCTAAGAAAAAATACTATATTATTCTAATAAAAACTTTTATTTACTATTAAAAATATTTTAATACTATTCTTACTATTACTTATATTAATCCTACCCTAGTAATACCCCTTTTATTATCCCTTACTAATATAGCTATACTTAAGGTATTACTAAGTCCTAGGCCCTTACTTTGCTTAGTAAATATCTCTTACTTATTAGTAATAATATAATAATTAAGTTTTTTTATAGTATAGCTATAATAAATAAGAACCTTTCTTATATTACCTTTACTTAGAAGATTATTATTACTAAGTAATATATATTTAATAAGACTATTACTTACTAACTAAATACCTATTATTACCTCCTAGGAAATAACTAAAATAAAGTAACTAATCTCTTTTCCTTACCCCTTATAGCTTAATTTTTTTTTTTTGATATAATAAAATACTAGCTCTAGGCTATATATATAATAAAGAAGAAAAGGATTTACTATACTTTAGTAGTTAAATAAAAATATAATCTTTTAGGCCTATTATATATTATTATATTACCTTATTATACTTTAAATCTATTTAGTGCCTTTATATCTTATATACTTTCTAGTAATTCCTAAGTTAGCTATATATATTCTTTTTACTTAACTAGTATATCTTATCTTAACCCTTATTCCCTATATTTTTAGCTATAAGTATCTCTTTTACCTAATACTCTAAGAGATTAGGGTTAGTATTTATTATTATAAGTTCTAGTAAGGGATATTTATCTACTAGTATTTAACTTAGTAATAGGTTAAAAGCTACCTATTATACTAAGTCTATATAGAAAATAAGGTATAATTCCCTTAGTATATCTAGTTTAATAATTAAAGGTATAAGAACCTTAAACACCTTATATTTAGCTATAACCTAATCTAACTTTTTATATAGTTTATTTATCTTAAAGTTTTAAAGATTTAACTATATATAATCCCTAACCTAAAAACGCTTTATTAGATATTAATTACTATTTATCTCCTCCTATTATTATTACTAAATAAATACTATAGTAGCTTATATTAAATCTAAGCCCTTCTTAAGATATTATAGAAATACTTAAGCCCTTCTTTTAATAAGGTATAAGATACTTACTTATCTAGTAGTTTCTAATTATTACTAAGTTATACCTATATAGGGCTATATTTATACTAATCCCTATTACTAATAAGTCCTTATTATTTAATATAAGCTAATATATAAGGAGATAATCTAGCTATTTAAACTATAAAAATAATAGTATTACCTATAAGATAGCCTATATCTCTTAATTTACCCTTTCTATACCGCTATCTATTTATAGATAATAGGCTATTAATAGTAACTATTATATACCTACTTAATTATAAAGTATAGTCTAAAAGTTACTTAACTAGTCTAAACTATAATCTATAATAATTTATATAGGAAAGCTATAGAACTATTACTAATACTATTTAAACTATTCTATATATACTTTAGCCCTTATTAATATTATAGCCTTTAGCTAGATATACTTAAAGAGTTTATCTATAATAACTATAAGGAACTATAGGTTATCTAGGTATTAAGCTAGTAAGTCTATTATAAAGTTAATAAAGATCTATAAGTAGTAATAATCTAGTAAGGGAATTAGTTTTAGTAAGCCTTATCTTAATAGCTTTTCTACCCTTATAATAGTAGTAATTCCTTATAAACTAAGTAATACTTTATAATATACTATTCTAATAATAGTCTCTTTAAAGTGTCTTAAAGGTTATATTATAGCTAGGGTAGCCTAGTAAGGGTAAATTATATACCTATTAGGTTAAAGTTATAGTAAGGATTTCTAAGTAAGGATCTAAGTCTAGCCCTAGAACTAAAGCATACCTTTAGCACTAATCTAATAATTTACTATTTACTCCCTTATATTAATAGCCTTTAGAAACTTCTAGGCCCTTACCTTAACTATATTAAGCTATATCTTATAAGTTATATTATAAACTAAGGATTAGTCTTATAAAGATTAGAGATACTTATCTATAAATATTATTACTCTAGTTAGTAAGCCTATAGGTATAGCTATAGTATCCCTTATATTACTATTTTCTAATAATAAGATAAGGCTTATACTAGAGTTTAGGATAGTTTATTTATAATAGTATTAGGCTAGCCTTATTACTAAATATATAATTAGCTTCTCTAGTCCTCCCTTTTATATCTTTTCCTAGAAATATCTTAATAGTATATCTAGCCTTATTACCTATAATCTAGGTCTATATTATAAGTTAAAATTAAATAGCGCTAATATCTCTACCTATCTTACCTATTATTCTAATATCTCCCTTAGCATAGTAAAATATTCTAAGTTCTTATAGTTTATAAGTATTATAAATAGCTTACTAACGCTATATAACTCCGCTAACTATACCTTTAGATAGGATATAATTACTAATAGCTTCTTATTATATATAGTATAATTCTATTAAGCTAGCTATAGGTAAGCAGAATAGTAAGCTACTAGATATAAAATACCCTTATTATTAAATTAAGAGAGATATTTCCCTAGTGCTATTTCTAAATAGTTTACCTTAACTACTATATCCTTATTAAGGTCCTATTATATTAAGATAAGGTATAATATAAAGGCTAATTTTAGGGTTTAAAAGCTATATTATATTTATCTATTTACTAGAATAGAACCCCTTTCTTTATAAGGTTAATTAAAGGGCCTATAATTATTAAGAAATATAGTATAAAATCCTAGTAAAAGTTAGTAAATCTAAGAAAACCTTAAACTCCCTAGACCCTTATTAGTACCTCCTAGTCCTAAATTATAGTAATTTTTCCTTATCTAGGTAAATCTCCTTTCCTATATAAATAATAAACCCTATATACTTAACTTCCTTTATTATAAAAATATATTTCTTTATAATCTAGGTTTAGCCTTACTTACTATAATCTTATTAATATTACTTAGACTTTTTATATATAGTTTTTTTAAAACCCTCCTAAGTAAACTAAGATATTATTAAGATAAGTAGTTATATAGTTGCCTAGTATTTTACTAAGCGCCCTATTAATATATCTCTAAAAGATAGCAAGTATACTAGCTAAACTAAAGGGGTATATAAGCTACTTAAATAACCTAAAATATATCTAGAAGGCTATCTAGTGTTCTTTATCCTTAGTAATATAAATATAGTAAAATACTACTTATATATTAAGCTTTATAAACTATTTTACCTTTAATAATAATTATAGTATCTCCTTTACTAAAGGTAATAGGTAATAGTCCTATTCTATAATCTTATTAAGGGCCTAATAGTTTATATAAAATTACTAGCCTTTTCCTAGTTTCTTTACTAATAAAACTAAGGCTATTACTAAAGAGAAGCTAGCCTATATCTAGCCCTTATTTATTAAGTCTATTACTTACTTCTAAATTTTAAGAAAATAATATTAGGGTATATTATATAATAATACCTATAGAAGCTCTAGTTTAGTTCTATTTAAATTATATTTTAATTAAATATAGTAATCTAATTATCCCTAGTATAGTAATAAGTGTGATGATCTAGGCTTTGCCTAGACCTAGCAATATAGGTGTCAATTGAACAAGTGAGTGTTAACTTGTTCAATACGTATCCTTTTGCCTATGGCGTAACTGGATTAGGCAATCCACCCGTGCGTGCGCGCTTAACACCCGCGATGGCCCCTATGGGGCTGCACCGTAATATTTAAACAAGTCACCCTAAGGTTATAGGTTTGAGTTAGCTACGTGCAGAGAAGGTTATAATAGGGCTCTTCCTAGGCTTATAGGGATAGGAGAGGGGTCCCTAGGGGATACGTAGTATTGCTAGCTAATAGAGAGAGAGAAGAGAGAGAGAGAGATTAGGTCACATAGGTTATATTAGAAGGAGAAGGCTACTACGGGAAGAGCCTATGTAATAATCTAGGCTTTGCCTAGACCTAGCAATATAGGTGTTAATTGTAACAAGTGAGTGTTGACTTGTTCAATACGTATCCTTTTGCCTATGGCGTAACTGGATCGGGCAATCCAACCCGTGCGTGCGCGCTTGACACCCGCGATGGCCCCTATGGGGCTGCACCGTAACAATAAGGCATTTACTTTACTCTTTAGGAAGAGATCTATAAAATCCTATAATATGCTTAGTAAGAGAATAATAGGTCCTATTCTATAACCTTAGGTATTATATTTATCTATAGGATTACTATAATTTCTTATAGGCTAGTAATATAAAGCTAGATATATTCCTTTTATTTCTTTATATACTATACTATACCTATAAAGGTAAAGCCTAGGATAGATATTATTAGCTATTTTACCTTTTTATTAGCTAAAGCCTAAACTTATAGGTTATTACCTAATCCTATATAAAGCTAGTAATATACTATATCTAAATTAATCTTATTCCGCTTTATCTATAGTATCCCTAAGATAAGCTACCTTATTAACCTAGGGATTATATAGGTAACTATAGGTATTTCCTATTTATCTAAATCTACTTAAAAATAGATAATATATATTATATATAACTATTTTATAGCTCTCTTTTTTCTCTTACTTTATACTAATTATAGTATAAACTAATCTCTTATTTAAGAGAGAGAGGTATTTTAACTAGAGTTTCTAAATAAGGTATTTACTTATAGTAGTATAGTAATTATAGCCTATATAACTAGAGTATCTATAAAGGTAGTCTTATTAATTAAAGTAAGAACTAAAAAGGGTAAAGAGTTTATATTAAATTAGATCTATTTAAAGTTCTTATTAGTAATAACTATTTACTATAAGCCTCTCTATCTATTCTCCTTATAACCCTAGTTAAATAACTTAATACTAGGGTTTTTCTTTTTCTAATATTGTTAGGAGGTCTCACAGAGGCAAGGGTCTGAGCACTAGTGCAATCAGGGTCAAAGTGGTGATAATAGTTAATGATATTCAGATTAATCTAGCTACGGGCTACGTGGCCGAAGGTGTTAAGGGCATCGTGGGTTACGTGGTTAACCCACTTACGCAATGCACCTAATTATAACATAGCATTCATATTATGCTTTACTTTCTGTATGTAGCTAGATTTTAACTATTCTAATATTAGCAGTTTTCTCTTTAAAGAAAAGTAGGAAAAAGTAAAGAGAGAGTAGTAGATATAAAAGTAGGGATAAAAAAGGGGTAATAAAAATTTATAAAGTAAGCCTAAAAGAAGAGATCTATAACTCTTATTAGTTAGTTATAATTTAAAGAGAGAGTTAGAAGAGGATTAAAGGAAAAAGATATAAAAGAGATTAGAAGCTCTAAAAGCTTTAAAAATATAATAAAAATTAAGTTAAGTAAAAATAAACATAAGTAAATCCTATTAATTAAATCTAAGTCTCTTATTAGTCTAGCTGTAAGTTCTCCTAGACCCTAGACTTTTTATCTAGCTTATTAGGTCTTAGGCCTCTTTACCTAGCCTTTAACCTAGATTATAGCTTTATTTGAATTAATAAAGGTCTTAAGAGCTTTATTTAGCAATGCCTTTATTATTGTATTAGTAAGGTTATTATTGCTATTAATCCATTAGACTTTATAGATCTCGCAATGCTTATATAATTATTAGAGGGCTATAATATTAATTATTAGTTATTTTTCCTTTATTATACCTAGCTTTATAAGGCATTTATATAATAAAAAAGAATCTATATAGATAATTATTAGGATCTAATTAATTCTTAACCAATCTATAATTATATTAAGGGTTATGGTAATTACATAGGCTATATTAGTACCTTAAACTATTATATATAATTTAGAAGCAAGAGCGCTATAAGTTATATGCTTACTCTTTATTAAGCTATATGTAATAATATTGCCTTATATTATAAAAACATTCTCTTTTTCTTCCTTATTACTAATAATAATAATAAATCTAATCTAGGAACTTAGATCTTTATTATTAGTAAGAGATCTATTTATTAACACAAATAGCTTCGCTTTTTTAAGGACTAGAGGGATATAATAGATCCCTTATTATTATTATTAGATCTGCTATTTAAGTCTTTTATTTAATTAGTTTATATTATTATTTATAGGGTCTTAGTATTATACTATAATTAAAAGGTTATATAAAGCTTCTGGTTAATAGATAGTTATAATATAGCTTCTATAAGCTCTTTATTTAATATAATCCTACTTTATAGTTAGTAATTTAAGGTTAATACTCTTAATCTTTTTACTTTGCCCTTTTTAATATAAATCTATAGTATTATTAGCATTTAAAGAAAGAATATAGCTATTAAAGATAAGGGGATTCTTAGCTAAAAGAATTTGCTTTAGCTTTACTATAAATTCTACTTTCTAGAGCTCTCTTTCTTCTTATTAGAAGAAATCTTAATTACTAAGGCCTAGAGTATTATCTGTTTATATTCTAACCACTCTAAAGAGGTTATTATTACTTACATTAGTTATTAGTAAGCATAGGTTATATATTAAGGTTATTATCTAAAGCTTCTCTTTATAATAATAGAAGTAAGTTACCTACTAATAGGTTCCTACTTCTATAATTCTATATAATAGCTTAATAACTTCTATTATTATGCTATTAGGGAATAAATAATCTATTTGTTTAGGTAGAGTAGCAATAATAAGTCTGCTAAGTAGCGTGTTTAATTAAACATATGCTTACGTAATATCTTATATCTATAGGAAAATTCCTCTAGATCTTAATAATAGTGCTAACGCTATAATTAATTATTAGCTTGCTCTTTATATTATTAGGGATTAAGTTAAGATTAGCTCTTTACCCTTATTATTATACCCTTAGATAATAAGTTATGATTTCTTATAAGGCACTGCTATCCCTTTGCCTTTAATTTCTCTTACTATATAAGATTTAAAGAGTCTCTTAGTGCTATGCTTTATAGGATTAAATATTATAAATTTAAAAACATTACGCGCTTATAAGGTATTAATTTTAGCTTAATTAGACTACTTAAAGGGCTTGCTAGGGGTTATTATCTTCCCTTCTTAATATATCTAAAGGGCTAGATTCTAGTTAGCTTCTTCTTTTATAGTAAGAAACGCTTCTTAGAGTATCCCTATAGCTATAAGCTTCTTAATTAAGGTATTTTCTTAATCTTTATTTATAGTAAATAACACTAGATTATTTATGTTAGATTTATAACTAGTAGTATGAATTTCTTTATAGTTAGAAAGTAAGAATTAAACTATTAACTTCTTTATTAGTCTCCCTTACTTCCTCTTAGCTTATAAAGCCTCTTTTTCTTTAGCAATCTTTTTAATAGCTTATATAACTTCCTCTTCCTTTTCTTTAGGCTCTTTTTTACACTCTTTAGCTAGTTCTTAGGGATTAGTATTATTATAATAGTATATATATTATTTACGCTAGCTAGCTCTATGTATAGCTAGTACTAGTACTCCAGCTGCTTATTATAATAGTATAGTTTAACTACTATTATTTAGAATCTAGTTAGTCTATATAGTATTTAGAGGATATAGGCTTTATAGTTAATTCTAAGAAGCTTATAAGGGCTTTGCTAGCTATCTTTCTCTCTCTAAATATATATATCTAATTAAAGCGGAAGTTAGTATATTAGTAATGTATCTAGGCTATTATAGGTGTTTAGAGTATTATAAACTTACTATTTTGCTAGGAATTATTAGACTTTATTAGTAGCTTTTTAGATTAACTTAGCCTATTAAATAACGGATATACTTAGCGAAGACTTATTAGTTATCTATAGGTATACTCTAAAGATAAGAAGCGTAGGAATAAGGCTATTTAGTCTTACTAAATTATTTATAGCTTTAATAGCTATTTAAAGGTATTACTCTTACGTAAGCTCTTAACCTATTAAGTCTATAATAATATAATACGCTCTTTATAATAGTCTGTAATAGTATTTAACTTTACTAATACTATTATAAGCTTTTACTAGCACTTTATTAATCTTAATTAACATTAATCATATATAGTATTTAAATTCTAATAAAGTAAAGTTCTTTCTAGTATTATAAATAATCTAATCTAGAGGACTAAGGTATATATTAATCTAACATTTACGCAGAGCGTTCTAAATATCACAAGCCTTCTGCTTATTAGGATTAAGGAATTATATAGCTTAGAATAAAGTTACTAAATTAACTATATAAAGCACTAGTTAATTATTAATTTAAATAATATTAATAATAATCTTATAGTTAAATTTATAGTTATCTTTAATAGTAAACCTAAATCTGCCTAAAGCTCTTCTATTTAATTAATAGTAGTAGTAAATCTTAGTTAACTTCTTAATAGCTTTTCTTTTAACCTTATAACTAGCTCTTTATAGCAGTCTTATAAGTTATTTAACTAATAGATAACTAAATTAATAATATAATTAATAAATTTCTATCTCTAATAGATAGAATATAATTATTTCTTTAGCTTCTAGAATTCACTAAGGATATCCCTATCTTCTTATAATTAGCATAGTTTTCTTGCCTTAAATTAGCAGATTCCTTAAGTTATCTAACTTAATACCTATTCTATCTATATTAGTAATTAAGAAAAGGAAAGGTATTATAGTCTTAACTATATAGAAGGGTATTATGCTTAATTTAGTAGGTATGTTTATTATACCTTATGTTTTTACTAATCTAGCACTAAATTTAATCTTTACTTTAGTGCTTAGCTTAATCTTTAGTAATAGTATTAGCTTTATTAATACCTATAATTATTTAAGTCTAATTATTAATAATCCTAAAGCTCCTATATTTAGCAAGATACCTCTAAAGACCTTATTAGAGTAATATTCCTCTAAAATAAAGGTTATGCTTTAATCCTTATATAGATTATGCTTTAGATAGGCATATTTAAAGGCTTAATCTTATAAGGTTATAATTACCTTATTATTACTTAGTTAAGGCCCTATAGTAAAGAATTATATAATACTAAGGTAATTAAACTTTAATATTAATACTATTAGTTTATTAGTATTATTATTATCTTCTTCTTTATTAGCTTTAATATAGATTTCTACTATTTTCTAGGCCTTATTATTATACTTATTATTCTCTTTAATTCCTTAACCTTCTTAAGCTTTATATGCTATAAGGTATACTTAGAATTTTCCTTCTATTAGAAGTATTTAATACTTCTTACCCTTTTACTAATATTCTTTTACCTATTAGCATTCTTTTTCTAAGTAATTTATTAATTAGTAGCTACTTTTATAATAGATATAGTATTTTCTGCTATTATAGTATTAATAATAATAGCTATAGCTTTTACTATAATCTCTTTAATTATATAGTTAATTATAGTAGTGGTCTATAAATATTTTTTTATAATCTTTATACTCTTTATTTTACTAATAAAATTAAACCACTAATTTATTAGCTTTAGTAATTAAGATTAACTTATAAAGATCCCTTATAAGCCCTTTAAAACTAGGTAAATAATTATATTTAGCTTACTTATACTCTAGTATACTAGCGATTATACTTAAGATTTAATAATAAAGCTTTATATTAACTATTAAGAGTAGAAATAACCCTTTATAAACTCTTTTAAGTATAGTTAATAGGATCTTAAGGTATTCTAGCTTAGTTTTATTAGGGTTCTAGGTAATAATTACCTTTAGTATTATATTATTCTATTTATAGTAGTAGAATTACTAGTTACTTTTTATTTTAAAGTATTAATAGATATTATTAATTATTTACTTATAGGAAAGGTTTCTATTATTAGATAATTAAGAAAGTATTACTTAGCATTACCTATAAGTATAATTAAAAGGGCTTTATAGAGGTATTCCTATAGAAGATTAAGCCTATTATATTTATTCTAAAAGAGATTAATCTTTAGTATAAGAAAGTTATATATCTTTTTACTATAATAATTATGATCTTTATAGGTCTTTATAAGCTTAGTAATCTTCCTAATAATCTAATCCTCTTATTATAAAGCTAATAATAGTGTAAATAGTAGTGTTTCTTAAGGTTATAAAGAAGTATTAACTTCTAATAGTAATTACCTTAAAGGTAAATTATAAGGGATTTTAGTAAGAGAGGAATTAAGTATAGGATTAAGGGTAAAGAAAAATTTATTTAATAATAGTTACTTTTTAACTTTTTCTTTAGGCTATAGTGCTTTTATTTCTTTATTAAGAATATATACTAGTAAGTTAGTAACTTTACTAGATTTATCTTATATAATATAAATACTATATTTATAAAGGATATTTTATAGATTATATACTAAGTATCTAGAAGTATATTTAAAGGTTTTAAGGGTTTAATCTTAGAGATTATCTTAGAAGTTTTCCTAGAGTTTAAGATCTCTATATTATCCGCTATTATAGATATTAATTAGCTAAGTAAGTTAGTTACTAAGTTACTAATCCTTAGTAATCTAAGGGTCTAGCTCTTTAGAGCTCCCCTAATTAGTTATAATAATCTAGAAGTATTTCTAAAGTTATAGTAGTAGGCTAGACTTTTTAGGTCTTTTAGGTCTAAATATTATAGGTATTATATTTTCTTATATTACGTTTTTTATTAGCTAGTAAGGGGCTAATTTAATCTCTAGTTTAGGAAGGATACTTCTAGAGCTATAATTCTTAGTTAGTTAATTAGTTTTCTTATAATAGATAATAAGATTAATTCTTCTATATAGAGGTCCTTAATAACTCTAAGATAGAAGGGGTTAATCCCTTAGAAGCCTAATAACTAAAGCTATTAATAATCTTCCTTTAGTATACTTCTATAGTTAGAACCTAAGCTAAACCTAATAGAATTATCTTTTCTTAGTAATTCCCTAGCTTATCTATGGTTTTTTAACCACTAATTAGTGTTAGGAGGTCTTATAGAGGCAAGGGTTTAAGCACTAGTATAATTAGGGTTAAAGTAGTAATAATTATTAATAGATATTTAGATAAATCTAGCTAATAGGCTACGTAGCTAAAGGTGTTAAGGGCATTATAGGTCACGTGATTAACCCACTTGCGCGATGCACCTAATCATAACGCAGCACTCGCGTTGTGCTCCACTTTCCGTGCGCGGCTGGATTTTGACTATTCCGACACTTAATAAGGCCTTTTATAATCTTCCTATTTTCTCTCTTTAGTAGCTTAATAATATTACTAAGGAACTTAAAAAGTAAGGCTTTTAATACTTATTAAGTAAGCTTTATATCTTTTAATATAATAATATTATCTTACTTCTTTATATAGATAATATAATTTTTACTACTAAGACTAATTAAACTATTAATAAGATAATTACTAAACTTTAGAAGTACTATAAATTAAAGAAGTTAGGTAAGATTAAGTTATTCCTTAGTATTAAATTTATTTATAATTAAACTAACTAAATAATCCTTCTTTATTAAAAGCTATATATATATATATTATTTACACTAGCTAACTCTATGTAGGGCTAGTACTAGTACTCCGGCTGCTTCGTTAAAAGGGAAAACCCTTGATTGGGAAGAAAAACCCCTTTGTGTCTATGTTCGGGCCAACGCTAACCCTGACTTAGGCCTGCGTTGTGTTATATGTGGCTAGTCGTAGGTATTTATTGCTAGCTTACGCTAGCCTTATCCTATTAAAAAAAAAAAAGAAAAAAAATAAAAGAAAAGAAAAAGTTCTAGGTTCCTAACCCTATTTAGCTCTAGTCTAGCCCTACCCTATGCCTATTCTAGGCCTCCCCTCTTTATGCTATAGTGTAGTAGGCTTAGCTTTATAGTAGTAATTTACTTCTAGTTTACTTTTTAGCTAGCTTCTCTATAGTCCTACTTTTTAGCCTAGTCTAGCCTAGGTCTAGCTTATTAGTTTTGTAAAGTCTAAGCACCTAGTTTTATTTATCTTTTATAAGGGGAGGGCGGTTCTAGTATAGGTCCTAGGCGTGTCTAGGCCTAGGTTACTTATATGCTATCTAGCTAGTTTTTTATCTTATATTCTTCTTTTCTAGTCTATATCTCTAATTTATCTCCCCCCCCCCTATATAAGTATAAGAGAGAGCTCTTCCCCCTAGAGGGGTTTAACTTCTTTTCTCTTTCTTTATTAAACTTCCTATAGGTTCTTTTCTTCCTTAGAGCTATTTAAGGCTTCCCTAGGCTGGTTTTAGTTTAATTACTAATGTTTATCGTAAGCTAGTTATAATTCTAATAAAATAGCGCTAGAAGCTATAAGTATTCTTATATTCTATGCTATTCTAGCTCTAATCCGCCTAGGAGACCCTAGATCCTAAGCGTTATCCTAGGAAGTCCTTAACTAAAAAGTAGCTTAAGTAAGCTATAGTAAAAGATCTAAAGGTATATCCCCTCTACCCCTATCCTATTCTTACTCTAAGTCTAACCTATAGTAGTTAGGTAATCTATAAGGGATCTAATGTGTTTCCTATAAGTCCTAATTAATTAATAGCCCTAGGCACTAGTGCTATAATGTTATTAGTAAGTTAGTTTAATTTAGGCTTAGAAGTAAGGCTAACTAGTTTATATAGGGCTAGCTACTAATGCTTATTTTAACTATTAGGTTTAAAACTATAGCTATTTAAAGGTAGTTAGCGCCTCTATTTTAGGCCTAATTTAGTGCTAATCCGCTCTTAGCCTAATTTAACTAGCTAATAGAATAAACACTAGTAGTTAGTTAAAGTCTAGGTAGCTATAGTTACTAGGGGTAGTATAAGTGCTACTATATTAGTTTACTATTAACTCTAGTCTAGTTCTAATATTTCTCTAGGTCCTAAATAACTATTAGGACTATATAAAGAAACTCTATGCTAGGAACTATAGTAAGAAAAAGAGGAGTGTGTCTATAGTAAGTCTAGGCTAGGCTAGTGCTAGGGGGGATTAATATAATAAGATTATCTTTTAGTTATAGCGCTTAGATGCTTATATAGCGGAGATAAACTAGCTCCTAGCTACTGCCTTGCTTGCTAAGGGGTAGGCTAAGGTAATAGAGAGGGTAATTCTAGTTCTAAAGGAGGAGTAATATAGTTAGCTAGTTATAGTTTAGAGGAGGGGTAAAGGTAGGCTAGTAGGGGTAATAATACTAGGCATTAATAGTTAAAATTAATCTAAAGACTATTCTAGAGTTATAGATCTATGCCTAACCTGCCTCTATCCCTACACTATATAATCTAGCGCTTCCCCCTAATTATTTATTATATCTATTCTATATTAATTAGTTCTAGCGCTTTAGAAGCAGCCTAGGTTCTCTATTTATCTGCGTAGATTAGTAGCTAGATTTTATGCTAGTAAGTAGTATTAGAGTTATCTTATGCCTAGGAACTATCTAGCTATAGATCTTGCCTTTAGGGGGTTATTTAGGGCTAGCCTTGCCTCCTATATGTCTCCAGGCTAGCATAATTAGGGGCGTCTATAGTTATATTTAGGATAATTAACTATAATATAGTATTAGTCTTCTACTGCTTTGCTATAGCTATATAGGGGCAAAGTTACCCTAGGAATGCCTCTTTAGAATAAAAACTTATTAAGGCTAATCTTTCTAGTGTGTAATTAGACTAGTATTAAGGAGACGTGTTTTTCTAGTCCTATATAGAATCTTTAGATTTCCTTTAGGTTATAGGTAGGTAAGTGGTCCTTAGTTAGTTCTCTTGTAAGCCTATATTACCCTAGTTATTCCCTATTATACTAGTCTTCCTAGTGTTATTTCTATTCTTTATATAACTCTACCTCTAGTTTATTATTAATAAGGGGAGGTCTCCTCCTATGTTATAGCACTATTTACACTAAGTTAGCAGCGGTTTAGATCTTTATTACTATTTCACTATTTATAATTCTCTCTTTAAACTTCTGTTTTATCTTATTAAGGTATAGGTCTAGGGAGGGGACATAAGTCTTAACCTCTAGTTAGGTAATAGATATAGCCTTAAACACGCTAGCTATAATTCGGAGGTAGGTTAATTAGTCTATTATAAAGCTTTTAACTATCCCTCTTAGTTTCCTGCCCTTCTTAGTTAGGGTATAGTAGGCGCTTGCTCTATAGGTAAGTATAGGTTAGACTACCTGCGTGTATAGGAGTTAGGCGTCTCTAAAGCTATAGCCCTAGGCTAATGCTGCTAACGTGAAGAGTGCGAGCTACTGCTAGGCGAGCTTGCCTTTTAGGATATTCTTATAGGCGCTCTAGTTAAGTTTTCTATTAACCTAGACTCTAAGGAACCTACATGACTCTATAGGTGCTATCTCTTCTGTTCTAAGCCGGACCCTGGCCTAGGGGGGTCAGTGGGCCTTGCTAAAATGCATGAGTTTAGTCTTTGCCGGGTTGAACTTTACTCCCGCTTTTTTTGCCCATTCTTCGCAGACCTTCCATGCAGCTTCGAGCCTCTTCCGGAAAGCTATATATATAGAATATTATAAAGAAATTTAATATTAAGAATATAGATAGATTAAATATTCTATAGCTTTTAAAGACTAAAATTCCTACTAATTAAAAGGAACTTAAGATAGTCTTTAATCTATCTAAATAGGTAAAAATAATAGGAAGCTTTAATTAGCTTTCTATAGTAACTTAACCTAATATAATATTTACTATAAACTAACTTTATAGTATAAATTTAGTACTAAAGTAAGTCTATATAAATCCTATAAAGTATCTCTAGTATTACCTTAAGAACTCTAATAATTTAGGAATTATTCTTAGTAGTATTAGTAATCCTAAAGCTATACTCTAGGTAAAAGTATTTATTAATACCTTTTTTACTAATAATCTAAATACTAGGAGATTAACTATAGGCTATATAATAATACTAGCTAGAGAGCTAATTCTTTAGTAGTTAAAAAAGCAAACTCTTATAGTACTTAGCTTAACTAAAGCTAAATTTATTAACCTTATACTTACTAGTCTATTAATATTCTAGGTTACTAATCTTCTTAAGGACTGTTGGAACAAGCATGATATCAATCGCGGCACGCAGCCGCAATTACCCGGCAAAACGTCGGGCCGCGGGGCCACGCGCGCGCGTAACGCAGGGAGCCCCACTTGTAGCCCACAAGCCTGCCTTCTAATAGGGCAAGGACCTATAAGTCAGGTAACCCACAAACGCTCTATGTTTATAGCCACTTTTTATAATCTAGAAAAGCCTCTCTTTTCCTCTTTTCTTTCAAAGAAGATACTAAGCCTAGAATAGAAGAATTATACCTATTCCCTAGGTTATCTAATTAATCCTAACGTTAGGAACCCTATAATTCTAACACTAATCAGTGGTTAACTTTACAGATAACCACACGGTTTTTCATAACTATAGATTAGTAAGGTTAATTAGAAGAGATAACTATACCGTAAACCTGCTTTATGTAATAAGAGAGCCGCTAAAAGTAATATAGTTATGCTAAGGAAGTTTAAGTATTCTCTTATAATAAGAAAGGAACTTACTACTCCTAAGATCTAATATCCTAAGAACCCCTAAGGAATAAAGACAATAGCTATGCCTATAATCCTTTAACCTATTACATAAAAGCCCTATTCCCCTAATCCTATATCTCCCTTCTGTAGTTTTCTATAATAGAGATAAGAGGATTAAAAGCTCTTTAATAAACAGAGTAGTTAAAAGCCCCTCTCTCTAACTCTAAGTTTAGTAACGCTAAAGAAAGCACTAAAATTAGAAGAGACTAGAAGGGTAAAGGTCTATAAGTTAATAACCCCCTTCTAAGATATATCCCGCTAGAGATACATAATTATATTACATAAGAAGCACTATAATAAGTAAAATTATTTAATCTTAATAAATATAATAACCCTAAAGCTATTATAGCTTATATTCTTATTAAGACAGTAACTTATAAATTAGAAAGTCTTATTATAAGAAGTCTATTTACTAACTTTAGCAAAGACTTTAATAGATAGATAAGAGAGGCATTTATAACTATAGACTAAATAGTTGCTAAATACCTCTATAATTTCCTCTTCTTCTATAGCGTGTATATAGATCTAATAGCCTGCTAGAAGACAGCCTTAATACTTAAGAAAGTTATGAATTATAAGGGATTCTATAATTAGTAAGAAGAAGAGATATAGGAAGCTATAAGGAAGTATATACCCTTCTAAAAACATACTATAAAATAAGACTTCCTTAATAACCTTCTACTAATCCCTCTAATTAGGTTAAGATTATAATACTATTAATAGCATAAATAACAGACCCCTAAAACCTATTAACATTATTTCCCTAGCCTAATACTATTAGGCTAACTAAATAATAACCCTTAGGATAGCCCTTAATAAAGGTATCCTATACTAAGATAGGACATGCTACCTTCTATATCTCCTAGAGCACCTTTTCCCCTTAGATAAGCATACTTTTACCTAACATAGCTTAAATCTCCCTTAACGCCTAGAATATTAAGACCTACCCTAAAGCAAATAATTAATCTTATAAAGCTATATATAAGTAATATTTAATATAGCATAGATAACTATAAGGTCTTTAACTTAAAGTTAATAATCTTCTAGGGGAAATATAAGATACTAGGCATTAGACCCTATAAAGCTAGATATACTCTAGAGGCTATGCTTAAAGGAAAGGCCCTAATATACTATTATAAATATCTATATAAGCTAAATAATCCCTAAGACCTTAAGACTCTTATTAATTAGATTAAATAAAGGTTTAAGACTAATAATATAAAGTAAAGATATCTCCTTAAGTAGTAAAACACAAAGCTATAATAAATTATATAAGAGAACCTAGAGAAGTTAAAACTTAACTATTTTAAAGAACTTATTATAAAGCTTATAAATCTTTAGTAAGCAGTCCTAGATATTACCTAATCTAAAAAAGCGCTTTAGAATTAATTAATCTCTACATACTATAGTATTATAGAATATAGAACTTACCTTATTAACCCTCTTACTAATCTATAATAATTCTATAAACACATAAGGATATTAATCTAAATAACTATAGAAGAGTTAAATAAAAGGCACTAATTCCTATTAATACCTAATATAAAAGAGCAGTACTAGACTAATTAAAAGTATAATAAATATAGTAAGGAAGCCTGTTATAGATAATCACGCTCCTAAGGCACTAGAAGTGTTCTATGTACTAAGAAATACTATATATATAGTAAAGAAGGTTATTAGTTAACTAAACACTCTAAAGAGGAACGCAAAAGGGTATATTAATGCTTTAAGAACCACTACCTTATAGAACTAATAACCCCTTCCTATAATACTTTCCTTAACTAGTATAAAGGTAAAGAGAATAATAGTATTCCCTTTAAAGAAGATAAGATTTCTACCTATATAATAGAACTTAGATTTAAGAAAGAAGGTAAAGAAAGTAAAATACCTATAAGCTTCTTTATATAAAGTATAACTATTAATAGTTACATAACTATAGAGATTCTCGCAAATTAAGTAACTACCTATACTCTTATAAAGGAGGATCTATTTAATCTCTAATAACTAAAGAAAGCTCTAACTACCTTTCTTCTTAAAGACTACTACTCTTTAGGTATGTTCTAAGGTATAATTCCTAACACTAGGGCTATAGGCTACTTATTAGTAAGGCACCCCTAATTTCTTACTCTATAGCAGTTAATCCCTAAGATCTAGCTTAATAAATCTAGAGCTAGGGAGGTAATAATTAGATTTAGAAGTAGAAAACTAATCCCCTCTATTAGATTAATTAATATACCTACCCCTTTTAGTATTATCCTATTTTATATAATACTTATAAACACTCCTTTCTTACTATGTCTTATAGATATAGATTGCCTTAAGATTAACTTCTATATCTCTTAGAATATCCTCTAATAAGGTAATATTAAAGTCCCTATTATCTGTAAATAAGGATATCTATAAATGCTTCTATAAAAAGAAAGATTAATTACTTAAAGCTATTTAACTAAGGTTAAACTATAGCGCTTGCATTGCTAATTTAGTTACCCTTCTATCCGCTAACTTTATAATATACTTTCTAAATTAGGCTATAAGGTAGATTACAAAACCATTAGATAATTAATAAGGATCTGTCACTAATATTAAATAAATGTAGATAACCTATATTACTTTAAATTTACCCTTAAGGATAAATATAACTTTAATTATAAAGTAATTATAAATATTATATATCTTAATAGTAACCGCCCTATCCTTTACGCTATTAATATAGCTATGTTATTTAATATGGCTAGATTTCTTAAGGATATTATAGCAAAAGTAATATAGGAAGCCCTTTAACTATGCTAGATTAATACCTACTAAGGTCCTCTAGATTAGATTATAACTAATGCTAGCATAATATTCAGAAGCAAGGAATTCCGCTAATTTACAACTTTAATGTTAATCTTAATTAAAGAAGTCCTTATTAAGGCACACTATAGTATTAGTAAGGTTAAAAGGTATTATAAGCCACTCTAGAGAGCCTATAATATTATCTAACGTGAATATCTAATAATACCTAAAGCTATAGCCCTGTAAATAGCTATAAAAGCCCTTAATAATACCGTAGGCCTAAATAGCATTATCCTAACCCTCCTAGTCTTTAGTGCTTATTTATAAATAGTTAATAAATCCCCTCTATTACCTAATATTAAGCAATAAGCCCTTATAGTGTAAAAAGTAATAAAAGAGATTAAAAGATTATATACCCTATAAAAAGTTAATAAAGCCCTTACTATAAGAAATAGCCCTAATACCTTACTAACTCTTAAACTCCCACTTACCTTACCTATACTTATATAGCAAGAAAAAGTAAGATAGCAAGGCCTATATAAGTTCTTTATAATAGATAGAAAGAGCTATACCCTTAACCTTCTATAAGGCCCTAAAGTCTTTAGATTAACCTTTATTAAGCCTTATAATAAAGACCCTAATAGGGAAAAGCTACCGCTAAAAGAAGGTATTAATCTAGAGGTAATTAAAGGGGAGAACTAAGAGGTATAAATTAAAAATATAGTGCCTTTAGTTCCCCTAAAGAGAAGGCCTAGAAGACCCTAAAAGAACCCTCTAGTAATTATTAATTAAGCAGATTAATTAGCAAATAACCCTAAGACTTTCCTATTAAGTAAAGAGAAGGTAGACTTTAAGCTTATAATTTAATTACATAGAGAAGGCACTATTATAACCCCTAGTAAACCCTTTAAACTCTTAATAAAAACCAAGATTAATGCTTTAATTAATTAAGGTATATTTAAATTCACTACCTTTAATAAGAGAAAGCACTAAGGGATTTAAATCTTTAATTCCTATATTATTAATAAGGTAAAAGGAAAGATAGGCTAACTATATAAGAAATTAAGGCTTATTATCTAAGGTTTTAGCAATAAAGCAAAGCAAGTAATTCTTACATAGGCCTTAATAATCTAGAGAGTAAGCTAGTGTCTAATCCTTATAATTACTCCCTCCCTTCTTAGTAAAGGACTTCTTCTATAGATTTAAGATATTACATAGGCATATATGTAATCCTAGACACCGCTAAATTAAATAATCCTTGCCTTACTCCCTATTTAAATTCGTAATTAATACCCTAAGAATATAATTATAAGAGTTATTAAGCCTCTCTATAGCATTACAAAGGCTAGTATGTATTAGTAGGTAACTTACTATAAGTACTATAAAGAGAATCTCTAGATAATAATATTAAGTTATAATCTATGCTTACTAGTAATATCTACTAAAAGCCTTTACTTTAGATATATAGGAATACAGACTAATAATACTCTTGGTCTATTAGATAAGAGATTCTTATAGCTAGAAGAAGATTAATTAATTACTACTAAATTTACTATAAAACTAAAGCAATTTATTAAGCCTAATAATCCCCTTATATTTAATAGTGGAATTATTTAACTAACTAATAATACTATTAAGATATAGTAAAAAGGGCAAAGTAATAAGCTTTAATTAATCCCGCTAGAAGAGTTAATAAAGAAGTATATTAAGCAAAGGGCTTAAGGTGCTTATATCGCTTTAATCTACTAACCTAAGGCAAGCTTTAACCTCTCTATTACTATATAACACTAAGAGCTAACTATTAAGAATATTAAAGAACTTAATTACTATATTAAGTAGTAAATAGATTATTTAGATTAAGGATTAATATTTATACTACTTAATCTTAAAAAGATAAAGCTCTTTATATTTATTAATAGATTATTCGCTAATAACTAAGACTTTACCTTATAGCTAGGCTATATATTAATCCTAGCTAATAAGGAATATAAAGATAATAAGTTTATAGTATAAGGTAATATTATATACTATAGCTTAATAAAGAGTAAGAGAGTTATAAGAAGTGTACTTGCTTTAGAGGTCTATAGTATAGTAATAGGTATTAACATGGCTTACGTAATTATAATAATACTAAAGATAATTATAGACTGATTAAATCTCCCTATAATCCTAATTATAGTCTGCACTAATTTATACTTATTATATAAATACCTTATTAAGCTTAGGACTATAAAGAAGAAGTAGCTAATAATTAATATTATAGCCCTTTAATAATTATATAAACGCTATAAGCTCTATAAGATTAAATAGATTAATAGTAAAGATAACCTAGCGGATATATTTATAAAGGCAATGCCTAATAAGGCCCTAGAGAGGTTTATTATAGGTAATATAGTAATAGTCTAGATAGAAGGATAGGTTACCTACGTATAAGGTTGCCTATATAGGTCCTAGACCTAAACTTAGCCCTAAAAGGAGAATAAAATAGTACCTTTATAGGCCTTTAGGGTAATATTACCCTAGAAGGAGAATAAAATAGCGCCCTTATAGGCCCCTAGGGTAATATAGCCCTAGAGGGAGGAAAAAGGGCACCCTCCTAAGTCTTTATAGCAATATAGCCCTAGAGAGAGGGTAAGATAATACCCTTTAATAAAGGGTGCCTAAGCCCCTAGGATAGTATAGTTCTAAGGAAAAAGAGAAGGGAGCGTAAGGGGGTATAGGGAGGTATAATCTAATATTATACCTATAGGGAAGAGATTATAGGTAACCCTTCCCTAGGAATATAATTTAATATTATATTATAGTTAAATAAAGGGGTAGGGGAAAGGTAACTATAGATACTATAGGTAGTATTATATAAGAAAGAAGGAAAGGGAATTAGAGAAGCTAGTTATTAAAAACTAGTAATAAGTAAGGAGAAGGGAAGGATAAGGCCTATGCCTATTATTTTTCTTTTATTTATTCCTTCCTTTATATTATATATTTATTTAATCCTTATCTCTTCTCTTCTTAGATTAATATTATATATTAATAATTATATTAAAAAGAAAGAGGTTCTAATGTTAGAACAAGTATAATATTAATCATAGCACGTAGCTGTAATTACCTAGCAAAACGTTAGGCCGCAGGGCCACGCGCACGCGTAACGCAAGGAGCCTCACTTATGGCCCATAAGCCTGCCTTCTAATAGGGCAAGGACCTATAAGTTAGGTGACCCACAAACGCTCTGCGTTTGTGGCCACTTTTCACGATCCGGAAAAGCCTCTCTTTTCCTCTTTTCTTTCGAAGAAGATACCAAGCCTAGAATAGAAGAATCATACCTATTCCCTAGGATATCCAATTAATCCTAACGTCAGGAACCCTGTGATTCCAACAAGGACTTTAGGATTAATTAATTATAACTATGATTTTTATAATTTTTTTGTTCATCGGCAGTGGCCAATGCATCTAAAATTCTCACATAACATAAGAATTACTAGCAATACCTAGCTAGTGTAACAATTAACAACCGATTAACAGTACCGCAGTGATAAAAAAGCAGCCCTATATTAATTATAACTATTACTCTTATTTATAAATATTTAGAATATAAAGGCTAAAGACTTTATTAAAGAAGATATTTTAGAAGATCTATATTAATTATTACTTTTTATCTTATTTTCTTTCTTTTTTTCTATTTATTAATATTCCGCTAGGGGTAGTGTTAGCGGAGTATAGCCTTATATCTTAGGCATTACTTCTAATATAGAGTTTTTGCACCCTAGATTAATTTATCGCGAGCTTTATTATAGACCTCTCTTGGATTTATTATAGGCTTTATTAGAAGACCTTAATTTATACTTACTTACTAGACCTTCTAATAAATTAGTCTTCTATTACTAGTTAAAGCCTATTTATATGGCTTCCTTTCTCTTCTTGTAGATTTCCTCTAGATAGTTAATCTATACCTTTCTTCCTTCTCTCGCTAGCCTCAACATCATGCAGAGCAGTGGGCGTCGCAACGTCGCCAATCGTAGGCTCTGAAGATGAGCCAAGCCGCTGTGTGATGTGATGTGCAGGAAGTTTGGCTGCGCGTCACCGCCTTGTCCAACATGACCAAGGAAACAATTAGTATTTCTACAATGTAGCCCTGTTTAGTCATTTAGAGTCAATGGCACTAGTCCATCACGAATGTACAATGCCGTAATCATCGACTCCTCGATTTTATCACGTGCATCTGTAACATGACACACAGACAGACGTACCATGACAAGAAACATCATTCCCTTTCTGCGACGCCTTGCTGGAGGAAAGTCCACAGCCACGCTATACAGGCCCCCAGCTTTTAAAGAGGTTCCCAGGTCAATGTGATAAGTATATGTACAGATGGGAAGAAACCCGCCCGCCAAGCATCAAAACATTCTCCAAATCAGTAGATGCGGCGGTGCCATTAATGGACGAAAGGAATAGATATACAGGACGAGGCTCCACAGGCGGACTGTGCTCGACAACCTAGGTAATATGCAGCGTCAGGGCTAATCGGGTAGTACGTGTGAGTCTACATGTACTGGGCCGGTTCGGGAGGCTGCCAGGTATGTAAAAGGCACAATTTGGAAAACATCCCAAACAAAGGGGAAAGGGGCAAGAAGATATATAATAAAAGAAACCCGCGTGTTACGAAATAATCACACCAGGCTCAATATGTGCTGTCTCGTTGATCAACGGCATACATCCGAAAAGCTCATTGAAGTCGTTCAGGCATTGGCTTCGAGCCTCGATGTGGCCTGGCTTTGCGCTGATTCCAATCTTGGGCACGAAACTGACATAGGGCTCTTTGCCCTTGACGAGCAATGGCCCCTCGCCCGTCAGCATAGATACCAAGTAGTTCATGGCCAAATCTTCGCAGTTGAAGTGCTCGTCCACATAAGCCCGAATCTTGGTAGTCAGCGCATCGCTTGAAGAATAGTAGTCTAAAAAGGAAATGTGCGCAAAGGCAAGACCCGATAGAATCAAGTTGTAATTGTTGTGTGCATCGTCGGTCGAACAAAACGTATATTTCCATTTGCCGTTGGGCTCTTCGACTGCGCAGCGTGTGAACCCTCCCGTCATCCGGCGACGTCCGAACTTGCGCCATGACTGGAACACGAATTCAAGATCTTTGGGCTTGTAGTATATGTCGTCGTCAGACAGAAAGATGGCTTGCGTCTGGTATGCCGGGTCGGGCCACAGTTTCTGGTTGAGGCTGTTTACAGGTGAGTGCCTATATCGAACAGGCACACCATGCTCGGATGTATAGTTTTCAGGAGGCGCCGTCTCCAAGTCGTTCCACACCACAACAACTTCCAGAAGCGAGGGAATCTCCTCGGACAATAAGCCATGGAGGGTATCGTTGAGTTCTTTCGGTCGGCTGTAGGTTTGCATGGCAATGCTAGAATCAAGCAGTCAAGATTAGTGCAAGAGCTGGGCTGTGGCGCGGCAGGGTCGGCACATACGTAAATTTGTCGTCGCGCAGATGTTGGTACTTCAGCTGCGACTCTTTCCAGATTTCATCGGTTTTATTGAACGCGCCGCATTTGGATATGTTGGTTGGCCTGTATGGCTTGGTTGGCCTGGATGGCTTGGATGGAGCCTTCCATGCCTTGACGGTCTCAGAAATGTGCTGTAGATGTGTCTCAGGTGCGTATGTAAATAAGGCAAACGCAATACCTGTGGCGGCAGTAAAGGCAAAGACGGTAAAAGCGATGCGTTTAAACAGGCGAGGCAGTACGCCACCCCGCGCTTTCGACGTATCCATGATGCTGTGCTATGCCAAGTCGGGGGAGACGAATTCAGTGGTGCTGTCCCGTGCCCGCTCGGATGGAAGTCAAGGGATTTTGGTTCAGTATCGGTTGGATCCCCTATTACATCGAGCGTTATTTTCGTCACTTTCCAGGAAGTAGACGAAAACCCGGCAACGTGGGGAAAAGTTCGGCGATTGCGTGTCGAGGAAGATGCAAGGCGCGCCAGCCATGCCAAGCTAGTGTCCAATTTGGCCACGCCTCCGTTTCTTCGTGGCCGCTGCTGGCACGGTCAGATTGCCGAGTATGTGCATATTTCAAGCTTGAAGCAAGAAGAAGGATATGCACTTATATGTGACGTGGAAATCAGGGGATGTTAAGGCTTTGTAGGCTTATTCGTTGAATTTACGGAGTAAAAATCCTGCGTTTTATCCAATTAAGTTGCACGAGACGGATCGGACCTAAATTCAGTTGGTCAACGGACGAGGCGCAGAAACAATGGACCAGACGACTAATTAATAAATAGATGGGCCCGGCTTTTATTCGACTGTTGCGCAACGGGGAAGAGATGAGAAGAGACCTTTTTCAATGTGGTATTACGGAGTACTCCGTATTTCCTTTCGAAATGGGTTGCTCCTGAAATCCCCAGGATCATATCGACTTTTCTGTCCATCCCTTCCCCATCGTCTTAACGAACAAGGCATTTCATCTTGCTGTTCCAGCACCCGACTTGAAAATACACTACGGAGTACAACCCCTGAATTATTTTCCAAATCTACATAACAGGGGGATAGCAAGCTAATTAGGCGTTAAACGGAAAATAGGGCAGAGGGGGGCTGGGATTAGTAGGTACCTTAAATTATTCGTAATTTAAGAAGAAAAGATGTACACTACAACCCCGAAATTATTTTACAAAGATACATGACACAAAATAACAAGCCAATCAGGCGTTAAATAGCAGATAGGGCAGACAGGGGCTAGGATTAATAAGTACCTTAAGTTATAAGCGATTTATAAGGAAAAAGATGTATCTTTTAGTGGTGTTTAATACCTTGCATATCCACCTTATAACGCTCTAATAGTACCTCCTCTATCTTACCCTACCCTAGGCAGAACGCAACTGCAGGCAGCTGTTATTGGATAACCTGCTAGCTGCCCCATGTGGGGCAAGTAGATTTGTAAAATAATTCAGGGGTTGTAGTGTATGAATTTGCTGCCCTATGTGAGGCAAGTAGTTATGTAGAATATTAATCCAGGGGTTATGTGTATGTAGTGTACAATATAACCCTGGTTTTATTGTAAAAATCTGTCAGGAGCGGGATGGCGATAGCATTAATGTTGGTAGCGCCTAGCGGGGCATAGAGCCGTGACCTAGCTGCGAGCTAGTCACGTGAGGACCGTGAGGTATTTAAGGGAGCTTTCCTCACTTATGAGGGGAAAGGCTAGAGATTAAACCTTTCAAGCACCTACCCCTAAGTAGCAGTTTAATAGCTATGACTCTTTAATCTAACATTCACTCTGTTATTCATTCCCAAGCTAAAAGCCTTGACAAAATCTACATACAGGGGGGAATCACGCTAATTAGCAGCTAAAGCGGGAAATCGTAAGATAGAGGTACCTAAAGTTAGCTATAATTTTTACTAAAGAAAAGGTACCTATAGATAGCGCTTATTCCCCTATATATTACTCTAATAAGCTTAGCCTTATTAGCTATAGCGTAGCTAATAAGCGCTGCATAAGTGGCGCATGTAGTCCGTAGATTCTTACGGGAAGGAGCCTCTCACTCTTGCCGATCAAGTTGTTTCAGTTTGAGATCCCCTTTACGCATCGCGCCCTCTTTCCTCTTCACGGTCTGGTTCGCGCCTTCCCAATTAATATCAGCCGCGAAACGCTCACTCCAGTCACCTTCGATTTTGCACCCGCGCTCCATCTCATCAACTGCCGCCGCTTTTTGCCCGATCAAAGTCGACATCCCCTGTCGTCTTGTAGAGCCATTTTCGCTTGGATAAAAGAAGACCCCTCCCTGCATTTCCCTCACGCCACGCCACGGTGGACACTCTGGTACATACTGACGATGTTTGGATGCTACTCTATTACTAGTATTGTGACATTGTCGGGCCCGCAGGAGGGCAACACGAATCACAATTAGACCACAATGTCGGCGTCATGCGACAGAACCATGGACTTTCCCGTTCTCTACGGATTAGTGTGGTTTTTGTATCAATTTAGCCGATGAGTGCGAACCCTACTTGGGTTAACGGGTTCCCCGGCGGTTCCGATTTTAGAGTTCTGGTTGTTTCCTACGGAGTAATCACCATGCTTTGCGATGAACTGAGATCGTGCACAGTACCTTATTGTACGCGACGCGCTACCCAACACCTGCATTCCCCTGTTCGCTTTGAGGGAGAAAAAAAAAATCGTACGACTTGGCTTGCACAGTATTGATCTTTAGAAACAATGGTGGCCATCTCTGAAAAAGTAGCCCTGATCGCGAGCGTCATTTCCTTCACTATTGCGAGCCAAACTGCTGGAGCTGTTCAGCAAAGGTCGTTCGTTCCAGATGGATATTATGTGCCTGCGTATTACCCAGCGCCGCATGGCGGATGGGTGGAGCCTTGGCAGGAGAGCTATCGCAAGGCGAGGAAGTTTGTCGACTCCATGACACTGGCGGAAAAGACCAATATCACTGGCGGCAGTGGTGTATTCATGGGTGAGTTCGTTCCTCTAATAAAGCTTGCAAAAGCAGTCGTGTTGGAGCTTGCATTAATAACATCGTGTGACAGGGTGAGTTTTGATCCCGCGATATTACTTGGACGTCCATGCTTCTTTGCGGCCAAACTCAAGATCACGCGTTTTGTTGCAGCTGCACCCTGTGATAATGAGTCTCGGCTGATCCGTCAGCAGACACTGTACTGGCAACACCGGCTCTGCTCTCCGAATTGGATTCCCACAGCTGTGTTTGAACGACGCTCCCAACGGACTCCGCCACGCGGACCATGTCACCGTCTTTCCAGACGGCATCACGGCGGGTGCCACATTCGACAAGAAGCTCATGTACCAGCGAGGTGTCGCCATCGGCAAGGAAGCTCGCGGCAAAGGCGTCAATGTCTGGCTCGGTCCAATGGTTAATCCCATTGGGCGCAAGCCCAAAGGCGGCCGCAACTGGGAAGGTTTCGGTGCTGATCCATCTCTACAAGCCGCCGGTGCTCGCGAGACCATAAAAGGTGTCCAGGAACAAGGTGTGATTGCGACAATCAAACACTGGATTGGCAATGAACAGGAGATGAATCGCATGTACAACCCTCTTCAATATGGTTATAGCGCCAATATAGGTACGGGAGCATCATGGCTTCGTCTTTGTGAACTATTTATTTTGCTGATAATCTACTAGATGATCGTGTTCTGCACGAGCTCTATATGTGGCCTTTTGCAGAAGGTATCCGTGCCGGTGTTGGGTCCGTCATGACTGCCTACAATGCTGTAAGTGTATAGACGGAAGAGCAATTTTCCCCTCGGGAAATAGGATGCTGACACATGATTTCAGATCAATGGCACTGCGAGCAGCCAGCATCCGTATCTCATCAACGGACTTCTCAAGGATGAGCTGGGCTTTCAAGGCTTTGTCATGTCTGACTGGCTCGCACATATGTCGGGCGTGGCGTCTGCTATATCTGGTTTGGATATGGACATGCCTGGGGATACCCAAATCCCCTTCCTTGGCAACTCTTATTGGTTGTACGAACTCAGCAGATCTGTTCTCAATGGCTCCGTACCTATGGATAGGCTGAATGACATGGCAACACGGATCGTCGCTGCTTGGTATCAGATGGGCCAAGACAGAAACTTTCCAGAAACAAACTTCGACATTAACACGAAGAAACAAAAGGGAATTCGCTACCCAGCTGCCTTCCCGGATTCACCCATAGAAGTTGTCAATCAGTTTGTTCCCGTTCAGGCTGATCATGACGTCATCGCACGTCAAGTTGCCCAGGACGCCATTACTCTGCTGAAAAATACCGATAATCTGTTACCACTCAGCACGTCCAGTCCGTTGAAGGTCTTCGGCACCGGAGCCAAGACCAACCCCGCTGGTCCAAATGCCTGCCTTGACCGAAATTGCAACAAAGGTACCCTTGGGCAAGGGTGGGGATCTGGCACCGCTGATTACATGTATCTGGATGACCCGATAACAGCGATTCAAGCACGTGCCAATAATGTCAAGTTTTATAATTCTGATTCTTTCCCAGGCAGTATCGATACCCCTGTGGATGACGATGTTGCTTTTGTCTTTATCACGTCAGACTCTGGCGAGAATACCTACACCGTTGAAGGTAATCACGGTGACAGAGACGCATCTGGGCTTTACGCTTGGCACAATGGAGACAAACTCGTCCAAGATGCCGCTGCCAAGTATAAGAACGTGGTCGTCGTGGCACATACCGTCGGACCGTTCATACTCGAGGAATGGATTTCTCTCCCGTCTGTCAAATCAGTACTAATTGCTCACTTGCCAGGCCAGGAAGCAGGACGATCTCTGGCCGAGGTGCTCTTTGGGGACGTGTCGCCAAGCGGTCACTTGCCCTACTCCATCACCAAGAAAGAGGATGATATGCCCAAGAGCGTCACAGAACTGATCAGCCGTGCTTTTCTGAAACAGCCGCAGGATACATACACCGAGGGTCTTTACATTGACTACAGATGGCTCAACAAGAATGGGATCCAGCCACGCTATGCATTCGGCCACGGCCTCAGCTATACCACCTTTATGTATTCTCAAGTCAAGATCACAAAGGTCACCCAAATGAGCAAAACACCTCCCGCTCGGTCCCCCAAGACCGGCATCCTGGAGTATGATCAGGCCATCCCGGCTGCAAGTGAGGCAGTCGCGCCGACGGGTTTTCGCAAGAGGTGGCGATATATTTACTCGTGGCTCAGCGCCTCGGATGCAGAGGCGGCGGTCAAGGACGCCGGCAAGAAGAAGTACCCATACCCCGAAGGTTACTCGACGGATCAAAAACCAGGTCCTCGCTCTGGCGGCGGCCAAGGGGGAAACCCTGCCTTGTGGGACGTTGCCTATAAGCTCTCTGTCACGGTGACTAACAGCGGACAAAAACACTCCGGCAGAGCCTCTGTGCAGGCTTATGTCCAATTTCCCGGAGATACCGGCTACGAGACGCCCGTCATTCAACTCCGGGACTTTGAAAAGACAAAAGTCCTCGCGCCGGGGGAGAGCACCACTGTTGAGTTACAGTTGACAAGGAAGGACCTCAGTGTGTGGGATGTAGGAATTCAGGACTGGGTCATCCCTGCTGTGGATGGGGCATACAGCGTGTGGATTGGAAATGCAAGTGACGACTTGATCGTTCGTTGCCACGCCCTTGACTTGAAGTGCGATAACGTGACCAAGGGGTGATTTTAGAGAGCATCGTCCGGGCAGATCCGGGCAGGTTAATAAATTGCAATATCCGAGTATGAAGACATTTTGCACACATGCCACTCCCTGTAAACACATAAAGGGATGGATACAGGCTTTCCATTCCATGATAGTAGTATAATCTCATGTTTTGACGATTTTGTGTGTCCAGCGTACGATTCGTCCGTTTCGTCCGTTTTGTTCTACGCCTCCTCCCACTGCCCATCCAGCCCATAACGTACAAGCTCCTGTCTCCAACGCAGACAACCCACCCTTACTCTCACTGAGCCAATTGCTTCCGTCCCTTGAGTCTCCTCCTCCAGATAATTTTTCGTCCCGTCCTACTCCGCATTCTGTGCAAAAACCCATGTCTACGCTTCTGCACCAATCTCGTGTGCCCATTCATCGTGTTTCGCGGACCAAAGCGCAGTTGCAGCCCGCACAGGGAAGGATGTGTCGATACAGCGCTCTGGGAGACGACGTCTGCTGCTTCGGCGGCAGGAGCGGCGGGTGTAGGAGTGAAGCTTGTGAGGGCATTGGGACGACGGAGAGGCGTGAGGGATGGTCGCAGGGGGGGGAGGGTGGTGAATGTTCTGGGTGCGTTAGCCAGGTTTGATGGCGCTGGGTGTACGGGGCGGATTTTACCGAGGGGGATGATGAAGCGGCTTGGTTAGTAGCGGGCGCGCGAGGCGCGTGAGGGACTGCATTGTGGTTGTGGTTGTGGTCGTGGTCGTAGTCGTGGTCGGTGATTGTCAGTTGGAGTTGGAGGAAACTTGGGGGAAATTCATGAGGCGCATGATTGGGTGGCTGGGGCGCAGATGGGGCGCAGGTGAAATGTATGCATGCACAGTGCACACATATATCTGCGCCAAAAAGCCCATCATAATCATGTCCTTGGCCACCTCGAAATCGGCGTCAATGAAACGTCCATGTACTCTTCACGGAACACGGAGTAGAAATCTACGGAGTACTCCGTACGCGTACGAGATCACTTCAATAAAACCGGCCTCTCTCCAGATTTTCCGCAAAATCTCCCGTATAATCGCTGGCGAGAGAGGGTGCGGTTTTTTCGATCGGAGACGTGCACCACGGTGGACGGGTCGTGGGTGTAGTCCTTGATGAGCTCCTCGGGACTTGGCTGCTTGGTGGTGGTGGTGGTGGTGCTGGCGGAGGAGGAGGAGGCGGGTTGATGACGATGATTCATGATGAATTGGAAGCGAGAGATTATAATGCACGAGATCTTTCAAATTTTTGAGTGATGCTCGCCCAGTCTGGATGGAAAGCTCAAGATGGATGATGGTTGGCCGCCGTGAGTCACAGCATCTTCTGCCAGATCTTTATTTAACCACGACCACACACACATCCTCACGAGTCACAACTCACTTCATACTTGACCTCCTCGTAATAAAACTCCTCCTCCTCCTCCTCCTCCTCCTCCTCCGCCCTCCCCATCCACCCCTCCACCAACTTCTCGACATCCTCCCACGACATCACCATCATGACCTCCCCAAAGTAATTCACCTCCCCGCTCTGCCTGAACCCCAGCTTCCCAAACAGCCCTCTGCTCGCCTCGTTGCCCTCCTTGATCTTGGCCATCAACCCCACCATCTTCCCTCCCGCCGTGCCCCCCTCCTTGGCCGCGTACTCGCTCAGGATACCCCGTAGATTCCGCCGTATATAGACGAGCAGACATCGCACAGAGGCACCTCCATGCCCCCTTCTCCAATTGTCCCTCTCCGCAACCATGACATCGATCTCGCCATGAAGCCGGACTGTCTCGCCAGCCGATTCTGCGGCGCCCCCCTCGTCGGGACTTTGGTCGTCGCGGTGGATGAAGAAGTTGACGTCTCCCCGCATGCGATCATTTGCGTCCGCGACGCCGGCCTTGACGGCGGTCGAAGGGGTGCGAATGCTGGTGCTGGTGCTGGTGCTGGTGCTGGTGCTTGACGGACCGAGTGGCTCGCAGACGATGAATGTGAGTTTGTCGTGTGATGCTCGCCATGACTGCTGGTTTTCGTACTCCTCCTCCAGGGTTAGCGGTTCAGATGCGGTGGCCCGCTGGATTGCCTGGTTTGGGCATTCCTGTCAATACGTTCATGTCTTCTTGATCAATGTAGCGGAGACCGACGTACGGGATCTTGCATCCAGCTGTGGTACCTGGGGACATGGTGGGCTTCATACGGCACAAGCAGGACTTTGCTGGCCTTGATGGCTGTGCCATGTTGGTTGGTTGGAGATGAGGACGGGCGAGTGAGTTTTTTATTTTTATTTATTTTTATTTATTTTTATTTATTTTTTTGGGAGGGGGGGCTTGTCTTACCTGTCCCTTCGTTGACTCTCATTCTCGAGTGCCTTTTTCGATTCGGTTTGCGCTGCGTGCTACAACTTGGATCCGAGATGAATGAGATGTCAAGATGTCAAGCTTGTCAGTCTTGACTCTTGAGACAGACGTTGAGCGGGCTCCGTCAATGGGCTCCATTTTTGCCTTTCCACAATAGCACGCATCGCAATCGGCTCGATCGAATTACTGAGAAACAAACAATGCGCGATGGATTGATGATGAGTACTTTTCAAAGATTATCAGAGGTGAGAAATCAACTTCGCTCATCCATGTTCTACAAGTGTACAGCGCCGTGCGACGCATCTTTCCATTCTACCTAGTCGTACAGCCCACACATTGATTCTGCGCATTCTTCGCGGCGTGCAATTCGGCCAGCATCTTGGCCACTGCTTCTTCTCCCATTCTAGCCTCCATCGCCAACAGCTCTGCCACTTGGTTCATCTTGTTCTTCGTCTTGTCGTGCAGAGCAGAGCTCAATTGCTCCATGACTTCTGCGTCAGAGTCGTTTGCATTCGGCGTCGGTGGAAAAATGGTACCCCATTTCTTCGCTCGGGCTGCTGGGTCGCCAGTCTTTGCTTCGGTGCCGTAGTTTGCGTCCTTTCCCTTGACTGCAAAATCGACAGTTCTTCGATCCGGAGCCACACCTAGTTCGTCGAGAAGCAGCGACGCCTTGGTGGGCATGATGGGTTGCAGCAAAATGCCTGCGATGCGCAAGGCCTCTGCACAATTGTATATCACAAGGTTCAAGAGCACGCGCGATTCGGGGTCAGGGTTCTTGACCAGGTGCCAAGGTTCTGTATCCGATACATAGCGGTTTGTCTGCGAGAATCGAGAGTTAGGGCCGGGGTGTACGAGCATCTGATCCCAGTAGAGGAGCAAGCTTACCTCGCGAAGAAGATTGAACATCTCACGAACAGCACCACCCGTGTTGCAATTCTCCATTTCGTCGTAGAATGCAGAGGGAGCTTTCTTCAGGTGCTCATCCAAGCTTTTGAAGAGCTGCTTTGGATGCTGCTCGGCAAAATGCCTGAATGCGCCATCTCGAAATGCAGAGACGGCTTCCAAAGTCGACCACTTGGCGGTTACTTTGGGTCGCGCGATCCTGTAAAATAGGTTCCCGATGTTGGCTTGCAGCTCCTTGGTGTACACCGACCCAATCAACTGGTTTGAATAGCTCATGTCTTTGGTAAAGCTTCCGTTGCGCATGAGGAAGTAGCGGAGGGGGTCAACGTCCCATCGCTGCACGGCAAAGAATGGATTGACCACGTTGCCTAACGATTTGGACATTTTGCGATTCGACATGGTCCAATGATTGTGGCATAGCAGGCGCTTTGGAAGCGGAAGTCTCAGGGCCATGAGCAGAGCGGGCCAGTAGATGCCGTGGAATCGAAGGATGTCTTTGCCAATGATTTGCATATCCGCAGGCCAGATGCCCATGTTATCAGACGGCGAGTGCCACGTGCTTCCGTAGCCAGCTTGCGTGATGTAGTTGATCAGCGCGTCTACCCAAACATAAATGGTTTGATCGTGATCTTCAGGGTCCGGAATGCCCCAGCTTAGCCGTGCCGCAGGTCTCGTGATGGACAGATCTTCGAGATGGTTTTCCACCCAATTCCGAACCTCGTTCATTCGGTGCGCTGGTGTTATCCAATTTGGGTTCTCATCGTAAAACTTCAGCAGCGCATCTTTGTACTTTGTCAGTGGGAAAAACCATGTTTCCTCTTCAACCCACTCTACTTCGCTTCCCGTCTCGTCGCTGACCATGATCTTCTTTCCTGTCTGGGGCACAATGTCTGGTCGGACCAAATCCTCAGGATAGAAGCATTCGTCACTCACGGCATACCATCCTTTATGGGTGCCTTTGTAGAGTCCCAAGTGCTCGGGCAAGCTGTGTTTGAGTTGCAGCCAAAACTCACTGACCGACTCCTTGTGTTCCGGGTTCGTGGTCCGCATGAATGCGTCGTAGGAGATTTCAGCCGCCGCCGCGAGTTCTCGGAACTTGTTGGAATTGTTGTCGCAAAATTCTTTCGGTTGGATTCCCTCTTTCGCCGCAGCGCGCTGAATTTTCATCCCATGTTCATCTGTTCCAGTGAGAAAGAAGGTTTCCCTCCCCTTGATCTGTTGCCACCTGTTCAAAACGTCGGCCAGGACCATCGTGTACAGATGACCAATATGGGGCGCTGCGAGCAACCAATAGTTAGCCATGAATGTCTGGACTTGCAGATTTTGGAGGCAAGAGCCTACCAGCATTGACGTAGAAAATCGGCGTCGTGATGTAATACGGCTTTTCGGTCGAGGAGGCGGCAGGTCTGCCGGAGCTGTTCCATCGGCTTCGAGCAACATTTCGAAGCCTACAGCCGCTGCAGACCCATTGCGGCCGACACGAGGTGCTCAATCGGCCTCGCCCAAGCCCAACCAGAGCTCGCGACGCCAATGGCGTCATGATGGTGCAGCTTGTGGCCTGTGTCTAGTGCGCTGTCCTAAACTGTTGGAGCTGGTGAAGCTCACAGAGATTAGATGTGCAGTGTGCAGGGTCCAAAAAGATTCCAGCCCCACCGTGTGAATTGGTTTCCGCCGATGACTGGCTTCTGCACGGCACCACAAATATACTATCGTCACTTATTACGCTTGCGAGCGAACAAGGCCCCTTCTTCATAAATCACAAACCTAATCATGCCGCTCCCGGATACGGACACTGAGGTCAAGGCCTCGAGTGAAGGTCAGTCCGTGTCGCCGCTGCCCTCCCTCGTCGTCGCTCTGTTTGATCTGACACGATGCGCGCCATTTCAGCTGCCGAAACATTCGTCAACCACTACTACCAAGCTCTCAACAACCGATCACAGCTTCTCCAGTTCTACATCAACTCGTCACCCAAGTATTCGATTGCCGCCGACATTTCCATCAATGGCTCCGTGGTGGCTACACCCGCGGACTACTCCACGCTGTTGGACGCACAAGGCGAAGGCGTTCGCTACGAGATAGAATCCCTTGACGCGCACGTCATCAATCCTTCGTCACAGTACGGGGCGCCCGAAAACATTCATGACAATAGCAAAGTCGAGAAGAACGGTGGGCGAATAAGCATTGTAGTTACAACCATGGGCAGAGTACAATTTGGCAAGGGCAGAGAAGCACCGCAGAAGATGTTCAATGAGACGTTCGTGCTCGTACCGAATTGGGATTCCATGGCCAGGAACCCCCCTCGCGGCCTTAAGCGATGGCTCATCATGTCGCAAAACTTCCGCGCTCTTTGAGTTTGACTCAAACGTTGCGGGGACTCGTTATGATGATTAAATGACAATAACCAAGGAAAAGAAAGGGACGGATGTTTGGGAGTCGGGTGGAAAACAACTGTATGAATAGATGACCTGGAGTCCCGGTGACGGAGTTGGCAGGCTTACCAGTCTCTTGTTATCAGCAATTTCTCAAGTCTTAAAAATAATAGATGCAAGCCGGCAGTTGGTAGTTGGTCATTCGCCGGCGACAAAACAAATCCATGCAACTTGCTCGGGTGATAGATAACACGGGCTTGATGTTGGCGCAGAGCGCTGACAAGAAAAATCAGTGGAGCCATCAAGAATAAAAAAAGAACAATATCAGCTTGACCACGCCACATATCCCCATTCTTGATCTTTACCCCACCATCGCGGCTGCAAACATGCCACCCAAGGCAAAGTTGGGCGGAAAGGCTAGCAACACAGAGCCCAAAGGTGATCACTCTCTGATAGCGAGGAATGATTTCGTGTCTATAAAAGCTGACCAGCCTTCTCAAGCCTCAGAAACTTCCCCGGCAACTGTTGGCGAGCGTACGACACAGCGCTTTTACCGAACGAACCCTGCCGAGAAGAGATTCGAAGAAGTTGGGTTCCCTGGCCTGACTCCGCAAGAACAGACGGCCTACACGTACACAAAGCTTATTCTTCCAGTCGCCGATCGCAAAGTTGCTCTGTCGAACAAGGCGGAGCGCGAGTACTGGAAACAAGTCACAAAGGACGGTCTCCCTATCCGCCGCCTGCGCAAGGACTACGCTTGGGGCAAGGACCGGAGTGGTAGAGACATCGGCACATATAGGCTGGACGACTTTCAGCAACGTGCTTTCAAACAAGCTCGACTGTCCGCATTGGACATTCTTCACCGTCAGTTCTTGTCAGAGCGGAAAAAGACACTCTCCAACGGCGGTAGACTGTCGGAACAAGACATTGCCGAAGAAAAGACGAGGAGAAAAGAGATGGCAGCTCTGAAGAGGGACCTATACGGCGAGATTACTGGTTCGCTCGTCAATGATCCGGAATGGGACGATGTTATTCCCATCCCCCACAGCGAGCCTGACGATGCCCTCGCCAAGATTGCCTACCCAGACGACTACGCTGAAGGTGGGTTCACGTCGATTGTGACTTTGCTATGACGTCGCTGACGAGCCCAGCCGTTTCGTATCTTCGTGCTGTCATGGCTGCACAGGAATGTTCACCCAGGTGCCTCCGTCTCACAGAGCACATCATCTCGATGAATCCCGCACACTATACCGTCTGGTTATATCGCTTCAAGATAGTTCAGACGCTGAAACTCCCAGTTCCCGAAGAAATCGATTGGCTCAACGCGGTGGCCTTGTCGAACCTCAAGAACTATCAGATCTGGCACCACCGCCAATTGTTGATGGATTATTATTTCCCCGTCATTGCCTCTGACGAAGAGACCATCAAGAAGCTTGCGCGGACTGAGATTCAGTTTGTCAATGCCATGCTGGATGAAGACACCAAGAACTATCACGTCTGGTCCTATCGACAGTACCTCGTCAGGAAATTGGGCATGTGGAATGTTTCCGAGCTGGCGGCAACTCAAAACCTAATAGAGGACGACATCCGCAACAACTCCGCCTGGGCTCATCGCTTCTTTCTTGTTTTTTCTGACCCTGCCACGTCTACGCCGAATCTTCCAGCCACTGCACACGATCCCGAGGTTCCCGCTCCCATCGTTGACAGAGAGCTAAGCTATGCAAAGGAGAAGATTGCGCTTGCGCCACAGAACCAGTCCAGCTGGAATTATTTGCGTGGCGTGCTTGCCAAGGGTGGTAGATGCTTGTCTGATGTTGTTGAGTTCTCGGAACAGTTTGTCAAGGACCTGGGTGAAGAGGGCGAGCAAGTGAGAAGCTCGCATGCGTTGGACTTGCTGGCGGATGCATATTGTCAGTCCGGAGAGACGAACAGAGCGAAGTTGTGTCTACAAAGACTGTGGGAGAAGTGGGATCCGGTTCGTGAGGGATACTGGAAGCATAGAGCGTCGGAACTGGACGCTCGAGGATGAAGAGGCCATTGACTTTTCGACTGGGATGTCTTGTATTATGATTCTTCTAAGTGGGTGTTCACAAATCAGCACTTTGGCTAGCTCTTCACAATCTCTGCATTGAACCTTGATGTGCTTGAGAGGGGGATGTGTCTTGTTTCCTCGTCCTTTCCTCTTTGCCCCCAATCCGCCTCCTATTGCCAGTTTATGTCTCTCCGGATTTGTTGTAAGGAGACAGGCCGGATAACCAGCTCTGGAAGCTTCAGTATGGCTATCGCGTCGCCATGAGACATGATAATGTCACCGTCCAGGCTTTCATATACTACGTCCAATCCGTACCCAGAATGCCTGGCGGCCACAGCCTCCCAAGCCTTGATGACTGGCGGCGGTAGATTGAGATCCCATGTACCTCTCCAAGTCACAGTAGAGAGCTGATGCCCCCGAGCACGCTCATGTTTGAAAAGAGCGGCAAGTTTCTTTCGCCCGTTCCATATTGTCATAGTCTCAAGCTGTGGCATATGCATAGCTGCTGATGCTGCTTCGTGAAGCATATCCATGATACTTGCATGGCTCTTGTCCGGCGCCAGTAGCTGTGAGGTAAGGACGAGAGTCTTCAGATTGGGCCACCTCTTCGAGGATTGATGGTCATTGGGGCTGAAAAAATGGCCCGCGTCTACCAGGAATGCCCCCGAGAGTGATTCAAGACGACGATTAACCGTGGCAAGTGCCTCACTCAGAGCAGGGTTTGGAGGTCGGATGATCGATGCATGGTCTTCCAAGACAAGTGGAAACTTCAAGGAGTGTGCATAGTGGGAAGCGTATGCATAGTGAGGGCCGAAATTCTCGAAGATTATTAGTTTTCTCAGTGCTTTAACGGCAGGAGAATTGAGAAGACGCAGAAAACCTATACACAGAATTAGCATTAACATTCCCATCTTGGTTACAGTGATGCGTATGATGGTGGAACCACTTGCGGTCATCTGTGAGCTCCTGGTCCCTGCCTTCCCCATTTCTCCAAGGCTCATAATGGAGTTCACGCAATCGAGGAAGGAGCGCAAGAATGTGGGCAAGCGCTCGAGGTTGCCAACGTCGGCGGACTTGTGGACGTATCAACAGACGTGTCACCACTGTTATCAGTGGTAACTGTCGCCACCATTCATATTCCTCCCCTGCATCTTCAAACCTTTCGAACTTGGAGACGTGTTCAAAGGCTCTTCTGCAAGCTTCCTTTGATATGAATTGCCCTTGCTGCCCGACCTCTTGATCATGGTTGCCTTTTTTTGGTAGATCAGGCTGAACAGTCATGTACTTGAAACAATGCTCTGCGTCACTAGTCGAGTAAACACTAACATCCAGTGATAAAAAGCCATTTGGCTCCCAGGCTCTGAGGACTGAGAAGAGATCCTGAAATGCTTTCATAACAAGAATGTTCTCCTCGGGGGGGCAACAGCCATATCGTTCGAGTTCTAGGCAAAGCCACAAGTAGCGCACCCGAGCTCGATTGCGACATGTCATTACATCAAGCTCGGCGATGCGGGACGGTGTGAGTCTGATTCGTGCAAAGGTGTGTGGCTCGATTATTCTTTGCCACTCACGCGATACTGTAGCGAAGCGAGCCAGGTTATCGTCATCTTCTGCCAGGGCCCGGGCTACCTTAAGGTTGATTTCCAAGGGCAAGTAGGGCACGTTTTGTGATGGCATCTTGTTCTTCAACGCTGGAGCTGTATCGCTTATGTTGATGATAGTAAAATTGGGAGGTTGTTGGCGACTAGTACGAAACGAGATCCTTTCGACTTTGTTGAGTATTAAAGAGATGATGAAGATCGTACGATTCGTAAAAGATGAGGAAAATGGCTCTTTAGAGCCTGTTCTTATACTGACGATGGCAGATTTAGACTTTTCTTCCGCAGCATAAGGGCGGTGGACCACGCGAGATGGCGATAAGGAAAGTTTCGCCACGGTCACGGCATGCACACGCAGCACGCCCCATGCAGTATTAGGTTTGGCTACACCTAAAACCTGTAAATCATAACATTCACGACCAAAAGTGAAGATACTTGGTCAATGGTTATGCAATATGCGCGCACACCAAGCAGTGAGCACTGATCGTTCCAGCCACTTGTATCGTCCTCTTCGCTGATAACCCTCAAAAGATTCACTCTTCATTTATGAGCCTACTTGATTCAACTTGGTATATGGCAGGTCGATATCTTGGGCTTTCTGAACGGAACAAGCATCACTTGGGCAAATAGCTTGTGAGGATTCAGAAAGGTGGCTGGGTAAACTGTATTAACTATTCTATGTCGTCTTGTGCTCAAACTGCCAAGATAATCGCTCTTCGCTATTTTAATCGCTGTTCCATATCAGAATTGTTCATCATCACATCATCACAACATGCGGGTTTGTAGCTCCTTATTTTCGTCACGCAACCCTTTCAGCTGCTTGCCAAATTCCTTGCTCACCCACTCCCAGTACGAGGTCCAAACTCCAGCTGCTCCCGCATTGCTCATGACTGCCCCGGCATTGCCAGTCATGGCCTTCATTTTGTCTCCAAGCAGGAGTGTGACTCTGAGAACACTCTTCTTTGCCTCCTCCTGCTTCTCCACGTCTTGCTTGACCGCGTTGTCCTTGAGCTTGACGGACAAGACACCCCTGTAGGCTTCCGCAATCGAGTCCAGACGGCGAGCAGTCTCGTCGGGGTCAATTACAATCAGCTTCGTCACCATGAGATTGCAAAGCTGCCGAATATCGTTATCGTCTTTTAGCCCTGCCACAACGCGGTCGTAGAAGTCGATATTATTAATGCGTGTGAATGCTGTCTCCATCAGGGCATACAAGGTCTCGTAGGCACTCTGTTGTTATCAAAGTAAGGGAATGTCTCTTTCCACGAGAAAAAAAAGTGCATGGAAACAAAACGTATATCTCACCTTTCTTACTTCTAGTCCATCATCAACTGTATGTTTGAAGGGACCCAACATGACCTCCTTGACCAGCTCGGGCTTGATCACAGATTCAGTCAAAACAAAAGGCATCAGCTCTCCAAGATGTGGCAGAATGAGGTCAGGCTTGTTATGGGCAGCAGAGTTCAACGTAGTCATTGCGAGTCTTCGAATCTCCGTGTCCGAGTCTTGCAACATGGTCAAAAGCATGCTAATGAGTGTGGTCTTGAGCACGGCTTCGAAGGCTTCATCGCTCTCGGGCAAAGTGTAACGCACAGCTTGAACGGCCATGCCTCGGATACCCGACGACTTGTCTTTGAGAAGAGACTGAATTTACTTCGGTCAGTACACGTAGACTGTATAAACTGTGTCGTGAGAACTTACCTGTAGTTTAGGCATAAATGCACCAGGATCGAGGGTTACTAGACGTCCGACACACTCCGCACAAACAACTCTGTTGTCGGCCGTCTCCGAAGCCCTCAGCAGCTGATGCCAGATAGGAGCAGCATGTTCGCGTAGGTTGGCTGATTGAACTGTCACCGATTGAAGGATTTCCTTGATCGACTGGATCAGGAGATACTGTGTGTTTCCGCCAGCCTGCATCTTCTCCAGAATATTTGGAAGAAATTGGGCGACGTTTCCAGATCCAGCGCGGCCGAGAGCAATCGCGGCGGCCAGAGATACCTTGTCAGGCTCCGAATGGAACTGGCCCAGGAACAGGTCTGGCTTCAAAGGAGACATTGGACCCAATCTCATACCAGTCTCTCCAAGCACAGCGAGCGCAAGACTGACGCGGGCCTCGTCGCCATTCTTTGAGCTGTGCTGTAGTTCTGAAATAAAGCTATCGACGGAAACGCCTGCTGAACTATCACCAGTGACCAGCAGAGTGCCAATGACCTTGCCCACGACGGAAGGATCTCCAGAGACACTGACATCATTCAACAGTCCTTTCATGAGGGGTTGACTTGCACCGCTGTCCCCAATCTTGGTTACCAGCTCGAGGATTTGATCCAGCACGATGCTAGCAAAATGGGACTTGAGGAGCTGACAGAGAGAGGTGACCATCGCTTGCGAGACAACTTTACCAGGGTGTTCTGGGGCTAAAGTTGCGAGTATCGACAGAGCCGGGCTGAGGAGATGGGTGTCACTGTTCGTGATAGCTGGCATAAGCGCGGAGACGATTCCCTCGACTGTCGCTTGCTCTAGCCTGTCCTTGGTAGCAGCGGACAGAACCAAGTGCTTCAGTGCACTGGCGCTTGATCCACGAAGAGATCGGTTCGCTTTGCGAAGCTGGGTCGAAAGCTCAAGAACGACTTCCTGAATCCAGGCAGTTTCGAGTTGCCCAGGGCTAATCGCAAAAGCCGCGACATTATCGACGGCACGCACCGCAGCAAGTCTGGTGGTCTCGTTCTTGAGTCTCTCACGCAGGATGTTCAGAGCCTTCTGACGATCTTTGTCTGGCAACAGACCAGCATCTTCTGCCAAGGTTCTAGAGACCAGGACTCCAAGGGCATGAATGGCTCTTTGGCGAACTTCAGCATCAACATCATTGGCGGTGCATCTGTCGGTAATGACTGAGTAGAGTGACTGCAACTCTGACTTGTACTTCGAACCCGAATCACGAGAACGCGGGGGAAGGATAGCCTTAACAAGCTCCTCTGCGGTTCTGATGGCTTCGCTCGAGATTTTGTAAAATCGGTCGTGAACCGCCGCAGTCACGCCTGCGACGATCTTGGTCAGATATGGCTGCAAGACAGACGATGAATGCGTCTTGGAGATGTCGCTCATCAACCTCAACGTCGCAACTCGTAGGGTACTCGGCGTCGCGGAAGCAGAGCCACCGGCCGCGGCAAGTGATGATGCCGTGGCACCATGACCGGTGGACTTTGCAGCCTCGAGTATGGGATCAATCAGCTCAGCGAAGAAGAGCGCGAGGCCTCCAGACTGAACCAAGATAATATCGTCGAGCAAGTTAATGATTGACTGCTTCGTGGGAACAGCTTTCCCCTTGAGCTGTTTGATGGACGCCTTGACGATGTTTGGGGTTAGTTGGGCCAAGTCTGCCCGAGGGCCTGTGGCAGGCACCTTTTCGAGGACTGGTGATCTGAGGCCGGACCCAGCCATGAATTGTGAGACAGTGGTAGCTGTTCCAGCGCTGCTCTGCCGTCGCCTCTTGCGATTGAGGGGTGCCTGTGTAGCAGCTGCGGCGGGCTCAGGATCGTCCAGAGAAAGGTTGGCGATGTGTAGTCCCTCGCCAGTCTTGCGAATCAGAAGAGCCAATGCTGAGATGACTTCCAGTCGCACGTTTTCTTCTCGCTCATCGATGCGTTTGATGAGATGAGGAGCAGCTTGTTTGTAAAGCACTCCACTATCCAGGAGATCTCCACTACCACGAGTTGAGATGAGTGTATAGAGAGTTTTGGCAGCACAGCGGCGAACTTTCCAGCTTGCGTCATCATCTTCATCCTCGAAACCGTCGTCGGCATCGAACTCATCATCTTCTTCATCCTCAACCTCATCCTCGTCCATATCTACATCGTTGTCATCATCAACCGCATAATTTGGGTCGTATTTGAGGTATCGCAGAGCAGATGCTATGATGGCATCGGTAAAGGAACGCATTTCTTGAGGACAGGATGCCAAAAACGCCTCGGAAGAAACCAGCGCTGCTTCTCGTACTTCGTTAAACTCCAGACCAAGATCATCACCATCATTTATTCTTTCCAGATGACTTGCCAGCTCCTCTTCAGAAAGAGCCTGCAACAAGAACGGCGTGGCTTTTGCAATATGTGGGCCAAAGCGGACGGGGATTGAGCGAGCCATGCTTCCCATTATGGAGATGTAAAGACGCCGCGTCACGGCGCTGGTGTTAGGGTCAGCTAGCCTTGACGTCAGTCTCTGGATAACATCATCCAGATGCTCGTCTGTGAGGTAAACGGCGAGCATAGAAATGGCAACAACAGCTCTCTTCTTTACTACCGACATGGCTTTTTTGCTTTCAAGCAATTGCATGACCACTTGTTGCATAGCTTCAACCTCGACTGACTGGAGAAGAGGACCAAAGCAACGCACCACCTCAATCAATACGTCGACAGCCTCGGAATTGACGTCGTTGTGATCCTGAAGCATGCCAGCAGGGACATTGGGCAAGGGGAACTTGCTGGAGGAACGACTCTGACTTGTCGCTGCACTTGGGCCAATCAAGCGAGGTATAAGTACACGATGAATGGCATCGTAAGCTGTCTGAACGTCGTTCGTAGCAGGAAGTCCTAGTACGGGGCGAGGGAGGGCTACTAATACGGATCGAAGCGCGAGAGAAGGCACAGCATTGTCGACCGAGTTCTTAAGCTTTAGCGACGACAGCTTGTCAATCATGGGTGCAATAATTGGTGTTGGGACTTTGCCAACGAGAGGACCCAAACTATGGTACAGGCTTATTAGCAAAAAGTGAACAAGGATGGATATTGACTCATGTTAACCAACCACTTAATGGCCAAGTTCTGGACTTCGCCATTTTGGTCGTCCAGTGTTTTGATGATTCCATCGACAGCTCGCGCAGCTGTGTTGTAATCATGTTGGAGGAAATCGGCTTTGGCTACCTGTAGTAAGTGCAACAAGTCGTTCAATGACATGAATCGAAAGTCAGGATCTGAGTCGGCGAGCTTCTGCACGAGCGACGTAACGGCCTGTGGCGTCGGATTAACGGAGGTGGTGGCCATGGTTATTCTTCTCAAACACTGCAGTTAGCCCAGGCACGACGAGAATAACAAACGTGAAGTCGGCCAACTATTAGGTGCAGTGATAACCTAAAAGGTGAAAGAGACAAAGTAGTCTGTGGTGGGGTGGGGTGGGGTTGGAGTACGGCCATCCATGGAAGGACCGAGTTTGCTTGTTGGGCATGGAAGGACCGGGGTTGCTTGTTGGGTGCCGAGCTGCAGAAGGCGCAGGATCACGTGGACTCTGAAATAAAGACAATACCCCGAAAGTCAAAGTCCAATTCCAAAGGCCAGGAAAAAGATGGAATAAAAGGAATGAAAGGATAGAACTTGTTGGATGGATGCATGAAAGAAGGGAGGCGGGATTAATCTGGAGAGGCTAAAAGGAGATGTTGACCATGTTTGCGCCTTTCGTAGTTGCTCGGGTCTGAGGCTGTATCTTCCACAAGACTAGAAGGCCTGGCAAAGTCACTTGACTCACAACCATCTGATCGCCGCAAGCGATCCTGACTTCTTCAGAATACTGGCATCAGGGACCATAGCCAGGACTCTTTGGACGTAACGGCTCCGCTCTAATCACTTGATACGGCTTCACGGTCCCATCTAGGCCCTGTCTGCATGGGGGCCCCGAGTGTGTGAGAGCAAGAAACCAAGAAAATTGACCTACCGACAGCCCCTAGGGCGTGGCGTAGCCGTAGAGCCACGCGGCCTCGGCGGCTCTCGCCGCAATCTCGGCGTGGTAGGCCCGGCGCCACTCCTCGACGGTGCCGTCGCCGGCATAAAATTTCTCGGCGGCGAGCAGGCAAGCGGCGGCGGCGCGGCGGTTGAGGTAGTACAGTATTTCAATGTCCCTATAGCAATGGCCATGTCAGTATTCATGATTAGAAAAAGTGCGCCCAGCTCAAGACCGATGAATGGTTCAAGAACGGAGGCCGTAGCAGTGGTCGTAATGGGCAATAGTGACTCCAAGTAGTCCATAAAACGGAAGAAAGGCAGATGACTCACATGATGATGTGATGATGATGTGATGATGATGACCAGGAGAAAAGAGAGAAGATTCAACGGAAAAGAAATGAATAGCATTTGTATCTTACCACGGACCGACAGTTCTTTCCAAAATTTGCATCAATATTGCGCGGTCGTCGCCTTCCTCGCAAGTTATTGCTACAGTGATTATCACCTCATTCGAAAAGCCGCCACCGTTCACTTGCCATGAACGAAATTGAACAAGCAGGTCCATGGGAGTCATACTACAACTCGCCGAGTGCAAGTAAAATGGGGGCTTACTGCGTAACTCTCACATTGCCTTTTGAGACGAGGTTGCGTACTTCATTTGCGGGTGTAAGGGCACAACTCCAAAGAGCGAACCCCAATTATCAAGTGCAACGGCTTTGTGTTGAGCATGTTTAGTACTCTGTAACGTGTGAGGGTTCATTAAAATAATTGAATGAATCGCTCGCTAAAAAAAAAAATCAACCACCACTATCATAAAAAATAAACACAAGTCTTATAACTAATTGTAAGGTGCAATGCAGCAGCGGCTAGCACTGACGGATCTTTTGGTCTATTGGGGAATTCCAGCACACCTTCTGGGTTCTTACAATTATGCTTGGGACTTTCTGCATTATCACTTCTCGTTTCTGTCGAGGTTGGTCGTCCGAATCCCATTCCTAGTCTCTGTCCCCATCCCCGTCCCCGGTCTATGACTGCATATCACCGTTATTCCATCGCTAAAACATGGATGGATTGGCATTTCCAAGGCCTATCTTTCTTGCACCATCCTTATGGCTCCCTATAAATGCCAATCTTCGCGAGTTGAGACAATTCTTTAGCAGTGCCAAGTCTGTCAATCGTGGTGTCTGCTTCCCGTCTGATCGGCGAGCATCGCAGACCTCAACACTGACTGGTTTATGGTTTCATGGAGCTGGAGCTTCGACGTCTTCTTCAGCTTCGAGAGACCGTTCAGGAGATGGCAGCGCACGCACCACGGATATGGCCCCAGCTCTGTTAGTAAACTTGACGAAGCGGAGATTGTCAGCACACTCCCTAGAGAAATACGTGATGGAAGCCAGGCACATAGGGGGAAAGGGGGGGGTTGGTTCAACAACTGCAACGCTGGGGAAACCTGGGCAAGGCCATACCTGAATACGCGTTGTCGCGCTCCGAACCCCTAGACGCTGTCCAATATAAGCTAGGCGACCACGAATCCAGGCACGCTGAGCGTCGGTTGTATAATCATGAGCTTCCAAGGTCGCCAACGGCCATATCAGTAGGAATCCCGGCAGCGTCTTGGTAGCGTCATCCTCTCCACATCTATATGCAGACATGTTTAGATCCTTTCGCAATTCTCGATGTTTTACAAACCAGCCAAGTAAATACGGGACGGAGGCCATGATGGAGCTCATTTCCTTGCCCCAAGCTTTTGTCACAGCAGCATACTCTATCGTAGTGCGGTAGTCGTTCGGCCAGGTCAGGAATGCCACGCATCGCATCATAACAGATGTCACCACGATGCGGCCGGTTCTTGCAAAATTCAAAAGACTTGCTGCCCAAATATTCTGATAAAGGTCGATGCGCCCGGGGTAGACCTCGGCAGTCGAGTAATCACCTCGCGGGACTCGATATTCCCAAGCCACTGTTTTCCAGCTGTAGCTCTCGGGCAAATTTTTTGCCCACTCCAAAATCTCTTCTTCTATACTCCTGCATTTTTGAACGATTTTCCGCAAGGGAACAAGATTGTCTGCAGCTGGAGGTCTATTGAGGAGCTCTGTAGCAACGGCTTTGATTTTGGCAACCTGCAAGCTTAACTCTTGAAAGTAAAGCGCTGGCTCTTTCTGATAGAATTGACGTGGTATCTCTAGTCCACCATCAGGTGGGATACCAGCACTGAGTGCACGAACGATCTGGACGAGGTTAGATTGGAAACCTTGCCGATGTAATAAGTCTGCTGGAGGGCGTAGGGGTGGAGAGGGAGGAAGTCTGTAGAGCAAGCAAAAAAAAGAAGGAAAGAAAGACGCGCGTTTGCTCACTATTTGTGTTCTACTGGTGATAAAAAGGTCCAATCCCGACTTTGACAGCAGTTGTTCATAACCTCTTGCACGAATAAGAAGCAGTGCGCCCCGCGTATGAGAGCCCCAGGCAATGGTACAGACGCTCGTGGCAGTGATTGTCTCAAACAGGCATAAAAGGTAGACTGCGGCAAGAGTGGCATCATCTTTAGCGATGGCCGGGTTTCGCAGCGCCGCTGAAGTAGCGGCCAAGGCTTTCGTATAATGGGCCAGGGCTAGACTTTCATATTCGGGTTTGTGATCTATCGAGTTGTTGAGAGAAGCAATTGAGCAGGCATCGAAGGCGAGTCGAATATGGGGAAGATGCCTGCGGCTTTTCAGAAGAGGCATCAGAAAGTCGAGGAACCCGCGCATGCCCCCAGGATGTGGCGTGAGGCAATAGTTGGCGACGAAGTGACATGATGCTCTCTCATGCAGTGGAATAGTCGGAGATTCAGCAATTGATGTTTTCGTGGCCGCGGCCGTGGCAGATGTGTCGATTTTCAGTCCCGACGGCTTCGTTCGCCTGACCGACGACGCAGGCGCCACGGACGGCAAGTCAGCATCCTTCAACGGACCGGGACATCTAATGTGTGCCTTCAAACACTGACCACAACTTGGATGTTGTAGGTCGCACTTGGAGAGTCGGGTCACGCGTCAATCGAGATCGTCCCTTCTCTTCATCCTTATCTCTCCCCAAACGTGGGGGAACCGAGGCACAAGCAATGATCGGACATGACACGTACCTTGATTCGTCGGATCTTACAGCTTTGGCAAGCGCGCGAAGTCCTGCGACGAGGCATGATAATTGCATGGCGAGTGATGGATTACGTGACTGGGAAGAAGAAGATCTTCATGCATCCCGGATAAGATGGCATTTCATCCATGTTTCCCAATGGCGAACTCTTGAGTCTACTCCGTGGAAAAGAGCTTTACAGTTCAGGGCTTTCGTCAGATGTCATGTTTTTTGCCCTGCCGCCGGATGGCTCCTGCTAGCCCAGCCCCGTTAATTAATCTTGGGCCGGAGGTCAGGACAGGACAGAGACATCCATCCCATGCCCGTCCCGTCAGCGTCGGCCACGGGCACACACACCGGAGTGCAAGTCCTGGAGATTCGACATTTACACTTTCCTGGAAGCGTCATGCTGTGCTCAGCCGCCACCCGGCCTCTGCATACCTCGAGGTAGGCAGACGTGAAGTATTTTGGTGGCGGGCACCCTGACTGAGGCTGACGGCAATGCCCCTAATATACTAATAGTAGCTGTCAATGTCAATCGCAAATATAGCCGTGTTGAGTTTGGATCCACGCACGCCGTTTTTGCACCAATAATGGCAATCGACTGCCGACTGACTGTGTGCTTACTGGAGAAAAGCCGCAACCACCATCGTCCAACGGTCGAACCTTACAAGTTAACGACAGCCAATCATCAGAAAAGGTTGTTGACGCTGATCTAACGGAATGAAGGTGAAATTGGGAAGTGGACACCTGAGCTGAGCCGAAAGCGGACGTTACATATGTCATGATCTACGGAGTAAGCGCGACCAGGGCAAGAGCGATCAAACAGCAGTCGCCGTCGAACACATGTGCGTGTGTGTGTGTGTGTGTGTGACCAGCACAGCAACGTGAAACACTCTCCTTGCCCAGCCTCTCTTTCTCCACATCTGCCTGCCTCTCAGTCAGTCAGCCTCCCAGTCTGTCTCATCAACCCGCTTGCTTGCCCACCCACGAACCTGATATTAACAGTATGTAGGCGAGCCGGCCTTTTCAGCCTTATTTCCAAGCATGGAGTTTTGCGAGGAACATCTCGCGGCCCGCGCCGGCTGTGTTTGCGTTCGTGGAATGCATATATGCCATAATGCTGCTGTACGACGCCCGGTTCGCTCTTAACTCTTGGCCAACAACAACTTGCTTACGAGTGAGTTACCACTGCTCAGGCAATATCAAAAAAAAAACTTGAGCAAGTTCCGGTCGCGCCCATGCCCTACCCTACCCTGGTACATTTCATTACAGGCTCTCTCTGCTGAATATGCATGAAGGATGTACATACATACATATGTTGCTATTACAACATGCCTGGGCCGATGTGAACTTGGCTTTGCAATCACGTGCAGTTTCCATTAATCACGCGAGAGAGAAAAGCCCACTTTCGGAGAAGAGTCCTGGCAAATTCGTGTCATTGTGTACGGAGTACTCCGAAACCCGCTAACTTGAACTCTTCCGCCGGATCGTTTGTCGTCAAAAAACGGCATCGTGCCAAAGCCGGTTAAAATGAAATTTTCGTAGCCGGCATGTATCTGGTCCATCAGGATATATTTATGTGCGACTGATGAAATACCCCCCAGCATGTACCTTCGCTGCCTCGGAACGCAAGGAAACAGTCCCGAGGAGACTTACTGTTGCGCACTGTCAGATATTAGATCCTCTGGTGCATGTCCGGAATGACCGGACTTGATGTTCGATCCCACCCTGAGTTTCACACATTGTTCCTCGGCGCTCGCCAAGTAAAACGGACAAATAGGGAGGGATTCGACCAAACCGGCGATAGTGGCGGTTTTGAGATTGCAAGGCTTTTGAAAAACCTCATTTGCTTCAGCGAGTCACGACTGTGTAACCAGACGATAATACAAGTCAAATCAATCATCAATCAACAGAAACCAGGGCAGAACAGAGCCTTATCAAGACTCCAAAGATTCGACAATTACAGGTAGCGACCAGCAACTTGGCGATATGCTGCAATGGCACTCTATCCCCCGAAATTCAGCAAACAACACAGATTAAATAAATGAGCACAAGACAATAAATACCCTGGAGCCACTCATGGCCCTTTCTCACAATCTGCGTCGTATTCCCTAGTATGCGTTTGGTATACATACGCACGTTCCGCCGCTCCCATGAGGTTGACAGCACAGGGCTGCCAAAAATCATCATACCTGCTAATATACATAATACTCCGTACACATGAGCCGTCTTGCCCACCTTGTCCTGCTCCGACAACCCAATGAATGCCGCCTAGAGGCCCCCATGCCAGAATGGCTGCACAGGCACTTGAAACCTCTGAATAAAGCGCCGTTGTTGATCAATACCCAAACTTCTTTCTACATAATACCGATAGGCCCAAGCGTTTGCGGATAATCATGTGAAACCCGTGTTATTCGTGTTCCAGAAGGTCCTGAAGGGGGGAAGAAAAAGAAGAAAAGAAAAAAGACCATGGAACGGCGGGCAGAATAAGCGCAACTTCGGCAGTCGGGGTCGAGAGCTTTTGATATTGTTGCCTGACACCTGTACTTCCAAGCACCCCCTGTGAGAATACAGGCTTCTTAGTACACAATGACATGCGGGTGGGGGTTCTGCAGAACATGTTGCAGATATCTAACCAGACACTGGTCAGCAGAAAAAGGCGGCCTGATTGATATATATATATCAGTTCCTTTCCGCTTGGAGGCGTAGAGGCGGCAACATGGCCACTGATGGGCTGGAAGTTTATGGTCAAGTTATACATGTACCAATCTCTGAAGATGGACACTATGAATTTTTGCCCGCACAAGGCGGACTGGGCAACATGCCAGTGAGGCGAAGGAAAATTGAATGGGGGTGGGGGGTGTGTGCGGCACCGTTGTCTTTATGCTTGACCGAGCGAGCCATCGATGTTCAGAGACCCTTTTCTTCTCTCGACGAAACACAACACCTTACATGGGCTTTGTACCACGCCCAACTTCCTACATCATCCTGTCAGAAGCTCTGACCGCTATCGTTTCAAGCAGTGGCCAAGTATTGGGCCTGTATAAAGCAGCGGACAGTTCACGTTAGTCCCTCGGCGTAATTGTCCACGGCATATAAAGCTCACATCTTTGCCCGCGAGTGAACAGCGCTGATAGTAAGTAGCCATTGACAAAAGGAAACATAGCTGAAGAAACATTGAGCGATATTCAACCACAAGATTCCATGTTGCGGAAGGTTCCCCTAGCTAGTGGAGACAAACGACCCGAAGACCTGACATTACCATCCTTTTGAATTTTTTTTCTTCTTCTTTCTTCGTTGACCACTCGCCTCATTAGAGAGAGAGAGAGAATGTTACCGGAGCCAACAGAGTTCCAACAGAGTTCCTTCGATCAGATCCACCATGTATACTTTCCGAGCAAGTTCTTCACAGGGGGCTATAGGTATGTCAAGCTTTGATCATCCATCGCCGACATCTGGTCGAGTCTACTTCCCTGCCTGGCCTGGATGGATAAGCGCAAGAGGTCCCTCCCAGTTCACCTTGAGAGAGATTGTAACTGATTTTCTTTTCTTTGGGATTATAGGTGATCATACTCTCATCCTGGGTGCCTCAACTAGCCCGCTTATCCCTTCATGGCAGGGTTACATTGCATCTACAACAGATGCCCTAGTTACCATCGAAGCCTATCTTGTCGGTCTCGTTGACGGCATTCCCCGCCGACCCCGATACGCCGAGCATCACTCTCTTATAAAGAGCGGAAGTGTACTCATCTTTGAAGAAGGTCCCTCTGGTATCAAACGCTGGACAGATGGTTTGAAGTGGGGGCCCAGCAGAGTTTTGGGAAACTTTCTCATCTATCGGGAACTCGACGATTCCTCGAATTCGATACGGAAGACCATGACCAAGCCAAAAGCTACCCGCAGTGGCAGGAAGCGATCTGTAGGCATGGCGGCAGCCAACGTTGCCGGCAGCTTCGGAGACTGGTACCAATTCAAACAGGATGGGCTCGTCAAGAAGACCATCAGCGTCCTGGTCCAGGGCCGAACGCTTCACCTTGTCAGCTACTTCACCATGGAGGACGTCATGTTGGGTAGGCTCCTCACGCCGACGATGGAGCCCGGATTCCAGCACATTGTGCCTCGAGTGGACCTTTTTCGATCGGAGAGTATTCGAAAACCCATAGACGGCGCCGACTACCTCCAAAGTGCCAGCGACGGTCCAACGACAAGCACCGCGCATTCCATATCACGGCCCGGCTGGGAAGCACAACAGTGGGAATTCTTGCATCACCCCACGGGCTACCATCCCATGAACATGTACAGCTCACCTATGCTACAATAGAATTATGAGACCTTTTTTCTTGCTTTCTTTCCCTTTTCTTTCCAGGCTGCTCGCCAGCTCATGACTTCATGCCTTCCTTATTTATCCTAGACCTATAGTCACAGTCACCAATACAAAACGAAAACCTCATTCTTTGTTTGCTCCCTTGTTTCCACGTTCAATTTCCTACCCGGTTGTCAAAGCGGCGTGGGCTCTGACGTACAACGCGTTGACCTCACGCTCGTCGTTTCTGATTTCCATTTGGCGAGACCCAAAGGCACGAGTAAGCTATCTACGGGCCTTGGCAAGACGTAGACCCAGAGGTCAAACAAATCGTGACCGTCGTAGTATTCAAGAAAGCTGTGTTTTTTTTTTTTTTCCGGGGGGCCCGGGAACTTTCCCGGCGTGGACCAGTCCCGGATATCTCTGCAGAGGCATTGCCTGCGGCTTGCGGCATTGTTGTGTGACAGGTAATATGGACGCAGGGCACTAATATCCCCGATGAATGAAATTGGGAAGAGGACGATGGTCACGCTGATCGATAAGTATTTGAGTTTTACAAGGCTCTGCACATCTGGGCCATCATCAAGTTGATCTTGTACTGACGGGAATCTGGTGAAGCGCACCTTTTCTTTTCTTTTCTTTTCTTTTTTTGTCTTTTTTTTTACTCCAACAACAGCAATTTTCTACAGCTATCAACATATAGTTTTGCAATGGAATTACTAGTCAACCCGAGTAAATTACTTTCGGGCTTCTGGAAAAGGCATTTTGTCCCGTTGCCGGTTGTTGGAGGGAAGATTGTTGGGAGTTGCAGCCTCACATCCTAGGCATCACTTTTCCTCCGTTGCGTTTGTCAGCAAAGCTTTTTTCCCGTCGTATACCAGGTCTCCTGGTCTGATCCGTGCATCATCATTCCGACGACATGCAGGAAAACGAAGCAGGGCACCCAGCAGGGGTCCATCCAGGGCGTTGGGTCACTTGTGGCCATGGTAACATGGGTTGTCACTGACACTGACTGACACTGACATTGACATTGACAGGCCAGCAGCCTGGCGACATTACGAAATGGACCCCCCCCCCCAAAACAAAAACCGAGACGCAGCTTATCGAACCAAGTTGCACGGCGGTGAGCATAGATCATGGCGGAATCAGCAAGTTGATATTCGACGTGGGTCTCCCATCTTTTTGAACACGTTCAATCGAATGATTCATTGTAGAGCAAGCAACCTGCGACATAGCTGATGCTACGCCCCGTCAGATCGAGCTCTCTCGAGAAGAAGAGATGCAGAAACAAGCCCTTTTTTTTTTTCCTTGGGGAACTTTCCCAACGGAACAGTTGACGTGATGCGGATCTTGCTCCCGGATCAAGAGATGCAGTCTAGGCCATGGGCAAATAAAGAAGAGTACAGTATATAGTATCTTGCCTGTTCTTTGGCAAGGCCAGCTGGCCATCATGCGAGGAACTCATCATAATAAGGAAGCATGCCAGGAGGGCGAAAAAATACGCACGCTGCTCCTACGCAATCGCAAGCTACAACGAGGAGCTAGACGGCTCCGTACGCGCTCAATTCCCAATCCCCTCGGACAGCCTGGGTCGGGTGAAAATCATGGTTTCTACATACACGGGCCTTTTGCCCGCTGCCGCACCTGTTGGACCTCGACATCTGTACATCACCAAATCAGTCCCCCCTCCTTTTTTCCCCCCTCCTCCCCCCCCTAACTCCCGTATTCGTATTCTGCCAAGAGCCAACATCCAAAGACACAGTGTTGTGACGAGAGGGGATTCTGGAACTATAGTGGTGAGGTGAGGACAAGTGGTTCAGGCGAAAAAAGTCCTGTTGGAGGGACATTTTACTTGCTGCCCGTTGCGGAGTCCCTGTCGAAACCAAGAACGCTACGAGCCATTTAGAGGGCCATTTCTTCTCCCTTCTTTCTTTTTCCCCTCAGCCACGGGGTGTCAAGTGGACGTAGCGGAATCGATACTTCCTTTCCTACCCCCCCCCTCCCTCCCCAACCCATCCAGCCTTTCCTTTCGGCAACGAACAATTCGTTCAAGAAGGGCACGTACCCGACATGTCCCCAACTCATGTCCAAGAACTTGCCGTGATACCGGCCGACGGCATTGAACCAGAGGTAATCAATCCAGGCATTGAGATCGTCGACTTCTGTACAGGGGGAGAAGAGGGGGGGGAGGGGGCTAGGTTCTTTTCCGTCCGAGGCTTCACGCACTACGATTGGGGAGCTCGCAAAATTACAAGGACAGTGACACCTACAGTACCTACATGTACATACCCCGAGAGTGGGGGGTTGTTTCGAAACAGTTGAAGACAAATGATGCCATCTTGGTCGGGGCCGCAGTTGGTGATGGACCCCCCTGAATCATTTCACAAATCTACATACTTGACAGGGGGGGATTAAGCCAATTAATTACAAGCTATCAGCAAGGAAACAAGGGAGACAGGGACTGGGATGAATAGGTACATTATATTATTCATAACTTGCATAGAAACGGATGTATTCTTTAAAAACACTGTATGTACCTAGTACGCATTCTCTCCTTATCGCTTTCAAATAATAGTATTTACCTGCAGCTGATCGCAGCTGTTAGAGAGGACAGATGTGCTATTACGTACACAATTTCGAAATGGTCATTCAACATGGCTCTCAGCGCTCAGCCGTCTCGAGGTGGTCATCTTAAAATCAATCATATCCATTTCTCTGGCCGACACGGTCTCTCTCCAACGGCCTTCGCCATTTCTTTGCCTTTTTTTCACAGGCAGATGCAAAGGAGCTTCGTCGAGAGCTTCGTCGAGAGCCTCGGCGAGCTTCTTTTGATCCAGGGCATCTTCAGGTCTGCAGGAAAGACATGGTCTTGGTCATGTTTGCCATTGCGCCAACTGAGCGAAATTGTATGCCTACTTGAATTATTATTTCAACAGCAATGTCAAGGCAACACGTCTATTTTCGTCTATGCTATGCTATGCGGTCTGTACTGTACTTGATTCCCCCTACTTTCTCTTGGTCGCGTTGCCCACATCAGTGCCGGTTGTCTTGGCTTCGGGCTTGACATTGGCATGCTTGTCCTCGATGGTGTCGGCTTCCTTCTTCAGCAGGGGCACCTCATCATCACCGCCCTGACCAAATTCATTGACACGGGTGTAGTCCGTCTTGTAGGCCCAGCGCTGGTACAGATAAACGAAAAAAATGACGTCGTCACGAAGCGTAGCGAGGCGATGAAGGGTGGGCATCTTGATGGTGAAGGCAAACAAGTCGTCGATGAAGGTGTTGAGGAACTTGTACAACATGGCCTTGGATGGCATGTGCGCCACACTCTTGAGACGGTAGTTGATGTACAAGGAGGGCACCATCATGAGGAAACCATAGGCATACACCGACCCAACGAGCGTGGTGATGATGAACGAGTACCAGGATTTGTGGGACTCGTAAATCAGCGAGTAAATGCCGTACGCGACCAAGAGAGGCACTGCCACAATATACATGTACTTGAAGGCAATTTCGTCGTAATCCTTGGTCTTCTCCTCAGTCTCGGTGAGCTTGTGCTTGTCCTCAAAGACGATTGTGCACGGCAGGAAAGATCCGGGAGGTGCTGGGCGGAAACGCACATTCACCACAGTGGTGACCTTCCAGAACTCAATGATGATGCCTACAACCTGAGAACCCAGGATCATCCAGCTCGTATTCTGTGAGTTATCGAGAAGATACAGGAAGATGATGGTCTGCATGAAGACGTTGGCCAGGATGGAACGGACCGAAATGCCAACATTGTCCTTCTTCTTGCGGTAATGGGCAATGTCGGACCCAAACGCCAGTGTCTCCAGAATGACATGGGCAATGCTGACAAAAATGGTAATGCCGAGCAAGATTGGGTTTGTGTCAATCAAGACCTCCTTGACCATTTCAATCTCGGAACCGTCACCACCAGTAGGCAGGGTTTGGCCAAACGCGGCTTTGCGAGCGTTTTCCTTGGAATTCAAGTCAATCGAGGCAATGGTGCTGAACTTCCACATGGCCATGTTGGTCAGGTCAATGTGCAATGGTAATTCTTTGACCGTCTCGTTGAGTATCATCATGTGACTGTTGAGTTGCCAAAAGGTGTTGATGTACAAGATGGGGTCTACAGAGTCAGCTTCACATACAAAAAGACACGGCGAGTTGAGTTTCGTCCGACTTACAGTACCAGCCATTCTGACCGCTGCCATCACGGGCACCAGTAGCTTCAAGGCGAAGGTAATGTTTGACTGCAGGGTGGATCTGGTTGAACTCCTTGACACCCATGGCGGAGACAAAAGAAAAGCTCGCATTGGGGTGATAGTGGCTGTTGATGATGGGGCCCGAGGGTTCCTCTTCGACCTGAATGTCTTCCTCCTCTTTTCGAGCATCCAGCAGGTTTCTCGTCTTGGCAAGCTTCTTTTTTGGCAGGTACTGAGTCAAAGGGTATGTAAAATGAAAAGCCCGGGCGGTATCGTAGCCAGGCTGATAAGGGTCCAGGGTACTGCCGGTGAGGCCAACATAGAAATGGCCCCAAAGGGTTCCATTGTTCTGAACGGCTTTAGGGACGGTAAACTTGGTATCTATGGTGCGCTTCTCTGAGCTGTTTCCCATGTTGAAGTCCTTCTCCTGAAGCACCAGAAACTCCGGCGGAGTCTCCGAGATGGGCATTGGGTTGAACGACGGAGAAAGAGTGACGACAATGTCCACATGACTGTCCTGGGGCCAGATTGGCGCAATCTTGTGGGGGATTTGATGATACTGTGCACCTTCGTCGAGCTGCTTGGGGCGGAACTCAAATGCAGGAATATCTCCCAAATTGGAGGCCACGATGATGGGCTTGCCAGTATCGGGGTCGGTCGTAGGGACGCCTCGTTGATCTTTTTTCAGGAAGTACGAGAGACCCATGTTGAGGCCCAGGTAGACGACACCGCCAAGAAGTAGCTTTTGGAAGTTGAATCCCTATTATCACGAGCCGAATTAGTCTAGTGTCCACCGATCGAACAGCGGATGGCATTTCCATCATACGTACACTTCCTTGCTGCTGTTGCTGCGGCTGCGACGGCGCGCCCTCAGGCTGGCGGATGATTTGATCAACCCCAGACATGATGTCGACTGACGGGAAGAGGGAGTGCGATTTTTTGTTGGCGGCGCAATGTCGATGCGCTTGCTGGAATCAACGCGTGGAAGGGATTGGAGATGATCTCGCCTCGCTGTGCTGTGGCATCTACATATGTACATGTACATAATTAGCATCCACAATCTGGACCCCTTGCACATACATGCGTCTGTTGCTGCTAATTTCAGCACTCGGCCCCCGCCACAACAGGGAACTACATGTACATGTAATCGCGCGCCCGATTGGCACCTGCCTTCCACCTCTCATATTCTCTCAGACTCGCAGAATTGGACAACTCGGACTTTGCACTTTTCTCCTTTTAAGTCTGGCTGAGTCACTTCAGTCACAAGACACTGGATGCAGAGCACCATCATCAACGAGGCCAAGGCTGATCTGGCCTCATTCCTTGACGTCCCCGAGGGCTCATAATATCTTGTTTATGCAGGGTGGCGGCAGTGGTGAATTCTTTTGGCGACGTCAAGGCCAACGACAAGGACGAACGACTTGACCCGGCCTACCCTCGTGCAGGAGCTGCGTCACAGAGTCGACTCGGAACTCAAGATGGACCATTATCTTGCCACGGAAAGTTAGTCTCAGAAGGCTGTCCTGGGATCCCCAAGAATTTGGGAGCCCAAGGTTGATGGCTCTGGCCCTATCGTGGTGGCAGACCTGAGCTCCAACATCTTGTCGCGCAAGATTCCTGTGCGCAAATTTGGCGCCATCTTTGTCGGCGCACAAAAGAACCTGGGCTTTGCTGGCATCACAGGCGTCATCATCAAGAAAAGTCTGATTACGCAGCCTTCAGCGACGCTGATGTGAACATTGGGCTCGCCTCTACCGCCTGTTGTTTTGCAGTACGAAATGATCGCCAAGAGCAATAGCTTGTATAACACTGTACACTGAGATTTTTCGAGTGAGTATCTCTCAGGCCCCCGATGCTTTACGAATGCTAATTACATCTCGGTTTAGCGTATACGTTGCCGGTCAGGTGGTCCAGAAGCTGCTTGCCACGTATCCCAACAAGGCAGATGGCCAAGAGGCCGTGTCCAAGAAGAAGGCTGAGCTCATCTACGGCGCCCTTGATGCCATTTTGGATATTTATAAGGTTGTTCATGACTAGTCTGTCCGGTCTCGCATGAACATCTGTTTCCGGGTCACCAAAGGAGGTGCTATCAATGGGGCAGAAAAGGTATTTCTTGAAGAGGCAACGAGATATGGATAACGGAGGTCAACATGAGCAGGCGGGCTTCAACACGCGATGCAATAATTTAAAGGACAATTCAACGATCAAATGACAAGGAGACGTGTTGATGCGTCAGGGCAGGGCCCCGGGGGGGGGGGTTCTCGACTTGACTTCCCCACCGCTGATGAGCATCTCACAATGTGGTGTCAGAGAATGAATTCACATGAAGTATGTGCTTCATAGAGGAAAGCATGTTGCACATCTGCTCATTATTACGGGATGCCTAGCACACAGTCATGCGCGTCAACCTCGAGCGAGCTGTTATACCTGGTGATTGATGCTTGATGCCTGATATCTCTAGGTGCTACAGGGTATTGGGCCACGATGTGTTGACAGACGAGGTCAATGCAGGCTGGCTTAGGAAAGAATGCGTTATAAGTTATTGGCGGCGGGAGCGTCGACAACAGCCGTCAGTCAGCCTTTCAGACAAGTCGTACGCTTTTGCTTGTCCATGACACCATGACACCTGGACGGACAACTGGACCGGCATCAAGGCGTTAGAATGCTGTGTCATCCATCAATGTGCCACCTGATAACCTGACCTCCCCACTTCGCCGCCATTCTAGCTCGATCGTACTCCGTAGACCGCGACGTGCCGTTAACGACCTGTGTGGCTTTTTGGCGTCGTCATTCCTTCCGGATCCCCGCCAGTGTGGGCGTCCCATTGGACCTGGCCGTGGATCCCTCCGCGGATCGCAACTCCTTTAACCCTCCTTGCCACGTACTCTCTTTTTTGACATCAAGGTCATGATTACATTCTCGTATTCTCTTCCTCGAGTCAGCATCTTTGAGGCCAGACCCGCTGGACCACCCTTTATCAACGTCCGCCCAGCGCAGACAGACACTTAAACACTTGTGTCATTACGCCCTTTACCAAAACGCAACTAGCCAGTCACCATGTCTTCTTCCAACACACCCATCGCGGGCCAGAATGGCGTCACCAATGGAACCAACACCAACACCAACACCAACACCCGTGGCAGGGCCCTTCGGGCCAAAATTTGCGTCTTCTGCGGCTCTAGCGGCGGAGCAAGTCCCGCGCACATGGAGGCAGCTCGGCAGCTGGGCAGAGCCATGGCCGAGAACAACATTGATCTGGGTAGGTTTTGCTCGTGCCATTGATTTGTTGATTTCGAACTGACACCAACCCACTCAGTCTACGGGGGTGGTACAGTCGGCCTCATGGGCGAGGTCGCAAAGACGGTTTGCTCCATCAACGGCCCCGATTCCGTTCATGGCATCATCCCCGAAGCCCTGGTAAGATACGAGCGAGACGGAACCTATCAAACCGTCAACCACAACAACCAAGTCGTGTCCACCGAGTCCGTGTATGGCCGCACCACAGTCGTCAAGGACATGCACACCCGCAAGAAGTTGATGGCCGAGGACGTCTTCAAGGGCGGGCCCGGAAGCGGCTTCATCGGCTTGAGCGGCGGCTACGGCACCATGGAGGAGGTTTTCGAAGTCATCACCTGGAACCAGCTGGGCATCCACACCAAGGGCATCTGCTTGCTCAACATTGAGGGATACTGGGACGGCATCGTCCAGTGGGTAAACAAGGCCTCCGAGCAAGGCTTCGTGAAACCCGGTAATGAAAACATTGTAGTATCAGCTACCGACGCAGAGGGCGCCGTCAGGGCATTGCGGGACTACAGAGTCTCTGAGGCTACATTCAAACTCCAGTGGGGAAATCAATAGAGAGCGAAGACGAACAAATTTCACGTTAGAGTGCATAGATTTTCGGGCCGAGTCATGATGTGGTGTAACCCTCGTTTACGCCAGCGGCGTTTTGTATGGGCACGAAGAATTAGAGATATCGCACAAATAGACATGACCTGTGTGTATACAAACATATCAGCTTAATCACCATGATCCACTACTCATTTTGTCAAGCGTTCCTGGCAAAGGCCGTCTTTGCAACTCTTTTGGTCATTCGTGTCGAGACCGCAATGCGCCGCTTCTGGCAGCGGTTAGCTCTGTTAATTGTACAAGATCTAGCTCTCCTGTCCTTGTTGCCCCCCCTTTTGATCTACGTCATTTAGCTGTCGACCTCCATCCTCTGGCCCTCGCCCTCGCCCTCGCCCTCGCCACCTCCTGAGCTCTCGCCCACGCTATCAATCCACTGCTTGACCTCAAACTCCTCATACAGCTTGAACGGCTCGATGCCCCTCTTTCCTTCGCCCTGCACACCGACCAGACCAACCGACGTGTTCTCAACAGTCAGCTCCTTGTCCTGTACCAAGCTCTCTCTCAGAGCCTTCAGGCCATGCTGGACCAACTCCTCCCTCGAGCAGTCGGCAAAAGCATCCACGTTGCGCTCGAGATACGTTCTGGCCATTTGGCTTCGAGCCCCAATGGCAAACGCCACCATCTCCTCCGTCATGCCGGAGGGTTGGAACTCGAACAAGTGAGGGCCCTTCTCGTCCACACCTGCGACCAGCAGGCCCACACCGTACGGTCGCCTTCCGTACAACTGCGTGTTGGTCTGGGCCTTCTCACCAATCATGTCGACGAGGGAGCGGAGAGGAATGGCGCGGCCGTAGGTAAGGCGGTGACCGAGACACTGTTGCTTCATAAAGTTGGAGAGGACGCGGGCATCCGATGTGAGGCCGGCGATGGCGATGCCGGCATGCTCGTCGACGGAGAACAGCTTCTTCTGGTACGACGATAATTCTTCGGCGTTCCTCTATACAGAATTGTGCGCTCGGTTAGCAGCTTATTGCGTGTTCAAGTGGCGGAGGAGGGTCGGCGATGCGGGGAAGACTACTTGCCTTGACGGCACAGAGGACAGCGTGCGTTTTGCTGACGATGCCGACGACGACGGAACCTTGCTTCACTGCCTCGGCGGCATATTCGATTTGGAAAATCCTGCCTTGTGGCGAGCTGATTGAATGGCGTTAGCATGCATGTTCCCGCTCGGCGAGGAAGCTCTCTCTCTACCCATGGGTCGAAGCTCTGGGGGAAGATGGAGGAGAGAGGGGGGGGGGGTGTTTATTGGAATCGGCGCGTACAATGTGACGGAATCGTTATCGTAATTGTTTCTGAACATGATGGGCTAGCTGAAGAGGGGGGAAGGGGGGAAGGCTCGGTCGGTTGCTTCTCGTTGGAGGACGGGGGACGGAGGACGTTTGTGTGCGGTGGTATGCCAACTGATCGAGGAAGCAAGCTCTTGAATGAACGATCGGTTTTGATGCGGCCAGGCAGCCCTAGCTTCGTCGTCGTCGTTGTCGCGCAAGCTGTCTTGGGCTGGGCGGGAGTGGATGCCGTGGATGCCCCGCCTCACCGCCTGCGCTTTTGGCAGAACCTCCAATGGGGTGGGGGTGCCTGGGCATTATGTAGGCGCCTGCTGGGGGGGGGGGATGCAGCCTTGCACCCACCCACCGCCGGCCGCCGACAATTCACTCATCAATTGATCCCCTGGCTTCTTCTGGCTTAACCAGGTCACTTGTCACTTGCTCAGTCACGTACATACATATGTATTACTGGCAAGCCCATCTTATCATGCCAGCCAATTGAACAACGCCGATGATCAAACGCAGCCTTCTCTTCAGAGGCACACGATTCAGTCCATTTGCAGTGAGCCGCTCTTCTCCATGGCATGAGCAGGTGTACAGGTGCAGGGTGCGGCAGCGACTGCAGCATGCCAAACCTGTCAGTCTCGCCCTCGCCCCCAGACAAGACGACGACCCTCGCGGCTTTCCCGCACTCGGAGATACCATCTATGCTCTTTCCACAGCCCAGGGGCGAGCCGGCATCGCTGTGATACGCATATCTGGTCCATCGTGTCTTCAGGTAATACGCACGCTTTGCCGTGTCAAAATGGACCCTCGGCTAATCAGACCCAGATCTACCGAGCTCTATGTCCCGACACACAGCCTCCGAAGCCGAGACGGGCCACCATCCGCACCCTTTTCCATCCAAACTCCAGTCTTCTTCTCCCCAACGTATTAGACTCCGAGGCCCTCCTCCTCTACTTCCCCTGTCCCAAGACAGTCACTGGCGAGGACGTCCTCGAGCTGCATGTCCACGGCGGGCCAGCCACGGTGAAGGCGGTCCTCTCCGCCATACCACAATGCCCAACCACTTCACCCGCGCGCTACGCCGAGCCCGGCGAGTTCACCAAGCGCGCCTTCATCAACGGCCGTCTTGACCTGGCGCAGATCGAGTCACTGGGCGACACGCTCGACGCAGAGACGGAGCAGCAACGTCGGGCAGCTGTGCGCGGCAACTCTGGCGCTCTGGGACGAAGGTACGATGGTTGGAGAGAGCAGCTGCTCCAAGCACGGGGTGAGATGGAAGCCCTCATTGACTTTTCGGAGGATCAGCACTTTGACGAGTCGCAGTCGGAGCTGTTGGACAATGTGGCAGGACAGGTCGCCAGGATTCTGGACGGGATCCATCTCCATGAAATTGGCGGGCAAAGGAGTGAGCTGTTGCGAAAGGGAGTCCGCATCGCGCTGGTGGGCCCGCCCAACGTGGGCAAGAGCTCACTGATGAACATCATCGTCGGCAGAGAGGCGTCCATCGTGTCTGGAGAAGCCGGCACGACGAGAGACGTTGTCGAGGCGAGTCTCGATATTCGAGGCTATCTGTGCTCGTTTGCAGACACGGCCGGGTTCCGATCCCGTGGCGACGGTCATGTCGACATTGGAGCTGTGGAGGAAGAGGGGATTCGACGAGCGAGGAAGAAGGCGCTCGAGTCGGATCTTATCGTGGTGCTGGCCTCTGTGGAGAGGGATGGCGCGGGTGGTGGTGCGAAACCATGTATCCGCTTCGACAAGGAGACACTTGATCTCGCTGCGGGTGCCCTGGGGGCCATCTTGGTGGTGAACAAGCGAGATGCCGTTGATGAAGATACGTTCCGCGACCTGCTCGCCCGGTTTCGCCGGTCCGTTGGCAAATCACATGCCTCATTCGCAGGCAAGCTCATCTGTATTTCGTGCAAAGACGACGTCGCCACACGAGACAGCGGCATCCAGGACGTCATCCAGGCCTTGACGGCATCGTTTTCCGAAATGACCGACATGCCCCCTGAAATGCGGGACCTGCTGGGCGTGACGGAGCGGCAACGCCAGCTGCTCGCCAAGTGCCGGCGCCATCTGGAGGAATTCATGGACGAGGCGCAGCCAGCGGACGAGGGGGTCGATGCCGACATGGTGCTGGCGGCAGAGTATCTGCGGTACGCGGCGGATTGTCTGGCGCGTATTACGGGAAGGGGCGAGGCGGGCGATGTGGAGGATGTGCTGGGGGTCGTGTTTGAAAAGTAAGTCTTATCTTGCATGGTTTCTGATACAGTTGTGTGGCTAACATTGCAGATTTTGCGTGGGTAAATGATTTTTATGAGCACAGTAACACCGAGGAAGCGGCTTTGTTGCGGCAATATTGTAGGGGGATGGGAGTGTTGTATATTCTGCGTCCAGCACAGGCTCTATTCTATGAAAGTTCAAGATACCAGTCAAACGCCCCGACTTCGTAGTCCACGTCTAGTCCAAATGCAGTTGTTCTATCTCCGTCTCAGTGTCTATTCCAAGTCTCCGATCTGCTCTTGTCGACTTTGTTCCATCTATATTTTGTGTATTTCCAGTGTATTTGACTTGCAACGAGGCCAAATCTTTCGGCCAGAGGCGTGCTCGACAAAGGAGAGAAAAGTGTTGCCACTCGTGATCAGCCCGGCTCCATGCTCCGACAATCCGACAAAGGAAAACCCTTGTATTCCCGTCATGTACAATGATTTTGCGACTCTCATTGATGCTACTGACACGCCGTGTCTAGCGAGAGTCGTCGTTGCTAGGGGGCTGCGTGCCTGGTGTGCCGCTGACGACGTTGTAGCCTGAGCGGCCGGCGTTGACGAGCTGGGCGTCGAGGTTGGAGGAGGTCATTTTGAGATGATGCTGATGTGCTTCGAAGAAAGGCTGGGAGTGGTAAATTTGAGTTATGGCAGCTGAGGTTTGTAGATGCGGTGCAGTGCAATGCGGTGCGTTATGATGCGATGTGTACTTTGTAGTTGTGGTGAACTGTGTAGAATGCAGATTGAGCTTGTTCTCTCCATGTTATCAACCAGACGAGTTCCATCTCGACTTATATACTCATTTATTACCGTTTAGTTTTTTTTTTCTCTTCCTCCTTTTTTGTCTGCCCATCATATTCATTCTCACCTCATCTTACGGCTTGGCTCCGTGTCATAGACGAACAGGCAGACAAGACTTTCCCTTCCCTCCCCTTCCTTCTCCTTCCCGAGTGGCCCCCACCGGCTTTGGACGGGCGGGCCTTGTGCCTTCCTTCCTCTGACGGCGCAGAGCCTCAACTTTTTTCTCACCACGGGCCGCCCCTCCCCCCCCCCCCCTAGTCATCGTCATCATCATCAGTGGATTCATTCGTCCGTACGACAAATTAGTCACCCGTAGGGCTGAGCGATTCTTGAAACTTGCCCCGAAACAGAAACCTTGCAGCCAGCCCCCCCCCAAAGGTCGGGTCGGACCCTGAACCCTGCCTGGTACCCGTCCTTGGCCCACATTCTCCCTCGCGTGGTGCCTTGCTTATCTCACGCGACTGCCTGCTTCTGCTTGCTCTGCTCAGCCCCCTTTCCAAGACCCCAGGCCAGGCACCGCCATCCAATCAACTGGCCTGTACATACGGCGAACGCTGTATTTGTCAGGGGGGTCGCTTGCTTCGAAAAGGCGAGGATGAAGGAGCTATGTATAGTAGCTTCCTGCTTTGTCTATCAAAATAAGGCTATCCTGGATATCTCTTAGCTACGCGAAATACTCTTCAGTTGAACTAGTTGAGAATATTTTTCCTACCTCTCATGACGGCTTACATATTGCTGGGGTAATAAAGGGGGGGGGGTAAGGAGGAGCCCGGCTGTGGGCGCAAGCTTAGCGCAGGCGGCCGGCAAAGCCCCCGGCAAAGCCCCCGGAGCGCATAGAAAAGCTTAAATATCTAAATATGGAAGTAATAATTTAAAAGCCTATTAATAAGCCCGCCAACGAGCCCGTCAGGGCCCCCTCGTCACAAAACCCGCTAGGCATCAAGAAGGTAATTTTAATAATTCAGCGATTCAAATAATATCCAGCCGCAAATACCAAAGCTATCCCTCCCCTACGCCCACGATGTCAAGTATGCCGAAGACAAGTATACTCTCCCCAAGACCAATTGATGCATTTCACCGTGTGGAAATCGACTCAGCAATATACAAGGCGTCGTCGCGATGATGGCAAAAGCATCCTGAAAATAGATTCCCCCATGACGTCTGGCGGCTCTGGCCCGTGACAAGGCAAGGCAAGGCAAGGCAAGGCAAGGCAAGGCAGATTGCAAAAAGGAAACACTGAGCCGAGAACAAACCAAAAAAAAAAAAGCCTGCCCACATAATTTTACAAAAATAGGAACGAAATCCCCGGCTCGAATGGCCCGAAATTGATGACGGGGTGACGGTCAAGGTCACTACAATGTACATACATACAATGGGCGCGGACCCTGCAGCCGCGTGGCACGTGGCAGACTGGACGGGGGCGATGCGAGTGGATGGACTGGATTGGATGACTCGTGCCAGTGCAGATGCAGATGCAGATGCAAGCGCGCGCACTGACTGCACTCAACGGTGAGAGCAACTGAATGAGGTCATTGCAGTGAGTAATGAGTGAGTCAACCCGGTCCCGTCGTCATGACTTCTTGTGCTGCAGCGGCGTTGCCGGACCGGACGTCGCCCAGCTGAGCATGGCTTCAACTCAATTCAATTCCATCGGGGCGGCTTGGAAATCAATGGCAAGGAACTCGAGATCGATGCCTGGCCTGGCCTGGCCTGGCCTGGCCTGGCCTGGCCTCGCCGTCTCATGTCAGCAATTGGTGGATTCCCGCGTCACCCGCAATGGGACTCGACGCCAGGGGGGCCTCTCCGGTCCGGAAATGATTTGAAAGAAAGAATCATCTAATTTGACCACATAGACATAGACGAGCCATGTGCATCTCCATTGCATTATACAACGCTACAGCACTACACCTCGTCCCTCGCATGTTCTTGTTGTCCGGATACATCATCCATGGCCATAATCTTGACAACCAAGCTCGTCCACCCCGTGAAATGCTGCGTGCGCTGCCCAGCCCCCGTCTCGGGATTGTACTGCTCCCAAGCGAATCCCGTCTCCTCCCAGCTCTTGTACACCGTGTCGACGAGATTCTGCCGCAGGCGTGTGTACATGTCGCGCGCCCTGTTTCGATACGGCCCTTCTTGCTTGGCCAGCGTCTAGTTGACAAGGGGGAAAAGAGTCAGTAATCCAACACACATATTTTCCCCCCGAAAAAAAAAAAAAAAAAAAAAAACACCAATCTGGAGATCATGCTTTAGGGAAAGAAAATCATCATCTTACCTGCAGTTGTTTGACAATCATGTAGTTCATGGGCATCCAAATCGGACTGCGCCAGTAGTTCTCGCCCGTTCCGTAAAACTCATCCTGCTTGCTGAGACTGCGGATTCCGTGGGCGCTCCAGAGGTGTTCCTCGTCGGCGATGAGATCGAGCGTCTTGCCTAGCTTGGCATCATTTGGCTTGAGCAGTCCAACTAGGAAGGGAAACAGCGACACGTAGCCCTTGTGGCAGACGAGCTGGTGCTCTTCAAAAGCATCGACAGTGGCGTCACAGTAGCAGCCGTCCTTTTCGGACCAGTGGAGGTCGTCGAGGTTACGCTCAATGGCTTCCAGGTTCTTGCTCAGCTCGGCGGCGTCCTCCTGTAGCCCAAGGGCGTCGGCGATATTCCTCAATGACTTTGTCATCAATCCGACCCAGGCCATGAGATCGACGTGTAACTCGCCGGGGTGCGGCGGCTGTGGCCGCGGGTAGTCGTCGAGACCGCTCGTGAGCACATGCGTCTCCGTTCGTCCTCGCCACCGGTAGCCTTCCTTGGTGGAATACGCCTCTCGGTCGTAGCCCTTGATATCTCCGCGCTGCGTCTTGCGGAACCAGTCGTATTGTCGGCGCAAGAGGGGATACAATTTTCGGAGAAAGTCCTCTCCGAGTTCATGGTTGTCCAGGTGCGCCGTGTGCAGTTGTTTGCCATGGCGGCCCTGGGCCAGACTCTCCCTCCTGCCCAAAGGCTGGGTGCCATTGGTTTTGCGCAGTCTCTCCATGAAGTCTTCGATGACGAGGAACAGCGTGGGAGGGTTGGCGTAATGCGGGTACTGCACTTGGAACTCCTCGGGCACCTTGGTGCGAGCCTCGGGCCCCAGGATCTGCTCTCGGGGGATCCAGCCGTCGTCGTCCATCGTGTTGTACCAGCTCTTGACGATCTCAAGCGTCAGGTCCATGTCCCAGTCGGCAATGGGAGCCAAGTGGAAACCCTCGTCCCAGAGGAACCCGCGGGGGAAGAATGGCCGGGACGGCACACTGGTGAAGAGCTCATACGGACCCTCGAGCTTCTGCTGCTTGAGCTCCCTCGCCGCCGCCGCCTCCTCCCAGAAGCCCTCGTTTTCCTCGTCGTATTCCGGCGCATACGATCGGTCAATCATTTGCTGTCCGTAAAAGTATCCCACCCCGCCCAGCAGATTCGAAAACATGCTTTTCCCAAACTTTTGATACTTTTCCGCCTCGAACGGCGCCTTGAGGTCGAATGTGGAGGCGAAGCGGTCGGAAAACGAAGTGCTTGTCGATTCAATCGCCTTGGTCACATCCTTGCTGGTCAACTCCACGCCGGCGGATCCCGACGAGAATATCACATCAAACTCGAAAGAGCCCTCGTACGTCCTCTGCACGATCTGAGAGTTGCCTTTGCCAGGCTTGTGCGGCATACGATACACTTGCCACGCGGGCGGAGGATTATCCAGCCCATACTCGTCCTGCAGAGCCACCGCAGCGGTCTGCAGCTGCTGGAAAAGCAACGCCTTTGCCTGCCAGAGGACGTCTTCTTCAAAGTCGGCACTGCTCACCAGCGTCACATCCCCGGGCCGCCTCTCGCTAATATCATGGCTGCTCGTAGGGTACTCGCCTTTGCCCTCGGTGAACACCAGTTTGTAGTCTCCCAGTGACTCCGACTTTCCAGTGAAGGTGACGTCGCCCTTGAAGCCGACCTCGCTGCCCTCGCCGTGAACCTCGAGATCGCCCGCATCCTCCTGCCCAAGATAGTAGTACACGACCGTCTTGCTGTTCTCTGGTGCATTTTCGTGTAGCTTGCCGTTGATGCGGACTGCCCAGCTGCCGCCGTGGGTTCCACCGGGGATTTTCACAAAAGATGTCGTGATATCAATCTTGTTGCCTTCATCGTGGATCGTCTGCACACCACCGGTTCGTGCATCGTATTCGTCCCATCCGTAACCGTGTATGTCTCCGCCTTGCTCGCACGTGTATCGCAGGCCTATCGTTGCAACGTATCAGAAAGGAACTTGATGTCTCGAGCTCATCGTGGTCATCACCATACCGTCTTTGACGTCATTGAAATTCTCGATTCTCCCCCACATCAATCCCGTCCACAAACTCTTTGGCACTCGTGGCCGCACGCCAAAGTACAGGTTGGGTTTGTACGGACCCCATAGCAAGCTCTGGTTGTTCTGGCGTCCGATTTCGCTCATCAGCACAGAGGCGTCGCCCGTGGCCGTTGCGGCCGTGGCGGCCAGGACACCAGCTGCCACGGCTTGGGCGAGTCTTGCCATTTTTGTTTCTATCCCCCTTTCGTATCAAGAATCTTTGTGGGATGTCGAATGCCCCATGTGGTTCTGCAATGGGTCAAAGCTGTGATGAAATGGGAGTGGGAGGCCACATCAAGGGGTGTGTCAGGCAGGACATGCAAGGCTGACGTTGCGAGTGGGTTTTTTTCTCTGAGCTTGGGGCGTGCATGGCATGCCATGAGCAGCCAATCCAGGGGGATTCTATCCAGGGGCACACACAGCACACACCCTCTTTCTCCAGTAAAATTATACCAGCCACAAGATTACCGACCGACAGCCTTGCGCTCTCCACTTTTAAAAATCTCCCATCTGATACCGGCCTGACATCACACACATCACACTTCCCAGCAGGTTCGTCTGCCTTCTGCAGGCGCAATTTCCACAGCATCGCATCACCACAAATCCACCAACACAATGGGCGACCGTCGCCCCCGCCGGCTAGACCCGCGCCAGATTCGGGACGACTCAGACCGTCCAAGCCGACGCGTCAGAGACCACGACCGTCCACGGTACCGCTCCCGCTCTCGTGATCGCGAACACAGACGCAACGACCGCTCCCGATCCCCTGACGGCAGACGCTACAGAGACCACGCAGGCAGTGGCCGGGGCAGCAACAGGGACCGTCGCTACGATGACAGAGTCGCCGACGGACCCAATCGACGAGACGTCCGTCGTCGCTCCGCATCACCAAGCAGCGGGACCCCTCCTCCTCCTCCTCCTCCTCCTCCCAGCCTGCCCACCCGCTCCCGTCCAGATGACAAGCAATTTGTGGCTCGAGGACGGGCAAGTCCCTCGCCGCCCCGCGGCCCAAGAAGTGCTGCACCCATGGAAACAGATGGCCAAGAGGCGGGCGAGGTTGGCGACGACGGCGACGACGACGACGATCTGGCTTCCATGCAGGCCATGATGGGATTCGGAGGGTTCGGCACAACAAAGGGGAAGAAGGTGGCGGGTAATAATGTTGGCGCGGTGCACAAGGAGAAGAAGACGGAGTACAGACAGTATATGAACCGACAAGGAGGGTTCAATAGACCGCTTAGTCCGGGGAGGTGAGGGGGATTCGGGAGGGAGGGTTCGTTCCATGGCATTTGCTTACTGGGAGGGGACTGTCGGCGTTCAAGGAGTAGGGTGGGTCTGATAATGACTTCAGAATAGCAAGACGACTCGACTTTCAGGAATTGTAGTCACAAGTCACAGTCGTGCTGGTATAAACATTATGTACTGACGCTAATTTGCTGTTCCCCTTCTCATTCCGTGTCTTCCGTGACTTCTGCTTTGGCACCCTCATCGTCGTCACCTCCAGCCCTTTGGGCCTGTGGCTGCTCCGTCTCTTCTTCAACCGTCTCTGGTATCTCCGCCACTACCCCTGCTGCGTCACCACCCGCACCAGGTGCCTCATCTTCCTTGATCTCGCCACTACTCGGGCTTCTGCTGACCTTCTCTCTCCTCCGTCTTCGAAGTCGCCGCTCCTCCTCTGCTGTTTGCCTCCTTGCTTGTCGGAGGCTCTCTCTCTTTCCCGCATCATCATCACCATCGCCTCGCATGCCCTGCAGCAGCGCGGCTGCTCTTTCGGCAACGTCGTCTTCGCCCTCGCGTGGTGAGCTCAGCCCAGGACTTATCAATGCCGGGCTCTCCTCGTCAATCGTCTGGTTCTTGTCCGGCAGACCGGCCTCTACCTCGGGTATCTCACTGATATCGGCAATCTTCTGGCCAGAAGCTACACGCACTTGGTGCCTGTCCTTGAGGCGTGCGCGACGGCGTCGATCTCTCTGGTCTCGCGCCTGCGGGGCAGCGGCTCGAAGCTTCTCCAGTAGCGAATCCATGGCGCCAGTGCTCGTGGGCGAGGTGCTCCCTTCTCCCAGCGCGGCGGCGGCGGCGGCGGCGCCCTTTTGCGCTTGGTGCTTGCGCTTCATGGACGCTTCATTGCGTCTCCTCATCTCCTCCAACTGGATGTTCTTCTCCTTTGACTTCTTCCACTCAGTCAGGAAACTAGCCAGCTTGGCAAAGAAATCACGTCTGGCGTTTTCGTCTGTGGGGTCTTCGCCGTAAAACACCATGATGTCCTTGTACGTCTTCATCATCTCATCGAGGTACAGTTCCATCTGCTCTGCCTTGCGACGAGCCTCTTTCATGCATCGCTGCACGATGGGGCTGACACGATCCTCGGGATGGAACTTCTTGGGATCGCTAAGGTTGCCAGAATCCAAAGACATTTGCACGTTGCGAATCGTGTCAATATACTTCTTGGCATCGGCCTGAAGCTGTTCGACATTGATCTTCTGTGCCGTCAAGACGCCGCTGATGTCCTGGGCAAATCCCTCCCATTCCGGGTACTGACTTCGCACAATACGTTCCACCAAGTCGGCGAGCGAGGACTCGTTCTTGTCGTCCTTGACCATGCCCAGCCGTGCAAGCGAGCTCAGTTTGAAACCCCGCGCCTGCTTGTTGGCGTCGTTCATGTAGTTGCCAATGTCTAGAATGAGGCCGAGAACGTTCATCAGAGAGACCGAGTCGCGCAGGTTCTCGGACACACCCATCACCTGATTGATTCTCTCGTTCAATTCCTCATAGTCGGACTCAAAGTTCTTGGTAAGCCACAGTGCTCTCATACGGCTCTTCCAGTAGTGATGTAGCTCAAACGCTGTGTGCAGGTAGATCTGATCCTGTCGAGTCAGTTCGTTGGGGTCCAGCTCGCGATTGTTGCTCTTGGCGTCAGGCCCCGTCAGGTCTCGGCTATAGGGGGCCATTTGCTTCGACACATTGTCAGATATGTTGCACAGATCATCCTTTTGCAAGAAATCCATGACGACTTGATTATCCAGCAGTTGAGGGTCGCAATGAATAATCTTTTGGACAATTTTCTCCACAGAAAGTTGTGAAAATTTGGCAAAGGCGATTTCTGTCATTCATTCCAATGTTAACAAAAAAAAAGTCATCCCACGGCGAGCACCGATTTTTTTCCTCTGTGACACTTACCATATGCCTTGCGCAAATCGGAAGAAATGATTTGCTTCTTATCGCCCTTCTTTGCGCCTCCGCCGCCCAACTTTTTGATCTCCTTGGCCATGAAAAGCTTCTCAACTTCGTCCAAGATTCCCTTGCGGCTGAGCTCATTGTACTTCTCCTCTCGTTCCTCGGCAGATGGGGCATGGGCGGCCCAATGACTAGTCTCAGGGGCGTCGACCTTTTCCCAATGCAGTGCCTTGAGCTTCTTCTTGGGCCGTGCCACTGGCAGACCAATGCCGGGTGTCGCGGCAAAGACAGACTTTTGTGGCAGGAAGTGACCAGAAGGCATAGCTCCAGGTGTAGGGGGGGGCGGCGGCGGCGGCGGTGGCATAGAGCCTGTAGAGCCAGGCATGGGTGGAGGAGGAGGCGGGGGAGGTGGACCGCCGAACATCTGACCCGGCATCGGTGGAGGCGGAGGTGGAGGTGGAGGAGGAGCCCCGGCGGTTTGACCGGGCATTAGGGGTGGAGGTGGTGGGCCGCCAGCCTTTTGACCCGGCATCGGTGGTGGTGGTGGTGGTGGTGGTGGGGGGGGGGGGGGGTGGGGGGGGGGGGGGGAGGTGCAGCTCCGGCACCGGCAACAATTCCGTCCGCCTCGAGTGTCTCTTCGTCAGTCGAAATGAAAGGAGTTGTGGAAGATGCCAGACTTGGGTCTGATGGGGCTGCTGTCTCATCGACGTCCTCGGAGTCGCTGCCTTCAAATTTCTGGACATGGGCACCAATCTCACTGACCAGACCTGCCTGGAGCCTGGGATCGACAGTTGGTCGTTTCATCTCCACGATGCGAGGACGCTCAAATATGACGCTGTCTTCCCCTCCGGCGTCTTCACTTTCTTCGATGACGTCGGGTTCGCTATCCCTGTCCGCCTGAAGTGGCTTGCGAGTGATTCGGGTTTGGCGGTTTATACTGCCCAACACACTGTTGGTAAGATCGCGAGGTGGTGTCCCACTGCCAGCCGAAGACTCCAAGTTCTCGTCTTCCATTTCCTCACGCAATGCGCGGAGACGGTCGGACGGGCCGCCAGCCTCGCCCCAAACTCGCCCTTCGAGCTTATACTGTGTCTTTTGGCGCTCCAATTGCATCTGCAGACGCTCCATAAGTCTCTCTCGGTCCAGAATGCCTTGCATTTGAGCAGCGGTTCCGTTACTCGGGGGTTCGCCAGGTTTGTTGCTGCTCTTGATGGCGTTGGACGCCGCAATATCCTGCGCATCCCTGAGCATCAGATACAGTTCTCTCGTCTCCAGCTCGTTCCTCTGCGCTTCCTTGGCACGGACGCCCTGAAGGCTGCTAATCTCGGCCTTGAGTCCGTCCGCTTGTCTCTTCTGGGCCTCGATGAATCGAGCTTGCTCGTCAAGCTGTTTCTGCATCTTCTTGACGAGGCCATCCGCTCCCAGCTCGAGCCTGGCACGCATCTCGTCGCGCTCCGCCATGGCAGCTTCCGCTATTTGCCGCGACTCCAGAGCCTCATCTTGGGCCTGGCGTGCTTCCGAATCGGTGTGCAGCTTGTCGAGAAGGCTTTGCACGGTGAAGTTGAGACTCTGCTTGAGGTCCATGTTTGGCAGGCGCCTGTCCATGGCAACGTAGCTGAGCATGGAGTCGACCAGCTGGAACATGCGCAAACGTTCCTCGCCGTCTTGGGCCCGGATGAGCATGAGATGCTGCAAGGCTGAAACGAAATAGTCTTGCGCCTTGCTGCCATGGATGCGCTGTTGAATGGCATCCGCAATCTGCACGGGGTCACTGAGATCCTTCACGTCGCCTTCGATGCTGTCCTTGATGCTGCTGTTCTCCTTCTCCAGCATGTCCTCGTAGTCAATGGCTTCGTTGGTGCGGAATCGCTCAACCTGCTTGTCGAGAAGCTCGTATTGGAACTCTTCCATCTTGGTCAAGATGCGTTTGATGCCGCATGCTGTAAACTGAGCTCGGATATGGATTCGCAACTGAAGGTCACTCTCGGGCGCATCCACCACCATGTTCACCAGCATCAAGGTCGTGACGGCATACTCCATGAGCAAGTTCTCCATGCCGATGCCGCCAGTCCGAACCTCTTCGCTTGCCCCGACCAGACTGCCCATCTTGCCGCGACCATCTATCGTGACCTCTACCAGGCGCATCCAGGCGTCAAAGCGGCCATTTTCCCCCGACTGAGCCTTGACTTCGTCCAGGGCTTGGATGACCTTGACATGGCCCTCGCCGTTTTCACCCCAAGTACACAGAAACGTGAGGATCTCACTGACCAGTTTTCGGGTGGTGATGCGCGCGGATATTAGGCACGTTGCCAGAGCCACCAGCACCTTTTGCTGCATCAGAGCATCGTCGGCACCAAACTTGTTGTTCATGAGCGCTTTGAGACACTTGACTATGTCGTATTCCCGGTCCAGGTTCTTCTCCACGCGAGAATTCTCCGACACGGGGCCGGCTGCCGTTTTGCGATTGATCTTGAGGAGCAATGTCACCAAAGCCACCTGTCCCTGGCATTCGACAAATCGCTTGACCCAGCCAATCTGCTGTGTTCGGAGATTGACCTCGAGACTGCCCATGCCTTTGGTGTCGAGCTTGTCTTCCATCACCTTGCGGACATACCACTCCGGCGTGCCCTCCTCGTCAGAGTACGTCGTGATGTCTGGTGCAGCAAATTGATTCGCTCGAGCAGTCTGCCGTCGCTTCTGCTCGCCCTGCCACTCGGTGAGGCGATCTTGGTGAAGCAGCGTCCATTTCTTCTGTGGTGGGTACGCCAACATTTGTCGTCGGGCTTGCTCGGGCAGGTTGTGCCATCCTCGTTTCTGCATGAGCTGCAAGAACATTTGCTCAATTACATTATCGTCGTCCGGCTTGGGAAAGTAGAATCCGTCATGATTAGAGCCAGGCCCGGGAAACTTGGTCAGACGGTTGGAGTCCCGATGCGCCTGGTAAGAGCCGTAGGAACTTTGCGACGAAGCGGTCGGTAGAGCTAAATGCGATGAGCGTGTCATCCCCCCGTGATCTCGATTTCCAGCGTTACCTGAGTGTATGCTGAGGTTGTCAGCAGAGCTGCGGCTCCCATTGGCGCCCAAATACGAGTCGTATCTCGAGGTATGTGACGAGCCGTTGGCCGTGCTGGCAACGCTTCCGCGAGCGGGGCCCCATTGTTGATATTGAGCCTGGCGGCCCGTGGATGCCATGGTCATGTTTGATTCCCTGGGTCGGGTGGCAGAGGCGTCAAATGACGGATATTGGTGGAAATCTGCCGCACTCTTGTTAAGCTGGTGAGGCAGAGGTTCGCGGCGGGCGGGAACTTGGTCGGAGCCGGGTAAGTAGTCGACGGGGATCGGGGATCGGGAGCCAGGGGGCATATTGTCGTAGGGAATTGATGTTATCACTCCTGCCATCATGTTGACTCCAGGATCGGGAGAGATTGGCCTATCGATGGACACGGTCGAGGAGTCTCGCTTGTGCCGCGACGAGCGAAAGCTCAATGTGCTACCGACATCGAGGTGGTCGGTATCTGTCGTTCTTCTATCCTTGTTCTTATGCCTGGAGAAGATGGACCGTCCTCCAGATGACTGCCTCGACTTGTCTGCCGAGGACATTGTTGCTTCCGCTGCTGGAGAGGAGGAGGGAAATGAGGATTTTGGAGTCGATTCACTGAACAAAAGGGCTGCCTAGGTGAAGCACGTAGAACCGGACAAGTGCTGGCCCAAGGCCGCTTGCATGGTGAACGATCCAAAGCCAAGGCCCTATGTCACAGGTAGCGGGAGCGGGGGAGGCCTGCCAAATATCAGGCCCGGGAGACAAAGACTCTAGTAAAAAGTGCCCCCCTGCCGTGCCGTCGTTTGGCTTTGTCTATCGGACAGACGAGCCCGTGTGTTCTGCTCCCTGACTGCCGCTGTTGGTGGTTCGCAATATAGAGTATTAGAGTATGGAGAGCAGAGTGGCCGTTTCTTTCGTTTTCGTTTCGATGTTATGATTTGGCTCGGTGCGTCGATGCCGGAGAGGGGTCTCTTGTCTGTTTGTTCGGATCAGAGTGAGGATGCGGTCGTATGAAAGTGCGCGAGTGGTGAGATGCAGCAGCCACGATCAGGAGGAATAAGGGGCCGTGGCGTGCAATCGATAAAGATAAAGGATGCAGGCAAGAGGCAGTCTGGCAGTCCGGTAGTCCGGTGGGCCCTCGACCCGGTCAGCGTGCGCTCGGTTCGCGATGCGATTTCGGTCCCTGGTCGCTCAGCGGTTGGTTCCCGAGAGCTCGAGAATGCTTGCTGCTCGGTTCGGTGGTGACGAGTATCGGAAAGAAATAAAACGTTGGTTGGGATGGTCTGCACATACATACAATGCCAGTCGCACAGCACAGTACGGAATAGATACGGACGTATGCGGGCAGTTGTTCCAGAGCAGGCCCCTGAAAGCCGAAAAGTACTCCGTAGGAGACAGCACCGATGACCAAGTGGCTTAGCGCCAGACATTGCTTAATTGAACAAGCGGGGCTTGGTTGTTGATGGCTAAATGGCCGCAACTGAAATACATACATAGGCTCGGGCAGACGGGGCGGAAAAGGCTCATCATCATGCATCACAGGCTACAACAGCCAAAGACTAAGAAAGCTGGTGTCTCGCGCACCAATGAAGTGTCGCGCTCCATCCTGCCAACGTCCAACGTCTGGGTCGTGAAGGGTCGTGAAGCGCGGTCCAGTTCATCCCCGTACAAATGTAGTACTACTATTAATACCTGCTAATAATACCTGCTAATTATACCAGACGCTCAGCCCCGATTAGCCCAGCCAAGCAACCACAACTTCCTCCTCCTCTGTGCAAAAAGGCAAGAAGAGCCTCAACTCCACCAGACCTCTCCCTCCACCATCCATCCACCCCTTTGCGAATTGCTGCCTCCTGTCGTCAACCAGCCCACATGTCACCACCACGGCGACACACCTTCCCAGGTAACACCAGCCCTCTGGCTCCGACCGCGTCTTGACATTTCGCTGAAGCCTCGCGTGCTCTGCAACCATGGCCGCCTCATCGGCACTGCTGTCCCTCCTCAAGGCAAGTCGCATGACGCATCCATCCCCTGCAAACACTGCTAGCTTCTTTTTTCCGCTGTCCACGACGTGCTAACCTCTCGCGCCATGACCTAGACCATCTTCATCCCAGCCGTCATCTCCCTCATCCTCTTTCTACTCGTCACATTTGCCGTCCTTCCTATCTGGCGCCGCTATCGAAATCGATACAGCCAGTACCTCCCCGTCCCGACAACATATACATCCGGGCTCTCGAATCTCTTCGCGCAGCGGTTCTCGATGCTGACGTTGCCATCCACATGGAGTCGGAACGGGGGCTCCGTGGACACCGCGGATGCAGGTAACTATTTGGAAGATGGCGAGGAGCTGGGAAGCGTTGATCCCCGAATTGTCAATGTCATCAGACAAGCCATATCAAGGGGCAATGAACACACACGGCGCTTGAGCAGAGAGTACGTTGCAGGGAGGGTCCCTTTAAGAAGACGCGACCTGTTTGCTAATGAACTCGCAGTCTTGAAGAGGGATTCATGGACGACAGTGACGACAGTGACGACGACGACCACCCGCAGAGGTGACGGTGTCCAATCCGGGTTGTTTTCTTTTGCACTTTGGCATTGTTGCAGTCACGTTTGAAGCATCAATATACAGATGTCGCATCCAACCCAACCACGATTCTATCATCTCCATATGCCCGCTCTTGGACTTTTGGGATTACTCAAGTAGAAAACCAAGTTGAAAAAAAAAGAAGAAAAAAACTTCAATTCGCTGAGATGCTGGATGCTGATACTGTCTAGTTTGATGCATTAAATACTCATCCATAGCGTATGCTGTCGCTCATGTGTTTGTGGAATCAGTGTCCTCTCGGCTTAACCCTTTGACGCGTTGCCAGCTCCACGTTCCCTGTCGTTTCTTCTTCTCAAACTCGTCCCATCGGTTGGTCCACCAAATTCTTTGCGCTTCATCCAGCCGCTTCTCCGTCTGCTCAAGTAAGGCCGTGTAATACTTGAGCCGGGAAAGCACTGTGAAGGTCATGGCAGACCTCCTTTGATTTCTTCTCTGCGATTCGAGCCTCCTCACTTTGCCACCTGACTCGGCTATAGTTCTGAGATATTTCAACCCCTTTGGGCTCGAGCAGAATTCATAATTCCACGGCAAAACTGCCACCGAGCTGTCGTCAAACGTTTCGGTTGGTGGTGCAGACCTTGGCATCGTCAAGTGCTCACAAACATGGCGCATTGGGATGCAATGGAGATTGGGACACCTGCCTGCTCCACCTGGTTTTGACATGTATCGAAAGAGACATTCATGACCGAATATATGGCCACACGGGAGATGGGCCATCTTTTCTCCCGTTTTCCCCTTTTCTTTGCCAAAAAATTTGCCGCATATAAAGCAAAGGGCCGGCCGCCGCCGCTCCGAGTCCATCGCCATGACTGCAGTAGGGGCTTGGGACAATTCTGATTCAGTTCGTCTCGGCGGTGCCGGCGTGATAGCATCAGGACGATCCTTAGACGTGGGATGCCGGAGTCGGCGCGTGTTTTCTTGTGGTTGAGCACGTTTTTCAGTGCTGGCAGGGACTTGCACTTCTGGTGTCACTGTGGACAAGCTATCTCTGGATGTCCACTCTGTTGGGTTCCGAACAACTAGAGTTGTTCCACTCAAATTCGGGGCGGCTCTGACACAGATTGTTGAGCCTTGACTCATTCGCCTGGACGATGGCCCAGTTTCTATCTCATCTTCGTCGATAGGCCTCCTAGTCAGCAGAGGCTCCTTGGAACCAGCATCACTGTGTAGATCCTTGCTTGTAAGAAAAGTACGACCCAATTTGGTGCTCAGTCTTCTCATGAAATCTTTGGCGGGTGCCATTCTGAGCCAGAAACGAAACTTTGAGGGTTTGATATGAGGACGTTCATAGCGACTGATTATGTAAAGAGCGAGGCTACTGGAAAAGGCTGACGTGACGCGACGTGGTGGACAATGTGATCCAAGAAAAGCAAAAGAATGTTGTTGGTCGATGCAAAGAATGGTGATGAGTGGACGAGCCCAAGTCTGCCGAAAAAAAAAAGAAAGAAAGAAAGAAACCGGGAATAAGCACTTGTCTATACAATCAAGCTGTAGATGATTTCGAGGTGTCAAGGAAAGCGTAGCCACGTCATTGACATCGCACGCTGCATCCTGTTATCCTACCTAGGCTTGCAAGTGCCAGTGCCAGTGCCAGTGCCAGTGCAGTGCAGTGTGCACAGTTGTCAGTTGCAGACCCTCCCACCAGCAGAGGCCATCGCACCTGCATCCCAACCACACTTCACTCACTCGGTGCATCTTCATCTTTCATCTTCACACAACGAGCTCTCACTATGCGATTCCGCACAGAACTCAAAAACATACGCACATTTGCGAGTATGCTCTTCGTCACGCATCTGCGTGTAGACCAATCTTGTAGATCTTCCTGGCTTCCTACTACTAACTGTTGTCCAGAACTCACCGCAGCACTCTCATCTCTCGAAAAGATCGCTTGGGTCCGTCTGAGCGATGACACGGCTCGATTCACCGTCATTCCCGACATGGGATCCCAAGTCTGGGCGTACGATAGATACTTGCTTTCCCTTCCGCCTCACTTAATGTCTGACCAAATCACACACAGTTCCTTGGCAATGGATCTCATCTTTGAAGGATACCACATCCAGTCCGCAGAGTCCAACAACACCATCAACCTCGAACTGCCACTCCAACCCCTTCAACGCGCCCTCAAATCCGCTCTCAACAGTATCTCTGCCTCTCTGCGCCTCACTAAAAAGGATGGATTGCCCATTCTCTCCATGACCATTACGACCACGACGTCCAGCGCATCAAGCGCGTCGGCCAAACTACCGTCTGACGATCCATTCGGCGACGACGTTTTTGAGCAAGAACACCTGGAGACTTCACTGCGCAGAGAGCACGAGAAGATTATCACGCAGGACATTCCAGTTCGTGTGCTTCATCCCGAAACGGTAGAGACCATTATGCAGCCCAAGGTGCGGGAGCCGGATGTGCACATTCAATTGCCGCCGTTGCTGCAGCTCAAGGCAATATCAGATCGCTTCACGAAACTTGCTCTTACAGGGGCGAATCCCTCCAAGGCGCCGAAATTGGAACTCGGTGCCAATATGCACGGTAGTTTGCGCTTGAGGATTGCCACCGAGGCCACTGATATCTGCAGCGTATGGTCTGATCTGGAGAACCCTGAACTGGATCCAGCTCAGCTTGACCGTCCCGTGGAAGAGCACCCCAGTACCAAGTTTCGTGAGGATGGGCCTGATCGATGGGCCACGGTGCGCGTAGACGGCAAAGATTGGAGCCGAGTGCTGAGCGTAGGCCGCTTGGAGGGTCGAGTGATTGCATGCTTTGCTGATGATCATGCGTTGATTCTATATGTCTACGTGCCGCATTATGACGATGCTTCTGCTGAGGATTCCGTTGTAACAGTGAGTTTTTGTCTCTCGCGTCCACTCAGGGCTGATCTAACATGACTGCAAGTACTATGTACAATCTTATAGCAAGTGATGGCGCACAAGACACCGGCGTTGAATATTTGAAACGTGTTCAAGGGGGGGAGAGGGGGAGCGTCAGGGTCTTCTCGGCGGGTGCAACGTGTTAAATGAATAATGAGATGATTGAAAACAATTGGTACAAATCTACACCAGGACAGTTGAAATTTTGAAACCTCTATTGTACAAGAATGCCCAGCATTGATAACTCTTATCACGATAAAACGCCGTATGTGCGTGCGCAGGTCTCTCTTGGACAAACCCGTGCCGCCTCGTCTTTGTTTTTTTTTTTATTTCACACAAGACAACTTCCAGTCAACTCCCTGACAAATGTTTATTGCACATTACTTGGCCATGACGTCAACGTAGCGGCCGCTCTTTCTGGGCTTCTTTTGACCAGCTTTCCGTGGCGCTGGTGCTCCCAACAAGTCATCGATACTGCTTGCGTTACTCATGCTCGTAGCCGGTCTGCTGGGAAGTCCTGTCGATGGAGATCCTCCACCGACATTGCTGGTCGAAACCGACCGATGCATGCCTGCGGGAGGTGCGCCGGCATTCAAGTTGTCCATGGACTGCGCTGTTGAGAGGTTTCCGAGGGCTGACCGTGTTGGCATCCCCATGGGAGGAACACTCCTCCGTCCAGCAGCGGGAGGGGGGGTGGTGCTCGATGGAGGCGGCGTGCCACTGACCGAGCGGGGACCAGCACGGGGGGGGGGAGGTGCGCTCCTTTTGACCTCGACGTTCTCGGCACCAGGTTTCTTGTTGATCCAGCGGCCAAGGTCGGGGTCATAGACAAATGTGCTTTGCTCGCCAAGCTTGGCTTTGATGGGCTTGCCAGGCGACGGGTCGCCCATATTTCCATCGGCCTTCTTGCCACCTCCAAACCAGCCGCCAAAACCCCATCCCTTCTTGTTGCTGGCTGCTGCTGCTGCTGCTGCCGCTCGCTTGGCTATGAGAAAGTTATAGAAGTCAGTGGGGGGGATAACAGTATCGGGTCCATGGTGAGGAAAACTTACCATCCTCTTCGGCCGCCTTGCGGGACATCTCCTCGTTTTCCCGGTCCTTTTCTGATTTTTTTTGTTGCTGTGGCTTTCTGAAAGCTAGTATATCATCTTCGTCATCATTGTCCATGAAGCTCTTCTTCTTTGGCTTGGGCGCCTCGTCATCGTCGGCCTCGGGCTGATATGAAGGGGCCTCATATCCATATGGCTGTAATGAGGGTGGCTCATAGCCGCTGGTACCAGCACCTCCCTGGCTGCTGTCTTCAGTAAGGGTCGGAGCTGTTTGAGGAGCTTCATAACCATATGAAGGGGGCTCATAGCCTTGGGAAGCATCTTCGTTGACGGACGGCTGGGGATGGATATGAGGTGACTCTTGGAGCCCATAGGGTTGATATCCGCTGGGGGCTGGAGGCTGCGCAGTTGATGCTGGCTCCGCATGGCCAGGGGCAGAAGTCCGGATCGGTTGATATCCTGATAGTGAAGATCCAGGGTATCCTGTCGGTTGATGACCACCAGACTGCGATTGAGCAGGAAATGCTGCTACTGCGGCACAGCTTGGTTCGTGTGGGTTCGGCGCATATTCTTGACTGCTGCGGCCCGATGCCGATGTTGGGGCATACTGCGACTGCGGCTGGGTTGGAGGCGCATACGGATTGGCGCTGGTGCCTGAAAAAGACACAGTTGGCGCCGGTGCGTATCGAGATGGTCCAGTTCCACTTGTGAGGGGCGCACCACCTGCGGGTTGGTAGCCAGGAGATGGCCCGTAAACGTCAAAATTGGATGTGGACGGAGGTCTTGAAATGTTGGGCGAGGATGTAATGCGAGCAAATGGTCCGTTATCACCATCAGATCCCGCGTGACCATTTGCATCCTCATCGCCCGAGACGAACTTGTTGAACCTGTTCCACATGCTGTCGGAGACTTTACCCATGGTCGGCTTGGACATCCATGACGATGAAGCATCTTTGGGTGATGACTTCAGCCTTGCCAGGAAATCTTCCACGGATGCTTCAAGAACGGCATGGTGATATGGAGACCTTCGAGTCTGGGCTACAATGGCAGACGCGATAGCATCACAGTACTGCATCGCCTTATCGCGGAAGCCGTACTCGGCAAGGGTCACGGCGTGCTGCAATTTGTACGCGGCAAGGTGTGGTGCTCCTGCGGACGCTGCGACACCGCTTCCGAGCGTCAGTCCGTACTCGTAAATTTCGCTGAGCTGAAGAGCTTCCGCTTCCTTGGCAAATTGATCGGACTGCCGTCTGTGGTCTGAGCCCACCAATACAAAATCGGAGTTGGAATCATCCAGACCACCGAATACGGACAGGCTCCGGCTAAAGATGAAACAGATGTGAGCTGCCTCGGCCCGTCCATAGCTGGACAGGAGTTTACCAAGAGCATGAAGTCCACGGATATCCTCGCTGCTGCGGTTGCTCAACACAAGCGTCAACGTCTCTCGCCACTTGTCGAGGCCATCCATTGCGTCCTTGGTGGGTCCAGAAGATGTTTCCGTAGATACGAGCTGCAGTCCAGCGCGCGCATGAGAGGGAACAAGTTCATCCACACAGTCATCGTAGTTGCCCGACAGGATCTTGTAGAGGGCGGCCAAGGATTCGTTGCTGTGTCCTGGGTAATTGACTTCCTTGCGTACAAATTCCTGCGCAACCTGCTTGTAGAGGTCCGCCGACACAGTCTGCGAAATGAGCATGGCGTGGCCCCAGAGACGCTTATCAACTGCAGCCCATACCGCCGTTTCCCGGTCGCCTTTGAGCAAGTCCAGACGAATCCTTTCAACAGCGCCGGGATCGACGCCATCTGCCTTCATCAACGTGGTCCCAGACCCGACTTCTGCACCTGTGAAGAGCAGGGCGCCTTCACTTCGCAACTCTGCTGTCTCAGGAGCCAAGACTTCTCGAACTGCCTTTTCCACCGCAGGGATTCCTTCCAAAACACCATCATGCTCAATGAAAATTCGCAACAGTTTCCACAGCAGCAGACGCTCGACAGAGCGCTTTGCTTCCAGAGACAGCTGCGAGTGGAAAGAAACATCGGAGATCTCCTTTTCTTGCACATCAATGCCAGCCGTGAGCCATGCAGCGGCTTCCTTCTTCTTCGACTTGCCCTTGAGCGGGCCGGGGAACTTGGCAAGGCGGTCCTGGAGAGGGTCGAGATCCTTAATGTTCTGCACCTTGACTTCGCCTACTATGCGGATTGAGACTGGGGCCGTTTGGCCTACTGCATAGCGAGGGACGCTCTTGGGGAAAGATGTGACAAAGGCTCCGCCCACTCCCCACGCCATGATGGGGGTCCCTCTCCACCGTTCGAGAATGTCACGCTCCCTCCCGTCACTAGGTGGCACCATGTTGGTGATGGACTGTCCAGGAGTCCGACTTGTCGTCGGTGCATACGCCAACTGAGCAGGTTTTTTCATGGATGGTGCCGGCGCCGGCGCGTGTGCGGACAAGGGTCGGGGAGCATATTCGGTTGGTTTGCTTTCCTTCCTGGCATCAGAGTGCGGAGCACTGGGAGACTGCGTTTGCGTCCGTGGAGGTGGCACAAACGATGTCTGTGCAGGTGCCGACGCTGCAGCAGGTTGTGGGGCATAATTGGGGTTGAGTCTCTTGGGGAGTGACGGAGTAGTAGCGGCAGCGGCAGCGGCAGCGGCAGCATCAGGTGGTGCTGGGCTATATCTGGACTCGGAGGCTTTCGCAGTGGGAGAAGTGACTGCATGACTGGCACTAAAGGACCGGTTTCCAGGAGATGCTGCCTCCTCGTCTTCCTCTTCGTCAACCTCTCGGGTGGGGGGAAGGGACGAGACGCGGTTGAGTCTTGGTTCGAAAGACGAGCTCGCTCGACGGTCGTACGGCTGTCCGTCTGCGTTACCACTCGTCTCATAGTGGGCCAAAGGACTCGAAGTTCTCGGCAAGTGAGGCAGAGCGGTGTGCGTCGACCCTGCACTATACGAGCTATTCGGACGCGATCCAGCAGGGGGGGCAGGCGAATAGCGGCTGATGATTGAGACGCCGCCGCCTGGTGGTCCAGGGGGGGCAGGCGAATATCGGGACGAACTGCTGGACGGAGGGGTCACAGAGTTGACATGAGATTGCACAATGGCATACGGGCTTGACTTGGGCGGTGCCACGAGGTTTGCAATCCCCGGAGGAGTAGCGTGAACCTCCTCATTGAGATGGTGTGGTGGTGGAGCAGCAGGCGGAGGAGCAGTCCGTGGTACTGGCGGAGGCACTACTTGGGATGCTGGTGGAGGAGGCACAGTTTTTGATATTGGCGGCGGCGGCGATGCTTGCTGATGTGTTGAATTGGTCGGTAAGTACTGGCCAGGTGATGAAGCTCGTTGACTCTGTCTGGAGGCAGGTCGAGGCTTTGAGCTCATGGGAAGCTCTTCGAAGAAACTTGTCTTGGACCGTAGAGGCGCCGCCGCCGCCGAAGCTTTCTGGCCCTGTGGGGGTCCCTGAGGTGTTCCAGCCGCTGCTGATGTTGGCGGAGCTGACGAGATCGCAGGCACAGATGGAGGACGCGGAGACTGTCCGGGGGCGTACATGCCAGCGCTTCTCGAGGGTGGAAGAGCGGTCGCTGCGGGAAGGTGCTGAAGACTAGGCCGCTTGCGCGGCTTGACAGGCTTTATCAAATCAGTCGGCAAGTCATATGGTGACGAGTATCCGACTTTGGATTTATCCACAAAGCTTTGTGTCTTGGCGGGCTCGGGACGAAGAGGCTGTGGTGTCTGTCCAAATTGCGCAGAGCCAAATGGTGCGGTGTACGTTTGCTGCGGCCCGAAGCCATGAGTTGACCCCGCCGGTGAAAATGGTGTCGTCGACGGAGCTGTCACGGTAGTAGGTGTATAAGGGTTTGCCGCAGGTTGTCGAAGTTGGTAGGTGGCAGAATCTGGCGCCGGAGCGTCTAAGTCATCGTCGAGAAGCCCTTCATCATCACTACCTAAAAAGGCAGCGGCATCTACGTCCTTGTTTTCGACCGCAAAGTCGTCCAACAGAAATTCGTCTTCATCGTCATCTCCAAAGGCCTGCTCCCACTTGGAGGCCAAATCTTCGGTTGCCGGGCCGTTCTCGGCCGTGTCAGAGGGTTCAAGTGTGGCGCCTTGGGTAGAATTTTCGCCATGTTCTTCCGAGGTCTCGTTGATGGTCCTGTGTCGAGAAGGTGGGCCACCGTCACCCATGGCCTCCATCACTTGCATGGTTGACTTTCGCTCAAGGTATCTCACACCATCTTCGTAGCCATGCTGCCTCTCCTCGTTGCTCTGCATCTGCCCGAAAAAGTTATCCTCATTGTCGTCGTCCTGTTCAACGAATGGGTTTGGGTTGCCTCTGGCGCTGGTCTGCTGAGTGTCATCGTCGACGACGGCTTCAGTTTGCGGTATGAGAGGCAGGCCCTCCTCGAAACGAGCCTCTTCCTCGATGGCAGCAGCTTCTTCGATCTCGCCTCCAATGGCACGGTGTGCAGAATGCTGAGGCCGGGTTGCACCATGTCTGTGCCATGATGCTGAGCTGTCACCTTCCGGACTACGCATCATGTATTCTTCTTCTTCCACCTCGGCCTCCTTCTCATCTTCTTTCATGACATCCAGGACTTGTCTAGACAGAAGCGGCATGTTGACCCGAGACTCAGTCTCAGACGCCATTGGAGGCACAGCGGGGAACGAGTTTGTTCGGTCTGACGGGGACATGAATTCAAAGGTGTCTGTCCCGGCTCGGCCCAGATTCCACTCTCCATCGTCATCGTCGGCGAAGCTAATCTCGTGGGAGACGGTCCGGGCAAATGACATGGAGCTTGAGTGCTGTGCTATAGATGGGGCGGCTGCAACATTTGTTTTTTCTGTTTTTGGCTCAGCGGGCGCTTTGTCTATGTGCTCGTCGAGAGCGAGCGCGGGTGCGGGTGCGGGTGCGGGTGCGCATGCGCTTTTTAATGATTGGGCTTCTTCATCGACAGAGCCGTTGTCATTCGTTTCAACTTTGTGTGCTCCTTCGTCCTGAAGCAACCAGGCACCACCTTCACCCTCGTCTCCGTTGGCCAGCCATGCGTCCGCAGTATCATCTTGCTTTGCTGAGGGGTCCTCTGCCGATTCTGCGTGTTGCGAGAGATTCGAAGGGTGCGAGTTTTCGATGGGTTCTGTCGGCACAGTGTCCTCTGGAATAAGCCATGTACCGGCTTCGTCTTGGTCGTCTTGGTCGGGCAAGATTTCTGTGGGACGGCTCTCCTCTACCGTCGAGTCCACCGCTGAGTTGACATGAGTCAGGGGTTCGACGTGCTTTGACTTTGATTTTGACTCTTGCGCGACAAGGTCGGCAGCACTATTAGGCATCATGGCCGGATGCCACGAGCTGGCCGACTGGCTGGCCATGATGCGAATGCGTCACGAACGAAAGTGCCTATGATGAATACATGCAGAAATGGAAGAATCTAATGGACCACGTCAATAATGTTTGAAGGGGAAAGTCTTGACGATGCAGACTACGCAAGCAAGGCAGGATGCTCGACGACCCGTTGGGCCGATGGCAGGTAGTGTTTGCATGATGTAGTGGATTCATCTCGGGCGGCAAGAGGTACATACAGGTACGAAAGAGACAAGACGCAGAAACAGACAAATGTTCAAGCTGCGCTCCTGTTCGCCATTCGGGAAGAGGCCAATTAACAAAATCGAGGGTATTAGGCAGCGAAATGGCGAAGAATTGAGATTGTGCGATGCGTCGGGAGCCGACTTGGATGGTGGTGACGTGCGATGTGCGATGGCAGGAGGCAAATGCAAGCTGGCATTTACGAAGCAGCCGTCAGCGTTGGTCTGCCTCCTTTCAGGAGAGCTGGCTGACTACCAACTGGGCACAGGTACCTGTACCTGTACCTGTACCTGTACCTGTACCGGTACCGGTACCTGTATTAATGTACCTGGACGTGGAGCCACGCGCCAACTCACAAATCGCGACTCGTGGATTGTTCCTGGTCCAATGCAGCGCCACTTTTTCTTTTTTTTAACATTCGCCAGTCCAGTCGAAGTACATATGTATGTCAACTGATGAAGAGCACAAGCCTTTTGGAGGGCTGTACTTCTCCTTTTTTTGAGCACCAAACCATATGATCCCTTTTTTTTTTCCCTTTTTTTTTAAAAAAAAATAACCATAAAACGACACGGCGCGAATGCATTAATGTGCGTGTTACAGAGTCCGTCAACGTTCACTTGTTCGGGTACAATTCGCATCTCCTCTCAATGCAATAAACCTGTATTGTGTTGATTATGTTAACAATAAATCGTTGAAGAACTCATAACAAAAACTTCATTTGGTTATTAACCATCCGATAAGGAAAGTCATGAAAATAGGATTTTATTGTTTGGTTCTTCATTGAATCAAGGCAGCCAAAAGATTATTTCCGGAAGTCACGAGATGCAGGGTAGCGGGCGGCTAAGTCGCGCAAAGTTACGTATTGGCCGACGACGCCGAGTTGACATGGTGTTGTGTTTCACGTCCCTTCATTATCGTCGAAATCTGTCTTCCCTTTTCATCATCTCCCACAATCCTACACTTCTCCTCTTGATCCAGAAATTAATGTCCTGAATTATTTTCACCACACTCATATCCGCGCTTACTCACAATGCGCCAAGTTGCATTCACCCGTTTGTGATCTGCACCATCGGAAACCACGTGCAACTTGACGGAAGCTGGCGACTTGTAGCGCAGCATGACCATCCGAGCAACGCCATCAACGCCAGCGCATCACTCAAAACTCACACAGACCGTGAAGTCCAGCTGTCCTTGTCCGGATCACTCACAGAAAACGTTGATGCGGGATGCCTTCGACACCCCCATACCGACCGACCGAGCATCCCGAATCTCCAACACATGACTCTGACTCTGATCTAGACCTCGACATCCACGAATTGGATCCCATCTCGACTGAGAACGTGCGAGGTCTGCGTCCAGAACAATCCACTACGACTCCTGACTCGAAGCCCTCGAGAATAGCTCTTCGAAATCTGCGCATGGGAGGTTTGCGCCGTGCTAATAAACGCGGTGTTCGCGGATACGGGGAGCTTGGTCAGAACCGAGATGAATCCGACGAGCACACCCAGGCGCTGTTGGATGATCACGATGGACCAGAGGGTGGTCACCATGCCGAGGACGATGCGCCTCTTCTTGGCGGACACTCCCATCAGAGATCGCACAGCCGCCGTTTGTCCATGTCAAGCATTCGACTTCCTAGCTTCCTTTCAGGACACAAGCCGCAGCAACAGCAGCAAGGCGAAGATGGAAGCAATGGAGAACAGGAAGAGCATGATCCTTCTTCCTCCAGGCACATAGTGGTTGGATCGACACAGGTGACTCGGTTTCCTGCCAACATCGTGTCTAATGCCAAGTACACAGCCCTAACTTTCCTACCCATTACGTTGTACAATGAATTCTCCTTCTTTTTCAACATGTATTTCCTTCTTGTTGCTCTATCACAAGCAATTCCCTCTCTCCGAATCGGCTATTTATCTACGTACATAGCACCCCTAGCATTTGTTCTCTTCATCACCATGGGCAAAGAGGCCTACGACGACATTGAGAGACGACGGAGAGACAACGAAGCAAACTCGGAAGAGTATCGCGTCCTGACCTTTTCGGCACCAGACTCTCGGCCAACATCAGCTCGGACAACCCGCAGAGTGCTCAAGTCCGACTCGTACACTAAGAGAACATCGCGCAGGCAGAGGGAGGCGCGGCATGACTTGACGGATATCCAGGAAGAACAAGGCAACACTTACCACCCATCGTCTTTCGTTCAAGAGATGAGCCGGAAATCCAAGGATCTCAAAGTTGGCGACGTTCTAAAGCTGAGCAAAGGCCAGCGCGTGCCGGCCGATGTCGTCATTTTGCAATGTTACAGCGGGGAGGCGCCTGCCACGTCGCCGCCTGCGAAGGACCCAGCTGAGGAGGAGACACTGCTCGCATTCACCGATAACGAGCCTGACGCGAAAGGAAAGTATCCAGAGCTCGACGCTCAGAGAGATGATGCTGCTGAGGGCAGCGGGGGTTCAGGAGAGACCTTCATCAGGACTGACCAGCTGGACGGTGAGACGGACTGGAAGCTGAGGCTGGCCTCGGCACTTACGCAGGGCATTCCCCCGCAAGAATTTGTTCGGCTTCGAGTGACTGGCGGGAAGCCTGATAAAAAGGTCAACGACTTTGCGGGCACCATTGAACTAATGCCGACCAAACAGGATGCCACGAGCCACCACTCGATTCTTCAGCAGCAGGAGGATGACAACACAAAGACGGCTAGCTTGTCTATTGACAATACGGCCTGGGCAAACACCGTCATCGCCTCCCAGGGAACGACCCTTGCTGTCATTCTGTACACTGGACCCCAGACTCGATCTGCCCTGTCTACATCGCCATCTCGCTCGAAAACGGGCCTTCTCGAGTACGAAATCAACTCACTGACCAAGATCCTCTGCGCGCTCACTCTAACCTTGTCCGTGGTCCTTGTCGCCCTAGAAGGATTTGAAAAGACGACGGGAAACGTTTGGTACATCAAAGTCATGCGTTTTCTGGTTCTCTTTTCGACCATTGTGCCCATTAGCTTGCGCGTCAATCTTGACATGGGCAAGAGTACCTATTCGAGATTCATTCAGAGCGACCCTGGAATCCCGGGCGCTGTTGTACGAACCAGCACCATTCCCGAAGATTTAGGCCGCATTGAATACTTGTTGAGCGACAAGACCGGCACCCTGACCCAAAACGACATGGAGATGAAAAAGGTCCATGTTGGCACAGTGTCCTACGCCAACGAGGCCATGGATGAAGTGAAATCCTACGTACGGCAGGGCTTCCACATTCAACCCACGACGGACCCGTCATCGCAGACGATGCTCGTCACCCCCTCATCAACCTTTTCCGCAGCTGTCAATGTCGGTGCCACACGCACGAGGCGAGAGATCGGTGCTCGTGTGCGAGACGTTGTTCTCGCGTTGGCCTTGTGCCATAACGTCACCCCCACAACCGATACCGAGGATGGAAAGGAGGTCACCTCCTATCAGGCATCGTCCCCCGACGAAATTGCGATTGTGAAATGGACCGAGGCGGTTGGCCTGAAGCTATCAAGCCGAGACCGAAGAAGCATGACGCTCGAGTCTACGGAAACGGGCCGCCCAGTGGTTCGTGTCCGCATTCTGGAGGCGTTTCCTTTCACATCGGACGGCAAGCGAATGGGCATCATTGTGCATTTCCACGAGGACGCCCGCGTCACCAATCCGAGCTTGAGCGCAGGTGAGATTTGGTTCTACCAGAAAGGCGCAGATACAGTCATGGGCACCATTGTTGCCGCCAATGACTGGCTCGACGAAGAAACTGCCAACATGGCCCGCGAAGGTCTACGGACGCTCGTCGTCGGCCGCAAGAAGCTGTCCTACCAGCAGTATCATGAATTCTCAACCAAGCACCAAGAAGCATCGTGGTCCATTGCCAACCGTGAGACTGGTATGCAACGGGTCGTCTCCCACTATCTGGAGAACGACCTCGAACTCCTCGGCGTAACCGGCGTGGAAGACAAGCTTCAAAAGGACGTCAAGCCATCTCTGGAGCTTCTTCGCAATGCGGGCATCAAGATTTGGATGCTGACGGGCGACAAGGTCGAAACAGCCCGCTGTGTAGCCGTCAGCTCCAAGCTCGTCGCTCGCGGCCAATACATATACACAGTTGCCAGGCTCAAGCGACCCGACGCAGCGCAAGAGCACCTCGACTTCCTTCGCAGCAAAACCGACGCGTGTCTTCTCATCGACGGCGAAAGCCTGCAGCTTCTCCTGACCCATTTCCGCATTGAATTCATCTCTATAGCCGTCCAGCTCCCCACCGTTGCTGCATGCCGATGCTCGCCCACCCAGAAAGCCGAGGTTGCCAAGCTCATCAAGGAGTACACCAAGAAGCGAGTATGCTGCATCGGCGATGGCGGCAATGACGTGTCCATGATTCAAGCCGCCGATGTGGGTGTCGGAATCGTGGGCAAAGAAGGTCGCCAAGCCAGTTTGGCCGCCGACTTCTCCATTGAGCAGTTCTACCACCTGGTTAAGCTACTCGTGTGGCACGGCCGGAATAGCTACAAGCGGAGTGCCAAGTTGGCGCAGTTTGTCATTCACCGTGGCTTGATCATTGCGGTGTGCCAGACCATGTATAGTATTGCGATTGAGTTTGAGCCCGAGGGCTTATACAAGGTACGCTTGACGCACCCTTACCTTGAAAACGTTTGAACAGTGAACCAGAGACTGATGATTGATCCACAGGACTGGCTCCTCGTTGGATACGCCACCATTTACACTGCCGCACCAGTACTGTCTCTCGTTTTGGACAAGGACGTCGATGAGAACCTAGCCAATTTATATCCCGAGCTGTACAAGGAACTCACAGAAGGCCGGTCGCTGTCATACCGCACATTTTTCGTCTGGGTTCTCGTGTCCATCTACCAAGGAGGCATGATCCAGGGCCTGTCACAGATTCTTACCCAAGTAGAGGGCAACAGGATGGTGGCTGTGAGCTACACCGTACTGGTGCTCAACGAGCTCATCATGGTGGCCATCGAGATCACGACGTGGCATCCTGTCATGATTCTCAGCATCCTAGGGACGTTCCTGGTGTATCTGGGGTCCATGCCGTTCCTAGGGGAGTATTTCGACTTGAAATTTGTCATCACCTGGTATGCACATCCCCCCCCCCCCCCCCAAAATTTTTTTTTTTCCCACTCGGCCTCATTATATTTCTTCTAACAATCCACCAGGGGCTTTGTGTGGCGCGTTTTCGCCATTGGAGCCGTCTCTTTGATTCCACCGTATGCCGGCAAATTAATCAGGAGGGCCATCAAGCCACCGTCTTATAGAAAAGTCCAGAATATGTAGAAGACGGGTGATACGGGGCATTCTTCTGTGGCGAAATTTACAGTTGCATAGCTAGGTGTATGGGAGCTTGTTGCTAGATGAATGTGAATGAAGAAGATTATACTTTATATTTCTTTTGTCATGTCGTGTGTCCTACAGTTTCAAAACCAGCCAGTCGTTGGCCAAGGACGGATCCCTCTTTTGCAACTGTCCTGCCACGCCATCGATGGGGCCCTGGGTAAGAGTGCCGCCTCTCCATATCTTCTCTCCGGCGTAGTGGGCGACGAAGCCATCTGGGCCGGACACCATGAAGAGGTTCTTCCCGGGGCGACGGTCCGAGGCGTCGCACTGGCATTGGGCGCGGGGTCCTTCAAACTCGGAGGCTCGCGCGTGAAGAAGCTGGTCGTGGAATGGACATCCCTTGCCGCCCAGAGCGGGAGATTGCTGCTGCTCCCCTTCTCTCCTCCCCAAGGCACTCTGCAAATCCTTGCCCGTAAAATAGGTGCGTTCCTCATCCACAGCAAGTCGTATGTGCAGCCTTTTGCCATATTTTGCCTTCAAACGCATCAGCTCCCTCGCCACGGCGCTCGGATTCTCCAAGTCGGCGTCCATTTCCGTCAACGGCGCGGGTGTCGGCGCGGTGGTAATCCAAAACTTCCACCAGGGCCGCAGCGGCTGCGTGATCGTGATCCCGGCACCACCACCACCACCACCACTGCCACTGCCACTGCTACTGCTACTGCTACCGCTACTACTCTGAGCTTCCTCCCGCTTCCTCACGGCCCATAGCAGCTCGACGCGGGAGGAGTCGTCCCTACCGAGCACGGCCCTGGCCACCTGCATGCCGGGGACGACGCCCGTGCCGCCCGCGAGGAAGACGACCCTGTTGCACGCGCCCAGCCGACCCAGGACGTCGAACCCGCGATGCGGACCGCGCAGGTACACGTCCCGTCCTACGCCCAGACGGGTCAGGTAGTTGGACATTTCGCCGCCGTCGACGGCCCTGACGTAGAAGCGCAGCGTGCCGTGGCGCGGGTCCTCGCCGTCCCGCGGCGGGAGCGGCGTGTAGTGCCGCGCGATCTGGACCTCGGGCTGCTTGAACTCGACGGACCAGAGGGGGTACTTCCACGCCGTCGTGGATTGGGGCGGTGAGGCGTCGTGCTGGTGGTGGTGGTGGTGGTGCGGGGAGATGGTGAAGAGGACGGACGAGGGGGAGATGGAGTCCCGGGCTATGATGGTGTAAGGGACGAAGGTGGTTTCGTTGAGGGTACGAGATTTGCGCGAAGGGGCGAGAAGATATGTGGCGGCGCTGCTGCCGAGAAGGGCGACGGTGATGATGAATATTGGTTTGCGAGTGCGTATTTGTCTGGCGAATGTGCGCAGGGGTGGTGGTGCCGCCATTTGTACATATGTAACGGGTGAGGCAAGGGGGGGGGGGACGCCGGCTGTGGGAAAGAAATAAATAGTGTTGGATCCAAGATATCCAAGATCTACTTTTGGGGATGCTGCCAATCGCAACGCCGTCTAGAAAAAAAAAAAAGGTGGTCGCGATAATCTTCACGAGGTCACGTGAGACCAATGCTGAGAACTGGATGTACGACAAGTCACAACTTTCCTTCACCTCTGTCCAGTTGCAGTAATGCATGACAGTCTTATTCGAGCAATGTCCGCTAGTCTAGCCTGTTGTAGTTTGTCGTAGGTGGTAGTGGTACATCTATGTATACATTTGGATTCCACATTCAACCCAAAGGATGTCAGTCAGTCAAGAATCAAGATGTATGCGACATCAGATCCTCAATATCCTCCTCGTCGAATCGATCCCCCCCCTAAACCTATCCTCCACGACCCTCCCCCTCACGACAGTCTCGTTGACCAAGCCCTCCACATGCCTCGGCTCAACCCTTCCGTACCAAATCCCACATCCGGCCAAGGCATGCTCCTCCCCCCCGGGGCCCTCGTGTCCAGGCGGTATATACACAATCACGTTGCCCGCAAACTTGTGCCCGCCAACATGACTGATGAGTCCAACTCTAGCAACCTTGTTGCCCTCCACGTCCCCTTCCATTTCCTGCGCGGCCTCATCCCCAAGATTGACCGGCACGGCTCCCCTTGCGACCTCGAAGCCCGCGTCGCCCAGCTTGTCCTCAAACTCACCTCTCAGCAAGGGCCCGAAGATGCCGCACCGAGCATCCCGGCCACCGTGACCGCAAATAAGCACCAGCACGTCCCTGACATCCTGCACGCCCAGCAACAGGCTACGGTATGCGTCTTTCCGCGTGAGTCTATCCCTGTGAATCGGTGACAGTCCCTCGTGCGCGGAGTGCAGTTTCTCAGGCAGCAGGTACCCCCTTGCGAGGGCCTGCACGCTATCAAAGGATACGCGAGGCAGGAAAGGGACGTACTTGAAGCTGGGGAGGAGATAGGCGGATGTGGATTGGACTTCTTCTGCCCGGGGTGGTGGCGTGGAGCTGGGAAACGAGGAGTTGAGGATGGATACGTTGTGGAAGGGCTTGAACAGTGTCAGTACTTCATTTCCATGGAGCGATGTGATTATTACCTCTCCTGATGGCAGTCTTTAATGATAACTCACATCGCTGTACACCCCCCCTCTACCAAGTAATTCCTTCAAATCCGCCGCCAAATTGTCCCCTCCATTCTCGTCCTCGATCTTCGACGCCCAGTCGTCTTGTCCCGTACAAACGAGCACTTGCTCTGCATAGCCGGATATGACGCCATTCAAAGGAGCTTCGTGATCGATTCCCAGTCCCTCTGGCATCACTGGTGTTTCCGCACAGCCGCATGTTGGCGAGGGACACGACGGGACCGTAGGAAACGGAGGCTGCTGCTGCGCCGTGGTGGCATAGTGGCGTGATGAAGAGACGCAGCTTGGGAATCGGCGCCGCCGTACGCGCAACCATGAGCGCAAAGCTATAGGTACTGACATGGTTGACATGGTGGGTTTCGATGTGACGGGAAGAAGGAGTTGTCAGCATCTGGTCAGCTCGGACTCGGAGCTTGCCAGAGAGTCAGAGAGAAGAGAAAGACTAGTTTCTCTTTCCCCGCCGTCCGTCGATGAGTGTCGCTCCACCGGATCTGCTTGATCGCTGGGAGCGGTGCCAACCACGTAGCACAAAGACCAGAGTATGTTTTTTTTTTTTTGGACTTGATTTTCTTCTGTCTCCTTCGTCAAATATTATTGGCAACACGTTGTATTCAATCATGAGCGAGTCCTGTTCTGGTTGTAGCGCTCGTGTTGGACTACTAATTTGGCTAATCCTTGGCCCTGAGCCACATGGTCCTCTCTATCTACGATGCAAAATCCAAGCGCTTGCGATGTTTGCCATGTACCGCTTATAAAATTTGTGTCAAAAAAAAAAAAAAAAAAAACTAAAGTCGCTATAGAGCATCCTACATGTCCAATGCGATTTGCCAAAATGACAAGCCGGACGTCCTCCTGTTCCAGCGCTCCAATATTTACTTCCTGTCGCAGTATCCTGGCGCCTGAGGCTCCGCATTCGCCCAGCTCATAATGGTCAGACTGGTTGCATATGCCATGGCAAAGACACCGAATATGCACAGTACAATGTCCGAGACTTTCCATAACCTGCTGCGCGCAACCGCTCTGTAGTGTAACAGGGGCTGAATAGTATTAACAGTCAGTATTGTAGATTCCGGACACACTCACACATATAAAATACTTGTGAGAAAAGGGGGGGGGCATCAAACTTACGGGATAGATATACACTAATGGAATGCAGGCAAAGTTGCCAACCAGTGCGACAAACTTGTCAAGATGATCTGCGCCGCCCCATGCAATAGAGGAACAAAGCATGACCATGAAGAAGCGGAAAATATTCTTCTTCCACTTGATCCACGGGTTATACTTGCCGCTGCGGGTGAATAGCTCGGTCTCAATGATACGGATGGCGGGGAAGATTTGGAGCGGGGTCGATAGTAGAATAGCGCAAGAGTAGAGCAGCTGTACACCGTTGACGAACTTGTCGTCCTGGGGCAAATTGAGAAGCACGACAGTCTCAGTCTTGGATCCGTAGGCAGCGTATGAGATGGCGCCCATGACGATGAACAGAACAGTAATGATGATCATGACGAGAAATAGAACTCGAGAAAACTTTGTGGGGTGCTTCATCGATTCCTGGATGGGGATGATGAGGCCAATGCCCTCGAAGGTGAAGATGGCGGTGCCGATGAACAAGGTCCAGTCCTTTTTGTTGAACATGATGATGTCGGCAAGTCCATTGGCGTTGAGGGTGATTACATCGTAGTAGAAAAGGTAGGCCAGTCCAATCATGATAAAGGCATCGGCAATGAGTGCGGTGAAGCCTAGTTTGCCAATGTCGCGGAGAAGAGAAAAGGGAAGGAATATGGCCGTTTGCATGAGAATGAGAAGCGGGATGCTGATGGATGACGTGCAGTTGGACACAGCTCGGATAAAAGCCTGCAAGTTCTGGGCCGTGAAGACTGTATACGCCGCCACGAAACCGATTTGGCTGATGACAATGGAGGAAAGGATCAGATTTCGCATCCATCCACCGTAGAGAATACCTCCCATGTCACCAAACGAGCCCTCGACCCTCAACCTCGTCGATACCAAGAGAACGAAGCAGTAGTAGCTGAGGATGCTCACTCCCAAGAGCACAAGGTTGCTGAAGAGCATGCCGCCGTTGAGATAGGCACGAGGCAGGAACAAAACACCCGTGCCGACGAACGATTTCAGCAACAACAGCGCGGCATTCATCGGACTGTTGTGGCCACTACCACCACGGGGCTTTCTCTTTCGCTTCCTCTTGGATGGACCGAGGAGCGCGCTGTCCTCGGTCGGTTCGTTGTCCCCATCTTCACGATCCTCGCCCGAGTCCCATATCTCATTGGGCCCCAAATTCTCGTCGTCTTCCTCAAGCTCCTCGCCGGCAAAGTGTCCGTAGATGGTGAGGAACTCGAGAAAGCTCGAGGTAAACAACCTCGGCTGGTCGAGAGTTCCAGGGGAGCTGAAGCCATTGCCGCTTTGTTCGACATGCTGACCACTGGGGCTGAATGCCCGCCTTCTGAGATGATCTCGTCTGAATCCACCAGGCACCTTGATCGAATTGATGTCCATGACTTCTTCCTCTGGCTCGGGTCGCATATCGTCGTAGCTTTTGCTTCTATTAAGCTTGTTCTTGGCTTCCGCCTGCTCAGTCCACTTATATATCCCGCGCGTGACATCGCCGCCCTGCAGTTGCAAGCTGGAAAATTCCTCGTCATTGGCACTCGTGGTGCCCATTTCCGAAGGCTGCTTGCCTTTGAACGTGCCAATCATGGATGACTCCTCCGAGACAACATTCTCGGCTTCATTGGGCTGCACCAAGTGTCGCTTCACGATTTCGGGGTCTTCGTACGGACCACTTGCGCTGCCAGTGCCGCCCAGACCAAACCGTGATGGCGAGTCAAAGGAGCCATACTGCGTGGGAGTAGTGGATCGGGCGGGGATCGCGGGTGACTGAGATCGCGGAGGTGTGCCAACTCGAGCGGCTGGCGTGCCATGACGAGGCGGCGATTGTCCCAACGAGTTGGATAACGCAGCAGCTAGTGCTGATACGCCGGGTCCTTGGGTATAGCTTCCTCCAAGGAAAGGAGCTTCGCAAGTCTGAGAGGTTTCAGCTCCCGGGGCCGGAGAGCCACCCCGAAGGGGCGACGTTCCAAGAATCGGCTCCGCAAGACGAGCTGTCACCTCTCCACGAGACAGTGAGGATGAAAACGGGCGAGGCTGCCCGGGCTGAGGTGATGACGACCTTGGCCCAGGACCGGGACTGAATGTGTCTCTGGGCGAAGACATGGTCTTCGTGCCGAGTTTCGATTTGAGTGAAGGATTGATTGGGGTGATGATAAGAACGAGGTTTGACGTCGGAAATGGTTTGTGGGCTTCTCTATTGCATGTCTTTCGAGTTAGTCTACGCTTTGCTTTGCCGACATCAGAGCTTGAAGCTGTGCAATGTCGCCAACGGCCGCTTGCTTGCTAGCACGCGTGGATGGCTTGGAGCAATCACGAGGGACTAGAAGGCGCACAGGATTGCCGCAGAGAGGAAAATCAGAAAGTGATGGCAGCTCTTGAAATGAAGAGATCGGTAATGAAGTCGTCGAGGCGGCCGCGGCTTGTTGCTGGCCTCAGCTGACCTCTGTCAATCGAGAGTCCCGTTCGACGAGCGTGGAAGTTTGCGGGCGTGTGTGAGGTTGTGGTTGGGTCGTGGTGGAAGATGACGGAGCCGAGCGTTTGGGAGGGTGGAAGTAGAATGGGACCGTCAACAACGTTCTTTTGGGGAAAAGCGTATTTAGCATTTTAGCCCTTGTTGACCCTGTTCTGGCTGACAGTGGCTGACAGTGGCTGACAGTGGCTGTCTGGGTTCGAAGACGACAAGCCGCCTCTGTGTAGTCTACTAGGCTAGTGGGGCCGTGGGCGGTCCGGCAAAGGCACCAGATGCCGCCTCTAATCGTGCCACGCCCCACTTCCTTTGGCAGTCGGGGAACCCCAACCACCAAAGGTGGTGCTTATCACCACAACGGACCACTTTAACAATAGAACGCGTTTAACCGCAAATCCTACTATAATTCACGTTTAAATCATAAAACCTAATATTAAATTACATGTTAATAAAGCCCTTACTTATATTAATAATAATCCAAAGGCTAGTATTTAAGTGGTTACGCATTAATTTAGCATGCTACGCAGGCGCCTTATCTAATAATATTAAGGGATTTAACCTAAGAAGGGTTAGTAAGTAAGTAATATAAAGCTTTTAAATAAAGAAGAGATTACATTATGCCACTATATTAACTAACTTAATAATATAAACCTTATATATTATTTACACTAGCTAGCTCTATGTAGGGCTAGTACTAGTACTCTAGCTGCTTTGTCAAAAGGGAAAACCCTTAATTAGGAAGAAAAACCCCTTTGCATCTATATTCAGGCTAACGCTAACCCTAACTCAGGCCTGCGTCGCGTTATATGTGGCTAGTTATAGGTGTTTATTACTAGCTTACGCTAGCCTTATCCTATTAAAAAATAAAAGAAAAGAAAAAGTTCTAGGTCCCTAACCCTATTTAGCTCTAGTCTAGCCCTACCCTATACCTATTCTAAGCCTCCCCTCTTTATACTATAGTATAGTAAGCTTAGCTTTATAGTAGTAATTTACTTTTAGTTTACTTTTTAGCTAGCTCCTTTATAATCTTACTTTTTAGCTTACTTTAGCCTAGGTCTAGCTTATTAGTTTTATAAAGCCTAAGCACTTAGTTTTATTTATCTTCTATAAAGGGAGGGTAGTCCTAGTATAAGTCCTAGGCATATCTAGGCCTAGGTTACTTATATACTATCTAGTTAGTTTTTTATCTTATATTCTTCTTTTCTAGTCTATATCTCTAATTTATCTCTCCTCTCTTTATATAAGTATAAGAGAGAGCTCTTCCCCCTAGAGGGGTTTAATTTCTTTTCTCTTTCTTTATTAAACTTTCTATAGGTTCTTTTCTTCCTTAAAGCTATTTAAGGCTCCCTTAGGCTAGTTTTAGTTTAATTACTAATATTTATTATAAGCTAGTTATAATTCTAATAAAATAGCGCTAGAAGCTATAAGTATTCTTATATTCTATGCTATTCTAGCTCTAATCTGCCTAGGAGACCCTAGATTCTAAGTATTATCCTAGGAAGTCCTTAACTAAAAAGTAGCTTAAGTAAGCTATAGTAAAAGATCTAAAGGTATATTCCCTTTGCCTTTATTCTGCCTCTACTCTAAGTCTAATCTATAGTAGTTAGGTAATCTATAAGGGATCTAATATATTTCCTATAAGTCCTAATTAATTAATAGCCCTAAGCACTAATACTATAATATTATTAGTAAGTTAGTTTAATTTAGGCTTAGAAGTAAGGCTAACTAGTTTATATAGGGCTAGCTACTAATGCTTATTTTAACTATTAGGTTTAAAACTATAGCTATTTAAAGGTAGTTAGTGCCTCTATTTTAGGCCTAATTTAGTGCTAATTTACTCTTAGCCTAATTTAACTAGCTAATAGAATAAATACTAGTAGTTAGTTAAAGTCTAGGTAGCTATAGTTACTAAGGGTAATATAAGTGCTACTATATTAGTTTACTATTAACTCTAGTCTAGGTTTAATATTTCTTTAGGTTCTAGATAACTATTAGGACTATATAAAGAAACTCTATACTAGGAACTATAGTAAGAAGAAGAGAAGTATATCTATAGTAGGTTTAGGCTAGGCTAGTACTAGGGGGGATTAATATAATAAGATTATCTTTTAGTTATAGCGCTTAGATACTTATATAGTAAAGATAAACTAGCTCCTAGCTACTACCTTACTTACTAAGGGGTAGGCTAAGGTAATAGAGAGGGTAATTCTAATTCTAGAGAAGGAGTAATATAGTTAGCTAGTTATAGTTTAGGGGAGGGGTAAAGGTAGGCTAGCAGGGGTAATAATACTAGGCGTTAATAGTTAAAATTAATCTAAAGACTATTCTAGAGTTATAAATCTATGCCTAACCTACCTCTATCCCTATACTATATAATCTAGTGCTTCCCCCTAATTATTTATTATATTTATTCTATATTAATTAGCTTTAGCGCTTTAGAAGTAGCCTAGGTTCTCTGTTTATCTGTATAGATTAGTAGCTAGATCTTATACTAGTAAGTAGTATTAGAGTTATCTTATACCTAGGAACTATTTAGCTATAGATCTTACCTTTAGGGGGTTATTTAGGGCTAGCCTTGCCTCCTATGTGTCTCTAGGCTAGCGTAATTAGGGGTATCTATAGTTATATTTAGGATAATTAACTATAATATAGTATTAGTCTTCTACTACTCTGCCATAGCTATATAGGGGTAAAGTTACCCTAGGAATACCTCTCTAGAATAAAAACTTATTAAGGCTAATCTTTCCTATACGTAATTAGACTAGTGTTAAGGAGATATATTTTTCTAGTCTTATATAGAATCTTTAGATTTCCTTTAGGTTATAGGTAGGTAAGCAGTCCTTAGTTAGTTCTCTTATAAGCCTATGTTACCCTAGTTATTCCTTACTATGCTAGTCTTCTTAGCATTATTTCTATTCTTTATATAACTTTACCTTTAGTTTATTATTAATAGGGAGGGGTCTTCTCCTATATTATAGCACTATTTATACTAAGTTAGTAGCGGTTTAGATCTTTATTACTATTCTACTATTTATAATTCTCTCTTTAAACTTCTATTTTATCTTATTAAGGTATAGGTCTAGGGGGGGGATATAAGTCTTAACCTCTAGTTAGGTAATAGGTATAGCCTTAAACGCGCTAGCTATAATTTAGAGGCAGGTTAATTAGTCTATTATAAAGCTTTTAACTATTTCTCTTAGTTTCCTACCCTTCTTAGTTAGGGTATAGTAAGCGCTTACTCTATAGGTAAGTATAGGTTAGACTACCTATATATATAGGAGTTAGGTATCTCTAAAGCTATAGCCCTAGGCTAATGCTACTAATATAAAGAGTGTAAGCTACTGCTAGGTAAGCTTGCCTTTTAGGATATTCTTATAGGCGCTCTAGTTAAGTTTTCTATTAACCTAGACTCTAAGGAACCTATATAACTCTATAGGTACTATCTCTTCTATTCTAAGCTAGACCCTAGCCTAGGGGGGTTAGTAAGCCTTACTAAAATATATAAGTTTAGTCTTTACTAGGTTAAACTTTACTCTTACTTTTTTTTACCTATTCTTTATAGACCTTCTATATAGCTTTAAGCCTCTTCTAGGTCTAGGTCTAGGCTATGTTTTTACTAAACACTACTATATTTATATTATTAGCGAATCCTATAGCTATTATGCCTAGGATAGCCTAGAGGCGTATATAAAGCTTTGCTAAGTAAAGGAGGAAGAGGATTAGCAAAAGGGGTAAGCCTTATAAAGTACTTGCTTTAATCTTAAAGGGTCTTAAGAGTTTACTATTAAAGCTAAGCTAGCTTATTCTATTTATAAGAAAGCTATGTATTATAGCTATTAGCTAGCGTAGTATGCCTATTTAGATTAATAAGTTAATTAGGTATAGGTAGCTAACTCTATTAAATGCTAATAAAATATCTATTTACGCTAATAAAGCAATACTACCTTTACCCTAGGCCTCTCTTATGTATTCTATAAGGACTTTAATTATAGTTTTTATTAATTTATTTATCCTATTTCCTATTTATAGTTTAGGGAGAAGGCCCTTTGCCTTAGTAAAGGCTATAAGCCGCTTTATAATTACTGCTTCTATAATCTTTCCTACTATATTTAATAGTAAGATAAGTCTCTATATATTAGCTCTTCTTATCTCCTTAGTTATTTTGCCTAGTTTTCTAATTACTATTACTTTTATAGTCTAGAACTAGGCTAGGAAATACCTTACTTTAAGGATAGCGTTTAGTAGTTAAGCTATAGCCTCTTTAGCTAGCTCTTTATAGGCTTTAATAAGGCCTGCTAAGAGTTTATTATCTCTTAGGGCTTTCTAACTAGCTATATTTAATAGGATATTTATAATATTCTTTACTCTAAATTATTCTTTATTTAGGAATAGTGTATTATTAAGCTTTAGAAAGGCAAGATCTAGGATATAGGAAAGGTTTGCTATAGGTTTAGGGAAGAATCTTTATGCTAGTATACTAGCCTTATTATTATAAGTAGTGGCTAGGTTAGGGTTATTATTAGTCCTCTCTAGTTCTAGAAGCCTAGGGAGCTCTAGGGGGGCCTAGCTATAGAGCTAGGCCTACCTCTCTAGTCTCTATACTCCTCTGTCTTTTTCCTACGTATTAGCTTTCTATAAGGCCTCCCTTTATATATTCCTTTTCTCCTCTCTAATAATACGTTCTTAATCCTTATTTACCTTAGAATAGGCCTGCTAATTTATATTAGTCTTCTAGTATCTTTATTATCTCTTAGCCTATCTAGCTTTAGTAACTGCTTCTTTTACTTTTCTTAACTACTATACCTCTAGGCTAAGGAGTCCCTAGCGCTTCTATAGGGCTGCTTTCTCTATAATCTATTATAAGTTTATAATAAGCTATATTATATATATATTAATCCCTTCCTTATTATATAGGTCTAGTGTGTTTTCTGCTTAGAGCTATACTACTACTTTTGCCTTTATATATAGTTTATTTATTATGTTCTAGGTATATCTAAGGATTAAGGGGGTATTTTCTTATTACTTAGTAAAGATACTAATTAGCTATAGAATATAGTTAGATCCTATAAGGTTTTCCGCACTATTATAGTAGACTTAGATGTCTAAGGTTACCTATGCTAGGTCTATAGTGCTATCTCTATCTTCTTTATACTATCTTATAGGTTCCCCTTAGGGCATTACTAGACTAAGCCTTTACTAGCTTATAAAGTCTAGTAGTTCTTCTACTTCTCTAGTTATCCTATCTAAGCTATCCTAAAGGGGGTGTTTTTAGTTAAAGTCTTTTATAAATATACTCTAGTTATAGGGCTTTTCTATGTTAATAGTATAGATAGGGGTATTCTAGTTATTAGTATACCCTTTTAAGTAAAGGGAATAGATATTAACTCCTTTTATTTCTACTAGTAACTAATTAATTCCTCCCTAGGCTAACTATAATCCTATATTATACTTCTTATTTATATATACTATGTTTTACCTATTATAATATACTAGTTAGAACTAGGTAAGGCTTAGTGCTAGGGGCTATAGGTGCTTTATGTGTTCCTACTCTTAGATTATAATTATATCTATATTAGTTTAGTAATAGAGCGCTATGTATATTAGGCTATCCTTCTTATTTATATTCTAGAAGAGAACTTATAATATTACTATATTAATTAGGGGGGTAGTAGGTCTTTACTATCTTATACTAGTTCTATTCTAGTTCTAAGTTATTCTGTGTATTATATAATGCTTCTAGCTCTAGGCTATTTAGCACTCTATTTTACGTTTATAAGGTAGCCTCTTTTTCTTTCTATTATAATAATAGGTTCTATAGCTATACTAGGCCTCTCTTAGGGTAGTATTAGGCTTCTATTTAGGGAGTTACTAGTAAAGCGTAATAGTTATTCTAGATATCTTACCTTTATTATATTTTACTTCTCTTTTAGTATAAGGTATTCTCTAGACTAGGCTAGGTATAGGCTAAAGTATAAGATATAGTTTTCTTTTAGTTATCTATTTATTATTAGGTAGGATATCTCTTTATCTTTATATTAGCTAGTGCTATACTTACTATACCTTAGGGCTACCTTATAAAACTTTATAATATAGCCTATTTAGAAGTAGTTATAGTATTATTAGGGTTATAGGGTTTTATTATATAGTTTAGTTTAGAATAGTTCCGCTTTAAAGACTATTCTATCTTAGTATATCTTATTAGTATTTTTAACTTTAGCTAGGCTAAGAATTAGGGTAGTTCTTTATATACCTTCTCCCTAGGGATACCTTATAATTACCTTAATTACATTTACTTTATTTACTTTTCTAATCTTAGTTACTAGGTTTTTAATAGAAGTATACTTTATTAGGAATCCTTTAACTATAACGCTAAGTATATAGCGGTAAAGGGTTACCTCTAGGCTAAATGCTTTAGTAATCTATTTTTAGTTCTCTTTATATTAGGTAGTGTTTCCTTTAAAGGTAATAATTATATCCTTACTAGAGAGTTATCTAGCTACTATAGCTATAGCTTAGCTAGTGGCTTTATTTACTACTATTATTATATCTTTAGCGCCTTAAGACTAGAGTATTTCCTAGATTATATTTCCTTTAATAAGTACTTCTCTATGCTATTTACTAGGGATCTAAAAGGGGGGGGATTTATTATTTAGTCTTCTTAGTACTAGTCTAGCTATAATGCTTGCCTAAGTTAGGGTATTAACTTCCTTAGCTTCTTCTTTAATAGCCTCCTTAAGGGCTAGTTTAAGGGCTTCTTTAGTAATATAGATATTATTATTATTATTATTTATTATTCTAATCTTAGTATAGGCGCGGTCCGCTACTTAGCAGGCTATAGCCTTAGTAATACGCTATACCTAGGTAACTTTATTACTAGGGATAAGACTAGTAATCTTATTATAGTATTTTATATTATTAGGATATTTAAATTAGGTCTAATCCGTTATTAGGTTATCCTTGCTTCTCTAGACATTAAACTATCCTATTCCTGCATTTAGGTAGTAGTAGCTCTATACTAACCCCCTTTCTCCTACGTTAATTACTATTAGCGTCTTACCCTCACGCCTGCCACTAGCTCTATCGTAATGCAATATTATAGGAGGGGGTAAACAGAGGTAGAGAATTCGAATATTAATGTGGTTTGTATTTTAGAGGCGATTTCGGACCTTTAGATCAGTGCGGAGGGAATCTATAAAACTTTTTATAATAAATTACTTTTTAATATAAACCTTATAGTATACCCTAAGTTTATTATAGATACTATAAATTATATTCTAAAGAAGAGGGCATTAATAGATATATTAAGTGTTCTATAGGTTATTAGAAAGCTCTAGACTATATGCTTTCTAAAGCGCTATAGTTATAAGCAATACCTTTAAAAGAAGCTTAACTCTAATTATAAGGCATTAGAAGATCTATAAGTTATTACTTTATACTTTAAGTAACTTTAAGAGATTCTTAATGCTAAGGGCCTTATTCCTAAAGATATCTAGAATATAGATAAGACTAGCTTTTAAATTAGTATAGGAAAAGATTATATAGTTATAATAAAGAGAAAGAGAGCATACCTCTTTTTAATACCTAAAAATCACGAATCTATAACTATAATTAAAGCTATTATAGCTAGTAGCTAAGTTATCCTAGCTTTTCTTATCCTTATAGGTTAAAAGCATATAGAAAGGTAGTATTATATTAAAGAGCTTAATCTATAGATAAAGATAACGCTATTATTATTAGGCTATACTAATAATAAGCTTACCTTTAAGTAGTTAAAGCACTTTAATTAACACGCTATATCTATTAGTTAAAAATGCTTACTAATTCTTAATAGCTATAGATTACATTATATACTTAAATTTATTAAATTCTACAAAGATTATAGTATAATTCCTTTTAGGCTACCTTTATATCTAACATATCTCTTATAACCTCTTAATATTATAGTCTTCTAGCTACTTAAGTATTATTACGCTAAAGCCCTTAATATTATAATCTATAATAGGGCTATAAGTATTATAAAGATTAAATTCCTTAGCTATATTAGAAGCATTTAAAAATAAGTATTTAAGAAGTCTATAATAATCTCTACTTTTTATAAAACTAGGATTTAGCCCTTTAATTTAAAGGTTATAATTAAAGAGCTTATTAAGTAAGCCCTAGCTACTATTTATATACCCTCTCTAGACTTGTTAATCCATAGATCTTCTGAATTTAAGACCTTAGTTATATTAAGGTAAATTAATAAGGTTGCTAATAAGCTTAAGACTGTATTATATAAAGATAAGGACCTTAATCCTAAATTTAGCTATAATCTAGGGCGTTTTATCTATAAAAGCCTTATTATAGCTATAGAGCTAATCTAAATAAAACAAGACCTTAGGCATATAAAAGTAGCTAAACTAGCATTATAAAAATATAAGGCTATAAAGAATTAACCACTAAAAATAGGTAATATACTTTTTATATATAAAGCTTAAGGGATAGTATATTAAAAAGAGATTAATAATAAGGTATTAGCAAGACACATGGTTAAGGTAGCGGAGGAAAAGGCCTATAGGTATATAAAACGCATGTTTTTTAAAGCTATAAAAGAGGCATGTAAGAAGCATTATAACCGTAGCTTAGAACCCCTAGTTATTTGCGATAAAAAGGGCCTTTATTATGTGCAAAAGGGCTAATAAAGCTATTTTATCGTTAAAGTGGTCCGTTGTGGTGATCGGTCCGTTGTGGTGATAAGCACTACCTTTGGTGGTTGGGGTTCCCCGACTGCCAAAGGAAGTGGGGCGTGGCACGATTAACGCCAAAAAGCAGGGAGAAGCCTTTATCTGGCGGTCCTTTGGTGCCTGGAAGTGGAATTGACACATGGCAAGGGCTTCCCTGGTTCGTCTGCTGTACTCCGTATTCCACCCAGTGATATTAACATCATGGAGGTCAAGTGGTCTGTCTGGTGCTGGAGACAGGATGGAGGCGCCCACGACCCGCTGTAAGCCGCCGAGCCCCTCCCCCACAGCTTTATGTACAGGAGCTGTATGTACATTACAGCTCGCTGATCAGCTCACCAGACTGACTCGCCGCGGATCCCAGTAAACCTGAACGGCCGGGCAGCTGACAAGTCCCATGCATGCCCATGCATGGCTCTTTCCTTCTTCCTCAATGGAATGGATTCAAGGCAAGGGCCAGAGATCGATTTGCCTTGAATCCAGCTATGCTACTTTGTCTGAACGAAGTGTCCTGTTCAGATTACTGCTTGTGCACGGCTTACCATTTAGCATGCAAAGTGCTAGGGCACAAACAATCGCCTTGCCAAAAATGAATACATAAAAAAAATAACAAAACAAAAGGATGTCTGTCATATCGTTGCAGATGCTAATCGACACATGTCTCGGAGAGAGCAAGCCCAAAATGATTCCACGGCCAAGGAGCGTCTGGTCTGCAGAAAGAAAGTCGTCGTTGACGCGGGTGACAAACACACCACCCGTCGGTTAGCATGTGTTCATGCATCATCATGATGACACCGCAACAATCTATGCCAATTCTTTTGTTAAAGCTTTTAATAAAAGGTGAATTCGAGTCCGCGTGTTCTATCTGATAGGGACAGCCTACCTGGTGCGGCTCGCCACGTAGACTCTGATCCCGTCTCGGTCATGTCAGACCACATTCAAACGTCGCACAAACATGACGTTGCTGCAATTTTGTGATTGACGAGGCCGCTGTTCGCCGCAGTCCTCCGAAGCGCAAAATGACAATGTAACTTACTTATCTGCTGCTAACCAAGACAAGTCTGACCTGTGACGACGGCCCGTACCGGATTACAACGCAGTACTCTTGTTGGGTAGTTCCATTAGACGGTCCTTCGCTCATCACGGCCAATCACGGCCCATTACGGCCTATCACGGCATAGAAGAGAAATAGGATGACTAGCTTTATTAGATCTCTCGGTCTGGTGCATATCCCGCCACTTCTATTGATCGAAACAGTAAACGCGGCTGGTGCCTTGAGTTTTGTAGCAAATGGATTAATATCGGAACGTGACGAGGCTGCGGGTATGCGGGCCCTGTTCGCAGACAGTCATTCAGTCACGCAGTCAAGTTATTATGCCGTTCAACAAGGTTGACCGCCCCGCCTTGATGAGGCTTGACGTGCGTAGGTGTACATATGGGTGGGCGTCGCGAGGCGTCGAGGGTCCAATAATTTGGCGATATCGTATGGAGTCATGGACATCTTGGCACCTTGGCTCATGTCAGGCAAAACACGTTCTCCGCAATTAGATTGCCTTCAGCTCCATGACTCTTTTCGGTTCTGAAAGGTGAAATCAAACATCATTTGTCAAACTGCTGACGCTCCTTATCTTTCTTTTTGCCAAGTCACGATTATATACTCCATAGATCTGCGGCGCGAGCAAGGCATACCCATGCAGCACAATTACCATATCGTTGTCTTGGACAACATCGACGAGTGCACACGCATGCGGCCATGAAGACATGAATATTTGTCCACCACGAAACGAAAAAGAAATCATCGTGAGGTGACATATAGCCCCGGCCCACGAAGCCCTCCTCGCCAGAGGATAAGGGCGATCCTTCTGGCGTCATGGAGGCCAGAAAGAGCTCCAAGCTGGGCTTGGTGTCTGGAGTGTACATCCCCGTTTGCTTGAACATTATGAGCATTCTCATGTTCTTACGCTTTGGCCTGATTCTGGGTCAAGTAGGGTTTGTGGGAATAGTCGGTATGTCTACCCAAGGTGCCGTCCCTTTGCATGAAATGTACTAATTTGACATAGGTTTGTTGGTCACGGCTTATTGCGTCGATCTTCTGACTACACTATCTCTGTCCGCAATAGCATCCAACGGCGAAGTAAAGGGGGGCGGTGCCTATTATTTGATCTCAAGATCTCTGGGCCCCGAATTCGGAGGCTCTATTGGGATCCTGTTCTTTCTGGCTCAGGCCCTCAACACTGCCATGAACATTGTCGGTCTGCTTGACTGCATTCGCCTCAACGTTGGAGCTGCGTTTCCACAAGAATACTGGGCAATCTATGGCTTACAGACTGCAGCCCTGTTGCTCTGCACTGGCATGTGCCTACTGGGATCGGCTACGTTCTCCAAGGCTTCCAATTTACTTTTAGCCATTTTGTTTGTGGCCGTAGTCAGTATCCCATTGTCTGCGCTCTTCAAGACGCCGTTCATTGATGAAGATGTCGGAATTATCTACACTGGCATCGACCTCAACACGCTTGCCAAGAACTTTTTGCCGGATTCTGATGAGGAAGTGTATCTTGGACTAGCAACTTTCAGGGACTTGTTTGGGATTTTGTTTCCGTAAGTGAATCATGAACGCTCACCAGAGAAAGAGAGACAGAATGGCGCTTACCATCCTTTCTCAGAGCAACGTCCGGGATTTTTGCTGGTGCCTCCATGTCTGGCGATCTAAAAAACCCAAGCAAGGCAATCCCAAAGGGCACACTTTGGGCCATGCTGACGACGTTTATTGTCTATTTTATCGTGGTTCTATCAATGGCATGCACCATATCGCGCGACTCACTCCTCTCCAATGCGAACATCATTTCTCTGACCAACCTTTCTGCCCCCGTCATATTGGCGGGAGAGTGTGCCGTGACGCTGTTCTCTGCATTGATGGGCATCATTGGCTCTGCAAAGCTGTTCCAGGCTCTGGCTAAAGACAAGCTTCTTCCCGGACTGTCCATATTTGGTAGGGGAACCAAGATGAATGATGAGCCGATTCTTGCGATTCTGCTCACCTATGCCATTGCCCAGGCAGCGCTCCTCGCCGACTTGAATCAAATTGCAACTTTCATCTCCATGGGATACCAGGTATGTATTTGTCCACATACATAATGACCATCTTCATGATCACGCAGTACTAACCATGTTAGATGACGTTCTTTGTCATGAACCTGGCCTGTTTTTTGCTCAAAATCGGCTCGGCGCCCAACTTCCGGCCAAGTTTCACGTTCTTCACTTGGCAGACGGCATGCATCGGCAGCTTACTGTCCGCCGCGGCCATGTTCTTTATCGACGAGACGTATGCCGTGATTGCAATTTGTGTCCTCATCCTCATCTTCCTTTGTATCCATTATTTGTGCCCCCCGAAACGATGGGGTGATGTTTCCCAGAATCTGATCTATCACCAAGTTCGCAAATACTTGCTGAGGCTGAAGCCAGAGCACATAAAGTTCTGGCGACCTCACATTATACTTCTCATCAACGATCCGCGACGCCAGACGAGGCTAATTCAGTTTTGCAACTCCATGAAGAAGGGATCCTTGTATATCTTGGGTCATGTCATCGTTACGGACGACTTTGACACGGGTGTCCACGAGGCGCGCCTTCAGCAGCAGGCCTGGACAAGATACATCTCGGAATTCTCAAGAATCAAGGCCTTTGTCCAATTGACAATATCGCCATCAATCACGTGGGGTGTGCGCAACCTGGTACTGTCCGCTGGGCTCGGTGGCATGCGTCCGAATATTGCAGTCATGGGCTTCTACAACATGGACGACCTCCGCAAATCCAAACCGTCTGTACTGATTCCCGAGGTTCCGGCATCACCCGTTGCCAAAATGCGCCGTCGACCCCAGCAGGCAGAAAGAGTCTCCTCCAAGCGGCGGCGCGGAGACACTTCTGCCAGACTTCTCGAAGGAGCACTCCCGACTGATGCCATCCGGAAAGAAGGCATGATGTCGCCCACCGAGTACATGGTCATCCTGGAGGACCTGGCCTTGAGGTACAGACTCAATGTTGCTGTAGCACGTGGGTTCGACAAACTTGAAACGCCGCGACACGACGAAGCCAATACCAAGGCATACGTGGATCTGTGGCCTATTCAAATGTCTGCGGAAGTCTCTGCAGATGGTCAGAATGTGTTGACGACAAACTTCGACACCTGTAAGTAGTTCTCTTCTGCACCCTATTCCCACCTTTCTCCCCTTCTTGGTGGCTAACGTCCAAAGACACACTCATTCTCCAACTGGGGCATATTTTGCACAGTGTACGTGCCTGGAGAAATGTATTCGCCATCCGCGTCATTGTCTTTGTTGAATATGAGCACGAGGTAGACGAAGAAAGCGCCCGTGTTAGAGTACTTTTGGAGAAACTTCGTATCGACGCTCACGTACTCGTCCTTTATCTGGCTGCTGGCGATCTCAATACTTACGAGCTCATCGTTAATGGCAAGAGCAATGATTTTGACACTGAAATCATTGTTGCGGAAGCTCTAAAGGACGAAGAGTGGTGGGAAGATTTGCAAACGCTCCGCAGACAAGAGCAAGACCTCTCATCTAGTCAAGAGCTGACACACCTGGCCCACATCTTGGACTCTTCTGGCGGCGTCGGTGGTGGCTACAATCCACACGAGCATGTTACCCATGAGCGCCGCCGACACAGTGTGGCTGAAGTGGCGGGAATGCCGAGAAAACCTGATATTGCCGCGCTTTCAAAATTGGGCGTCAGTATGGGGATCCATACAACGCATATCAATGATGGAGTTCTGCAAGAGATGGGATCTGATACTGATCTCGACAGTGATCTAGACGGGCATTCCGAGGATGAAAGCTATCAAGCTGGCACGATAGACTATTTCCCTTCTGCCCACGACTCCAAGAATCCATCACAGCGCCCGTTGTTATACCATACATCGGGACAAGGTGGTAGCATAGCCGGATCAAACAATAACAAAGCGGGAGAAACATCATCCGCAAGATCTGGGCTCGGAAGGCATACAAAGATTACGGAAAATAGTGCGGCTGTTCCCTTATACGGCACCATGTCAACGTCGCAGACACTCACGACCAGGCCAGAAGAATCACCACTCACTGTGCGTGTACCAGATATCGCTGAGATGGGAGCGAGCCTGCCGAGTCAAGTGGCGGAAGAACCGAGGAACAATACCGAGTCCTTTCCAATACTCGAACCGCTCCTAGTTGCAGAGCTTCCCTCAGACAGCTCCAGACGAGCACGGTCGATGAGCCCCTCCAACAAAGGAGGCAGACCTACACCTCGAGACGGCACCATAACGCCTTCCCGACCCAACTTTTCCAGACAATCCTCCGCAGCTCGATTTTCCAGCCGACCAGTCCCGGAAACCAAAATCACTACCGATGATGAAGCCACCAAGATAAGCTTTGCGCCATCTGCCTCCAACCCTCCCACCCCAAGAGTAGATCGACCAGCGTTTTCCCGACAGTCATCTCTGGCTAGATTTTCCAGTCGTCCTCTCCCAGAGACAAAGGTTAGCGGAAAAGAAGGCTCAAGGACCATCACTTTTGCGAGTCAGCCTGCGAGCCGGTCCCATTCTGGTTCGCATTCTCGCCATTATTCCCGGCAAAATTCGCAGTTCTCGACGCAAGGCCAAGATGGAGACAGCCAGATGATTCCGGAATACATTGACTCCTCCAAGCATCATCATCATCTGAAGGATGGCACGGACACAGAGCCTGAGTCAGCTTATTCAGGACACGCCGTGGCCCTGTCGTTCAATGACCTGCCAAGTCGAGCACAACATCTGATCTTGAATGAGTTGATGCAGAAGTACTCCAAGGATACAGCCGTTATACTGACAACACTGCCTACTCCGTCCGAAGGAACCAGCCTTGATGAAATCTGTACTATTCAGTATCTTGCTGATGTGGAGTTGCTGTGCAGTGAATTACCACCCACCCTGATGGTGCTGAGCAACAACATGACGGTCACTGTTAGTCTTTGAGCGATGCATGTTCCCGATGTGCCTGTTCTGTAATCTTTATTCAATCTTTTCTTTTTTTTTTATCTGAGCGCATCATGAAAATGTAATGCAAAGCGTATGATGTCGGTTTCACTACTCTTTGTCTGCATCCTTTTCGAGCGAGCGCAACACATGATCATCTTTGTGCAGCCTTTGTATTCATGTTTGTCAATTCACGCATAATGAACACTGCTCGGGACCATACCCACTGAACTCTTATTTAAACAAAACGCCCCTGTCGTCTTGTGTCATACCACTCCGTCATTATGTGTCGGTCGGAAAACCCTTGAAGCCTAGGAAGTGCGACAAAGATTTGGCCATTTTCATTTCATCGCCCCAATATGTTGTCGACGAAACCGTTCAATTCGCCACCACCTCGTCCCACCGTCGGTTCAATCGATAAAGCAATCTTACAGAAAATATATGAGCCAACTGGCCCGCAAGGTCTTGGTCCGGATATTGTCAAAACAATGGGAACGTACGGCCAAGAGAGACCGGGTTCGCGTACATCAAGTGTTTACTCTTCAGACGAGGGAAGCGACGGCAGAAGCTCTGGCGAGCACGACCCCGAACACGCCGCGGAGCGTGTGAAGGACTCCGATGCAGGTCTTTTACGAGAGAATTCTGTAAATATCCAGGATTCAGATGCTGGAGAAAAGGCCGCGGAATGTGAATGGTGCTGTGCCCAACGAGTCGAAGGGACCGGCTTATGTCGCTACCACAATTTCGTACACGGGTGGGAGGCACGGCGGGAGCGTGAAAAGCAGGCGGAGAATCTGGCTAGACGGAAAAAAGGAAGGCTGGATGGTGGCAAGCTTGGCCCAATGCCAACTCCTTCTCGCTCAACTATCATCAAGATGTATTACGGTAAACTTGAAGTCAATTCACGGAGGCAGAAGACTAATGAGAAGGGTTTTCATCATGACCGTGAGAAACAAGAATGGGTTTGATTTTTTTTTTTTGTTCAGGATCTATCATGCATTGTAACTAGTCCCATGCCACGTCTTTCTTTCGTTCGTTTAAAGGATCCTGTCGACGCTCAATTCGCCTTTCTTTCCGCCGTCCAACTCAATGTACCCGCCTGCTTCCAACTTCTTCTTCCACTTGTTACTCTCGTGACGCCCCGTTATCATCGTCATTCGCAAAACCGTGCCATTGCTCGACTCATGCTCCTGCTGCTCTGCAGCCACAGGGGTAAACGTCCATCGGCCAAAGGCCCAGTTCAGGATATACCGACCACCGCGGTTGTCCTCGGGCTGAGGAACGTCCACATCCGAGTTCTTGGGAGTAGAGGACAGCGTAGCAACGGCCTTGATGCGGTAAGCTTCGTCTTTGGGCGCGGCCCGAAGAAACGCGATGAGCTTGTCGGTGGAAACAGCCGATGACGTGGCGGGGGTGTCGTCGGCTCTCAGTCGGATGGAGAGCACCTCGACCTCGCTCTGGTGGTTGTGGCCGTGTCCGCTGCCGCTGCCGCTGCCGCCCGAATGATGTTGGCCATCGGCGACATGCGCACCCGTCAACTGCTTCGCCAACCCGCCATCCACGCCAAACACCAGGTCCACGTCGACCCAGCCCCTCGTGCTCTTGACCTTGGCCACGTCGACGTCCAAATCACCGACCCTGTCCACACACTCTTCGTACCGATCCTCGCCGGCGCTCTCCCACTTGTTGAACACAACCAGGTCCGTGTATCGCGCCTGGATCTTGGCCGTGTAGCTCGTGTCCTCGTACCCCTGCCAGTTCTCCACGTCAATCACGCTGACGACCCCATCGAGCAGGTAGCGGCCCGTATCGCGCGCCAAGCGATTCACTTCGAGCGCCAGTGTTGCAGGGAACGCGGAGCCGCTCGTCTCCATGACGATCCGGTCGGGCCTGACGCTCTCTTCGAGCTCTCCGAGGGCAGGTCCCAGCTGTCCGACGAGGTTGCAGCAGATGCACCCGTTGAGCATCTCCTGCACGCCGGAAATGGCAGACGAGGATGCGAGCTGCGAATCGACGGCCACGTCACCGAATTCGTTCTTCAATAGCGCGAGCTTGTATTGCGGGTTCCTCTGGCGCAGTTGCGGCATCAGGTTGAGAATGAGTGTGGTTTTCCCCGAACCCAAGAAGCCGGTGATGATGGTGATGGGGATCGGAGCCATTCTTTCGGTGGACGCAAGCGCGGCTCGAAATGCGCGCGAAATAAAACACAAATTTGTTTCTATTCCTTGGTCTGGCGTGGACAAAAAAAAGACAGAGGATCTGAACAAAAAAAAAAATATTAAAAAAATATATTCCAAAACATCAGTGCTTACGAACGGAATTTGCTTGAATGTTGAGCTTGAGCGACTTGGCGGTCTTTCCCCGTTATCTTATCGTGAGCTTCCTGTTATGGTGGGGGGGGGGGGTGATGAGGTCGGCGTCGAAACGGGGGGCGGGTGGGACGCTGGAGCACTGTGCGTTTGGCGCACCGAGACCCCTACGCCTTGCCTTGCCTTGCCAGAATACCAAGTCGAGCGCGTCGGAAGATCACCGCACTGCAAAGGGTTTGACGTCATTTTCAGTGTCAATGGCTCCTGCGCCGAAAACGTAATTCGGGTTAATAAGAGACACTGCCACCTTGATTGGCCCATTATCTTGAGACCCCTTCGTCTAAGCTCTGCTGGGCTTTTTCTTCCTCTGGCAACTAACTTACTCAACTTGAACATACACAGTAGAATAATTCTATCGTCAAACCACCTGCGAAGCATCACACCACATTCTGTCGCCAAACTGCAAAAAAATGACTACCGGAAAGACCACTCATGATGATGCTCCTGCCCAGGATACCTTCAAGGATCAATTGGACCAGGCAGCGATAGAGCAGCGAGAAAGAGAAAAATCTTCGAAACCGAATCCTATCGTGGAAAAGAGTATGTCACCCCGTCGCGTTTTTGCATACATGGGATGGCGTTCTTCTTAGAAAGTCGACACCAACTGACCTTGCTATTAGTCACCGAAGTTATTCCTGCCGCGTCCAAGGTGCTGGGCCCCAAGGAGCATCACAAGCAAGAGACGCACCTGCCTGGTCCACCAGAGCGGCCAGATCATGATCCCAGCATTGAAACGTTTGTGCGGGATCAGCACAGAAGCATTCCGCTGAAAACCGAGGGGGACTTGACTTCCGTTGATTGAGAGTGATGCGAAATGGGCTGGCTTATCTGGGTAGCATAACCTTACCTTACTTATCAAGAGGTATGCATCGTGGATGAATTAAATACCATCAAGTTCACGTGCTACGGGCACGGCTATAGTGCGCCTGGCTCGCGGCGACCAATGCTCAGACTGACTTGACTGTAAGACAGAATCGTAGTCACACATGTCATTTCTACAGCTCAACATCATTCATCAAAGAGATGTCCCCCCTTCTTGGCATTATTCCGCCTACAGGCATCGTCCGAAGACAATCTTGCGGAAAATTTCCTATATCCAAGGGTTTTACTCTTCTGAGCGATCCCCAAGATTGGGAAGGCAACGCGACACCGTGGGAAAAAAGGGTGAAGGTCGTGGCAGCTCAGTTAGCTTTTTGATGAAGAAGAAAAGAGGAAGAAGAGAGAAAGAGATTTCGGCGGCGCGGTGCGTTAATAAAGGGCCAGGAAGTGGATATATGGGCGCTAATCCTGTTTGGGGTGCATGAGTAAGCAGGATTTTGTTTTCAGGCAGGGGGTTGGACATGATCTCGCTGCGGCCTCTTTATCGATTGTGAGGGAAAATGTCGGAATAGTCAAATCCAGCCGCGCACGGAAAGTGGAGCACAACGCAAGTGCTGCGCTGTGATTAGGTGCATCGCGCAAGTGGGTCAATCACGTGACCCACGATGCCCTCAACACCTTCGGCCACGTAGCCCGTTAGCTAGAAGATCATCATTAATTATTATTACTACTTTGACCCTGACTGCACTAGTGCTCAGACCCTTGCCTCTGTGAGACCTCCTAACACTGATCAGTGGTTGAAAAACCATAGATAAGCTAGGGAACTACTAAGAAGAGACAATTCTGTTAGGTTTAGCTTAGGTTCTAACTGTAGAAGTGTGCTAAAGGAAGATCATTAATAGCTCTAGTTATTAGGCTTCTAAGGGATTAACCCCTTCTATCTTAGAGTTATTAAGGACCTCTGCATAGAAGAATCAATCTTATTGTCTATCACGAGAAAACCAATTAACTAACCAGGAATTATAGCTCTAGAAGCATCCTTCCTAAACCAGAGATTAAATCAGCCCCTTGCTAGCTAATAAAAAACGCAACGCAAGAAAATACAACACCCACGATATCTAGACCTAAAAGACCCGAAAAGTCTAGCCTGCCGCTATAACTTTAGAAACACTTCTAGATTATTATAACTAACTAGGGGAGCTCTAAAGAGCCAGATCCTTAGATTGCTAAGGATTAGCAACTTAATGACTGACTCGCTTAGCTAATTAATGTCTATAATAGCGGATAATACAGAGATCTTAAGCTCTAGGAAAACTTCTAAGATAATCTCTAAGATTAGACCCTTAAGACCTTTAAACGCGCCTTAAGACACTTAGTGCGTAATTTACAAGATGTCCTTCGTAAACATAGTGTCTACGTTATACAAGACAAATCTAGCAAAGTTACTGACTCACTAGTATACGTTCTTAACAAAGAAACAAAAGCACTATAGCCTAAAGAAGAAGTCAAAAAGTAACTATTATTAAACAAATTTTTCTCTGCCCTTAATCCTATACTTAATTCCCCCCTCGCTAAAATCCCTTATAATCCACCTTTAAGGCAACCACTATTAGAAGTTAACACTCCTTTATAACCTTAAGAAACACCACTATTCACACTACTATTGGCTTTGCAATAAGAGGATTAGATTATTAGGAAGATTACTAAGCTTATAAAGACCTACAAAGACAATGATTATTACAGTGGAAAGATATATGACTTTCTTACGCTAAAGATTAATCTCTTTTAGAACAAATGTAATAGGCTTAATCTTCCGTGGGAATACCTCCATAAAGCCCTTCTAATCATGCTTATAGGTAATGCTAAGTAATACTTTCTTGATTATCTAATAAATAGAAACCTCTCCTATAAGCAAATAATTAATAATATCTGTTAACGCTTTAAAACAGAAAGTAACCAGCAATTCTACCGCTGTGAATAGAATAATACAACGCTAAAGGCAATTATTGCCTAGAATCCCGATAAAACTAAGCTAGAATGCCTTAAGATCCTGTTAACTACACTTAAAAGAGTTTATAGAGGGTTATTTCTACCCTTAATAGTTAATATAGAGCTCTATTGTTAAACCTTAAGTATAATCTCTAGTGTACTAGAGTGCAGGTAAGCTGAATATAATTATTTGCCTGGTTTTAAAGGGCTTGCAGGGGATCTTCGCAAGTTAATCTTGATTGCTAAAGCTAATAAATCAGCGGTTTAATTCTATTAGCAGAACGAAGAGCGTAAAGATTATAAAACAATATTCACGGACCGCCGCTATAATTAACTATATAATTAAAGAGGTCGCGGCAAAAGCTATAGCTATTGTTATTAACGCTGTAATAGCGGAAGATACCACGTCTATAATAAAAGCGGCTGCTAGTTAATAAATCACTTAGAAAAAGAGCGCTAATAGGCAAAAGAACGTTAGTGGAAGAGCAAGAAGCATTAAACGCCTCTAATAGAAGGAAAATTCTAAGTATACCTTATAGCGTATAAAGCTTAAGAAGGTTAAGGAATTAAAGAGAATAATAAGCATAATAATAAGGCCTAGAAAACAGCAGAAATCTACGTTAAGGCTAATAAAGAAGAAGATAGTAACAATGCTAATGAACTAACAGCGTTAACGTTAAAGTTTAATTAACTTAGCATCACATAATTCTTTACCACAGGGCCTTGACTAAGTGACGACAAGGTAATCGTAACCTTACGAGATTAAGCCTTTAAACATGCCTATCTAAAGCATAATCCATATAAGGATTAAAGCATAACCTTCGTTTTAGAGGAACGTTACTCTAACAAGGTCTTTAGAGGCATCTTGCTAGATATAGGAGCTTTAGGATTGTTAACGGTTAGACTTAAACAATTACAGGCATTAATAAAGCTAATGCTATTGCTAAAGATTAAGCTAAGCACTAAAGCAAAGATTAAATTCAGTGCTGGATTAGCAAAAACATAAGGCATAATAAACGTACCTACTGAATTAGGCATAATACCCTTCCATATAGTTAAGACTATAACACCTTTCCTTTTCTTAATCACTAACATAGATAGAATAGGCGTTAAGTTAGATAACTTAAGGAATCTGCTAATTTAAGGCAAGAAAACCATGCTAATCGTGAGAAGATAGGGATATCCTTAGTGGATTCTAGAAGCTAAAGAAACAATTGCATTCCATCTATTAGAGATAGAAATTCGTTAATTACATCATTGATTCGGTTATCTATTAGTTAAACGACTTATAAGACTGCTTTAAAGAGCTGGTCACGAGGTTAAAAGAAGAGCTATTAAGAAGTTAACTAAGATTTGCTACCACTATTAATTAAACAGAAGAGCTCCAGGCAGATTCAGGTTCACTGTTAAAGATAACCATGAATTCAACTACGAGATTATTATTAACATCGTTCAAATTAACAATCGACCAGTGCTTTATGTGGTTGATTTAGTAACTTTATTCTAAGCCGTATAATTCCTTAATCCTAATAAGCAGAAGGCTCGTGATATTTAGAACGCTCTGCGTGAATATTAGATTAATACATACCTTAGTCCTCTAGATTAGATTGTTTACAATGCTAGAAAGAACTTTGCTTTATTAGAATTCAAACACTACGCATAATTAATATTAATTAAGATTAATAAAGTGCTAGTAGAAGCTCACAATAGTATTAGCAAAGTTAAACGCTATTACGGACCGTTACGAAGAGCGTATAATATTATTACGGACTTAATAGGTTAAGAGCTCACGCAAGAGCAACGCCTTTAAATGGCTATTAAAGCCGTAAATGATTTAGCAGGACCGAATAGCCTTGTTCCTATGCTTCTTATCTTTAGAGCATACCCACGGATAACTAATAAGTCTCCGCTAAGTATATCTATTATTTAATAGGCTAAGTTAATCTAAAAAGCTACTAATAAAGTCTAATAATTCCTAGCGAAACAGTAAGTTCACAATGCTCTAAACACCTATAATAGCCTGGATACGTTACTAACGCACTAACTTCCGCTTTAATTAGATATACGCGTTTAGAGAGAGAAAGATAGCTAGCACAGCCCTTATAAGCTTCTTAGAATTAACTGTAAAGCCTGTATCCTCTAAATGCCACGTGGACTAACTAGATTCCGAATAATAGTAGTTAAACCGTACTATTGCAATAATACTAATCCCTAAGAACTAGCTAAAGAGCGTAAAAAAGAGCCTAAAGAAGAGGAAGAGGAAGTTATATAAGCTATTAAAAAGATTACTAAAGAAAAAGAGGCTCTGTAAGCTAAGAGAAAGCGAGGGAGACTAAGAAAGAAGTTAATAGTTTAATTCTTGCTTTCTAACCATAAAGAAATTCACGCTGCTAGTTATGAATCTGACATAAATAATCTAGCGTTATTCACTGTAAATAAAGATTAAGAAGATGCCTTAATTAAGAAGCTTATAGCTATAGGAACACTCTAAGAAGCGTTTCTTATTATAAAAGAAGAAGCTAACTAGAATCTAGCCCTTTAGTTACGTTAAGAAGGGAAGATAATAACCCCTGGCAAGCCCTTTAAGCAGTCTAATCAAGCTGAAATCAATGCCTTGCAAGCGCGTGATGTTTTTAAATTCACGATGTTCGATCCTATAAAGCACGGCACTAAGAGACTCTTTAAATCTTATATAGTAAGAGAAATTAAAGGTAAAGGGATAGTAGCGCCCTATAAGAAATCATAACTTATTATCTAAGGGTATAATAATAAGGGCAAAGAGCTAATCTTAACTTAATCCCTAATGATACAAAGAGCAAGCCAATAATTAATTGTAGCGTTAGCACTATTATTGAGATCCAGAGGAATTTTCCTATGGATACAAGACATTACGCAAGCGTATGTTTAATTAAACACGCTACTCAGCAGACTTATTATTACTGCTCTACCTGAATAAATAGCTTATTTATTCCCTAATGGCATGATAATGGAAGTCATTAAGCTATTATACGGAATTATAGAAGCAGGAACCTATTAGTGGGCGACCTACTTCTGTTATTACAAAGAGAAGCTTTAGATAACGACCTTAACGTACGACCCGTGCTTGCTAATAACCAACGCGAGTGATAATAACCTCTTTAGAGTAGTTGGAATGTAAATAGATAATACTCTAGGCCTTAGTGATTAAGATTTCTTCTAATAAGAAGAAAGAGAGCTCTAGAAAGCGGAATTCATAGCGAAGCCAAAGCAAATTCTTTTAGCTAAGAATCCCCTTATCTTTAATAGCTATATCCTTTCTTTAAATGCTAACAATACTATAGATTTATGTTAAAAAGGGCAAAGCAAAAAGATTAAGAGCATTAACCTTAAATCACTAACCGTAAAGCAGGATTATGTCGAACAAAGAGCTTGTGGAAGCTATATTGCAACCGTCTGTTAACCAGAGGCTTTGTATGACCTTTTAATTGCGGCATAACACTAAGACCCTACAAACAATGATATAAACCGATTAAATAAAAGACTTAAATAGTAGATCTAATAACAACAACAAGGGATCTGTTATATCCCTCTAGTCCTTAAGAAAGCGAAGCTATTTGTGTTTATAGATGGATCTCTTGCTAATAATAAAGATCTAAGTTCCTAGATTAGATTCATTATTATTATTAGCAATAAGGAAGAAAAAGAGAACGTTTTCATGATACAAGGCAACATTATCACGTACAGCTTAACGAAGAGCAAGCGTGTAACTTATAGCGCTCTTACTTCCGAATTGTATGCAATAGTTCAAGGTGCTAATATAGCCTATGCAATTACCACAACCCTTAATATAATCACAGATCGGTTAAGAATCAATCGGATCCTAACAATCATCTGTATAGATTCTTTTTTATTGTATGAATGCCTTGTGAAGCTAGGCATAATAAAGGAAAAACGACTGATGATTGACATTATAGCCCTCTAATAATCATACAAGCGTCGCGAGATCTACGAAGTCTGATGGATTAATGGCAATGACAACCCCGCTAATGCGATGACAAAGGCATTGCCGAACAAAGCTCTTAAGACCTTTATTAATTCGAACGAAGCCATGATCCGGGTTAAAGGCTAGGTAAAGAGGCCTAAGACCTAATAAGCTAGACGAAAAGTCCAGGGTCCGGGAGAACTTGCAGCCGGACTAATGAGAGACTTGGATTCGATTAACAGGATCCACTTGTGTTTATTTTCGCTTGACTCGATTTTATTGCGTTTTTAAAGCTTTTAGAGCTTCTAATCTCTCTTATATCTTTTTCCTTTAATCCTCTTCTGACTCTCTCTCTTCGAATTACAACCGACCAATAAGAGTCGCGGATCTCTTCTTTTATCCCCACTTTTGTATCCACTCTCTCTTCACTTTTCCCCACTTTCCTTCAAAAGAGAAAACTGCCAATGTCGGAATAGTCAAATCCAGCCGCGCACGGAAAGTGGAGCACAACGCAAGTGCTGCGCTGTGATTGGGTGCATCGCGCAAGTGGGTCAATCACGTGACCCACGATGCCCTCAACACCTTCGGCCACGTAGCCCGTTAGCTAGAAGATCATCATCAATTATTATCACCACTTTGACCCTGACTGCACTAGTGCTCAGACCCTTGCCTCTGTGAGACCTCCCAACAGAAAAAAAAAAAAAAAAAAAAAGGTAACAGCAAAGCGCACGTCAAGAATTTTATCGCATTGTTTCGCTCATGGCTTCCGTAATCCTTTATCCAACAATTCTTGCGCCACTTCTGCTATGAGTCTCTCGTTTGGAAACTGTTTCCTCTTACCAGCGACTGTGCCCTGCGCATCAAGCACTCTCAAGAGATCTGCTAGCTCTCCGTCCAGACTCGTTCCAAACACTAGGTGGCCCAGAGCAGAGAGCATGCCCTGCAGGGCTTCTATCGACTTGTCCTCTTGGCCAATGGCCTCTAAAAGGGCTGCTGCTAGTTCTGCTTCGTCTTCTTCGGGGAGGCTCGACTTGGCATCATCCATCCTCGCTCGACGATTGGCCAGGGCCATGTTGAACAGAAGCGACGCCGATGCCACTCGCACATTGTTGTGGGCATCATCTAGGAAGCTCGTTGATACCAGCCGAACCAATGCTGGCCGCAGGGTCGAATCAGACAAGATTTGATGCTCGAACAACGGTGATGAAAACATGTTGCATGCCATCTGTACTGTTACCAGGCGCAGGGCATACGGACATGCCTCTTGTGCATTAACGAATTCTAGAATCGTGCTGATTGTCCTGTGATGTGGCTCCTCTGCGTAGTAGGCACTCACCCGCGGGTCGGCCAGAGCACATCGGAACAGGTCCACCATGGCAAACAAAATTTCAGTGGCCAGTGTTGCGACTGATTCTTGCACATAGCTGGAGAGTTCTCCGAGATGGGGGAGAACAGCATCTTGTGCGCCGGCGTTGGCCCTCGCCACGAGGAACTCTTTGAGCATCTTTATTGGAAGGCTGTTGGCGACTTCGCTGCCCATCCTGACATCGAGCTTTGCCAACGGGGGGAGCTTGTGATAGATGACGGGTTTGACACTGGCATCTTTGAAGCTGGGTAATCGTAAGTTGTCGTGCGGGTGACTTGGGTGTCCCATTTGCGCAAGAAGTAGCACGTTTTCTCGCAAAGCAGCTGAATCTGCTCCGCTCCACCTGTTCTCCTCTTTGCCTCGGAGCAGGGTGACAAAGGTCGGTGTCGCTTGGATGGAGAAGCTCTGTGAGATTTCTCTCGTGGACGGCTGGGAAGTATCGATCTTGATGAACGTGACTTTTGTGCCATGTTCCTCGGCAAGCTGGTCGTAGATTGGGTACATGAGCTTGCAGGGCGGACAGGTCGCAGACGTGAAGAAAATGACGGCACTTGAATTCTTGGCACTTTCCATTATCTTCAAAAGCTCGTCTGATGTCGAGACCGTCACGACACCCTGCGTCCTGGCTCCTTTGGTCGGCGTTTGAGCGCTCTGCCCCAGGCCGAGAATCGACCCGTTGGACCGGCCTGAGTTGACCCCTTGGGTGAGCTGGGGCAGTAGCATGCGTCCCATGGGCGAGTCCAACACTGTTTGAGGCATGTTGACGATGTGACTTGGTATTCCCTTGCCAACGAGGAAATTTGCAAAGGAATCACTAAAGTTGTTACAATTGTGGCGAAGGAGGTCGTAGGCCTGTTGTCCGGTGTTTAGCCCTCATGATGAGTTTGTGATCAGCAGACCGAGGTGAGGCGCCCGCTTACCTCGAGCGTGAAGATTGGTCGAAGAGAGTCAAGATATTCCTCGATGATGTCCATGGGCAGGTTGGTCGTTCCGAGATGCAGCTTCTCCATGGGTTGGCCAAGGTGCGACGACCCCGGAGCGATGGCGATAATGCCTCCGTCGTAGACGTATTCTCGTCCATTTAATTGGATCGAGGTGTGATAGATGGCATCTAGATGGAAGCCCAATAGGCCCGTAGACATTTGCCGAGCGAGTCCACGGGACAGGTCGTAGACGAGCAAGTCCACATCCATGATGATTGCGTTTGGGTTGGTATGCTTTGGGTTGTGCACTCTGGAATTTGCAACTGACTCACTGCTCCCGAAAAGAGACCACAAGAAGAAGATGGAGGTTCAACAAAATTTACATCCGTCTTCACCGCATGTCTGTGGTATCTGCAGTTGTCAGAAAAGCTGGCTAAATATGAAGGAAATGGCCGGTGGCAAGTTTGATGGAGGATTGTGGTGCAGGCAAACACCGAACTACGTGAGCGCAAGCGAAGCTTCTGGACCTGTTGACGTCTTGGCGCTGTTGTCTGGCGCATTCACCTGGGGCGGTGAAATTTCAGAGAAGAGTCACTGTCGAAATAGATGGGATTACAACAACAATTTGGCTTTGGCACGCCGTTTTGGGGTACGAGTCCCGCTGACCACGACAAACTCCTCTTCAATCGTGAAGAGGTAGACCCGGACCCCTTTCCCTTTCTCTTTCTAATAACGATCGGCCTTGCATTCTGTGCTAATTGATTCGATTGCATTGCAAAGCCCAAGCCAAAAGGTTTCCAAAGCATTACTGTTTGGCGGGCTCGCATGGTTGTCAGCTAGCTGCTCAATTCCCACCAACGCCAGAAGATGTCAAGGTCATTAAGTCCAATTTTGACGAGTTCGCGACCATACCGTTTGAAGAGGTCAGCAAAAAATTGTGCGACCAAAACTCTCTTGCATCATGCAGCGACGTCGGAAAAGCTGATTTGGCGTTTGCAGTCTGGACTCTGCGAGACTACTCCCGGCGTCAAGTCGTACGCTGGTCACGTCCGATTACCACCGGCTTATCATATGACGCTTAGGGAGAGAAACAGAATTATCTTGTAAATTCGTACGTCTCAAAACAAAATCAAATCTATTCGCACCGTATGCTTCAACTAACATTTGTGGCCTCTCAGTTTCTCCTGGGTTTTTGAAGCCTGCCATGACCCGAAGACTGCGCCTCTTGCCATATGGCTGAAAGAAGGCCCAGGCGCTTCGTCCATGCTGGGAAAACGGGCCTTGCTTCATCGACGACGATACTCTATCTACTATTACTCATGGAGCTGGAATATCTACGTCAATATGATGTACATTGATGATCCCAACCAGGTTGAGTTATCATACGATACGCCCACCTACGTCACCATCATAGCGGCGGAGACGGGTTGAGATTGTATCTACCGACTTCTCTGACATGAAGCCTCAGCTCAGCCTTACCACCCGAGCTGGGACGATTACCAGCCAGACGCCATATCGCACTGCCAGTACCACCGAGCAGGCTGCTCATGCTCTGTGGCACTTTGCCCAGACCTTCTTCGCCGAGACTCCGCACTACATGTACAAGCCCAACGATGATCGCATCAGCATGTGGGCCGAGCGCTACGGCGGCCATTATGGACCTGGGTCCATGCATTTCTTCCAGCAGCAGAACTAGAGGGTTCGCAACGGCACGACGGAGGAGGAACACGCACACTATCTGCACCTCGACACCCTGGGTATTGTCAATGGCTATATTGATGCCGTTCTTCAGGAAAAAGCATCCATAATCTTCCTCGACCACAATGCAGGCGTCGTCCTTCCGATAGCAGAGACGAGTCTGTAAATGACTAACACAGCAGCTTAGACATACGACATCGAGGCCATCAACAAGACTGTTTACGACGAGCTAATGGATAAAAACTACGCACAGAGGCGGTTGTTGCGACCAGATTGCTCAGTGCCAAAAGAAACTCCAAGACCAAGGTCTCGACACGAGCGCCATCAACATGGCTCGAGAACGTCTAGGCAAACTGTGTTTCAAGATGATGGACGGCTGTGACACGTCGGGCGAAGATGCGAAAACACCAATCATGCACATTTCAACATTTCACACACCAAGTACGATCCTTTCCCTCCTCCACACATGCACGGCTACTTGACCAATGAGAAGATTCTCGGGGCAATCGCAACCCCAGTCAAATTTGCGTTTTCCACCAAGGCGGCCTACAGGAACTTTGTGAGCACGGGGGATGAGGTTCATGGAGGCTTCCTGGATGCCGTTGGCTATCTCCTCGATTCTGGTGTCAAGGTGCGCATGATGTACGGCGGCTGAGACTTTGCATGCAATTGGATCGGCGGCGAGAACTCATCACTCGCTATTCCTTACTCCCGCGCCAAGGACTTTAAGAAGGCTGGCTACGTCCACATGGCGACTTCTACTGGTGAGGGCGGACTCGTCAGTTTGGCAACTTGAGCTTCACGCGCGTGTTCCAGGCTGGCCACCAAATCCCTTCTTACCGACCCGAGGCTGCCTTCGAATTTTTCATGCCTGCCCTGTTCAACCGGAATATTGCCGGGGACGTGTACTCAGGAGATGTGGGAAAAGTCCAAGGCTGGCAATGTGACTATGAAGGATTCTTTTGTCGTGGATGAGGAGCTGTCTGTGGCACTTTGAGAGCCAGCAGTGAGGAAGAAAATGTCGTGAAAATTAGATTCATTCTTTTTGTTCGTACATAAGTAGCCTCGTTGCTCCCAGGCCTCTTTCTCGGATTGGCCGTGGGGCAAAGCGCAGGAGACAGTGGGGGAGCCGCCGGGGGGGGGGGGGGGGTCCCATAATATCTTCTGCCTGGGGTTATCATAACAAATTTCAGGTCTGAGGAGGGAATCGCTCAGCCAGTCCGGCTGCGCCTCTTTTTTTCGTGCAACAATCCCGTGGCTCTTGCCACGCTAAAATTCGTACGTACATACATACAGCACCGGCAAGCCTCCAAGTTTCCCCTTACTCCTCGTACCCACCTTGCACGTAATCAATCCCGCATCCGTCTGCAAAGTCGTCTCCTATTATCTCGGTCCTTTCAATCCTCTTCTTCTTCCCCCTCTTTCAGATCCCTTCATTTCATCAAGCTTTCCATCAGGCTTTCTTTACAAAGGAAAGGCGCCACAACTCACATGGGGCGTCCATAGGCATCATTCGTTTCACTCTCATTCTTTACTTCTCTTTCCCACCTGGCTCAGACGGGCGGGATTGAAGTCCATTTTTCTTTGGCTTCCCTTTTGTTGCGCCATCCCATCTAGCATGCGAAAACAGTCGGTCTCGCTGCCGACCAAACAAGTAGTCTACGACCCCCACGAGAAACCCGACCGATACGGAGACAACCCCCCTCCGGGTGTATTGTCGAAAATGAAGGAACAGTGGATGTCGCAGTCGCAAAAGACACGTTGGGTCAAGACGGCCGCCATCGCGTTCACCGTCTGCCTTTTGTTCTACTGGCTTTCACCACGTGGCGTTGACGTCTATAATGGGGTTTCCCACAATACACCTAGCACGAAGAGTGGCAACAGTGTCAACGAGCTGGATGTTGGAAGCGGACAAGTTGCCGTCGATTCGCCGACTGGAACTGCCAAGTGCACCAAGTCGTACTCGAAGAACAAGCCGCTCGTCCAGTATGTCCTCATGATTGATGCGGGTAGCACGGGCTCTCGCATTCACGTTTACAAATTCAACAACTGCGGCCCCGTCCCCGAACTGGAAAAGGAAGAGTTTGAGATGACCAAGAAGGAGGTTGGCGGACTGAGCAAATATGCCAATGACCCAATCGCGGCCGCCAAGACGCTGGATCCCCTCATGGCCGTTGCCATGAAGCACGTCCCCGAAAAGCTCAAGGGATGCAGCCCCGTTGCTGTCAAGGCCACCGCCGGCCTGCGCAAGATTGGTCCCGAAAAGTCCGAGGCCATCCTCAAGCAGGTCCGCGAACATCTCGAAAGAGACTACCCGTTCCCCGTTGTTTCCAACGACAAGGGTGGCGTCGCCGTCATGGATGGTGCCGATGAAGGTGTCTACGCCTGGATTACAACCAACTATCTGCTGGGCAAGATTGGTGGCCCCGACAAGAGCGAGACGGCCGCTGTTTTCGATCTTGGCGGTGGCTCGACTCAGATTGTCTTCCAACCTACTTTTAAGGAGGCCAAGGATGGAGGCATGCCCGAGAAGCTTGCCGAGGGCGACCACAAGTTTGCGCTTGATTTTGGCGGCCAGAAGTTCGAACTGTACCAGCACTCCCACCTTGGCTACGGGTTGATGGAAGGCCGAAACGCCATCCATCGACTCCTGGTCAACGACATGGCCAAATCCAAGAGCACAGACAAGTCTTGGGAGTCCAAGCCAATTGTTCATCCATGTATCACGCCTGGCCGCACCCGTGAAATCGAGGTCGAGTTCTCCAAGGACGCCAAGAAGACGTACAACTTCACGGGCCCTGCCGAGCCCTCTGCTTCACACGCCTCACAGTGCCGAAGCCTCGCCGAGAGAATCTTGGAAAAGGACAAGGAGTGCAAGCTTGCCCCTTGCTCATTCAATGGCGTCCACCAACCCTCGCTTGCCAAGACATTTGCCAAGGAAGATGTTTACATCTTTTCGTACTTTTACGACCGCACCCATCCCCTGGGCATGCCCGATTCCTTCACCATTCGTGAGCTGCACGATCTGGCTCAGACCGTCTGCAAGGGCGAATCCGGTTGGGGTACTTTTGACAACATTCCCGGTGCTCTAGAAGAGCTCAAGGGCCGCGAGCAGTACTGCTTGGACCTCAACTTCATGACTGTGCTCCTCCACCACGGTTACGACATGCCTATTGATCGAGAGGTCAAGATTGCAAAGAAGATCAAGGGCAACGAGCTGGGCTGGTGCTTGGGTGCTAGGTATGAATAGGCTCCTCCTTTGCCGGGCGTACCATGATTGCTAACTTTTGAATATAGTCTGCCACTCTTGGAAGCTGGCTCTGGCTGGTCGTGCAAGGTGAAGCAAATCTCATAGAAAGAGCTACGGGTCACACGGCGTTGAGGAAGAATATTGATTCCATGTTGCCTACTTTTTTTTTTTTTTCACTGCGTAATTTCTAAAGGAAAGGCTGCGAAGAAGCGAGTGTACGACGTTTATGTAAAAACAGAAAGGGTAATATTCGGACGTATGGAACTGGGATCCGCGCCATGCGAGAAGCTCCAGGTGTCTCCCCAATGAGGGCTGTGCATACACCAAAGTTACGAACTAGTCGAGCAAGACAGGGCTATCAGCGAGTCACAGGCATGACTCATTTTTCATTTGAACTCAGAGGCGAATGCCGGTAAGACGTTAGATGGGCGCCGTTACCATGCTTAATACATCATTAATCACTTGCTCCGGCCCCACGTCGTTCAGTAGAGCTGTCACGGCGTCCAGACTGCTGCCCCATTGCATGCTTCGCTCATTTTCGGGTGTCGTGATGCGTATGCGATGCAAATATGTTTTTTTGGCGGCTATTCCAACAAGCGCGGGCGTAACGTAGTCTAGGGTATGGATAGGCGCCAGACACCGCATCAGCTTCTCGAAATGCTTGGTTGCAGCAGGTGTGATGCCGTCCTGTACGGCACGGTGCATGCGCAGAAACGAAACAATGTTCATTTGATATCGTTTCACGTCAATGTCAATTTCCACCTGTTGGCTCAGCTGCGCGAGATGGTTGATGTCCTGTACGGAACAACGTCGACGTCAGCATCTCCTGTTTTGTCCTGGTTCTTGCGGAAGAAGGAAAAAGGGGGAGGGGGGGGGGGGTTTAGGGGGGTCGTCACATCTTCTGATATCAGGGCTGTCGACGAATGGCCATCCTCGCGCCTGACGACGCTGTAGACCGGAATCCTCTCGACCCGTTCGTCCTCGTCCTCGACATTGACGTATCCATCCTCGGGATCGTGCCAGTGCGCGAGTGCAAAGAAGTCGTTCAAATGGGACGTCAGCTGGGGTCCTTTTCCTGGCGCATCAGCCTGCAGGACGGGTATGAGTACGAATCTCTTCGGGGCCGTCTGTACGGATGTGTGTGTGAAGATGCGTCTTGTTCTGAGCAACTCTAGAGCCTGGATTTGCACTGCCCGCGGGGCGAGGTCGAGGTTCGTCGCGAGGATGCAATTGGCAATTTGGCCGTTGGAAGGGGGCGGTGGAGAGCGATGGGAAGGGCGAAGGGGTCTCGGAGCGAAGTAATCTGGGCGGGCGGGCTTTTTCTGGGACGAAGACGAGGGGATGAGGAGGGCGGAGGCGAAGTCGTCGAGGGTGGTGGACGGGGTGCAGTTGACGATGGCGTGTGTGAGATGGAACGTTCTGGAGGCGATGAGGACGAGCTCGCGGGTGAGGGTGTCGATGTAGGAGGCTGGCGTGGTGAGGATAGGGTGGTCGTGGGTGATGAGGCTGAGGAGGAGGGCGAGTTTGATGTCGGAGAGGTCGTGGACTTTGGGGAGAATCGTGGAGAGGTTGGTGCTGGTGGTGCTGGTGATGCTGGCCATGATGGGGCGGCAGCTGGAGGGAGGGGGGGGGGCTTTGATTAGGGCATGATATTCGATCGGGTTGGAGGGCAGTCACAAGAGGTGATCAGTGAGGGTTTGTTAGGGTTTGTCATAGGCGTGGTAGTGTTTGTCGGGTGAGGTTGAGGTGAGGTCTGGTTTGACCGTCACCGCGGCCCGAAAGGGTGGGTGGGGCCCACATGTACAGTACAACCCTTGAATGATTTTACAAATCTACATGACAGGGGGAATTGAGCGAATCAGGTATCAAAAGGAAATGAGGGGGACAGGGGCTAGGATTAGTAGGTACCTTATGTTACTAGTAATCCCGTCGGAAATGTATGTACTCTTTTGTGGCGCTTTATACCCTGTGCATTTTCCTTGTAGCTCTCTAATAAAATAGTATTACTTGCAGCTGATCGCAGCTGTTAGAGAGGAACAGAAAAGTGGGGCATGTAGATTTGTAAAATCATTCAGGGGGTAGACTGTATACAAGTATGTATTGCACGAAAAATGAGGCGCAGCCCTTAATATTTGTGCGTTATTATTACGGAGTATGTATCATTGAAATAGGAGTCTGTTTTCTCCCATCACATTCATATCCTCGTCCCAGAGCTCACTCGCAAAGGTGAGCCGTGAGATTGACTGGCTGAGGGTAGCCAAATATCCTCTGGTGAGTAGGTGTGCTGTAGCAGTCGGTGTCATTGGCCTTGCAACGGAACTCCGGGTTGTCGTCACCGGTCGTGAGCGAATTGCGGTACTTGGCAAATGGGTTGCCAGATTCAGTGCTCAGCTCGTCTAAACAGGGTCAGAATGTTTCACTCATAAACCAGTTTTTGAGAAGAGGGGAGGGGGGGGGGGGGGGGGGGCCTCACAGAAAAGGAGGTCGGACGCTAATGTGTAGCGAATGTACAGGGTCTCGTCAAGGGTCTCGTTCGTGGCAACTTGGAAAGCCTGAAAATCCTGTCAGTCCAGCTTGTGCGACTCATTTGGAGCTGTCAATGTACGAAATACGCACCGAACCATGAGGGCGGTAAACCTCGGACCAGGATTGTCCGGGCTGGACGGTGCTGAGAGGGCCGGAGGGACTTCCGTCGAAGAAGATGGGCTGGACGTAGACGGGGGTGGGACAGGTGTTGACGATGAGAAAGTTCTGGGCAGAGGTGAGGCCCAGAAGGGCGGCGGAAGCCACGATGGAAGTCTTCATGGTGTGGTTTGGTTGGTGGGAAGTGGTTGGGTTGATTGATAACGAATGATTCTTGTTCCAGATGAACAAACAGGCCGCGAGATCCTGCATCTCATTTTATATCCATGATGATGTCCCCTCTTGTATTTTCCGGGTCCTTCTCTGGCCAGTCAACGTAACAAGCAAATTAGCTATGTATGTATAGTAAAAAATAAGACTTGGCATTATAGTTGTATGACTCGTCAGCAAACACTTCAGATCCCTCGCTTAACAGGTTTATCATGTATCTCGAATGAATAATTAAATCGAAGCAGCTACCGTAGAGGATCTTCTGATGTTCATTTCATGGTCTAGGCCTCTGGTAAGTAGGGATTTAAGAGGATACTAGCAACTTGGTTTCTATGAGACTTGCTACAGGCAGCTGGTGATGGCTATACCGAGATATGCAGGCACCACCCGTTGCTGACTCGCATTGTGGCTACGGCCCTGCCTCGTGGCCACGTAGCGTAGCATCGACTGTCAAGTTTTTAGGAGGAAACTCGTACGGGCGATACCAGGACTTCCTTCTTCCAGGATACCAGTCACCATCTGCCCATCGCCCACATGGGCTGGGCCATTGAAGGGACTGGCTCGTCCCGGGGCGGTAGCCAAGAGTTCATGACGGCCGTGATTTGACGCGGCTCTGACAACTGGGGACAGCTTTCCGCATATACATGAAGCAGGCCACACAAGGCCAAGTGATGATCGTTCTTGTCCGCGGTTCGATAACAAGAATTCGGGCCCGGCGTCTGTCGGCTTAAAAGTGCGAAATGTCTATTAAAAGCACAAAACTATTTCTACACCATAGCGTCCCGACTGGCTGTCTAGGCCAAAAAAAAAAAAGATCCACGAGAAGGACATATTTTAATCATTGACCAAGTCTGATCCATGGGGTACGTACTGGAGTATGAGCATAATATTGAGCAGTCACATGTTCTGGCCAATCCTTGAGCCACCAAATTCGATCCATGGTCCATGGCTGGCGGAATGGCTAGACGCTGTAGAGAGAAACCTCGGGGCTTGCTGGTGTCCGTTTGATGAAGACTTTTTGAAGCGGAGATGTTGGTGATCCTTGCAATTCATTGGTGCGTTTTTACGGCCAAGAAGTTATTGTTGCGTTCACAGTGGGTGGATCCGACCGACCACACGGTGTGTTCCTATTGGCCTGCAGGCTCGGATAGAGAAACGACAAGAGATTGTCCGTGTTTCCTAATCTGGTAATATCAAGCAGCGTACGGAGTATGTACAGAGTACAGAGTAATTAATGTACAAGGAAACAAGAGGCACAAAGGCGCAGATACACCTCCTGGGGCATGTTTGCCGTCAGGGTTGTTGGCGGAGAATCAGGTCGACACAGTACAAAATGCCATCGCTTTGTTTGGAGCTGCAGTACTCTGTACGCAACGAGACATGTTGCAGATAATTAATTCCATTGTGCTGGAGTCTGGTATCTCTGCTTCCGGCCTAGTCGGGCTAGCGGCTGCGTCCCAGTCGCCAGGTGCAGTGCAGGCTTGAGCTTGAGTCGATTGCTCCGCAGCACCATTCAGCATTCAGCACGAGGCCCACACACAGCCTATGTACATGTAATATGTATGTAATGTATTATGTGTACATACGTCGTTTCCGTCCAACGCACCTCCCGCCTACCGCGCCTGATCGATCCCCCGTGTCTCGTGGACGCCCAGCTCGAATCCGTTTGTGCCTGCTCCAACCGACACAGAAACACGCACCGGGCAACTGAAATCCGTCGGGTCTTCATCTCGCCTGTCTCCTCTACCTCTATACGTCTACAGTGGGCAGCGCTGAATCGCATCTCGTGTATCACGTCATAGCCACGACCGACAAGTCCACCTCACCACCTCGCACCTCGCACCTCGACGCCACCTACGTGCCAGACAAATCAGACAACCCGGACGAACCAGACGAACTGGACGAACCAGACGAAACCCCTAAAATCCTACAAATCTTCAGCATGTCTTCGCGGAAGAAGGTCCTTCTCAAGGTATAGGCGAACCAGGGATGGGCCCGCGTCTCGACTGCACAACAAGGTACTGACGGGCAGCAGGTTATTATCCTTGGAGATAGCGGTGTCGGCAAGACGAGCTTGATGAACCAATATGTACGAATGGCCGTCTTGGAAACTATTGGCAACTACTGCTGTTTCAGAGTGATACTGATGGGTTTGCACACAGGTCAAGAAAAAGTTTAGTGCGAGCTACAAGGCCACCATCGGGGCCGATTTCTTGACGCGAGAGGTCATGGTCGATGACAGACAAGTCACCATGCAGGTGGGTTTGAGCCCTCCTTCGAACGACGGCTGTGGACAACTTTCCTGACTTATGCACGCGGGGTAGCTCTGGGATACCGCCGGCCAGGAGCGATTTCAATCGCTTGGGGTTGCCTTTTACCGCGGCGCCGACTGCTGCGTGCTGGTCTACGATGTCAACAATGCCAAGAGCTTCGAGGCGCTTGACAGCTGGAGGGACGAGTTTTTGATCCAGGCCTCGCCTCGAGATCCCCCCAACTTTCCATTCGTGAGTACGTACCTTGTGCTGTCATGGGTCCAGGGAATCTAACAGTGTCTAGGTTGTTCTTGGCAACAAGATTGATGTCGAGGAGAGCAAGCGAGTGGTAAGGCGCCAATTCGACTCCTTTGTCTGCCGATGAGTGGAACATGACTGATGAAGAACAGATCTCCAACAAGCGTGCCATGACTTTCTGCCAATCGAAGGGCGACATCCCCTATTTCGAGACGAGTGCAAAGGAGGCCATCAACATCGATCAAGCGTTCGAGGGCAAGTCGACTCGATCCTTCTTTCTTCCACCACTTTCTTCCCCTGTACTAACGAAACGTAGTCATTGCCCGGAATGCCCTTGCCCAGGAAGAGTCGGAGGAGTTCAGCGGCGACTTTGACGACCCAATCAACATCTCCCTCGAAAACGACCGAGACGGCTGCGCTTGCTAGACGGGTGGAGGTGTTGTGGGGTAATGTGAAGATTGTACAATGGGTATTTTTGCCCAGTGGTTTCGAAATCAGCATAACAGTAAATGAAGAGGAAACCTTTAATGCTTGGAATGGAAACTCGTCATCGATGTAGACTACAGAGTGTGGAGTTTTTTTTTTTTTTTCGTTATATTATGTAAGTGCTCTTAATGGCCGTCTCCCTGATTCGTCTCTTGGCTGTGGTGCCTGTTCCAGTGTGTTGAGTTGTTGATGTTGATGTCTTGTCTTTGTTTCCAAGGGGCGTCTGTGGATCGACTATGAGAGTGGGATCACCTTGGACATCAAAGATGATTTTTGCCTGACAGGCTGCATTCCGGCAAATGCATTGACCAGCTCCCAGACACCTGATGTCCTGAGCCGTAAAATTAGTCAGATTGCTGCAAAATGCAAGTAAATTGAAACTGAAATCAAAAGATGGACTGACTAATTCATCAGCTCGATCGGATGTTTGAGCCTTTGTAGGGTAGCTAGCTACATATACAATGTGCTAGATAATGTATGTAATGAATGTGTAGGCGAGGACGGGAAACTCGACTCGACCCATATTTTACCGAGGCTTGCGGCGATACCCCAGATGGGCAATTGTGACACGACCCACCTTTCTGGTTCCAATGTGGCACGATGCTCACATGGGTGGCCAATGATAGGACGGAGTTGGCGTCGAGGTGAGAGCGGCTGCTTGAGAACCTCGGTTCCCCCCCGTACCTTAATCAAGTAGTTTAAACGGTGCACAACTGACTGTCCTGGTCTTCTTCACTTCACACCTACTAGCCCGTCATGTCGGCCAAGATCCCCGCCGTTGTACGTGTCCGCCCGTTGTCATTGTTATCATTGTCCGGATGCGCCATTCCGGATGCGCCATTCGATGAGACTGCGCTCTGCTAACCCCCCCAATCCTGCTTAGGTCTCACATTTGGTGAGCGACGAGGCCAAGAAAGTGATTGATGTGGTGGCCAAGTTTGTCGAGGAGGAATGCATCCCAGCTGATGCCGTCTTGGAGGCCCAGGTCGGCGAGGGCGATGCCCGCTGGGAAAATCACCCCGCCATTATCGAAGAGCTCAAGGAAAAGGCCAGGAGGCTGGGTCTCTGGAACATGTTCCTGCCCAAGGGCCACTACGAGGAATCGCCCGGCTGGACCAACCTCGAGTACGGCATCATGGCCGAATGGCTCGGTCGCTCGCGCAGTGCGTCCGAGGCGTGCAACTGCGCGGCCCCCGATACCGGCAACATGGAGGTCTTGGCCAAGTATGGCAACGATGCCCAGAAGCAGCAGTGGTTGAAGCCTCTGATGGACGGCAAGATCCGATCGGCTTTCCTCATGACGGAGCCCCAGGTGGCTTCGTCGGACGCGACCAACATTGAGATGGACATTAGACGCGAGGGCAACGAGTACGTGCTGAATGGGCAGAAGTGGTGGTCCAGCGGGGCTGGTGATCCCCGTTGCAAGATTTACATCGTCATGGGCAAGACGGACAAGAACAACAAGGACCCCTACAGACAGCAGTCTGTGGTCCTGGTGCCTGCCGACACGCCGGGCATCAAGATTGAGCGCATGCTCAAGGTCTACGGATACGATGACGCGCCCCACGGACACGGGCACTTGACTTTCACCAATGTGAGAGTCCCTGTGAGCAGCATGGTTCTCGGCGAGGGACGCGGGTTTGAGATTATCCAGGGTCGTCTGGGACCGGGTCGAATTCACCACGCTATGCGTAGCATTGGCGCTGTACGTTTCTCTTTCCCCTTTCACTCTACTCCATCCATCATCAATATATCTAACAGTGAAGACGCACAGTCCGAAGTCGCTCTGGATTGGATGCTCCTGCGTGTCAACGATGAGCGCAAGAAGCCCTTTGGCAAGCTCCTTCGCGAGCACGGCGTCATCCTCGAGTGGATTGCCAAGTCTCGCATCGAGATCGACGCTGCTCGTCTGGTTGTCCTCAACGCCGCTCACAAGATGGACCAGCTCGGCCCCAAGAAGGCCCTCAAGGAGATTGCCCAGGCCAAGGTCCTGACCCCCCAGACTACCCTGACCGTGATTGACCGTGCCATCCAGTCATTCGGCGGTGCTGGTGTCTGCCAGGACACTCCGCTGGCCAACATGTGGGCAGGCATCCGAACCCTGCGTCTGGCCGATGGTCCGGACGAGGTGCACCTGCAGCAGCTGGGCAAGAACGAGAACAAGCGCGGCAAGGAGACTACTGAGAAGATCCTGAGACAGCAAGCCAAGACGGCTGAGCTGATGAAGACGTATGGGACCAAGACGGCGCAGCCTGGTGCAAGGATTCGTCACGCGGCCAAGATGTAGCAAAGTGTCTTTTGCGAGAGAGAAGGGAATGAAAGAATGGATGGGTGGTTTCTCCAATAATAAATGGTTCAAGTGTAACCGGGAAAGTCGGTTGCGAAGCAACATGATTCACAACATGGTTCACCACGTCAAACACACCGCCGTTAACGAACTCAAATACTACTGGATTGCCATGACAATGCCAGCCATGCATTATGGTGGCGAAACACTATTGACTTGACCATGCATTTGCCTGACTGCCGTTGGTGGTCCGCGCCTTCCCCACCCAACCACATTCCACATCCCGATGATGACTCTTCTTGTCCCCGGCCTTGCATGCATGCACCCGTTGCCCCGCCAACCGAGCAAAAGAACGATTTCTTTCGCACCCTCCATGGTCCGGTTGCCCAGACCACATCACATGCCTTGTACTATGAACAGGGAAGCGTGCACTACTCATCACCACCAATAGTTTTCTCATTCTCCCTCTTCCGCACGCTGCATGAAGTCCGTGTTATACCAGACCCAAACATCCTGGACACACTATTCTCCCTTTGCCAACACATCACAACACGACGCCAGAACAAAGTACTGCTTTCAGGGTATCTAGTAAGTTTGGGCCGAACCCTCCCCAATCACCCATCACCCATCACCCATCACCCGTCACCCGTCACCCGAGGCCAAAGATTATTTAGTTCACTCTCGTCCTGACCACTGATGCATGATTGCTCTTTCCCCCCGCCACGCAGAAACATATATCCAACGCTGGTCGTACTACGCGCAAGAACAAAAGAATCCAAGAAAAACTGCCTCGCTTCAACCTAGACAGAACAAAACATGTCGGGCATCCTCGGTGACAGGGACGTCAACGCTCCCGTGGAGCAGCAGCACCAGTCTGGCAAGGACGTTAAGAGCATGGAGTACCATCGCCAGGTGTTCCAGTCCAAGATGGCTGCTGAGCCGTACGTTGTCCTTGCGCAATCATCACCGTCGTCGTCATCGTCGAAGAAGAAGAATCGATCGAGAGGCAGTCTTGGCGGATGCATCGCAAGTACCAGCAGATTGACTGATGCTGTGTATAGGACCAAGCAATATGTTTCTCCGTCGGACAACATCATGAGCCCTTGCACGGCCAAGATTAATGCTTTGAGAAACAAGCATGCGAGCAAGTATGTTGCCCTTTGACATGAGATGAGATGGCGATCGCTGACGGTCTTTTCCTTCTTCTTTCAAACAGAGCCAAGCCCAAGTCGCTGTTTGCCCAGGCGAGCGTTAAGAAACTCACTGGCGAGAATGCCCTTGGCGCGCGATCCATTCAGCAGTAGAATATTTTGTGGCTCGCTGTACATCAGAGGCTGGTCTAGTGCTTGCCCTCTTTTTTCTTTCTTTCTTCTTTGTCCTCGCACGCAGCTGCGGAAGATTTGTGTCTTGCTTGGCCTTGAATCATGGAGGCTAGTTTGGTAGTTTTTGGACACTAATTCGGAGGGTTCTGAGGGAACTGGCGTTACGGAACTATATAAACACTTTCGACAGAGTGTTTGTGAAAAGGGATATCTTTCGGAACTCGAGTTCCTTGTATTGGATGCTGTTTGGCTTTACAATGATATTGGTCTGTGATGAGGGTGGCATGTGCTTTGGAGTGACCACCCGGAAATGGAGAGGAATACGTTGGGACTCTCTTATGTTGGGACAATGAATGACACAAATTCTTCACCACCAGCAGTCACACTCGTCGATGAAGAAGGTTTCAGATCAGGTGATGCAGTTTAATTATGCCTTCCATCCACTGACTATGTAAACCACATCTTCATCCGCAACTACGTGGCCCAACCCCACGCGCTGCGGAATATGTCTCGCACTGGCGCCCCACACCAGCGCATACTTGAAGGTATCCTTGAGGGTGCGATGGATCCGGTCACACACATCCTCGATGCTGCTGTTACTCCGCACAATCAACGCCTCCTCAAAGTCGGGCTCCACGGCCTTGCGCTTCGTGTATATCCTAATCAACTTGAGCTCCTTCCAGCAGCGGTCAATCACATCCTGGATGCCCAGATCCAACTCGCAGCTCATGACGACGGTTTGCGGCTCCCGCGCCAGACTGTCCAGGAAATCGAGCGAAACGCTATCAATCTTGTTGTACACATACAGACACTTGATGTACTTGCGGTGGTCTTTCATGATGATGTCGATGAAGTCGTCGACGGTGGCGTTTTCGTCACGCACCAGCACTTCGCAGTTGAGGATTTTGTAGTCGCGGAGGATGTTGTAGAGCATCTTCTCGTCGAGATATTTCGGAGGCGTCTGGAAGGTGATTTTCATGCCGCCTGCTTTTTTGGGTTTGAGATAGATGTTGCTGTGAGGAAACAGTGTCAGCAACGAGTCCGAGCGGAGGAGAGGGAAAAAGAGTAGAAACATACGGGGGCTCGCGATTTAAACGAATGCCAACGGCTTCCAACTCGGCTTCCAGCAGGGCGCGCTGCTCGGCGCGTTTCGTAGCATCCAGCACCATGAGGATCAGATCGCTCGTCTTGGCGGCAGAAATGACCTGACGACCTCGGCCCTTGCCCTCGGCGGCGCCCTCGATGATGCCGGGGAGATCGAGGAGTTGGATTTCCGCGCCGCCGTACTCGAGGACGCCGGGGATGGCTGTGAGGGTTGTGAAAGCGTACGAGGCGACTTCTGATCGGGTCTTGGTCACTTTTGACAAAAAGGTTGATTTGCCGACTGATGGGAATCCTACGAGCGAGATCCGCGCGTCGCCGCTCTTGCTGACGTCGAAGCCGGAGCCGCCGCCGCCGCCGGCTCCTGGGCCGGGTTCTAGTAATTGGGCGCGGAGGCGGGCGAGTTTACTGGTGGGAAGGGGGAGGGGGCGAGTGAGTTTTCTGCGACTGGGTTGCGCCGGTTTTTCGGGGGTCGGGGTCGGGGGCTCACCCTTTTAACAATCCAAGGTGATATTCTTTGCCATGTCAGTTGGGTGTGAGAGGGAGTGCGTGGAGCAGTGCGTACCCGTGGCCTTGTTTTCTGCGTTTTTGTTAGCATTGATACGGAAAGATCAAGGGGATCGAGTGTCCTTGGGCAGTGCGCGTGAAGATATGAACATGGGAGGGATTCACGACCATGTTTCCATGGCGATATTGGCGGCATAAAGGGTAGAGATACGTACTTTGAGTCCTCCTCATCTCATCCTCGATCCTGTTTGTTCATGGTTAGCTAGCTTTGTTCGGTCCAATTGGGTGACTGGGGGAGGACTCACTCCTTGATTTTTTCTGTAATGTTGACCATCTTCTTTTCCTGTTTTATTTATAGACGGATTACCGTCCTTCTTTCTTTTTTTCCTGGTACAAATTCGAAATATGCTGCGTTGTCGAGATGGATGAATTTCGAGATAAGGGTGAGATAGGGTGGGGTGGTGTGGACGACCAAGCTGGCAGAAACAAATCGTGGCGGGGCCAGAATGTACTTCAACGGGCCATTCACCGCCTGCCTTTTTGTCGCTTCGTCGACCTTTCTTCGCTCCCAACCGCCTTGTTGCGGCGCCACAGCTTGCGAACCTCACCCCCCCCCCCCCCCCCCAAAAAAAAAAAAAAAAACAAGTCCTTTCTCTCGCCTTTTAGGACAATTTCACCACCAAACGAGATAATGGCCGACCAGGAAGAGCAGAGCGTCGTGGTGACTGCGCCCGATGCCGTCGGCACACAAAACGATTCCATGGCGTTAGCCGCGACGGGGCAAAAGAAAGTCGTCAAGAAGATTATCCGCAAGAAGAAGCGACCTGCTCGAGTGCAGATAGACCCTAGCGAATTCAGCTCAGAACCGCCGCCGCAGACCGGCACGACATACAACATCTGGTTCAACAAGTGGGCGGGAGGAGACAGGGAAGCCTACCAACAGACCAAAGCCAAGGGGCGGTGCAACATTGCAAGGGACAGCGGATATACGCTGGGCGACAAGATGACGGGCAGCTATTTCTGCTTGCGATTTGCACGGGGCATCTGCCCGCTCGGCCAGGACTGCACAAACCTGCATCGGTTGCCAGGGACGTTCGACCTGTTCAACCCCAACGTGGACTGTTTCGGACGAGAAAAATTCAGCGACTACAGAGACGACATGGGTGGCGTTGGTAGCTTCATGCGACAAAACAGAACCATTTACGTGGGTCGCATTCACGTATCCGAAGATATCGAGGAGGTTGTAGCGCGTCATTTCGCGGAATGGGGACAGATTGAGAGAAGTTAGTTGTCCACCACCATTCCGCCCGCCCCCTTGCTGGTTCGTCTGGCGCGCAGGTCTATCTAACCGAGAAGAACACAGTCCGAGTGTTGAACACCAGAGGAGTCGGCTTCATCACATACACCAACGAGGCCAACGCACAATTCGCCAGAGAAGCCATGGCTCACCAATCGCTGGACAATGACGAGATCCTCAACGTTCGATGGGCAACCGCTGACCCCAATCCGATGGCGCAAGCGCGAGAAGCGCGACGAGTCGAGGAGCAGGCTGCAGAGGCCATTCGCAGGGCCCTGCCGGCTGAGTTTGTGGCAGAGATCGAAGGCAAGGACCCCGAGGCCCGGAAGCGAAGGCGCATCGAAAGCGGATATGGGCTGGAGGGCTACGAAGCGCCCGATCAAGTACACTTTGCACGAGGCAAGAACGCGGTGAATCCCGTTGGGCGCGACGGGTTTGAGGTGGAACACCAGGAGCCTTTGATGCTCGAAGACGGCCGACAGACAGGGGCGCACCAAGTCCCAACAACGACGACAGCGCTGGACAAGAGCGGCATCTTTTCCGGGAGCACGTTGGCGGCGCTGAGCAGGGCCAAGGTGGCCGTGGCGCCGAAATCCAAGGCCGCGGCAGCTTGTTCGGGTCCCCTTGTATCTTATGACAGCGACAGTGATGAATAGGCAGTGCGTTGCGCAATTCTGGACGGCAGTGTACGTACACTAAATAGCTTTCGCATTTTTTCTGTCTTTCTTTCTTTCTTTCTTTCTTTCTTTTTCTTTACAACAATAATGATACCAGCATGGTGGACAAAGTCACGCTTCACGCCTTACACTAGCTAGCTATTGAATATCCTCGAGTACAGCACCTCGTGCCTCCCAATCCACAGATCCATGACCGGCACGCTCTGCCCGGCCTCCTCGACCCTCGTGTCCCACTCCCGATCAATCAACCTCGTGATCATCGTCTGGACCTCCTCGCCCGCCAGCACCAGCTGCGCCTGGTACGGACCGAACATGCTGGCCCTCACCGCCGCCGACACCAGCGCCTTGACATGGCTCACCATGTACACGTACGCCGTCTGCTGCACCGTGAGGCCCACGACGCCGCAAATCACACCGAAAAGGGGCGCGAGATGCGCCGACACAGGCGGCACCTCGTGTGCCGATCCGTCCCTGAGGAGGGCGCCGAATTCCCCGAGGATCGGCAGATCCGCCTTTGCAGCGCACAGCGTCTTGCGAAAGGACCGCTCCCAGATGGACAGGAGGGCCCGACCCTGCGCGACGCTGGCTCTCCTTCCGACGGTACAGACGACCGCCGCGTCGAGCTGGTCGTCCAGGGAGACGAGCGAGCATGGGTCCCGGTGGCCCGCGAGGACGAACGGGAGGGTCGTGGCGGCAAACGAGGACAGTGAGAGGGGGAGGAAGGACGAGAACGTCGAGCGGCGGCGAGGCGAGTGCGCCAGGTACGACTCCAGGCCGCTGCTGAATGCGAATGAGCCAAGCGGCAGCTGGGAGTCTGACAGGAGGAGGAGGTAGTGAGTTGGCGAGTCGAGCGGTGCTGGATGGAATCGGTGAGCGTGCGAAACGACATGTTGGTGAAATCCAAGACTGACTGACATGGGAGTGAAGGCGAGGGCGAGGCCGCTGCCTTGCTGAGACGCGCTTTTGCCGCAGCCAGGCGCTTCTCTAGCTCCATGATTTCATCTTCAATTTCATCTCTTGTAGAGGCTGCGCCATCCTCATCCGAGTCCATTGAGCGAGGGTTTGTGTGCGAAATGTCACGCGCGTCACGCGAGCGAGGTTGAGGATAAGGGTGGGTCGTTCGACTGAGTTGATCAATATTATCTATCGGAGGGCTGGCGGTGCGCGATCCATACAATTACACATGCATATACATAATTGACTACAAAACAACAAGTGGCTGGAATCAAGTACACCAGACTATACAAACGTGCCAGCAAGATAATGATGAAAATGACGGGCTACCCTTATCCAGAACTCCATGCTCAATTCAATTTCCAACGAGTTGAAAAAAAAAAAAAAAAAAAAGGTCCAGCAGCACCACGGATCCTCGGATCCTCAGGGCCGTACATTCTCCTTGTCGGAAGCGCCGCTTCGATTGCGCAGCTTCTTCTTCTCCGCCATCCTCTTCTCAATCCTTGCGAGAGCTGCTGCTCGTCTTTCCGGCGGCAGCGTTCCCTTTGACGTGTCGTCCACCTTTAAGTTGTTGAGGTGGCTATTTGGACCTGGACCGCCTAGCCGCGTAAACCGATCCGACAACAGGTCTATTTCAGCAATAGAAGCAGCAGAAGCAGCAGCAGGAGGAGGAGAAATCGCATTGTCATCACGTTGCATTGATTTTTTCTGGACGGAAAGTGCTGATGGCACAAAATCCTTGGGTGCTTCGTCGTCCGAGAGGAAGCCACGGTTTCTCGGTGACCGAGGCACGAACGGCCGCCACTTAGGCTTGTCCAGACTCGTTGGCTCGGCTGCGCTTGTTCTCACATTCGATCTGGATGAGGGGGCATCAGCCATGAACTTTTCTCGCAAAGTTCGTGGTTGTGCCCCTTTTCGGGTCACTCCCGCTGTTTCGTCCAAACTTCGTCTTTCGGTGGCCTGGAGATTGTTATCTCTGATGAGCTCGTCCGACTTGGTCTCCTTGATTTGTGCGTCATTGTTCGCGTTGGGGTGCCAGCTGTGTGGTGTTGCGCGGCCCGAGCCAGCAGCAGACTTGAGCGATTTGACCTCCTTTTTGAGATCGGCAATCTTGGCATGTGCACGTTCCAAGACTGCCTTTGTGTCGGCGTCACGAGCGTCGCTTTCTGTTCTGTATGTCTCAAAGTCGACTTGAAGCTGTCGCAGCTCCTCATCCTTGCGTTTCGCCTCGTCCCTGGCGGCCTTGAGCAGAGTCCGCAGTTCCTGGGCCCTCGGACCACCACTTGCTGCGCGCGCCTCCTCCTTCTCATTGACGACCAGTCGCAATTCAGCCTTCTTGAGCTGCTTTTTCAGTCCAAATACCTCGTTGCGCAAGGAGTCGAGTTCCTTGAGTTGCGATCGCGCTCGACGTAGTTCTCGACGGGTCTCTGTCAATGTCTTTTGTGTCGCCGACACTGAAGGGGTCGATGCGTATCGACGACGCGGTGTCTCATTGACTGCCGCTGCATTGTCCCTTTGCATGTGCAGTTCCTCCATCTGGGCCTCCAAGTCTTGCACGCGATGACGATATTGAGCCGCGAGCGTTGTTTGCTTGGTGAGCTTGCATAGCAGCTCCGTGGGATCTTCTCCTGACGATTGTCGGTGTTGAGTGACTATTTGAGATGCGTTTTCCGCAATCTTCTTTTCCATCTTGATGACGCGCTGCTGCTCGTCTCGAAGCCTCTCGGCGAGCTGTATGGCCTCGGCATCCTTTTGCTGAGCGTACGACTTTGCCAGTTGCTTATACTTGAGCAATTTCTCCATCTCAGCCCTCGCCTCCTGGTGATACTTTAGAAATTCCTCTTTCCAGTATCGACCAGATTGCGAGTGTGGTTCGTTCAAATCCACTGTGACGTCACGAGAGCCATTGTCCTCACCCCCATCCCCGTCCTCTTCTTCCCAGTCATCATCAGAGATTTTGGCGTCTTCGGGGGTTGGTTTTAGTTCTGCTTTGCTGCATGACATCGCAAGGGGTCCCGTCTCGGTTGGTTCATCCAGCTCGGTGATTCGGTCGAGTTCGGTGGTTGATCTCCCCGGAACATCCCGGCCAAAGGAGACACGCTTTCTCTTTGATGTTGCGGTTCCGGGTGTGAGCAGGATGCCCTGAGGCTTCAATGGTGTCTCGCAGCTTGGATGTTTTGTGGATGAGGATTTGCCTGGGGACCGACGGTCTTGGGGCCGCTTTGATGGTGTGCCGAACAGCGCGCTTTTGAAAGCCCTGGCTGCGAACACGGGAGCAGGAGTATCTGGCTGGTCGATTTGCGTCGTATCTGTACAATTCAAGTGGTTAGCACCGTCGCTCCTGTTCAGATAATGCTGCTTGCCGCACCTCCATCTCCTGGCTCAGGCGCGTTCTCGCCGCGTTTCAACATCCACCCGAGCATTTTGCCACGAGTATCTGACCCTATGAAACAAGATACAAGAATGGAGTCGTGGTGCTGAGATATGCCTGCTACCTCCGGAGCCCTGATATGTCCATGTACGTCCAAGAAAAATGCACGAAGAGGAATCGCGTTGCATGACAATACATGTATTATGGAGTCTTGTCTACTTGGCCGGACCCAAATCGGACAAATGCTGTGGGGCTGTTGTGCATGCTGCTCCTGCACTTGCAAGTTGAATGACCCGACAAGGCCTAGGGCTCCACTACATCCACTGCGCCCAGCTGCCAGCGGCGATCAGCTGTACTATTATTAGAGACCTAGCTATGGAGAATGCACGGGGTATTATGCGGCGAACGAAAGAACACATCCGTTTTTATGCAAGTCGCTCATAAATTCAATGAATTCAATGGTACAGTACCTATTCATCCCAGTCCCTTTCTTCCGTGTTTCCTTGCTGGTAGCTGATTGGCCTATTTCCCCTGTTAAGTATATTTGTAAAATAAAATAAATTCCGTAGACTTGCATGAAACGTATGTACAATCTAGAATTCTTTTTTGTTTTGTTATCAAAATTGCCATTTACATCTTAATGCTCCTGGCTTGCATGGACAGGCCTTACAGCGCTGTAGGGGCAATTGGACCCGGATTCACAGGTCTTGTCAGGGGGGAGAGGAATGTATTATAATTAAGCTATAGGGCTGTTAAGAGGTCTTAATAGGTGATATTTTCCACTACTAATAATAGTAGCGAAAGAAGTCTCTAGAATCTAGCTAGCTAGGGTAGGCTATAGGTAGGTTAGGTACGAGAAGACCCCTCTGCAAAATACCCACCCCACTGTGAATAATTATACCTGAAGATCTGTAATCTAAAGTCGTCCCACGTCCAATGCATGGCTTGGATCTGACCCTGTGTGAATTCCGTACGGCAATGTCTGTAATATTTATTCCCTTATTAGCAAGATCTAAAACTAGAAAAAATGAGTCTATCGTGGTAAAAAGGCATACTCATTGCTGTAGCTCATATGGTTATGTATGGGATCAAGACCAGGTTGATCAGGACAGGTATCAAGTCCCTCCTCGCAGGTAGCAAACTCAGCTATTGAAGCTGGAGTATCATGGATAACATCGCCATCACCACAACATGACGTAGAATGTGTATGCAGCAGGCCAAGCCAGTGGCCTACCTCATGAACAAGGGCTTTGCCCAAACGGGGAGTGTCATTCCCGCCTTTCCCGCCGTCAACAATAGCGGAAGCTTGCATAACAACGCCGTCTCTGAACCAGGCCCGCTCATCACATTTCTCGCCGATGGGAAATGTTGCGGAGCCAAGTGCGCCACAGTCGTCGACTTTTTCAAGAATGTACACGTTGAGAGAGGCATAATCACCCCTTCGAAGCGTCTTGTACATGCTTTCATCCCGAGCGGTTTCATTCGTAGGCCAGTCGGGGTGACATATCGACAACATCTCTCTCAGAAGAAAGGTGAATCCGGCCGACTTGTAGCTTTCATTCAAAACTTGCATCTGTTTATGAACTTGCTCGGTCTGCATCAACCAAAGTTAGCTGCCGTCTCTTACTTATGGCGATCTTGGATTAGTGTCGACCTACGGTCAGCGACACGTCTGGGTTCGACCCAAGGATGGAAAACACGTATACGTCAATGTACACGTGAAAGCGGGACGGCTGGGCTCGACGCCGCGACTTTTCGGGAACTGAGCCATTTCGCTGGCGATGAAGATCAAGGAGCCCCTTTGGGGGTTCGCCAGTTGCGCAAAAAGAACCTTTTGGGTTATCGGGAACGCCGATAGAGGTGGCCGCGAGTGCGAGACCAGCGAGGAGGGCACATGAAAGGGATATCATCTTCTTTATCGTACAATAAGAAATAATGGCTGGGATTTATCAGGGAAAGCGGAGCACCCTGATTGAAGCACGTGTTTGCGGAGGTCAGGGGGGGCAGGGAGTTCCGCGTAGCAGCTTCCCGCTTTCCCTCTATCTATTAAAATAAGGCCGTCCTATTATTAGAGGTATCTCTTCTGATTAGTTACTTCTGAAATACTCTTTGGTAACTAGTTAAGAAATTTTTTTCTACCTCTCTTGACCGCCTAGGGGTAGGAAGGGGGGGCTGTTAATTAATCAGCTAATCATTAATTAACAAGCCCGTCAATCATTAATCAACAAGCCCGTTAATCAACGTCATTCAATCAACAAGCCCGTCAATCATCAATCAACAAGCCCGTTAACAGAGCCTGTTAGGACCCTTGCGTTAGGAAGCCTATTAGGCATTAGGAAGCTAATATAATAATCCAGTGAGTATCTAGCGATTTAGATAGTAGTTAGCCCCGCGGATACCGAAGCTTTCCCTGCGCCTATGATGCCGAACTTCGGGCAGCCATAAGGATCTTGTACAAGAGACTACAGCACCTTCTTATAGCACTTCTTCGTAAATTGTCATTACTAGCTGGGTAAACAAACATGCAGTAGCGATTTTCCAATCATGCAGTAGTAGTAACATGGCCTTAAGAGGAAGAAGTATTTTTCTCTACGTTTTTTCAAAGTAAAGACACCTCCACGGTTTCTCGTATCACACACGACAAGTCCTGCGCGTTCTGTCGCGGTAGGTCCTGAGTCAGTCAGGACTCCTGACAATGACTGACGAAGGTCCTGAAACAAAACAATCAACGGGGCTATGCCCTGTCACCATCATAAGTTTGCCACTATCCTAAAACCCCTAGTAGGAGCAGATAGATAGATAGGAAGGAGCAGAGTATGAAGAAGCTATGTATATTAGATACTAAAATAGCCAGAGAATCAGAAAACCAGGGAACTAAAGGGAATAGAGGACTATAGGGCATAGGTAGAGGACCTTCATTAGTAAAAGCAGAATTATGAATATTATAAAGAAGAAAGTTCCCTAGGGCTCCTGCTAAGGAAGGACGAAGGATCTCTCATATAATCCACTAAGAGTGGTATAATCCACTAGGTCTTCTATTCTAGCTACAACCCTAGAAAACTCTAATAGCGCCACGTAACCCTGATGGGTTTCTAGCCGGCGTAATGAATACAACCAACCTCCTTCCCCCCTTCCCCTTCCAAAACACCTGGGCACCTCTACCTAGGTAGGTGATTTGAACAATTACTACTGCATGCTTGCCGGGCAGGTAATTGTCTACAGTAATTCCGATTATTTGGCGTGAAAAGTGAAAACAGCTCACTAGACCGCTTCTCTTACTATACTATTAAGTTAGCCAGATGTGACGATTTCCCAGTACCCCGCCATGTCGAGCGCGCCGTTCATAGGTGGGCTAGTCAGTCCCATCACTTCGTACTTGTACTTTTGATCTTGTTTAATACACCAAACCCCATCTTGACATTTTACCAGCGCATTGAAGGCCATGGATTCCTCTGTGTAAAGACCGTCACGTCACAGCTTTGGCTGTGACCCTTACCTGGACCTCACGTGATCATGGCGTGGCAAGCACCCGGCGCATGGAAGAAGGCCGCGACCAAAGACACCAAAGAGACCAAAGATTCGACCAAGGATGACTCGAGCTTCCCGGGTCTGAAGCCCACTACGCCCGACGCAGCAGCAAAGATTGAATATGAGGAGCTGCAGCAGAACGAGCTGTTGGCTCTCCAGGCCATCTATGGAGATGATTTCGCGATGCACACAAGCACACATGGTGCATGGAAGGCAAGGTCGACCTCTTCCTCCACCACCACCAAAGGCTAACTAACGAACAACGGCTGCGCAGAAGACGGAGCCCTCGTTTGATGTTCGAATCAAGGCTTCGACGGACAGTGAATTTGCCGTGACGGTCGGCTTTGTCATGACGGCGACCTATCCCAAGACGCCTCCTCTCTTAACCGTCAAAGACCTCGGTGGCTTGCGCGAGGCGACTCAATTCAAGATACAAAATTTTGTCGATACCGAGCCCAAGGAGTTTGCCAAAGAGGCCCAGGAAATGGTTGACCGAATTGTTGAAGGCATTCGTGATATCCTGGAAGACGCAGCCCAGGTCAAGGCATCGGGCAAGCAACTGCCATCCCTCGAAGAAGAGCGAGAGCAACACGAAGCCAAACTTGCTGTCTTGGCACAGAAGCAGATGGAGGAAGAACAGCGCAAAAAGTTGGAAGAGACGAAAGAGGAGGAAAGGGTCATGTCGGAAATGCTTCAGCTGCAAATTGACCGGCAGCGCCAAAAGGCCAAGGAGTCGAGGGTCAGTCGACGTCCCAATGGGTTACATGGACAGCCTAGCGACAACTCTGCCGCCGACAGCGAACAAGTCGACTTTGATCAGCTCTGCAACACGACCGACAAGGACGGCAACGTTCTCACATTCAGGTCGGTTGTCGGCAAATGTGATCCGCAAGAGGGCAGAGTCACCGTCGTCTACACCGTGAGACCCGTCCTTGGCAACGGCCAAGGCAACCAGACACTGGCCTTGAAAGAGGCCACTCTGGGGAGCGGCAGTAGAGATGCCAAAGAGTTCAAGAAGCAATTGCAATCGCTGGAATCACGACTTCAGGATCTCAAGACGGCAAAGCGTATCCACCACCGCCACCTCGTCGACGTCTTGGATTTCAAGGTCGAAAGCGGGACGCCCACGGATGCGGCGGCGGCCAACGTATGGACTGTGAGAATACTGACGCCCATGGCGGAGAAGGGCTCTCTTGAGGAGTTGTTGGAGCTGGCAGGTCATATCGAGATTGGAACGGTACGATCATGGACGAGGGATCTGTTGGATGCACTCAATTTCTTGCATAATCAAAACATTGCGCACCAGGATATTCACCCCCGGAACGTTGTCCTATTCCGTGAGTCCACGGGCGAAATTGTGCCCAAGTTGTCAGATGCCTGGTACCAGCGAGAAATCCACAACGCCAGCACCCCCAAGCCAGGTCTTCCCGGCCTCAGCTCCGCAAAGTCGGCGTACTGGCTGCCGCCCGAGATTGCGGGACAGTCCAAGCCGCAGTACACGTACAAGACTGACATATGGGAGTTTGGCATCGTCTTTGTCCAGATGATCTTCGGTCTGGACGTGCTACAAAAGTACTCATCGCCAAGAAATTTGATGGAGTCGTTGACGCTGTCACAGTCGTTGCAGGAATTGGTCAGCCGGTTCTTCAAAGACGACAAGCAGAAGCGACCTCGGCCCTTTGAGCTTGGATCAAGTGAGTTTCTGGCGACGGACGCCCCGGTGTTTCACGATGATTCATCCGCCATCCTGTCGATGACACCGTCATTGACGTCTCTGCACGGCCCCCTGACAAAACTCAGACGCGACTCCATGACGCGAGGGGCGGTGATTTCTCGCTATACAGAAGACTTTGTGGAGGAAGGGCGTCTGGGCAAGGGCGGCTTTGGCGAAGTCGTTAAGGCACGGAAGAAGTTGGACGGACAAATCTACGCCATCAAGAAGATCACCCAGCGTTCCCATGCGAGTTTGACAGAAATTCTCAAAGAAGTCCGCCTTCTATCTCAGCTCAGCCATCCAGCCGTGGTGCGATACTACAACACGTGGGTCGAGGAAGTGGCAGACGTCGCCGACACCGAAGGCGAAACATCCACCGACGACTTTGCTGAAGAAACACGGGATGAGGCTGGGTCCGCTGGCATCGATATCCAGTTTGCCACCAGCACCGGTGGCCTCGACTTCATGTCCTCCAACGCAGCTATAGAGTTCGGATACGACGATAGCAGCGATGACGGAGATACGTACGAAGACTCTGATGACGATAGCTCGAGCAATGACGAAGCCGCCGTTGGGCGCCGCGGCCCTCTGTCACCAGAAAGAGAGCGTCAAGCTTTTATTCTGAGGCGCGCCAGATTCCAGCGGTCGTACCGGACCGTTCTTTACATTTCCATGGAATACTGCGAAAAACGAGTAAGCACGAGCAACTGGCTCTCTTGGCCTCCCCCTTTGCAATATCATCATCACTGAACCTTGGCTAATTGGCACGACGGACATTACGTGATTTAATCGCCCGCGGCTTGCACAAGAATACATCCGAGATCTGGAGGCTATTTCGGCAGATTATCGAAGGTTTGGCGCACATACACGGGCTGAGCATCGTGCATCGGGATCTGAAACCCGAAAACATTTTCATCAGTAGCAGCATCGACGGCGTCGACAACGTCAAGATTGGGGATTTCGGTCTCGCAACCAGCGGCCAATTTTCCGTGGACAAGGCTGCCAGTAACAACTTGGAAACAGATGACATGACGCGAAGTATCGGAACCGCCTACTACTCAGCGCCTGAAGTGCGATCAGCAGCCAACGGCATGTACAGTACCAAAGTCGATGCAAGTGTTCCCTCCCGCTTCAATTGTATGGAACTGACTCTCTCCCACAGATGTACTCACTAGGAATCATTTTTTTTGAAATGTGCTATCAGCCCATGCTCGGCATGCAAAAAGCAGATGTCATTGGCCAACTTCGACGGCCGAAGCCGGTGTTGCCGTCCGACTTCAAGCCTGCCGAAAAGACGCAAACCGAGATTGTGTTGTCGCTGGTCGACCACAACCCAAAGGAACGCCCATCTAGCGCCGACCTGCTGAAGAGCGGGAAACTCCCCGTACAAATGGAGAGCGAAACCATTCGTCGAACACTTGCGGGCTTGGCCGACCCCAGCTCTCCCTACTATGGCAAGATGCTCACCACCCTCTTTGCCCGCCCGGTGGACGCCGCCAAAGACTATGCTTGGGACATGTTTGCCTCCAACCCCAACTCTGCAGAGCTGCTCAACCAAGGTCTGGTCAAGAGTATCCTCATCTCCATCTTCCGCCACCATGGCGCGCTGGAAATGGCCCGCAGCTCCATATACCCCCGATCCTCGCACTATGGTGACAATGTCGTGCAGCTGTTGGACCCCAACGGCACTGTTCTGCAGCTCCCCTACGATCTTACCATGGGCAACGCCAGAATGATTGCGAAGCAGTCGACGGGCCCCGTGATCCAGCGCACATTTTCCTTCAGCAATGTCTATCGAGACAAGCAGGATACTGGTCAGCCCAACATGTTTGGGGAGGTCGATTTTGACATTGTCACGACCGACACCCTGGATCTGGCACTCAAAGAAGCAGAAGTGTTGAAGGTTCTCGACGAAATCATCAACACGTTTCCGTCATTGTCGCAATCGCAAATGTGTTTTCATGTCGGACACTCCGATCTCCTTCAACTCATTTTCGAACACTGTGCCGTCGACAAGGCAAGCCGGCGGCTCGCAGCGGATGCGCTCAGCAGACTCAATATTCACAACCATACATGGCAGAAAGTTAGGATGGAACTGCGATCGCTGGCAGTAGGAGTATCTGCTACCAGTGTGGACGAACTTCAAAAGTTTGATTTCCGAGGTATGTCTGTTTCCTCCCCCCCCCTTTTTTTTTTTTTTTGTTTAGAAGAATCCCCCCCCCTTTCATTTCAGTCGGCTGACAAAGACGTGTAGACACCCCAAACAAAGCTTTTTCTCGGCTGAAAACACTATTCGAAGGCGGAGACATGTATGAAAGGGCATCGTCAACCATGGCGCATCTGAAGGAGGTGGCTGAATATGCAAAACGGTTCGGCGTCAGTACCAAGATATACATCAATCCGCTCAACAGCATCAAGGAAAGCTTCTACGCTGGCGGAATCCTGTTCTCGTGTCTCTATGACAAAAAGGTCAAGGATGTGTTTGCAGCAGGCGGTCGGTATGATCACCTTATCAAGGAGCAGCACCTCAAAACTGGCGGGATCCATGAGGAGAGACATGCTGTTGGATTTAGTCTTGCTTGGGAGCGATTGGCTCGCATTCCCAAAGCTGGAGCGAAGTCGTTTCTCAAAAAACAAGAGACGGATCCTAGTTCCGTATTCACTGAGCGGAGGGTAAGTTTGTTCTTTGTCCCCGATTTCGCTGTGTACATTTTTTAATCTGACCATGGAAAAGTGCGATGTACTGGTTGCATCATTTGACATGACCATCCTTCGGTCGACTGGTATCGAGATACTCCAGCTACTTTGGGACCACGACATTAGTGCAGAAATGGCCAAAGATGCCAGGTCGCCAGAAGACTTGCTATCCAAACACAGAGACGAGAATTACTCTTGGATTATCGTGGTCAAGCCCGAATCCATGCTCAAGATTAAGACAATGAGCCGCAAAGACGTTCCAGACGTTGATCTGCCCCTGTCCCAGCTGTTGGCATGGCTCCGGCCTGAACTGAAAGAACGTGACGCTCGGGCATTCTCAAAGCTCAGAGGCAGCACATCCCAGGCTAGCGAGTCCACGGGGCCTCACCAAAACGAAATTCAACAGGAACAGGAAGTCAAGGTGCTCGTGGCAGGCACCAAGAGCAAAAAGTTCAACCGCAGACAGGTGGTGGATCAGGCTCAACTCAGCGCGGCCAACCTGGTACGATCGTTCTTGGACGGTCCCATCTTGGCAATTGAGACGACAGACCAGGTCATTGACTTACTCCGGGAAACCAGTCTGTCAGATCACGACAGCTGGAAGAAGGCGGAACATGCAGTGACAATGAATGAGAGAAAGTACGTGCGCGAGCTCCACGCCCAGCTCGACACGTGGCGGTCATCGTATGAGAGGAAGGGCAAGTCCAAGCATGCGTTCATATACAACTTCCGAACGGGCACATGCGTGTATTACGACCTAAGCGCCTAGGGCAGTGTTCCCTCTCGAAGCAGATGGCAAAGGTGCTTGCATACAAATTCTAGGACTGTAGCATAGTACGTATGTGGTTGTCTAATGAGTCAAATCTCTGCATCGAGAATAGTGCCTAGTTTATAAAAGTTCCTGTCTGTGGCTACCGGAGAAATATAAAAAAGAGCAAGAGCAAGAGCAACTACTAAAATATATCAACCAATGTGACTGCTGTTCAGCCGTGACATAAACCACATGTCTGCAGAATGCTCGATAGTTTCAGCGACCCTTGCCTCTTCTACCTCGGCTAGCGCTAGACTTTAATGCAAAGTTCAGTTGCAAAAGGTAAAAGGAGCATGTGCGACAAGTTCAAAGTGAATCACAACTCAGATTAAGTTCACTTTATAACTCAGATTAAGTTCACTTCACAACTCAGATTAAGTTCACTTCACAACTCAGATTAAGTTCACTTTATAACTTAGATCAAGTTCACTTCACAACTCAGATTGATTTCACTTCATAACTTACCGTTTGAACTTGCATAGGCTATAGAACAAACCCTGATTTTAAGACCCTGATGAGTCACCAATACACTTTATGGCTGAGACTTCATGCCAACTCTGTTTGAATAGATACTTTAGACCTGGTAAACCCCCCTATGTCAATTCTCCTCGATTCTTCGTCTCACATATTGTTCCCACACGAATCAACTTACCACAATACTTCAACGCAACAATTGAACATCCGATTTACAATGAACGCTACAAACCTACTGACCGACTTCGGCCCCCTCGAACGGATCGGACATGGCCACTGCGGCTCCGTCTGGGGCGCACTCGGGCTGGAGCCCGTGGATGGAAGTGCTCGCGCTGTGGTCAAACGCGAAGATGCAAGCCCCGGCAGGGACATCCAAAACGAGGTGTCTGTCCAGTCACAAGTTTCCGCATGCGCAACGGGCGGCATGCTACCGCGCGTATTGGTTCCCAGGTGTTTTGGTTTCATGAGCAGTCTCGACGAGAGATGGACCCAGCTGCTACCACTACTGCCTGCTGGCTTCGAAGGGTGCAGAGCCATGATCGCAGAGAAGATCGAGCCCGTGTCGACGCAGGCGCAGCTGCTCCTCATTGACAGATACGGCCCGGAAAGCCATCGCGATGAATTGCGGAAGCCACCATGTCATGGCAGGCGCGAGCATTGCCTGGCCCGCATCTACCTTGGCCGCCGACGACAGATGCATCATCCGGACCAACGTCAACAGCGCCCTCGTTTTTTCAGCCTCCGCAACTTCCCTATTCACTCCGATCAAGCCGAAGAGCTTCACCTACCCTGCGAAGAGTACGCCAAGTCCATGGCGGAGGCTCTGGCCGTGCTTCACTGGAAGGTCAGGACGAATGGCGCCGATGTCGAATTCGTGCTTGGTGCCCATCGTGAAGCCGGAACAGCCGACGTGCCGACCCCCCTCGGCGAACACGCCATCTGGATGCTTGACTTTGATTGCTCCAGACCCATCGAGGCAGATGAATCTGGCCTTGAGTCAATCACGCGAGCATTTTGGCGCAACGATCCTTACTATCCCCAGCCGCACAGTGCTCATGAACGGGATCGACAATTATGGGACATCTTTGCCGCCGAGTATCGACGAGTGGGAATGGAGGTTGTACGAGCTTATCCTCGGGAGGGAGAAGACGTGGAAGTGTTGTGTGCTCTTGTCGATGGTGTGTTGACAAAGATTGTGGAAACAAAGGGTAAATGGAAAAGTGGAGGGCATTTCTGATTACGCAGCTGCTATCGATTACTGTTTTTTATGCTCGTCACGTTATATTAAGTCGATTTCGAGTTACGAGGTACACTTGTTTATTGCCGTAGATGTGATGTCCATTGTAGTGTGATTTATTTATTACATATGTACACACACTATATTATGTAAGAAGTTGCCACGAACCTACCTTTGTCCTGATTGGCCCAAATTTCCAGGAGTTGACCAGCTTCCACCGCCCCTCCCCCCTTTTCCGTTGCGACTGTATTATTAATAAAAGGGACATGATAAGACTCACTGATGCCTGGAAGCGAATCAGAGGGGCCCATTGGGCGGCAGGCCACCTCCAACGCATGTGGAGCCCGCGGCCAGCTGATGCCGTCACTCCCGCCGCCTCGTCCTGACACGTCTTGCTCAAGCGTTTTACTCGTGACTCCTTCACACATGACTGCCGAGAGCAATTTGCAGAAAGCGGGACTATTCGTCAGCCCTCGCTGGCCCTCTTGACCTCTTGACTCCCCCTAGCGCATTTGATGACCGGATCCGTCCACCATAACTTGTTTTGTCATCTCGTCACCACCAGTCCTTGACGATTCCCCTGGCCTGGCAAGATTATCCCGCGACCATCTTGCCGACGTGCACTCAGGATCGGACCAGAAAGCATGGCTCAAAAGCGGTTGATGCAGGAGCTGCAGGCTCTCCAGAAGGAGAAATGGGTCTATATCGAAGTATGATGAACAAGAGATGATGATATTGATTGCAGACTGCAGACTTGATGGAGCCGACCCAGCTAACAAGGGACAGACGGACGATTTGAACATGATGCGTTGGAAGGTTGGGCTCTGGGTGGTGAACCCTGACAGCATCTGGCATGGCGCCTATCTCCGTGTATGAATACCCTCTCTGCCATAACGCGAGCCCAGGATATCCTGAAAATGACGAACTGACCAGTTGAACATCCAGGCCGAGATGCGATTTCCTGGCGATTATCCCTACCAGCCGCCTTCGTTCAAGTTTCTCACCCAGAGAATCTACCATCCCAACGTGTACACCGACGGCAACCTGTGCATCTCCATCCTGCACAGACCAGGCGACGACGAACAGTCTGGTGAATCAGCCAGTGAACGATGGAATGTGTTGCACGGAGTCGAGTCGGTGCTGCGATCAGTGCTGCTTCTTATGGACGATCCCGAAATCAACTCCCCCGCCAACGTCGACGCAAGCGTGTTGTTTCGTGATAATCGAGAACTTTACGACTCCATGGCCAAGGATATTGTGGACAAGTCACAACAGGAGATACCAGATGGGGTGCGGATGCCCACAACTGCCGAGATGGCCCCTGCTCCGGTCAAACCCATCGAGGACGACGCCGACTTTTGGAACATGAGTGACGAGGAGGAAGACTTTGGCGGCAGTGACAGCGACGAGGACATGGGTGATTTCGAAGAGGATGAGGATGACGACGACGACGATGACGACGACGAGGAGGTGAAATAACTTGTTCCGCCCCGAGGGATTCTCACTGTCGGAGGTCTGGACACACGTCTGCAGCATAGCGGGATATACCTTGATTAACGGACGGCGTTTTGTATGCATCTGTGATGCAAAGGCATGCCGAGAACACCGCTGAGGCACTGCTTGGAAGGATGGTATTTTGTTGGGCGTGGGGACATACTGGGTAGGCGTATAATGTGCACAAGGTACTTTTCATTAGCCATTCGGTTGACATTTGAGCGTGGCCATGACATGTTTTTGGATGGCTGGCTGGCTGGCTGGCTGGCTTTGGTAGATTAGGTTAGATATTGCTTTTCACACTAGAAACAAGACTTTCCGCTCCACGCGAGAAGTCGTGCCAACCTGCATACAAGTTTCAAATAAACAACCAGAGGAGATGGGATGTTCTGGGCGTTCCGCGGACGATTACCTGGATGTTACCTGGATGTCGGATGTCGGATGTCGAATGTCGAACGGCTGGAATCTGACGCGCAGGTGCCACCGCCACTACGTTGCACCTGTATGTACCTACTAATAAGGTAGGTAGGCTGTCGCCACACGCGCGCTAGCTGCAAGCACGCAAGCACCACACCACCCAGAGAGAGCCATCTCTGTCAGGTAGAGAGCTCTCGAACTTCACCCTGCTTTGACCAAGCATATCACATAGAATTCTCGCGCATTTCTCTCTCTGGACATCCATCGACTGCGCCCACCATCTAGGTCGCCAAAATGGCCTCCAGGGCGCCGCCATCGGAGGAGGAGATCTCGCAGGTCATTGATTTCGCGGGTCTCAACCCCCAAGATGATCGGCCCATGGTCATCCAGGCGCTCAAGGTTCGTCAGCCTAGACTGCGTTATGCATGGCACGCAGGCCAAGGAGTAAATTTAGCTTGGCTAATCCGATCCGAGATTTTCAGGAAAATGGAAGCAATGTCGAGACGGTGGTGATGCAATATTTCGATAACCCAGAATCAGTAAGCTTGAGGGTGCTGCGTACATGTGCGCTGGGTGCCCGCTGACGTTTGGAGGATTGCAGTTTCGACAAAAGTTTACACAGCTATGGAACGAAAGTATGTTTTCGGCAGATCGGGATGGTACCGCCAATAATACTGGAATATGTATGTTTGGCCTTGTTACAGCAGTGGGCGACGCTGCCAAGTGCAATCTCTGAACAGACACAGCGTTTCACATCGAGTCGATGAACAACAACGATGCGATCCAGGGCGTGACTCCGCCTCCCGAGGCGTACGGACCGACTGCGCCTTCACGACCCCCATCGAGATCGAACACCAAGTCGCCTTTGGGCAGGGTGGTGGACTGGGCTGACAGTGATGTGCCTGGTGCGTATTTCGGAAAGTTGAAGCTTTGAAAACGCGGCTGATTTTTGGGTAGCTGCATCGACTGGGCCATCGCGAGAGGACGAAGACATGCAGCGAGCGCTCCGAGAATCCGCACAAGAAGCCGGCATCGGGCTGATCGATCAACAGTCGGGCATAATGGATGCGTCGACGTCTGCACCGGCCTTTGGACCAGCCAACAAACCCGACTATGACGAGGCAAGCTGGGCCATGGTCCCAGGCGGTGGTGCATCAGAGACCAAGGTCCCCAGGGCACCCGCGCCGTCGTTACGAAAACGAACACACGGAGCACCTGCATTCTTGGTACAAGGAATCAATACGGTAGGAAACCACGGTCTAGGGGGCATGCTCACGGTGATGCACGAGATTGCACTGGCACGAAACACGTTGCTAAAGATTGGGTCTCCAGCTGCGTCGTATGGATTCAACAGTGAATGGTGGAAGGGCCAGGAGATCTTGCCACCACACGTGCTCGCGCGGCTGCAGGGAGGAGGGGGGAATCTTCAATGGGGCCAACAAGATGAATACAAGCCCGACGCGGAAGCGGAGGTTCATCGACTGATGGCATTCTTGGAGTCTACCCAACGGAGCTATGGAACAGTCAGTGTACTGACGGATCTGATTCCGTGCCCGAGCCTGGGACCGGAAAAGCAGCTGTACGAGTTTCTCGGACCCAGAAACGAAGAAGCGCTGCAACCTTTGATTCACACGGCCGTGCTTGCACCGGTGCTTGGCGACGACCTGGGAGACGAGGAGGCCAAATTCGGGCTTTTGGAAATGGAACTCGCTCGCGAGGACTATGCTCATATCACCACGCTGTACGAGTCGTTGGACCACACAATGTGGAGCGATGCCTTTTCCCACAGCGAGCTGCATGAAGGATCAAAGATGGCCATGTTTAAGGACATGGGCGACGTGTTGGCCATCAAGCTCAACGGGGATGGACCTACAGAATCTATTGAAATTCCGGAAAAATTGTACCTCGAGAAATACCAAACATACCGAAAGGACGAGGCTCGACGGATTCAAGCGGCATGGTGCGAGACGAAGAATGTGATTGCGCGAATAGCAAAGGAGGAGATGAAACTCTACGAGTGGCGCAACGATTGGAACGACCTGGTATTTGACCGACAGCAAATGATCCAACGCGTCGTGAACCAGTGGCAGGCGTACCGACAATATATCCAGTCGCTCGGCCGATTTCGACAAATGGAAGCATCCGGCTTCGACACGGACGAATACCCAGACTACCGCAAGGCCCCCTTTGAAATAGGACCAGACGTTGACACCGAGTACACGACTGTGGAGGACGTATTAGAGCTGACGGAACGGATGCTGTCTGACATTGACACGAGGATGAAGAGTAGGTGCAAATTTTTTTTTTTTTCAAAGTTGATTGTTCTCTTCCAGCTGACTTGAAATGAATGAACAAAAGATCTGAATTCGCAATTGGAGCAGATCAAGACCAAGCAACGGTTTCTTGGTCGACTGCTGACAAGACCAAACAAATCGGGCAGGCCACGGCCCATGTCGTGCAAAGAATTCTTGTTGCGCGGCGTCGTCACACAGTCGGACATTGTCTACGTCTGTCAAAGAGTCGAAGCGAACTTGATACAGCTAGAAGAAGAACCTCAACAACTGGATCAGTGGTGGAGGCTGGCATATAACCCCAATGACGAGCAGCCAGTCAAAACACAGGTAGTTCCCACGAGTTATCTGCGTGTTGCTGGTGAGATCTTTTGCTAACACAATCGACACAGAAGACGAACGTGGACCAAGTATTGCAAGACGTCTGGCATGAGACAAAGGTGCCTCTCATGGTATACGCCACAGAAGCAGCACTGAACGTAGCACGGACACCACTGCCGATGCCGCTACAGCGATTTGCACGGGCAGAAAACAAGGCATTCCAACAAGAGCTGGATCAAGAAACGACGGGGCCGCCAATTGACCCCATCTCGCCTTCCAAGAGAAAGCACCGAGCTGACAGCATCGACTCGATGGACAGCAACCGGGCTTCACTAGGGAGTGACGACTATCAAAACGAATTTAAGGGGGGCCAAGCTTCGACGTTCACCATGTCCTCGCAGAGGTCTGCGGCAACACCAGAAGCCGTCACGGTATCGCGGGACGATTGAAGCGGCAGGCCAATGAGGGGCTTCCAGTCCATAGAAACTTCTACAAGGTTCCATCAAGTTCGACGCTTTGTGGCATGTTGCAACGCATTGGAAAAAGCACCGGAGTTTTACGCTTCGGCTATAGTGAGCATTCATGACTGTTGAATTGCTTCTTCGGATGCTTGAAATCGCGAGACCCGGCGTCCCACGATTGGCGGTCAAGCTGTGCGGCGTTGACCAACAAACAGACACTCCGCCATTACAGATGCCAGCGCCGAGACACCAGGGACAGACAGACACTTGGTAGGAAGTATGTGTTGCATCAATCAATGTGTGCGTGCATCGCTTCCCTCTTTTCATAGTGTAATGAATCAAAGCTCTATTTATCACATTGTTGAAGAACTATCGTGAAATGCCACATGCTCCGGCCCACGCTCACCGTGTTCCCCGCTGTGTTGCGTCATAAGTCGCCTGGCAAGCCTGGCAAGCCTCGCCGACATCGAAGCTTCCACAAGGTCCCACGCTGTCACTTCGAGCCTGTTGGTCCCACTTGCCACTGGAAGCTTGCCCAACCACGCCGGTCAACTGACCCTCTCTTCTCAATTCTTGCTTCTCTCGTGCAACTCTCTTTCCCTAATCATACCCGATCATACTGCTTCTCTTTCCACTCATCACCACGGTGGAAGTTACTCGACGACTTCAAACGAACTAGTGTGTTACACCCTTTGCTTTCACACTTCGACTACGTGCGGTAGCGAAAAAAAAATATTCGACACTCGATTGGCACACGCAAGATGGTCAAGGAGACGAAACTGTACGACACGTTGGGTGTCAAGCCTGAGGCTTCCCAGGATGAAATCAAGAAAGGATACAGGTAAGTGATGTGCAAATGGAAGCTTGAGGCACTCCTGCCCTGGTTCTTGTTCTTCCGACAGAAGAGAAGCTAACATTTCGACAGGAAAGCAGCTTTGAAATGGCATCCCGACAAGAACAAGGATAATGCCAGCGCTTCTGAAAAGTTCAAGGAATGCTCGCAGGCCTATGAGATTCTCTCAGACCCCGAAAAACGCAAAGTCTATGACGAATATGGCCTCGAGTTCCTGCTGAGAGGAGGAGGTGCACCACCGCCAGAGAGTGGTGCTGGTGGCTTTCCTGGCGGTGGCATGCCCGGAGGTGGATTCGGTGGATTCGACTTTGGCAGCGGTGGCATGCCTGGAGGAGGCGGCGGTACCCGGACGTTCCATTTCAGCACTGGCGGTGGACCCGGCGGCGGCTTCAGCTTCCATAATCCAGAGCACATATTTTCCGAATTTATGCGTCAGCAAGGCGGCGGCGGCGATGACGACTTTGGTGACATCTTCTCGTCATTTGGTGGCGGTGGTGGCCCGGGAAGCGGCAGTCGGTCTGGCCGCACAAGAATGAGGACGACGTCTGGATACGGGGAGCCGAGACAGCGGGAGCATACGCCCGAGATCACAACGGTGGAGCGACCGCTGCCCTTGACCTTGGAAGAGCTGTTCAACGGAGTCACCAAGAAGATGAAGATCAAGCGCAAGACATTCGACGAAACAGGAAAGCGAGTGCAGACGGATCAGATTCTGGAGGTTCCCATCAAACCGGGGTTGAAGAAGGGGTCCAAGATTAAGTTCAACGGAGTTGGTGATCAGGTCGAAGGTGGACGACAAGACTTGCACTTTATAGTGGAAGAGGTGAGCCGCTCCTTCCCCATTAATTCTAACTCCCATACTTGAATTCGTGATGCACACGTATGCTAACAAGTTCTGCAGAAAGAGCATCCCCTCTTCAAGCGAGAAGACAACGACCTCATCCATACCGTCGTCCTCGATTTAAAGGAAGCCCTGACAGGGTGGAAGCGAACGGTCACCACGATTGAGGGCAAGCAAATCAATCTGGACAAGGGCGGACCTACACAGCCCGGAAGCGAGGATCGGTACCCAGGGCTGGGAATGCCCATGTCGAAGAAGCCTGGTCAAAGGGGCGACTTCATCATCAAGTACAAGGTCAACTTCCCCTCAAGTTTGACAGCGGCCCAGAAGCAACAGTTAAGACAGATTCTGTGAGGGGCCTCCACGGCAGGAGGAGATGGATATTTGCCAACCAGCAAAGTATATCTGCTGAGCTATTCGATGATGGTGATGATGACAGGACACATGCACGCGCACAATGGAAAAGAAAGAGTCTTTGGGGTTACAACGGCGCTGGGGTGTTTTACTTTTTAATTCATATATCTGAGGCAAGCACAGCAGAGGTTGTGCATCCTGAATGAGGGAGCTGTGAGAAGGTGAAGATGGAGAGACGTACTGCTTGAATTTTGTTGTCCTTTTACGAGAAATGTTTCGTTTTGTATTGTGATAAAGCCCGCAAAAAGTTGGAGTAAGACACGACGGGCCGATACAACCAGCATGCGTCTTGGCTGTATGCAGCCTCCATGCTCCCCCCTCCCTCCCCCCCCGCCCCCCTTCCCTCCAAATTTTTTCAACGTTTTTCATTTTTTTTTTTTTTCATAGCATAGTTAATTGAAGAACGAAAGTCACAGATGGCAGCCATGGAATTTCGCGAGTGAGGGTGGAATTTTGACACGCGGGACCACCCGGTCGATGACGCCAGGGCGCGGATGGCCGCGAATGGCGGGGTAATAAAGGACAGCAGCGAAAGCCTCATTTCGGGTGCCAGCCACTCTTTGGTGCACTTGGTGGGACGAAGTCTGGTTGCACCGAAATGGCACTGCTGGGCTTGAGGTTATTTCCCTCCCGAGAGATCCGACGGACTAGACGTTCAAATGTATTAAATGTAAATGCAAGTAAGTGGTGTGGCACGTTGCTGTGTGTGGCAAAGGAAAGAGGCACCCAGAGATAGAGAGCTTTGGCGGAGGTGGTGGGCTGCTTCCTCGACCAAGACTTGGCTTGGCTTGTTTTCTTTTTCCTCTTCCCCCTCATGTTGAACCGAGTCTACTCAATTCTTCTCTCGTCAATCTACCTTAAACTTACATAGACTTGCTCAGTATCCAGCCAGTCCTCTTGTCTATTGCTGTTTCAGCCCCATCTCAACATCCAAACTTGATTTGCATCATTTACGTCCTTTGACCAGCCGTCACAATGGCCAAGGTAGCAGCTCTCTCTTTGTCTTTATTCCAACCCCAACCCCACCCCCCCCCGGGTCCCCATCCATCACGATGGCTAACTGCGGAGAATTAGATCACCACCCTCTTGTTTGACTGTGACAATACCCTGGTGCTTTCCGAGGAGCTAGCGTTTGAGGCATGTGCCGATCTCATCAACAAAATTTGCGCTGAGCGCGGTATCCACAAGATATTCACTGGTGAATCGCTCATTGTGGAATTCGTGGGCCAGAATTTCCGCGGCATGTTGACTACCTTGCAAAAGGAGTATGGCATTGATATTGCTCCCGAGGATATGGAGAAGTATGTTCGCATGGAAGAGGATGCTGTTATTGCCAAGCTCAAGGCTGCGTTGAGGCCCTGCCCCGGCGTGGATGAGCAGCTGCAGAAGCTGGCTGCCTCGAACAAGTACCTCCTTGCCGTGGTATCGTCTTCTGCTTTGCGTCGTGTCCAGGCGTCTGTGGAAAAGGTCGATCAGAAGAAGTACTTCAAGGGCCCCGACGGCGAGGATCTCATCTACTCGGCGGCGACGAGCCTCGACACGCCCACCAGCAAGCCTGACCCTGCCATTTACTTGCACGCCCTCAAGGTGCTGGGCAAGAATGCGGGAGAGAGCGTGGCAATTGAAGACAGCAAGAGCGGTACGCTGAGCGCTACCAGGGCTGGAATCAAGACGATTGGTTATGTCGGCCCCTATGCGGATCACAAGAAGGCTGAGATGGAAAAGATCTTGACTGATGCGGGCGCCGTGGTGATTATGCGCGACTGGAACGAGTTCCCTGCTGCTCTGGAAAAGATTGAGTCTGGTGCCGCGTAGGATTTAGTGGTGCAGTCGTTGCTACCTGACGATGCTGCCCTGGTAGCTGTCTTGACAGGCTAGCTTTGGAACTATAGATATACGATGAAATGATTTGAGACAGGCCTTCCCCCCCCCCCCCCTTCTCCCTTTCCCCCCTCGTTTGCATTGGTTTATCAAGCACGGCATTGATGGCGGTTGCTGGTCAGGACCTGTGAATTTCCCTATCTTGTCCAATCCATCAAGAAGCTATTCACGCTCTGCAGCGTCTGCCGGCTAGGGTTGCCCGCTGGGTACGCCGTCACTATGCCGCCCAACTTCACCTTGACGAGTGATTTTGTAAAGAAGACATGCTCATCCGGCACGCGGAACTGTTCCTCCGCATCAAACAGGTAGCATGAAAGTGCGAGCGCGGTGCCCACCGACGTGTCTCGTCCCGACTCACAAGCCACAATGACTTGACGCTCCTCTCCCAGCGCATATCCCGTTTCCAGGAACTTACTCACAAACCCGCACACCTCTGGCAGCGCAAGCCGTAGGTTCCTACTGGCAGTCTTGTGTTTGCCCAGCCCGACCTGCATGTGATTGGGTGCTCGAACCCACGTGTCCTTGTGCGTAGGTGCATCCGTCAAGGCTACATGACAAGCGGCGCTGGATTCCGGGGCATTCAACGGCAGAGCACACACGCTAATCTGACGAGTGAGCCGAACCCTGGATGAAGCGTCTCGGTGTCTCTCCGCCTTGTCCTCTCGCAGTAGCGAGGCAATCAGGTCCGGCAGATGGGCATCCGCAGTCGACAGCAACGTGTCAACGTGGTTCCAGAACACATCTGGCGTCAGGCCGCAAGCCCAGTTCTCGGTATCGTCGGCCGCGCCCTGGATATACCCGTGGGAGTCCACCTCGCTGCCGAGAACGCGGCGAGAAGCAGTGAGGCAGACGACGGGTCTGTAGTCCTGGAAGATGGTGCCCTGGTCGGGAGGAGGAGCATGGTGGTCCGGGGCGGCAGGCTCGGGAGCAGGCAGCAGCGTCGAGTCCTGGGTGATCCAGACTGGACGAAGGGGCTTGGTGAGCGTGGGCAACGGCGAGAGGTCGAGGTCCGTAAGGGACTGGACAAAGGACGGGATGAGGGCCTTGATCTGGGCGTGCGTCGTGGAGAGGAGGTGCGGCGGGAGGAACAGCTGGCCGGACAGAGGGTGCGAGGGGAGAAGAAGGTGGTTGAGGACGGCGCACCAGATGGGGATGGTGGTTGAGAGGGCATCGGGCATTCCTGTGGCTGCGAGGTGAGATTGGGATGGACACGACGTTGGAAGGGGAGGGGCGACGTACGCTTGCCTCGTCGCGTGGAGTCGACGATGATGATCCTAGCTGGGGCGCGGCTTGGTCAATACGGCATGGCAATACAGTCGGGTCAGTCTGTGACTGATTTGAGTGGAAGAGTGGAAGAGTGGAAGAGTGGAAGTGTATATATTACCCGTCGTGCTTCTCAACGAGCTCTACCAAGTGCACGTTCAGCCTCCTGGTGCTGAATTTCCAGGCCCGCTCGTGGCCGTCGGTGCTCTTGAAGTACGCAGACGCGCGCTTGAGCCCGGGCGGCACGTACCAGCTTCCGCAGCGCTCGTTTGCGACCAGAGGCCGGGGCGCCAGCGAGGCGGACGAGGCTGCGAGACGGACGAACTGAGCGTCGGCGTGGATGGAGGCGAGGCGGTTGTGGATGCTGAGGGCGGAGCGCTTCAGCGAGGCGAGGAGCGTGGATATGGAGGGCTGGTGAGGGAAGACGATGTCGTTGATTGCGATGGTTCTGTTGTTGGGGTTGGGGTCGGGGTCGGCTGCCATTTTGTGGTTGGTTGTGAATTCCATAAGTTTATAATTTTACAATTGATGGCATGATGAGTGAGTGATGATTTCGATGGGCCCCACTTTGGCGGCTCACTTTTGACGGATTGCTTCGTACCCCGCCCATGCTACCAACGGTGCATTTTACAGGAAGAAACGTCGCAAGTTTTTTTTTTTTTTTTTTTTTTTCCGCGTTAGTGTCCTGATTAATAGCGGGAGAGTATGCCTTGCCTTGCCTTGCCTTGCCTTGCCTTACCATGAGCACGTTGAGGCCTGCCATTACGACGATGATTTTTTTTTTGTTGCTGGCGGGCTGGTGAGGGAAACGGAAATCAAGAGAAGGGGGGGTTGCGATGCCGGTGCCGGCGCCGGCGCCGGGTTTATCGTCAAGTTAATACCAGCTTCCACCGGATTGGGAGACGGAACTGAGAGGGGGGCAGGGACAGGCGGGGTAGCCAGACACACTACGGGCCAATGATCTGCGCGCCGTGAACTGATGGATAAAATGGCATCGTACATACACTCTCGGTTGATTCGTCCGTGTAACGTACAATGTAATACAAACGTCTTGACCCCTCCCCTCCTCTTGTCCCGGCTGAATCGGAAATAATAATCAACCTCTCGCGCCAAGACAAGATGCACACATATTACATAACTGCGTTCCCCTTCCTTCCCTTCCTCTCTGGCACGCTGTTCCCACCAGTGTGACATGTCACTGCACACAAACCACCCGTCATGGCCAGACGCGCGCTGCCGTGCGGCATCTACGCGCCCATCATGACCTTTTTCCACCCCGAGACCGAAGACGTCGACGTGCCGACCATCAAGAAGCACGCCCAGCGCCTCGTCCGCGATGGCGGCCTCGTCGGCCTCGTCACCATGGGCTCCAACGGCGAGGCCGTCCACTGCACGAGGGAGGAGAAGCTCGCCGTGACGAGGGCGACCCGCGAGGCTCTCGACGAGGCCGGCTTCGCCTCCACGCCCATCATCCTGGGGGCCACCGAGGGCAGCGTCCGGGCCACCGTCCAGCTGAGCGAGCTGGGCGCCGACGCGGGCGCCGACTACGCGCTGCTCCTCCCGCCCTCGTACTACTACCGCGCCCAGGTCGATTATTACCACGAGTCCATCGTCGACTACTTCACCGCCGTGAGCCGACGCCAGCCCCCCTCCCCGTCATCGTCTACAACTACCCCGGCGCCGTGTCCGGCATCGACCTCGACAGCGACGTCCTCATCCGCCTCGGCCGGCACCCCAACATTGTCGGCGCCAAGTTCACCTGCGGGAACACGGGCAAGCTGACCCGCGTTGCGCTCGGCACCGGCGCCAAGACGCCCGGCTCCCGCGAGGGCGACGGCGACGGCGAGGGGTACATGGCCTTTGGGGGCATGTGCGACTTCACCCTGCAGACGCTCGTGAGCGGCGGCAGCGGCGTCATTGCCGGCGGCGCCAACGTCATGCCCAAGCTGTGCGTGCGCGTATGGACCCTGGCCGCCGAGGGCAGGACGGACGAGGCCGAGGCGCTGCAGAAGATTCTGAGCCGCGGCGACTGGCCGCTGACCAGGTCTGCCATTGCCGGCACCAAGCAGGCCATCCAGATGCACCACGGCTACGGCGGGTATCCTCGCCGCCCGCTCAAGAGGCTGGACGACGCGGGACTCAGGCTCGTCGAGGACGGCATCCGGGAGGCCATGGAGGTGGAGAGGAGTCTGTGACCTGTGACTTGTGACCTGTGACCGTTCCAAGACGGATGGATGTCATCAGCCGTGATACAAATTGAGGTTTCGTTTTCATTTATTTAAACAAAGTCTAGATACGTCTTATTTTCCGCTCATGAACCAAATCTTAATGTACATGCAATCCCAACACACAATCAGTCATATCCTGCGCCACGCTTCCAGGGACTACGTGAGCTGTGGTCAGCATTTGCCGACTGCAAAAGTGGCTCCAGAGAGGACATACCTGGAATTGTTCACCTGGCGGTACCCCGAAGGTGGCGGGTCGTTATGCGGTTCCATGCTCGCGGGAGAAACAGACCGGAACGGACTCTGCTCTCTGCTGGCGGGGAAAAGAGGCATCGACGGACTGACTGGCGATGTGGAGCGGTGCATGCCATGGCCGGGGTGGAGAAGGCCATCGTCGTCGTCCAAGTCCAGCCCAGATTTGTAACCTCCCTTGTCGCCTCTTGCTGTGGCGGCCAGGGCGTCGAGCTCGGTGGTGGTGGTCAGGTGCGTTTGAGAACGCATGAATGAGGCGCGATCGTCGGCCATGAATTGGTACCGGGCATCTGGGTTCTTACGGAAGAAGGTAACTGCCGTAGAGATAATAACCATGAGGAGCAGAATAAGGGAAAAAGAGGAGTTGAGGATGAAAAAGACGACGCCAACGCTGCCGCGGACAATACCAGGCGCGCCAAAGACGTCGGAAAAAATAATAAGGAAGACAGCATTAATAAAGTTAATAGCGTAGATAGCAATATTAAAAGAATTTGTAGACTTATCCATCCAGGGTCGCATGACGGATGAGGCGATCAACGCTGCTAGCTCTAGAATAAGAAAACCGATAGCCTGTGCCAAGCCAGCCTTTTGACCAAATGACACAAACATGGCCTTAACCAAGACGTAACAAAGGACGGGAACCACAAAGTAATAGGCCGATGCGCGGAATTGGATGTAGAGGAAGCCCCATTTATTCAGGCACTGGGGGTCCGAAAAGAGAATGTAGGCCGGGTTTCTATGCATCGCAATAGACCGACGGGCGATTCGAATGACTTTCCCGGTGCCCCAACCCAGAATGATAGTCAACGCCAAGAAAAAGACGACAGCTAAGACGGCTTCGGCCGAGGAATCGATTTGCGTCAGTTCCCAGAGACAGAGAATGACGATTTGAGGAAAGCCAATTAAGCAGAGGCGGAACATGATTCCCTTGAGGATAATGCGCCAACCATTTCGGAACTCGAGGAAACGGTCTTTGGCGAGCAAGCCGCTGGATGCGCAAAGCTCAATGATGCCCTTGAACGCGGCCACACCGAGGGCTGTGATGATGATGAAGAGACAGAAGAATGTCAGCCCGGTCATGAAGAGATTGGTCGTCTCAATCTTGGATCGGTAGGCCACTCGCTGGATGCCGTAGACAATGTACGACCCAGCCTCGGTCTGAATGTTGCCGCGACGCAGCAGGCGAGCAGCGCCGTTGGTGACTGATTCGGGGAGCAAAGATAAGCCACGCGCAACGACATTGGCCCCAGGCTCGAGCATTTCCAGACCTCGTTTCTGCACCTGGACGGAGATGGTGCGGAGGGTAGAAAAGATGTTGGCGGGCGTGCCACCCGTGGCGCGCTGGTACCAGGTAAAGATTCGCTGCATGGAGTTAACGTGGATGATGCCCATGGACCATTGGAAGTTCTGAGTCCACGATTGCGCAATAGGCGGCAGATGGACACTCGTCAGGCCAATGATGGCCTGGGCCTGAAAATATCCAAACAGGGACAACGAGTTGGAGGCAACATGGGCGGCCGTGTTCAAATGGCCGCGACCGCTGACTATACCCGACGACAGGAGAGCCAATCCGGCAATGACGGCAGTGGCCCATTTGATGCCCTTGAGATCGACCGTCTTGCCGTTTGAAATCTGCGCCTCCACACAGGCAATCTGGACAGGGCGGGCATCTTTGTTCTCGGTCGTCAAATTCATCTTGACGCGAACCATGGCGTCTAGGTCGGGAATACTAAAGGCGATTCCAGGAAGATCCTTTGTGGCGTCGCCGCTGACGGGAAAATTGAAGGCTAGTTTTGTTTTGCCAGGAATCATGGGACAGATACCGTCGAGACCCTTGATTTCACAGGGATTGACCTGTTTCTGGATAATGGGCAACCCATACACAATTACAGCCACATCAAACATGACTTTACCCTGGACTGACGAAGTTGCCACCAGATCAATATCTGCCGAGTTATTTCCAGGCGTGTAGACGACGTTGAACAGACTGGCTTCGAACCTCGAATCCGGTTGGCACGAATTGAGCGAGTTCGATAGAAGCATCCTCTCCGATACAACCAGCGACGGCAGAGCCGCCAGGGCCGCCAGGGCATTTGCCGCGTAGAATCGCATTCTGGGCGGCTCCTGTCCTATTCAATTTGATGTTTATGGGCTACTCAACGCGAGGCTGGTCCGGCCAACCTTTGTGGTGCGTGAGTTTGTGGCAAATCCCCGTCGGGTATGCCAATAGAGATCGAGCTGCTGTGGGACAGCTGGTCGTGATTATTTCCCCAAGCTCCTGAGTGAGTGGCGGTCATGGAAAGAATTGACGGTTCGCGTCGTGCGTGCCCAACGGTCGGTCGGGAAAAAACAGAAGGCTTTCGGGAGCGAGCGCAGAGGTCAAGATAGTAGAGTAAAGGAATGAAACGATCGGGCGAGGTCAAACCGTGCGTGATTGAAGATTGAAGTGAAGGGAAGAGGTTGACTGACAGGGGTTGCCCAAGAAGGGGCAACAAATACGGACACAACACGGAGTAAGGGCATGACAGGACAGGACCTTGGCGCCTTGCCGCGTTGGGCAAAGGAATGGTCCAAGTGTCCACATCATGGCAGGGATCCACACCCGGCGCGTCTCAGGGGGGTAATATGTAAAGCGATAAAGCGTACACCAACGGATGTCGAATGTTTTTCAACCCTTTTTAAATGGCATTGTTCGCAATGTGACTGACTATTCATTCATCCGCCAATTTTGGCAGAGGTGACGCTGCTAAACGCACCACAAACGTTTCCAGCATGAGGGACGGTTGGCTGATTTGCCATGCCATTGTTCCATTCCAAAATGGAACGAGTGTCGAAAAATTAACGAAACGAATGGATAAACCGCCTCAAAACCACCAATAATATCCCCTCACGCGTCACATCAACGCGCATCCCATCCTTCATCATCATCACACAGCGCGTCTTCTGGGAAGACATAATCCATGCGAAACAATTTGATGCCATGACTTGCCTCTCAAAAAGTAACCATGTCAAAACCGCCCGGGAGTCGAACCAACGTGCTAAAAGTCAAAAAGATAATTATGAACAATCTCTCATGCCATTGCCGTTGGGCCAGGCAGTCGTCGAAACAGTCCATACGGGCACCGCCCGGTAATATTTCTTATACAGTCTAGCCCTTACATACTAAAAGTGGATACTGAAATGGACTCCTCCGGAGTATTGCTATTCGTGCGGCCAGAAATTGCTATCGGTGCGGCCGTCCCATTTTTACCCCGCTTTAGACCCACAATTTTTTAGGCAGCAGCGAAAAATTTTTAATCCACCCCCTCTGCTATAGCTTACCACTATAGTAACATATAACTTTATAGAGTTAAGTATAATTATTAGAAGCATTAAGCAAAAGCCTAGAAACTAGACTCTAGGCTAGAGTTTGCTTATATCCTCTTTTCCCCTTTTCTTTCTCTTTTCCCTCCTATAAGTAAATTTATTAGTAGTATTATTATATATGCCTTAATTCTACCCTTTTTATTACTAAAGGTATTAATTCTACTATTATTATTATTATTAACATAACCTCCCTTAAAGAGTATAATATATAATAATATAGGGTAGCTACTATAGCTTAAACCATAAAGAATAAGAAAGACCCTTAACACTAAGCCTCTATAATTAATAGAAGCTAGTAGCCTAGGCAGTAGCTTTAATTCTTATAGCTTTAATTCTTATAGCTAGGAAGATCTTATAATAATAATATAAGGAGGCTTAATTTAAGTATCTAACAAACCCTCTTATAAGATAAGGTAGGAATAGCCTGCGTAACACAATATTATTAATAATTCACATAGCGTATAGCTAGCTAATTAAGTAATAATAGGAATAGTATAGTAAAGTTAATATAAGAAGGTTAGGGTTATAGGAATTTAATAGCCTTATTATCTCTTAATATTATAGAGGTTATTCCTATAACACAGTAGGTAGTAAGAGGCATTAAATTACGTTAGCAGGCTCCTTAGTAGCCTCTAATGCCCTAGAATAACTAGTTAGGCTAGGTAAAGTATATACTTTTAAAGAAAACACTAGAAATCATGTTTTTAAGCGAATTAGCTTAAGAGGCCTTATGGCTATGGTTAAATTCGCAGTATCCTAGTGCCTTAATTAATTACTTTAATGATTTAGAGCATCTATATACTATAGTGTGAAATAGTGGGGGGCGTCTAGTAGAAAAAAAAAAATTACAAATCCGGAAGTAAGTGGGGCGGCCGCATTGATAGCAATTTCTGGCCGCACGAATAGCAATACTCCTCCTCCGTGTCTACCGAGGATTCGGCTTCCCGAGTCGCCCGGTGCTTTACGGATTAATGCGGTCACTCTTTTGCTACTACATAAATTGTCCTCGTGAATTGTCTGTTCAACACACCTTGAAGCGAGAACCACGGCTCGGAAGCGAGTTAGCACCCCATGTGCCCATCTCTTGGCAGCACTTGGCAGCATATCCGTGTGATACCCCGCGGCCCGCCGCCGGAGCTACAGAATTGACGGACCCACTGATCAGTGAGTGACAAATGGCAAAGCTTCAAATTCCGGAGACCCGTGCTTGCTCTCCATCAATCAATCGCTCCGTCGTGATCAAGTTCGTCTGTGCCAAAGGCTCCTCCACATTCAACATTGCAGCGATGGCCGGTGATCAAACAGGCAAGGCCGATGCCTGTCATCACGGCGATGAAGAGGCGGCAGGTGCACAAGGATCGGGCACGGAACACACGCCCTTGCTTCGGCCAGAGCACGAGCAGGCCCGCAACGGCGTTCACTATGATGACGACGGCTCTAGGATGATGCCAGGCGGCCAGGAAGAAGAGCAGACCATCTTGGCCAAGGAGGAATCCTTGGGCAAGCTGGCTCTCGTCATGGGAACCACTTGGATAGGCGTGTTCCTCGGCGCCATAGACTCAACAATCATCGCCACCTTGTCTGCCCCGATTGCCAGCGAGTTCAAGTCCCTCAGCCTCATGTCGTGGCTCGCCACCGCCTACCTCATCTCCAATGCGGCGTGCCAGCCGATATCTGGTCGGCTGACTGACATATTCGGGCGCGGGCCCGGTCTGGTCTTCAGCAATCTCTTCTTCGCGGCAGGCAACCTCATCTGCGGTCTTGCTCGTGACGAAAAGGCCATGATTCTAGGCCGAGTCATTGCCGGTATCGGCGGCGGCGGGCTCATGAGTATTTCTACGTTTTTGGGGTCCGACTTGATTCCCCTTCGCAAAAGAGGCATCGTGCAGGGCATTGGAAACATTTGCTACGGGTCCGGTGCCATGATGGGCGGCTTGTTTGGTGGCCTCGTCAACGATCACGCCAAGCTGGGTTGGCGTCTGGCCTTTCTGGTTCAGGTCCCGCCCGTCTTGTTGTCGGCCGTCGCGGTTCATTTCTTGGTCAAGGTGCCGCCAAAGCAGTCGGACAAGTCGTACCTGGCACGCATCGATTTCATCGGCGTCATCTTGACGTCCTCATTTCTGGTCCTACTGCTTCTTGGCCTCAACGCAGGCGGCAATCAGGTCCCCTGGACACATCCCCTACCAATGACGACGATTCCTCTGTCTATTGCCTTTTTCGCCGCCTTCATTTGGTGGGAGAGCCGGGCTCGTCAGCCCATCATTCCCGTGAGACTGTTGATGACTCGTACAGTGCTGGCGGCCTGCTTTACCAACTTACTGGCCACCATGGTCGTGCTGACTCTTCTTTTTTACGTGCCGCTGTATATGCAGGTTCTCGGAGATTCCGCCACATACGCGGGTCTCCGTATTCTGCCTTCGCCCGTGGGTGTGTCCGTCATGTCCGTCTTGGCCGGGTACGTTATGAAGCGAACGGGTCGATTTGTGACCCTGGGCATCGTCAGCATGACCTTGGTCATTGTCGGCATCGTCCTTTTCACGCTCATGGGCCGCGAGTCGTCTGCCTGGCTCAGCAGTGCCGCCTTCTTCCTCCTCGGTGGTGGTTATGGTGCCATGTTGACGACTACCTTGCTCGCCTGCATTGCTGCTGTTGACCACTCTCAACAGGCTGTCGTGACATCTGCAACTTGTGAGTGCTGTCAAAGCTCCTTTTTGTTTTCTTCGACTTGGCCCAGCCCCCCCCCCCAACCTTTAGCCTTGCTAATCAAATCGCACAGATCTGGCAAGAAGTCTCGGAGGAACTGTGGGCATCACAATCGGCTCGGCCGTCTATCAAAACGTTCTTAAAGCTCGGCTATGGGACCGCCTCGGTGACCAGCCCAACGCGGCCGACGAGATTCGTCGTATCCGAGATGATCTGGACGAGCTGAAGCATCTGCCTCCGGGCTGGTATGACGGTGTAATTGATTCCTTCATGGATGCATTTAGGAGTGTCTGGTTTACCATGTTGGGTTTGGCTGTGATGGGGCTGGTCTGCGTCTCCCTGATGAGACATCATACGCTGCACTCCACGTTGGACAGGCGATAGATGATCAATCGACGAGACCAACATATATATTGAGATGAGATGCGGCGCAACAATAAGTTCACTCTGGACATACAAGAGGGTTTAGCGCCCCCAAAGTTTTCAATCAACACGGAGGAAAAGCTACAACAAACAAAAGCAATGACACAATGCGGTTCACTATCTTCTGGTCCATTGGGCAAAGTCTTACCCGTGCGCTAATCAGGTCAGGCTGTAACGTGCTCACCTTCACCTTCACTTATCCTGCCATCGCTTGTTGAGCCCTCTTGGCTATTCCCTTGTAACTTGTCTGTCCATCTTGCATAACTCCAAAGTGCATAAAGAGCAACGATGCAGACACGAGTCCCAGCGAGATTTGTATGCTAATGGCCCAGAACGATGGGAATAAAGCAGCATTCATGGTGTCCATGTTGGTGAGCACGCACAGCCGCCGAGATCCGCCAGGGCCCCCGTCCCGTAGCGCTTCCACGTGCCATGCGAATGTACACTGAGGCCGCGCTGAGGCCGCACTGATCATCAGTGAGGCCGCAGTGCGCAGTCCGTCAGCCAGTCCGCCTCGGTCGGCAGTTGGCGATCCGCTGCACAGCCATCATCAGTCAAGCAAATTGACCGAGTCAATTTCACGGTGAGTAACAAGCGGCGGAGAGTGTGGGAGTGTGGGACACATCGAAGAGATGTAATACAACATTTCAAATGTTTAGGCGAGCAGACTTGGACTCATAGAAACTGATTACACTCAAATGTCCAGACCTCCTGCCTCGTGTGAGTCGTGTCGCACATGCAGCTCATCAGCCAGCACTTCAGCCGCTCCTCCATCCCAGTCATTTCACTCGCATCGTGGACGAGCGGACAAGCAACAACAAGCCAGTGGGTCCGGTCCGGTCTTGTCGTTGCCCAGCGCCAGTCGTTACTCCTTACGGGAATTTGGTTTCCTCAGTCGCCCCCGTAGCATCCGAAGCGACTGTGTGTGCATAATAACGCCGAGGTCAGTCTCTCTCTGTCTGTTGGAACGTTTTTGCTGCGCGGTTACGTACTCGTTTTTGCGAGGCAACAAACCTGGCTGCAACTGCAGACGACTCAGCCTCAGTCCTGGACTTCCTGGTTACTGGTTACTCCGCAGATCCACATCCCTCCGCCACGGAAACGTGTAAAGTGACGACTTGGTCTTATGACTTGCTGCTCCATCAGAGAGCAAAACATCGAAGATTTTCCAGTGTTTCGGCGCCCTCGTTTTTCGCGCGTTACTTCTTCGTTTTATTTCTAGACGGTGCCTCTAACTTCATCTTGCTCTCTCATCTTTGGCTCTCGTCATCGCTTCCAGATCTCGCTCGAGCGGCTACAGGAACACCCATCATGGGTCTCGAATTCGATCCTGATCTTGTTCCCAAGGCCAAGCTGGGCCTGCACTGCGCCCAAATTCTGCTAGCTCTCGTAGGTTGGTGTATGGGAATCGCCGTCTTTGCTGGAAAGGATGCCCAGGTTACGGGCAACAATGGATGGACATTTGGCGTGGTATGTCATGACTCCCAGAGCCAAAAAAAAAAAAAAAAAAAAAAAAAAAAAAATCAAGTGCCATCGTCAAATCAGCTAAACAAAGCTGCTTTGCAATAGTTTTTTCTCACGATACCTGCTTGGTTATATCTCATCATGACCCCTCGATTCGCACGAGCACGAAAATGGGCAGAGCCCCATGCCATGTTGGCCGTGGATGCCGTCTTCACCATCATCTGGTTGTCGGCCTTTGCTACTCAGGCTGTACACAACTCTTCTGGCTTGTGTGGGCAGGCTTGCGGCATCAGCAAGGGCGTTGTCGCTCTGGGAGTCTTTGTCTGGTATGTTTACCGCTGCCGACCCGTACCTTTTGGTGGCCATTATCGAGAGAAGAGCTAACCAATTGCAGCCTCCTCTTCGGCGGTACCACATTCTTGAGCGCCTACACGCTCACGTACTGGAAGTTCCATGGCCATCTACCAGGCTACGACAACCGAAAGCTGCGTGGCGGCGACAACAATATTGACCCTGACAAGGCTGCCTTTTCCATGGCACCACACGACGAGGAGGCCTACGAGCGAGTCAACATGGATGACCACGACCACAACAACCCATATGGCGATGGCGGTCGCTACGGGCATGCCAACCCGTACAGCCACAACGATGACGATGAACCCGATCGCTACGGTGCTCTGCCTCCTCTCAGAACGGAACTGTTCAACCAGGACACCGAGTACAGCTCTGGTGGTGGTGGTGCCCTGCCTCCTGCGTCTCACGCGTACGGTGGCTCACAAATCGGCTCACAAGTCAGCTACAGCGACGGCCCTGCAAAGTTCCCCCCCGCCAACTACGATCGCGTGGATCGTTGAGAGGTCAATTTAGGCACTTGTACATGTGAGAGACAAAACGAGCGTGTTGTAGAATATGCCCTGAAGAAGCTTTGGATGAAGCGACTCATGGAAAGAGTCCACGATGGAAATTGAACCAAGTCGTTTATTTGTTTGGATACTACTAGCAAAGCACAGAATTGGCGTTTTTGTTTTCGGGAGTCATCGTCCACGAAGGTCGCTTGCCCACATGTAATCATGTAATGACGGCGGGGAGAAGGGGGGGTAGTCATCGGTGGGTTTGAAAGGCGGACGGAACGGATGGACGGAAGATATCCCATGCATTTGGGATTGTGCATAGACTGGACTGGCTCTGGTTTACATGGGGCGCAAGATGCCATCGCTGAACGCAGTATGTATTGTATGTGTTGCATGAGCATCAGCCTTCTCGGCGAAAACGCATGGGCGACGTCGGAACTGTGGCATTTGGAGCAAAACCTGCCCTTCCCCGAACAAACAAGAAACAACCCCAACGCCGTTGAATGCCGCCCCGAACAAGGAAAAAAACAGCCCCATTCCCACTCACGCACCCTGCATTTTCTTAATCCTCTTGGCAATATCCCTAGCAGTCTGCTGCATAGGATTCAGCTTGAGATCCCTCGCCATAGCACTCGTATCATCTCCATGCTTCCCGATCAACTTCTTCAACCACTCCCTCTCCGCCTCACTCTGGTATCTCGCCATCTTGGGCGCCGGATTATGCGACTCCTCAATCAACGACTTGACAATCTCCGTGGTGTTTTCATCCTCGGCAGCTTCCTTGTCCGCGATCCCACCCCATTCCTCGCCCTCACCTGCGCCATCTTCAGAATCAGACTCGAGCGCGTTGAGCGGGTCATTCAGCGGGTTCGGCCTGGTGTGGTAGCTACTCAGGATGCGAACGATGTTGCCGTCCGCATCTCTCTCGACCTTGGCCTCGGACACGATGGCCCTTTCGACGGACGTGATGGCGAATGGGTCGTCCTTGGAGACGCCGTGCGTGGTGCCGAGTTTCTTCTCCGTGCCGCCCGCGGGGGCCTTGAGGCGGGCGAGGAGACCTAGGCGGCGGTAGTTTTGCGCCAGTGTTTCTTTCTTGTCCCTGCGCGAGCGAGGTTAGGTTAGGAAGCAACGTCGTTCAACGGCTTTGGGTTTGGGGGAAACGGAACGGAGGGGGGGCGGTGTACCAGTTTTTGGCAATGATGTTGTTGCCGCGCGGATTGAGAATCTTCTTGGTCTTGTTGGATTGCCGTACGGGCTGCCGGTTGGAGCGGCGCTTCTTCTTCTGCAATTCTCGGCCCATGGTTGTGAGTTCGCGACGGTTTGAATTCGGCGTGGTTGTGTTGATATCATTGAGACGAGTTCCCTGCGAGCAGGGCCCGAATTTTCTTCTGTTTCTTGGGCTTGGGTCTTATCGATAAGGATGCGGGTTCGCGGTGGGGGTGGATCGTGGGCCAATCGCGGGGCGGCTTCATACCATTTAATATCACCCGTTGGCATGTTTTTTTTTTTTTTTTCCATTTTTTCTATTTCTTATTTTCGCACAGCAACGAAGGTATTACCGATCATAAAGTCACGTTTCCTGTGGTCCAAAATTTGTTTTGCATTCACACTTTAAACTTTCTCGGATCCAGCTTTTCAATGTTGGCACTCTTGGCCTCCCCGTCAAAGATGTACTCCGACATCAACTTGCCCGTAGCAGGACCGTTTTGAATCCCCCAACACGTGTGGCCTGCTGCTACCCAAAGTCCTTGTACTGTCGTCGGGCCTATCAATGGACCGCTTTCCTGGCCGAATCGCATATGCCGCGGCAGGTAGCACGACTGTTTGGCTTTGACGGGCGCCGAACCCAGCACAGGACTAAACGTTTTGATGTACGAGATGATGTCGTCGCATTGCGCCTCATCGCACTGGACCTGGTCGACGGTGTCGGGCAGTGGGACCGTCGTGTCCGGTTCACCTCGTACGCTTGTCAATATACGTGAGTATCTATCTGATGAAGCACCGAACCACTTACCACATGCGTATGCCTCGCCAAAGGGCCGAGCATAGATTTCCGGGTCGACATGGTTTCTGTGCATTCTCTTTTGTCCCAACTTGGCACGGTGGTCCGGCACAAAGTCTGATGGCAGTTGAATGTCGGTGAAGACGGCAAATGGCGATACTTTGGCCTCGTAGACGACGCTATGTGCTCGCAATCCTTCTACTTTTGCTCGGGGCAGTAGTCTTCCCGTCCACGGGCCCGCTGTTACGATGACATCCGTCACGTCGACTAGCTCCTTCGTCTCGCCCGTGTTCCGGTCGAGGTACTGAACCTTTTCCAGAGACGTTTTTGAAGTGACGATATTGCTGACCTTGGAATGCATCTTGATCCGCACGCCACCCTGCTGTGCGAGTTGACCCATTGTCGTGGTAAAATGCAACGGATGTGCCTGAGCAGTCTCTGATTTTCCAGGGCAGCCCATCTCCGACCAACTCGTGATCAAGTCTCGGTTCACCCAGTCCAAATCCTTGGGTAGCACACTCTCTTGCAGGAAGTCCTTTGCGGCCGCATCCTGCTTCGGCAACTTTTCCCAGGCTTTCCCTTCATCTCGGGCTTGCTGCATTTCACTGAGCGTCTGCTTTGGAATGACAGCCTCGAAACTGCCGCATTTCAGTTTCCGGTAGCCCCATTTCCGGGCACCATCATGTTCTGCCGACAATTCGGCATGCAGCTTGTACGATAGCGGAACGATGCAGGCTGGGTAGGCCCATAAGGCCAGCAAGCCGCCTGCTTTACCGGACGCGCCGCCCGCGAGAGAGGGCCCGGCTTCGAGAAGGGTGATGGTATGAAGTGCGGCATTGAACTTGGGGTGGCGAGTGAGGTAGTATGCCGTCGTGCAGCCGATGATGCCGCCACCTACGAAAAGGCGAAAAGGAGTCAGCCTTTGAAGAAGCACGACGCAACGTTTGGTATGAAAGTGAGCCAAAGAAAAAGAAAAAAATCGTACCAACAATCACAATGTTGCGTCTCCCATCCATGCTATGCGGTTCAAACTAGAGGAAGAAGGAAGAATGAGAGGCTGCTTGTGCAAAAAAAAAAAAAGATTTGTATAAGCCAACGGCTCCAGGTATCAGAATCGCAGATGCTGATAATGCTCTGATTCATCACGATTTGCAAGTTCTAGGGCTGGCGGATACTTTTGGCTGCCGCTCGACTCTATAAATTCTATGACGCAAGCGGGGTTCCTGCTTCCTGCAGTCTCGCAGGCAGTTGGGTCTTGGTGATTGATTGACGGGGTGTGATTGTGATGGGTGGCATGTGAGAACTGACAGGCGCTGTATGTACGGAGTACGGACCACGGGACACGGCCAAGTCTAATAGTAAATGGAAAGTGAATGTCTGTCAACATCCATCGCCATATTAGTAGTCCACGTTGAAATCCCAAGCCTCAGGTATTACGGAGTAATCGGTGGGATTTCGCATGGCGTGTTTGCAGAGCAAGTCACGGCAGATGGGCAGCTCTGGTCGACGGACCCATGCACCCACCCACCCACCCACCAATGCATATAACGTCGGCGCCGCATCGGAACAGGCTTGTGACGACGTCTCTCTGGTCTGGGTTGAAGAACGATCCCGCGAGCCCCGATTCGCCCTGTGTCGTACTTTCGGATGATACAGCTGCCGAGATTTTCCTTACCACTCATCTTGATCCTCTGGCCATATTAATTTAGCCACCATCCCGTCGTAACAAATTACAAAGCTTGCTCGACTTCCTTCACCTGGTCTCCATGAATCGACAGGCGATTTGTCATCGCACCTCGCAACTCCACTCCATAGCTCGAGCTTCCCTCTCACCACATCCGCGATCGCCCGTCTCCATTACTGCTACAGCTACAGGTCCTCTTGTTTGCAGCGTCCTTCAATCTCATCCATTTCTTCAAATTTCCGCTGCTCAGCAGTATCCCACAATCCAGATACCCCGCGCATTCGCAACCATGGCCTCCGCCACGAGCTTCTACGACTTCAAGCCGCTTGACAGTTGGTTTTGCCCCTCCCCCCCTCCCCCCCCCCCTTCCTCCTCCTCGTCGAATCAGTCACTCTTCCATACTGATCACATGTGAAACTCGTGTGTCTAGAGCGTGGTCAAGAATTTCCTCTTTCAGACTACAAAGGCAAGGTTGTTCTCATCGTCAATACGGCGTCCAAATGCGGCTTCACCCCCCAGTATGAAGGCCTCGAGAAGCTCTACAAGTCCATCAAGGACAAGTACCCCGAAGACTTCACCATCCTTGGCTTTCCTTGCAACCAGTTTGGAGGACAGGAACCCGGAAGCAACGATGATATTCAGAATTTCTGTCTCGTCAACTACGGCGTGAGCTTTCCCATCATGCAGAAGATTGATGTCAATGGCGACAAGGCCAGCCCTCTCTATGAATGGCTCAAGACCCAGAAGCCCGGCCTGATGGGGCTCAAGCGTGTCAAGTGGAATTTTGAAAAGTTCCTCGTCGGTTCTGACGGGACCGTCAAGGGTCGCTGGGCGAGCACCACCAAACCAGAGAGCTTGGAGAAGCCCATTCTGGAGGAATTGGAGAAGAAGGGTTGATGGTGATTGTATTGCTGCGACTAGGCCCTGCGAACGAAGCGATTACAAGTGGAGGATTATGGCAAAAACGACATGATATCCGAGTCCTGAAAATTTGAGTGCTCATGCCCAACGTCGTTCGTGTCGTCCAAGTGACGTTCTCATAATGCTGGATCCATTCGATGACAGTACTCATCCTTTGTGCTTAATGAGGCCGCGTATTCCCTTTTATGCTTCTAAGTAAGATATCTTTCATTTCTTTCTTGACTTTTCCCAGCGAGCTGAACTACTATCCCCGTCATTGGTAACGTATTAGCGAGCCCTACTCTCTAGAAGCACAGCGTGTCCAGATTCGTGGCCAGTGGTTTGCTGCCATGCTAGCCTGCCCAGTCGGGTGTCAGTCGTTCGGGGAATTTCATGTTCATATGCTATAAATACAGCTAGTCCGCAGCCCTTGTCAGTGCATTCATGCAGGTGTCCCCATTCCTCATCGACTTGTGCACAAAGGGGGATGGGGGTTGAAACCACGTCTGTCTGTGTGCACAGATCGATTCCAACTCTGTTGTTGTTTTGAACCATTGGCAGCATTCAACACCACACAACCCAGCAGCCCTGACGGAGAGGGCTCGAATATGTGACATGCAGTTTCCCGTTACTTACTGTGCTGGTTGGCCCGTGAGCACAAAGAATCAGATCCATGCCAGCCTGCGACGCTCGATTCCTGCATCTTTTGCGTGCAAACGATGGTGCAAATTGCCCGCTACTCATTCGGCTTGCCGAGCTGGGACGCCAGATAATAATCTTAAGGATGTTGCACAGTCAATCACCATCTGGAAAAGCATATACTGTCATTGCATGGAATCAGTTCATGACGGTAATATCCCAGTCGCCTGAACTTTGGCTCCCGCAACTTCAAACAAGAGTCTCGAGATCTTGTCGTCGGCTCGTGAGTTTTTCTTGCAACCGATATCGACAAAACATCGTGTTAACACAGCCTCAACCCTCGAACGAATTCATGCCAGCATTGCCAACCAGCAACTCTACATGCCAGCGCTGTTTCACGGGGCATATAGAGTACTGCCACAGACACGTAGATCCCCAACACTCTCGCTTTGCCAGGATTCAAGATGCGCGGTCAAGGTTCTTCATTGTTCCCAAAGGGGTCATGGAGTGCGTAACGCAAACAAGCAGCAGCAATCTAAAACAGAAGTGCGCCCGCGCGCGCTCTTTACAATTTACCCAGCCTGCCTGCCTACCTCGGCCGGCATTATACCCTTGAATAGCTAAAGACGACACATATAGCCTCTTTAAATAGATAGGTGCCTGAAGGGGAATTACTCCGTAGAATGCACTAAAATTTACGCCACCAAGGCCCACAGTGCACTCACTCAGGTGGTCAATATTTGCCTTCAGGTCGCTCCGAAAACCTTAAATCGCCGAGAACGACACAGCCACGCAGTGCATGACCAAGTCGGCTCACAGCCGGTTATGTACATATAATGCGCGTGAGCCAAAAAAAAAAAAAAAAAAAAAAAACGCGCTTCAACTGAGGAGTGGAAGCGCAGCAGCCAGGTCCTCTGTCGATCATGAACAAAGGCAATAAAAATAGCATCTTGGCGTGGGGCAGGCACATGAACGAGCTATATGTTACATGTATGTATTGCAGGCTTGACAGCGCTGCATATTAAGAGGAGAGGGATATTATCGCCATGATTCGCCAAGAGCCAACTTGAGGCCCTGGAGTTGATTGCTCTGCGGGCATGTGCGCGGAAGGAAATGTTGGAGAAGTTGTTCACGATGCTTCAAAAAATGACTCCGTACTTTGGCACGAAAAAAAACTGGGCCGCTGATCAGCTTGGGTTGTTGTTCGATATCACCCGGGGAAGACTTTATGAGATTACGGAGTACATACGGATTAGAAGCATGAAGCATGCAATAACAAAGCAAGCGAACAGAGAGCGGGTCTTTTCAATTGGAGTTGCGTAAAACATGCAGGAACGGATTTTTAATCATGCAGCAGTGAGTACGGATCCGTAACACTTTGCACACAGTTTGCTCAAAGAAGACACTTGTGGACTAATGCACTACTAATATCGTTAGTCTTGTACCACTCACTAAGAAGACGCTTATCGCAAACTTTGTCAGTCAGGACCTTGAAACCTCGAATAATTAGGACTTCGTCAAGATCTCTGTTGTTGCCCCTGTTGAAAACTCGCGTGCTATTTCTCTTTAGGCTTAGTTGAGGCTTAGTTGCTGCTGCATGATGGAAAAATCCGTTACTGCATGTTTGCGTACTCCTTTTATTTATTCGACATAGCTTGGTGGAATATGAAACGGGTGGCTTGTCGCGGACAGGGCCTCTAAATGCGCATACATTATTACATAATACCTCCTTTTTCGAATGCGCAGACACGCTAAACGCGGGTCCCACCTGCCCACCTCTCAGGTCCCACCTCTCAGGTCAAGTCGTCCCGCCCCTCCCGCACTCCCCATTCCCCGCTGTGGTCGGTCCCCTATCTTGATACTTGCTCATCAGATATTGTAACATCCCGCGTCACACCGGGGATCTATTAACATCGTATGTATTACTGCGGTCCCTTTCATCCGTACAGTATATGTACCTCCCAAGCAATTTTACAAATCTATTTTATAGGGGGAAATAAGGGAGATAAGGGCTAGTTATCTTGATTTCTTCATACTTCATATGGAAGATAATGGAAGCGATCCCAACATCTTTACAAACCCCAATGCATTAGCCACAGTGCCACAGTGCCACAGTGCCACAACCAATGGGCAAAAAAAAATTATTGAAATTCAATGTCATTGTGTCATATCATTTTAAATTCCCCACGCAATCGACGCTAGTAATGGTAGGATGGCTTGTGGCGCCACAGTACTACATCGAGACGGTGTGTTTCGGTGTCGCTCTTCATTTCTCACCCCCACAAGTGACGAGCCCATGTTTCCTTTTTCCTCGTCCGATGGATGCCCTCACTGACTCAATATCAACACTTCGCGCTCGACGGAGTACTCCAAGTACGGAGTATATTGGGAAAATCCCTCCGAGAAATGCTTCTCTTCCGTTGTGCACGGATTGAACGACCATGACCGAGGAGGACACACGGTCAAGGATCACTTGCCCCCAACTCGCTAGCCCTTTTTGTTTGTGCTGCTGTTATCAAGGATCATGATCATGGCTCGTGTCACGAGGTTTTGCAGGGGAACCTGACCGTTGGCTCTCGATTCAGTCACACGGGAAACCCATCATGACACCATGAAATTGAGATGCACGGGAGTCTTCTCCATATAATCGCATCTTTGCTTTTGCTTTTGCTTTCTTCTTCTTTTACTCCGTACCTTGTCTTCTCTTTCCTCCCCCCTTCTCCATCCCATCTTTCTTCACATCATCTAGGTCGGAGGTCAGACTGTCTCTCCTTTTACTTGTCACTCTCTTGTATCGTTCGGTCGGTTCGTAATCCCTTTGGCATTCGTTTATTTTTATTCTTATCTTTTATTCTTTTATTCTTTCATTTTTCATTTTTATTTTTTTCATTCAGGATAGAGTAAGCCTCGTCTACTCGTGTGAGATCTGGTATCGTCGGTCGCTCTTTATGCTGGCACATATATAACGTACGCGAGGTTTTGTATTACACAAAAAGCACACTGTCATGATGCTGTCCGCTCTCTTGTCACTTTCGGCTTTGCCGCTTGTGGCCCAGGCCTTGGAAATTCCAATGGACAATAAAATGCTCCAGAAATCTGGTCTGCTGCGATATCCCATCACGGTCAATTCCGGCGCTCCTTCAAAAAACCACATTCTCCGACGCCAACAAGACCTCGCTGTACAGGCTCAACAGTCGGGCTTCTTCTATTCCGTTCAGCTGCAAGTTGGTACTCCTCCCCAGTCGGTGAGCGTCAACTTCGATACCGGTTCCAGCGAGCTCTGGATCAACCCCGTTTGCAGCAAATCTGCCGATCCAGCATTCTGCAAGAAACTTGGTCGGTTCAACGGCAGTCAGACATTCGTCGACACAAACATCACCAACCGCATCAACTATGGAACCGGCTTTGCTCAACTCGAGTATGGCTACGATTACGTTCAGATTGGTTCGGCCAAACTGAGCCAACAGATTTTTGGTGTAGCTACTGACAGTGGATTCGCCATGACTGGCATCATGGGTGCCGGGCCTCAGTTGAAGGGCTGGACCAGCGATTACCCCACGATTCTCGACAACATGGTTGCCCAAAACATTATCAAAAGCCGTGCCTTTTCTCTAGACATTCGATCCATTGAGAGCGCCCGCGGCTCGGTCGTCTTTGGCGGTATTGACACCAAGAAATTCTCTGGTCACCTCGAGAAGCGTCCCATTATTTCTGCTACCGAGGCTCCTGACAAACTCACCCGCTACTGGATTTATTTGGATGGCCTATCAGTCACCAACGGCAAGGGTTCCAGGGCTCAGATCTTTGACCAGATTAATGGCCAGGCGGTGCTTGTCGACAGCGGTTACACCGTGTCTGCTCTTCCCACGAAACACTTCAACAAGATCAAGGATGCTTTCCCTGGTGTTACTGACCCTCCCAAGTGGGACAAGTCTGGTCTGTACCGAGTTCCCTGCAACTTGGGCGAGCAGAACGGCACCGTCAATTTCAGATTTGGCAAGACCGAGATCAATGTGCCCTACAAGGACTTTATCTGGAGAAAGGCTGACGATCTTTGCTTTCTTGGCGTCACTCCTGATGACAAGTTTCCGGTTCTCGGCGACACTTTTCTGCGTGCCGCCTACGTCGTGTATGATATGGACAACCGCAACCTTCACATTGCTAACAATGAGGACTGTGGTTCTGCCTTGCTGCCCATCGGCCACGGTCCCGATGCTGTTCCATCTGTCGAGGGTGACTGTGGCAAGAAGCCTGAGCCCAAGCCAACGACAAGCTCTGCTCATATCTCGATCAACGCAATAAAACCTGCTCCGACTACGACTGGCCACAACAGCACCACCACCATCGGCGGCGGCGGCCACCACAACAGTACCGGTCTCACAACTCAGCCTACCACCAGCAAGCAGCCAGGAATCACGTCCAAACTCTTTCCCACGGCCGGGTGGCACAATGCCACGGCTGCCCCCACGTACACGTCGACGTTCACCACCACCAATGTTCGCACCATCACCTCGTGCCCCCCCTATGTCACCGGATGCCCCATTGGTTCCGTCACCACCGAGATAGTCACTGGAACCGTCACCTGGTGCCCTGGACGTGGCAGCGAAGCGACTCCCGAGCCGACGCAGTCTAGCACAGAGCCATCGACCATGACGTCCAAGCCAAGCATCACCTCGCAGGCAAGCATCACATCCGTCTTCACCACGACCAAGACGCACACCATCACTTCGTGCAACGGCAACGGTCCTTGCCACAAGGGCAAGGTCATCACCGAGGTTTTGACTTCGACAACCTATGTTTGCCCCGAATCTACGGCCACCTTCACCGTTCCTCGAACACATACTTGCGTTACCAACGAGCCTGACTGCAAGCCCGGTGACAAGGTTACCAAGACCTACATCGTCATTGTTCGGCCTCATGTCACTGCCGACAGCCCTACTCCCATTCCCGGCTGCGACGACAACTGTGTTCTGCCTCCCCCCGTCCAGACTTCGCCTCCTCAGACCACGGCCGTCGTTACTCAGGCCAAGATGACCTCTCCTGCTACCATCCCTGAGACAACGCCCGCCCCGCCCACCACCATTGGCACCATTACCGCCAACATCACCACCGCCGCCACCAAGCCCGGCGAGACTCCCTGCAGCACTTGCAGCCCACCACCACCCGTCTCCGCCGGCGCTTTCGAGTCGTTCCGCGTCTCCGCCGTGGCTGGTGCCGTGATGCTGGGAGCGCTGGCCGTTGCTGTTTTGTAAAGCAGAAGTGTTTCAACAGGTTTGGCGCTTGGGATTCATTGTTGTATATGTAAAAGACTGGGCACATTGGGCATGTGTATGAGTGCCCGTACAAAGAGTATATCTTCATGGTCCATACGGTCTCTATTGTTTGTTGTATTTTTTTCTAATGTTTATATTTTGAGACATTTCTCTCCCTATTCCTGTTTTTATGTGTGCGAGGGATCATGCGGGGATTCGTAAGAATACTTAGTTTAACCTAGACCCTTCATTGACATTTATTCTCCTTCTCCACCTCCTCGTCTCTGCTGCTCTGACTCGGGCCGTGTGGAAAATGATGTTGCAACATGCATGGCCTGTTCATGTTTTGCATTGATATGTGCCTCCTTGTATAGGGTACGCTTTGAACTCGACTAAAAACCGCGAGACAGAAACTCACCCGCCACCAGTCATCGAAGGGTATGTCAAAGTCAAACGAATGGACCGAGAAATCCCCGCTTCACCATGTGCTAGCGGTACTGCATCCGACCTGGCAGGAATGAGTTGATTCATTTTCTCCTTTGAATGGAGAGGGGGATGGATGGATGGGGGGAGAATTGGGGAGATCGAATGGGCGTCGATTGGGCGGGCAACATGATGATACACACAAAGCTAGGCCATCTTTCTGGTCACATCCAGCGTCTGCGATTCGTGCGCCAGGCCCAAGAGACGCCAATTAAATGCTCGAACCGTTCTAGAAAAAGACTGGCATGGTGGATTTCACCTTGGTGTGTGTTCGGGAGGGGTCACCATTGGGGGAAGGGGGGGGGACGTTCAAGTCGCATCCATATGTTTGTTGCACGCGAGGAAGGGCATTAGCACGCGCATGACTGTGGACGATGAGCAAAGCTTGCGACAAGGGCTTGTCTAAGATGAACCATAATCACAAAATGGATTCAGACTTTTGCGATACGCCTCGAGTCGCCACGGACCAACGAGGCCTGTCCGAGTCGAGGTCTACGATGCGCAGGCAGCACGAACCGCGAAACCAAGGTTTTCCAACTGGGCGTGGCCGATACTTCGCTTAGGTGCGATGAGCTCGGTTCCGCCATGGTCTTTAAGCCGTCATGATATGCAGGAACTTTTGCGAGCGCAGGGCGGAGATTGCACCAGAACTGAACGGTTCCTATTCACGCCCCCCTGTTCGACATGGCACGCGCATGTGGTACGCCCGTAGCTATTACGTCTCTCTTTCTCTCTCTCTCTGTGTGTGTGTGTGTGTGCGTGTGTGTCTGTACGTTTCTGTTGCGTGGATGCAGAACGGTTGCAACTGCGGCTCGACATGGTCTGGAGAACGCATGACCCCATGGGGATGCTGGGGCTTTCCACGTGTTGGCTACTGAGCGGCCCAAGATTGTGGAAATGGTATCATCTCATGACAATGTTCGTGCTCCATGCTGATGCAGGACTTGTTGATGCCTTTGTTGAATGCTACCGCTAGGTGAAGGAGGAAGAAAACAAACATCATGTTCGTCGCTTTAGCGAGAACAGATCCGGAGAGCGTCACGGATACTGACCCAGTGACTCTAGTTGCTGTACTCCGTAATGTTGGAGGAGACGCCGGCCAGCAGTAGAGGCAAAAAAAAAAAAAAAAAGCAAAAGCAAAATTGGCCACTTTACGTGGTAGGAAAGCACGCCAACCCGGTCATTTTACGGCCAAAAAAAAAAAAAAAAAGATCCCGATGCCAAGGGCCCGGCGCTTAACCCCATCTTTGCGGGGAAGCCAGAACAACGGGATGGAATGTCTGGGGAGCTTGTTCCGCTGCCAGACGCGCCGGCACAAGGCGAGGCATACCGGGCCAGTCAGAGACAAGCGGAGGTATTGTGCCAAGCATTAAAAAAACATGGTCGCTGATTCGATCTGGGCTTCGCACCAGTTCACTATCTTGTTGCCCCCCTCCCCAAGAAGAAGGACATGAAAAAAAAAAAAGACATCAGAATTCATTGTCATCAAGCCGTCACGCAGAGAATCATCACCGGGCCATCAGCCTTGAGGGTTGATTGAAATTCCTGCGCGATTGCTTGTTTGAATATCCATGCCGGCAATGTAGCTGATGCTTCGAAGGGGCCAACTCGTGTGGTGATTTTCTCCGCACCAGTCAGGAGAGGAGCGTGCGGGGGAGCTGAGATTTTCGACCAGGACCACACACGCTAGCTTTTTGGTAAGTCAGTAAGTTGAAAGAATGGTTCGAAGGAGGGGTATCATTTACTAACCTCTTATCCGCACTTACTTAGCCATAGTTGGGTTTCTCCCGAGGAGCTTTGAGGAGTTGAGCGATACCAGATGATTGGCCAGGTGTCGCGCCAGCATGGAGATGGACGCTTGACCTATGCCATCTTGAGCAGGGCTTTTTGTATGCGCAGATGCTTACAGTAGACTCCCAGTCTCGCCCTTCGGTCCTTCGGTTCGGCTTCCATCAAGCGTTCTTCGTTGCTTCAGGGGCTAGTCAGTGATTGAGACAGGCTTGTCGTGGATGGCTCAGCTAGCGGCCCAAGGCTCCATTCCGTACAGGCTGTCCATGATCTGCATCTTGCATGGCACATGGGAAGCTGATCGGGGTTGATTCTTGGCAGGCAGCCTTGGACAATGCAAAGAATGTCTTGTCTGCTTGGTGGCTGCAGGCCCCTTTGCTTGACTGGCTTGGCTGTTTTGGTGTTGCCTCGGCCTCAGCACCTCCGGCCGCTACTTAGTACTCCATGAAGCGTGTTTGTTGCACTTTCAATGTTTCTGGAATATATTCTCGGCACTGGCAAGGGGAATGGAGGGCAAAACAAGTATTACATGTAATAAATCGCAGGTCCATTTGGCAGGCGGTGAAGGAATCTCACGCAAAGCATAGAACATGCAGAATTCTGCCGCTTTTGGCTCCACCCTGGACCTGAGCGATTTTCTGCTGGATCTACGGATTAATGCGATTTATTAATACAAAGTGACTGATTCGACGCCCCCCCTTAATAACGCCCTCCTCTACCCAGAACCATCCGAGGTACCTCGCCAAGAACAAGCTTTGAGGCTTTCGCACTTCGTCTCAGCTCAACATGTACGATAGCGCATCTTTGATGTCGTGCTAAGAGGGCACACAACCGTCGGGAGTGCAAGAAGCGTCACGAGAAGTGCCCCCTCCCCCAGCGCCAGGTCAAACGATGGTGATTATTGCTTCATTACCACTGACAGTGATATTGGCTGTTTTGGCCGGCCAATTAAGCAGCCTGGTCCGAAGCTTTGTCTGTGGAACGAAGGATTCAAAGTTAGCAAAGGGAATGATGCGATGCACTTTTCCATCTTTCGTTTCGCGTATGCTCATACCGCCGCCACGCCTTTACGGAGCACCCACTGGTTTTTGATGATACGAAACGTTCAGTTGCAAATGCTCCATCCAGCACATGGAGGGGCCAAGCTGTTCAGTCATAGTAACAGTTATTAATTCCAAGCATTGCCGATTTCCCCACTTCTTTTTTCTCATGATACAGGCCACTCTCTCCAGGCCGGAGCTTTTGCATGATGCCGACAAGTTTGGGGAATGGGGAAGGGTGAAGGGGGGGGGGTTTATCTGGAGTTCACCCCTGGTGTTTGGCGCCGGAACTATTATCATAGTCGGCAATGCCAGACAAGATAGCTACATGCTATTGGAGGCGACTACAATATTTCCAGTGTCGACCGGCTCGCAGGGAGAATTTGCCCAGTCGAGTCCTCTCAAATTTCATTGGCAGTAGTACCCTTCACTCCGTAACAATGGAGCTTTTTCATGGAGGAATGAAGCCGATGACGAGTTAACGACTTCGTCCAGACCTCTGATACATTCATTTCTATGTGCTCTCCTCTCGCCACATGCAATCTTTGATTCTTTCATTGATCGTTATTCTTGTGAAGCTAGAATCAATGGATGGCAGGTTCGTTTTCGGCCGCCAGATACCTTTCATACAAGAGCCTACATTATTATAGTCCTCCTGTCCTCGGCAGACTTGGAGCAAGTGCTCTCTCACCAACACTTATTAGTGGACGTTTGTCCCAGAAGTGCCCGTCCCGAGCGGGTTGCCCAAGTGGGCTTTACAAAAGAACCCGAGGACCTGATACTAACTGCGCGGATGTGTTGGAGGCTAGAGAAAAACTGCCAGAAGGTGCCGTAGCGTTTTCCCCTTTGACGCCGACACCAACTTTTGGCGTGGTTCTCAAGCCACGGGCGACGAGAGACAAGAGACGGAGATACAGAAAGGAGGAGAGAGCCGTGGCTTTCTGTCGCTGCGTTCACTATTACTATTGATGAGAATATGATCAATGGAGTAGTACCTCGAGATCAAGGGGTCTCCGTCACGGAAATGGGGCCAAGGTTGGCTCGGCGTGCTTGAAGGATTTACCTTGTCTCCCAGTAAAGCTGGATGACCAGTTCTATGCAGCCGACGAGAACCTACGAGATGCGGATGTTGGCTGAAGAGGTGTTGAATTTTCCTAGTCCCCCCCGCCTTCTTTTCGACGTTGACCTTGATTGCCTCAAGAAAACGCCTCATTGTCATTGGAACCTCGGTATTCCCCTTTGCCACCTTGCTGGTTCCTCCAAAAGACTGGCAACGATCCCCTGACCGCTAAGGGGGTCTGGTCCTTGTGGTCCTCGTGATGTTTGGGAGGTTTGGGATGTTTGGGATGCTGTATATGCAGGTGGGCTTGAGGCGAGTGACCGTCGATGATCGGAGCGTCTCCAACAACGTTGACCTTGGAAAAGATCAGATGCTGTGTGACTGGCCAACGAGAAGGGCAGGGCCATGCATGGCTAAGAAGGAAGGACAAGGGACCGGTGATTATGTTCAACAGGACGGAGGCCACGCCCCCTTCTGGCTGCTCCCCGACTCCCAGCCGTCTTGATGCCGACCGGTCCCCTCTTAATTTCATCACGACACGCCCTCTGTCGCATCCTCCAATTGACCAAACGGCAAGCAATCAAGCGAAGCGGTCAATGGCCAGTCAAGGGTCTTTTATTACCGATAGGGGAAGTTTGGCGTCATCGGCCAGCCAAGCTTTCACGCAAGAAAGACATGCTTGCTTATAAGTTACGAGACACCACGCGTGCGCGTTGCATGCATGCATTCGAACGACTGGGGCACATGCTACATTTCCTGCGCGGGCACTTCTTCTTTGGGACAAGATTTCTGGTTCACTATGATCGTGGATATTCAGTCTTGATATCCTCATTCCCCTCTTCAGGTCGATTTTTTTCTCCCTCATGTTTGTCCCAAAGGCAATGCAGCACGGCCCATAGGCAGTCATGGAAGAGATGGACGGCTTTCCAAAGGACGTGTCTGAAGCGTGATCCTTTTCCGGAGAATCGAGTCACGGACAGTACTCCGTGCTTTGCAAGTCAGCCATGCTCGACGACAATCGTCAAGGCGACTGGGTTTGTCTCCAAGGTCAGGATTTATAAAGACCCCCTCCCCGCTGATCTCAGGTAAAAAAAAAAAAAAAACTCACGCCGCGGTGTGTGGTCTCGGAAGGTCTCGGGTACTCTCGGGTGGTCTCGGGGAGGGAGGGACCGGGCAATTGGGCGGAGGAGGAGGGTGAAGAAGACAAATTTCTTTTTTCAAGACGCCCCTCACGCGGCCTCACGCCCTTGGGACGCCCCGCCCTCCACTTTTTCTCCAGATAAACCCAACCGTCCCGTCCATCATCCATACTTTGTCGATGCGAGTGTGTAGCACGACCACAGGTGCATCTGCTCACTGATCGGGGAATTGGGACTGGGACTAGGGCCGGGGCCGGGGCCGGGGCCATTCAGTCCCGTCCTGACATCGTCGTAAGGATGCATGCAATATGTATGTACTCCGTACAATATGGAGAATTCAGGACACACCCCGGTCGACTCCCATGGCGCAAGCGCCTTTCCCGCCGCTGCTTGGTGCTTGGTCCGAAATCCCTATCTGACGGAAGTGGGAGGGAGGGGTTCAACCGCCCAACTGACTGCCAGGAAGAATATACATAACCTTCTTATCACCCGTTCTCATCTCTGTATCAGTCAAGTCGGAATAATATCACTTCGATCACTCCGACCCAGGCCTATATTCTGTCAATAACTAAGCTTCCCTCCCTTCTTTTCGTCTCATGGAATCTCCAGCTTCCAACGTATACATACCATACATACCACTCAACAGATCACCAGTCATCGAAAGAGTTACTGAGCAGAGCACTCATTCATTCATTTATCCATCCATTCTTTCGGTCTGTTGAGAAGCAACAGCAAAGAAACACCGTCTCTGTGATCATGACAGCTCCCCTTTCGCAGCAAACAGTCTCAGTCAAAGACGCAGCAGCAGTTCGAAAGCGCAGAAGACGTGCTCCCGCTGGAGGGGCCGCTGATGACTGCTTCACCTGCTCGAAACGAAGTGTCAAGTGTGACCGTCGTCGACCCTACTGCTCACAATGTCTCGAGATCGGCAATGAGTGCTCTGGTTATAAGACTCAGTTGACTTGGGGCCTCGGCGTTGCTAGCCGTGGAAAGCTTCGCGGGCTTTCACTTCCAATCGCCAAGGCTCCTCCCGTTTCTTGTGAGCCCAAGGAGTCTCCCATTTCGCGCAGCCGAGCCCATTCGACAGCTGCCGCCATGGCCGCACACTGGGTAGAGCAGGAAGAGGTCAGAGGTCACCATCATGATCATCACCGAGGACGAAGACCCATCGATATCCCCTCAGTCGCGCACTCGGTCTCAACACCACCAGCCCATTCGTACCCCGGGCCAAGTCACTACCACTATCTCCCCATGCCCCCCTCCCATCATGATCACGACGCATCACCACACGTTGCCCAGCACAGCTGGGGCAGCATTCATTACTCGCCCGGCCTTGTGCACAGCTCTCCTGACGCCCCTTCAAAGTACTCCGAATTCCCCCTCCCCCTCGTCACTGATGGACTCTCATCATCAATTGATTCGGTCAGCGATGTCGACTATCTCTCTCCGCTCAGCCAGACCTATTCCCGAGACGAAATGCCATTTGGCAGCGGATCGTCTGTCATCTACGACGGATATTCCGGACACCAGCACTCTCCAGTAGCGCAGAGTCCCCCCTCGGTGCTTGTCCTGGACCATCATCACGTCCGTGTGCCAACAACCTCTTGCCCAAGCTTGACATACGCCGCGTCAGAGCAGAGCTCGAGCCTCAATTCACACCTAGATCCATTCGATACACACCTAAGCCACAAGCTGATGCGGGAGTGCGACAGCCTCAGTGAGCATCATCACATGGCGCCTTGTCCAGCCTTCCCATTCTAATAGAGGCAGCAGGTGTTCCCCACGTCAAAGTCTACAGCGCAAGCTGCACTCCCACCGGCCACAGCTGGGCATTGCCTCACCCGCGAGACGCCGACGAGTTGCTGTCACCGCAATCCGAGCACGCACCGAACAACAGATGGCCGTCGGCGGCTCGAGAAACAGACACGATGCGAGTAAGCCCAGACCTTGTGGCAAGAATGCCATTCTTCATGGATTACTACAAGAATACAATTGCTCCATCCATGGTCTACATTGACGGGCCCACGAACCCTTTCCGTCATCATATTGTTTCACTGGCAGCCCATAGCCAAAGCCTGCAGCATGCCATGTGCGCCCTGGCTGCTTGCAATCTTAGAATGAAGAGAAAGCTCAGCCTGGGCCAAGACACGCGAGAGTTGTTTGAGAAGCTCATGGATGAAAAGAAGGTCATTGATAACCTTGGCGATGGGCAGCCAGATGATGCGTCTTTGGCGGAGGAGTTCCAGCACCGAAACCAGGCTGTGAATCTTCTCAACGAGCAGCTCAACGACCCTGCCAGATCTACCCACGACTCCGTACTGGCCACAATCTTACTCCTGTGCCACTACCGCATGGTGGAGTCTGGCGTGGCAAAATTCCACACTCAATTTGCGGGCGTCAAGAAGATCCTGGCCATGAGAACCAAGCGGTTTGGTCCGTCCAGAGACTCGGCTTGGATCGAGTCTCTCTTTACCTACTTTGACGCCATTACCGCCAGCATCAACGACCGTGAGGCACAGCTAGCTTCGGGGCCGGACGATGGCTCTCCGCTCCTCTTGCACGGGGCTGAGAACTTGGTTGGCTGCGATAGGGAGCTGTTCAAGACCGTAAGCAGGCTTGGCAGATTGAATCTTCTCTCCCAGCACCGTCCCGTCGAGAATCCGGCCATGGCCACGTCATCGTCGTCTTCCCCACGACCAGGCGGCGTTGCAATTCACATGCCATCAAGACGGCAGCAGCTCGACGAAATTTTTCCGTCGTCATCGTCGTCGTCGTCGTCGTCTTCGTCGTCGTCGTTGTTGTTATCGGCGCAACGCTTCGACGGCAATGGTTTTGGGGCATTTCTTGACGACGACGAGATACTGGCCTCGGCCATGTGCACATCGCCTGCGTTCGATGACAGACGGTCACTGTTCTGGCGTGAGTGGAAAGATGCCCGGCTTGCACTGCAGAGCTGGCAGTTCGACGCCGCGGCGGTTGCGGCGTCGTTGCCGGGAGCGCCAAGCCCCTCACAGATCCGGGATCTCGGGTCCCTGTCCGAGGCGTTTCGGTACGCCGCGCTTCTCTACACGGAGCGTCTGGCGGGCCCCGCGACGCCATCGAGCCACACGAACTTGCAGAACCTGGTGAGCCAGGTCGTGTACTACGCAACCAGCCTCGACGCGGGTAGCACGGCCGACAAGTTCCTGCTGTGGCCGCTGTTTGTCGCGGGCTCCGAGTGCGTCAACGAGCTGCAGCAAAACATTGTGCGAACCAAGTGCCGTGACATCATGAGCCGATCGGGTTATATGAACAACCTGTCGGCGCTGGATGTTTTGGAGAAGCTCTGGGCAGGCGACTTCAAGTCGGGCCACGGTTTGCGAGGGCACCGCGCTGGCTGCCGAGGGCCCTTCAACTGGGCCAAGTGCTTTGGTGGTCCCGGAGCAGAGGCTGAGTGGATCATGTTCTGAGGACCCCTTTCGTCTAGTAACTTGTTGCCATTATTACTTTTCTCTCCTTCTTCCTCGTCATGGCATAGCATGGCATAGTATGGGCAAGGGACGAGCAAAGGGGGCGCCCAGCTCAAACCTGATGTATATATTAATCGGACATGGCAGCATTTTTCCATTGCTTGTCAAAAAATATTGACTCGTGTCTCATTTGTGAATGTCGATATGACTGCCACGTTGAAAGTGGGATGGCGGGGGAACCCACCCCCCCGTGGTCCGTACGGAGTATGTACATGAACTCCTTTGAAGATTGTGAGAAAAGCGCCCTGCTGCTGCTCCTCGTGCCACGCCACCCTAGGCATGCATACCTGCCACGCCTGCGTCCGTTTCCCAGAACGGTAGACTTGGCCGAAGGCGGGGACAGGGGGGAAATATTTGTTCATCGCCCGCTCCCCGCCCCGCAGTGTCACAAGCTTTTTTTTTTTTCTTTCCCGTTCGCATCCTGAGCTTTCCTCCGGCCCCATGTGCCAAGTAGGTGGAGCTGGAGGAGCAAAAATGGGCTTTTTCGTTCTTTTCTCGTAGCCCGTGCGACGAGAACATGCCGCGTGATCCCTACCGGGCCTTGTTTTCTTTTGGGGCATTGAAAGCCGGCGAAAAAGGGGGGGGAAGGGAGCTTTCATCGCTAAATAAAACCCCGCGTGACGCTCCGCCAATCAAGCTCGGATAAATTTGCAGGATCGGTTCGGTGGAAACAAATGAGAGAGATACACACAGACTGTGAGTCTCACAGTCTGTGTGTATCTCTCCTCCAACAACAACAACGGAGACCAGAAACCAAGTCGGTGGGGTCCGGCCAAGCGGTTCCTTCCAAGTAAGTTGGGGGTGTGGCTTTGGCTTTTGCTGTGGCTGTGGCTGTGGCTGTGGCGCTTCCCTGTTGTGCAATCCAACTGGCCTTCCTTACGCTCAGCCTCACGAACAAAACGATTGCACCCCCCCCCAAATCCCCGAGAGGACGGACGGACGATTGGGGCCATGGGACAGGAAACAATACCATGTGGCTGACGCCTATGATGATTTCTGGATTCCCGCTTACCTAATTCGGGGCCTTCCGAGACGTGGTTCAATAAAGTGGGCAAACCATAGTAGGCGGCCTTGTCCAAAAGAAAAAAAAAAAGAAAAGAAAAAAACAAACACTCAACGCTCACCCCCTCCCCCTCTTGTTCAAGCAAGACTCGACATGATATCGTGGAAGTCGTCGTGCTGCAAGCTTATTGGCTGCGTTATGCAACCTCTACATTTTCTCACTCGCTGACCCAGCAAATGCCAACTTTGCCAACTGTCAACTGTCAACTGTCAACTGTCAAGACAAGACACCTGCAGCACTGTTCCTTGCTTGCAGCCCCAAGAGCAAGAAGATCCGGCAAAGAACTGCCTAAACGATTCATTCTTCGAACATCATTCTTCGAACAAAAGATCCGCGCCGTCTTTGCCTAAATCTCTCCACACAAACCCTGATCATCTGGTTGTTTCCGTCTTCGCCCTGCCAAACGCCCGTTGGCGAACAGGCATAGCGAACGGCGTTGGGGGTCATAACGAGCCAGCTCGTATGTATTGTACGGGGTAGAACTAGAAACCCACGTCACTCTCCACTACGCCTCCCACACATGCAGGCACGGCTTCTCGAGACGGAGGTGGCAACGGGCCATCCACACCGCCGGACGTTAAAGTCTGGGAAGGGCAGAGGAAGACGGACGGACGGACGGACGGACGGACGGACGGATCGGCAAACTTCGACAAGTCTTGACCGTGCAGCACTACAGAGAGTATCGGGGGCTACCACGCGACGAAAAAGTCTGTGGAAAGCGAATGCATGCCACCACCGCCATCTCTTCCCGCCGCACTGGGCTTGGGTGAGTCGTCCTTGTCGGCAGAAGCGGCTGCAGCTCTGCCCACGGGCAGAATACATGTACGTGACGTTGCAGCAACATGCGGTGCCAGCCGTCGGCCGCACAATCATGTTGGCACACGGCAACAGACGGAGCTAGTGGCGGCGCATGTCCTCATTGTGCCACTCGTCATCTTGAAGCCATCGGCTGCTTGAACCCCCTGGGGACTCGGGGAACTTGCATATCCGGTATGGTCACCACACATTCGTGCCGGATGGGTAATTATCTAGAAGTAATCGTCGGTCATCTGTCGCAGCGTCTAGCCTCGCGCGTCCAAATTGTCTTCATCATTGCCTGGTGGTCTTGTCCTGGCGGTGAAGAGTTCGCCAGCGCGTTCGAGTGTGCACCACATGAGTCTATCGTATGTATCTGATATCGTACGTATCACTGATTTGCTCGCAGAACGCCCCGTCGAGGCCCATCTGGGCGAGATGTGTTGCCCTAAAAAAAAAGTTGATATGCGCTTTCGCCACATCCATTGAATCGAGAAAACTTGCCGTCAGGCTTCAACGGGAGAGCACAACAGCACTTGCGATGATAACACGGTGTCACATTGAATTGTTTTCCTTGGCCTCCCATCAAAATTGGCGTACATGATGTTGCGAAAACGTAATGCCCCTCGTGGCTATCAATTCTTACTGAATCGCATCGCGATAGAGATATAAAAATGCAATCCCCCCCGTGACAAAATGTATCCATGTGACAATATCCCATCATGTAGCGCCGTGGATGCAGGTACAAAGTGAGTCATTACGCATCATTGGATGATACGCGGGCATCATCGTGAGACGTTCGCTTCGTTTGTAGACAACGGAGACGGCGACAGCGACAGCGACCGTCTGGCCAGGTCTGGACTAATACTTCTTGAGCACAATGCCTGTGCAGCCAATCTTTTGCATCCATCAAAGCTTGATGGCGCAGTGCCGCTACAAGGACTGATGGAGGAACGGCTGGGGGCTTTTTCGTTGGAAACGAGGCCCTTGGCTTGGACAAAGGCGCTGGACCGGACGTGGTATGGGTCGCGTTCGTAATACTTGTCGAGTATCGGGTGAGACATGACGGTCTCGCGGTGAATGGTCAGAATAGAGTTTGTAGGTACGTTTACCCAATTTTCTGCATCACGATTAGCCACGGTGCTGGAGGAGGGTACATGTAATTCGGCCTCTCTCTCAGACCAATCAATCTCACCTCGCTCAAAGGTCAAGGGTTCGCTGGCCACGAGGACAAGGTCGGCTCCCTTGTCCTTGCGGTCCATCTGGTATTGTCGGTCTGTCGGGTCCGACGTCCTGGTCACCCACTGCGTTCCAGACGAATAGTACAAACTGGCTGCCTCATCGGTGGAGCTGCTAATGTATCTTGTGCAGATGACACTGTGGCCATCCGTGACGGCAAAGTTGAGCAAGCTCCTCGTATCCACGTCTTCATTCTGCAGGATAGCTTGTGGAATCGAGTCTGTCAATTCGTTGATCTGAGCAATGGTCTGCTCCACGGCCTTGCGCAGCACAGTTGGACCAAAACCCGTTTCGGGGGACGAGCTAGGATCGTGGCCCAGTCTCTCGAGGGTGTCGAGAAACAAGGCAAATGCCCATTCGCTGTCAGTGCTCCCCTTGACCTGCAAATACCACTTGTCTGCTAGGCGGTCGCCGAGCTTTCTCTTGATGTGCTTCCAGCCGCCGAGCCCACCGTTGTGCATCCACATGAGGCTGGCGTGGGTAAAGGGATGGCAGTTGTCTTCGCTGAGGGAGCCTTCGGTTGTGGCCCGAACATGGCCAAAGATGAGGCGAGACGCTGTCTTGGATGCTAGCCGTTGCAGATTGGTGCAGTTCCAGGCAGGAATCGTGGAGGTAAAGAGGCAGGGCGCGGCGCCGAGCTTGGGATCCGTATAAAAACCTATGCCGAAGCCATCGGCATTGTTCTGACCGCGACGAGTGTCCTGGGAGGAAAGGCTTGAGTTAGGATCCGCGCCCGACCGACGTGTTGTAAATGACTTGTTGGGGAGAGTTGTTTCATGCCGTGTAGCGTGCGTACCAAACGCAGCCGGGAGTCGAACGACTGCTTCAAAATCGAATGGGTTGGGTCGAGAATCAGTTTTGACAAGAGAATCTCATCGCTTCCCTTGTATACCTATTCGTGAATCGTGAGTCGTGACCCCATAGATTAGCCAGTGTCCGGTGTCGGAGGGTCGCTGAGCATTTGCCTACCAAGAAGCGGCACATGATGATGATTTCGACCGCGTGTGATGGATATGGTTGGATGCAGTTGGCAGTTGGCAGCTGGCTTAGAAAGACGATGTCACTGTCGACTGTACGTACGTACGAATGCAAGAAGATGGATCTGTTGAGGAATCAACGACTTGAAAATGGGATGACGAGCGATTGTGAATCACATCTGGAAATGACACCATACCTTTCTTTGTTGGACCCTTGTGGCAACTGTGTGTGGCTGCAGGACGGGTGTGGTGGGGACAGTCGGGAAAAGACAGAGTGCACTCGCTGGAGAAAGGAATTCCAGGTGTTGCTGTGGCTAATTCCAGATGTTGCTGTGGCTGAGGCTCCCCCCCTATTAATACAGTGACGTCGCATGCGGCGCAATCGGTGATGGATCTGTTCCTGGAGCACTCAACGCGACATGCCCATTTATTAATCAAGTTACACGCCAAACGCCTTGCGCGTTGCCGTGACCGCGTCTTGCATGCAACTCCACCCCCAGCCTCAATCATGGCACCGTCCCTTGTTGAATAAAACCTGCCCGGGTGACCAACACTTGTTCACCCTCCCGCCCTTGCTTTATATATCCTTGATCATCATTCATTGCATTCAAGCATAAGAAAACTCTGGAAACATTACGATATCGCGTCGATTCGATTCTGCCTCTACTGCCGATTCTGCCTCTGCTCGAGTACACGGCCAAGCTCGCTGGCGAGCACGATGCATCACCATGGCTCTCCCGTTGCCGACATCTTGCCGTCCAGCCCACCAAATATGTCTTCTTCTCCAGCAAATCCATTTCTATCGCCGACTCGAACGAGCCGCCGCAAGGAGAAATGCCAGCCATCCGTTACGCCTAGGAGGTTCGGCCGCTTCTTCACACCGCGATCAACCTTGCCCACGGAGCATCGAGTGACGTTGGGAGTTTTGAATGCCTCGGCGACCAATCGTCAAATGCTTTCGCCTCACTCATTGGCAGGCGATCCATTGACATCAGATCCTCTATGCCCCTCCTCCCCCACCGAAGGTCTGGGGCAGCATCGTGTGTCAGGGGACAACAAGAGGAAACAAAACGGGCGAGATCAGCCCATTGTCAAAAGAAGGCGCGGCTTTCCTCCTGATGATATGGATCCCCCGCTCCTTCGTTTGCCTGGAAGAAGCTTTCACATGTCACGAAACGGAGACGTCCGGATGGTAGAAACCCAGCCAGAGCCTGATGCTCGAGATTGCAATGGCCTCGACGACAAACGGAGGACTACTTTGGTTGGTAGCCAACTTGCTTGCGTGTGATTATGTGTGACAACACCAAGCTAACCCTAAACCAGAGCAACTTCTTTAAAGCAAGTCGGAGCGGCAGCATGGTGGGCTTGGCGGAAAAGTCCTATCCCGCTGCACCCAGCGTTCAGCCATCCGAACTGAGGGCAAACCTGGTATGTTCGCAGCACCATGCAGATGCAACCACTGAATTGTCGCTGACAGGAAGTCTTTCTCTCTTGTGGCTGCAGACTCTTGAAGGATATCGACCCAAACCTATTCGAAAATTCTGCAACCGTGGCTTTGAAGCGCAGTTGCTCGATCGCGAACAAGGATTCGGCACTCACACTGGAAAACAATATCTCCAATACCCCGTAAACGATGCCAGAGCCCACACAGCCTCTTTCTACAGCCAAAGTTCAGATGTCCATCAATGTACCTCATATACCGGCCAAGGAAACACGATTCCGTTCAGTCTCTCCAGCTCGCCCACCGATGCTACGACGGCCATTGGCGATGAAAAGGGCTTTGTGCGGCTCTTCAAAACCCGCACAAAACAAGGTGACCTGGGCCCGGCGGTGGATGAGTATATCAAAGTGCACGATAACGCCATTATGGATCTGGATTTCTCCCAGGACGGCTTTCGATTAGCAACGGCATCTGGGGACAGGACCGGCAAGATTGTCGACGTCGTCACATTGTCCATTGCGGTTGACCTCGCAGGCGGACACTGGGATTCCCTACGTCAGATCGCCTTCCAGCCCGGCAAGGCCAGTGGCTTCGGCCTCGCATCATCAGATCGAGCCGGGCGAGTGCAGATATGGGACTTGCGCTGCTCGACCATGCCCACTCTCACGTTCAGTTCTGCGGGTGAAAGCGGCTCGACGGATCGCGACGTGGCCCTGGATCCCGTGGCTGCCAAAACAGTCAACACGCTGGACAACGCCCACGAACGCAACGTCCAGGGCATCAAGTCGTCGGCGTCCGTCACAGCCATTCAATGGCTTCCGTCGGGCCGCGAGCATCTCCTCCTTACGGCCTCGGAAGCCAACGCCTCCATCAAGCTTTGGGACACGCGGTACATCAAATCGCGGCGCCAGGCCGAAGACACGCCCTTGGCTGTAACACCGCAGCCAATGACGCACGCCTGGCGCTCCTACGGCATCACCTCGCTCGCCCTCAACTCCAACGCGTCTCGTCTCTACGCCGTCTGCAAGGACAGCACCATCTACGCGTATTCCACCGCACACCTCATGCTCGGCCACGCGCCCGAACTACAAGACAATGCACCCAAGCGCAGACCAAACGGAACCCAAGGCTTGGGACCCCTATACGGCTTCAAGCATGACCAATTCCGTGCGTCGTCGTTCTACGTCAAATGTGCCCTCCGTCCCGCCTCGACCACCCCCCAAACCAACAATTACCAATCCGAGCTCCTCGCCGTAGGCAGCACGAACAACTGCGCGGTACTATTTCCCACTGACGAGAGATACATGCGCTCCGCATGGGCCCGACACGCCCACGTCCTCGACTCGTCTGTCGCCGGAGCTCCCACCCCTTCCCAGTCCTTCACCGCCACACCCTCCGGCCTCTCACCGTGCTCATCTCCTATTCCCATCTTCCGCACCGGCACGCCCCTCGTGCGAGAGCACTCCCGCGAAGTCACCAACGTAAGCTGGTCCCTTGACGGGGACCTCGTCACCGCCTCAGACGACTACCTTGTTCGTCGGTGGGAAACCAGGCTGCGCGACAAGGCTCGACATTTCCGCACTGTTGGGGAATTCGGCGGCGAGAGACACATGGCCGGGTGGGCGGATGTAGGCGAGGACTGGGACATGGATGACGAGTGTTGAGTCTGGAATCATATTTTTTTTTTCTTTTTTTCTATCTAAGGCACAGCATGGCATGGCAATCTGGCGCCGGCACTGAAAGGCAATGAGATCTCTCCTCACATCATGGCCGTCTAGGAACAGGATAGATATACCCTTATCCGTAGCATTCATGCAACTACATTGCATCTGCATGGCTTCGCACGGTCCCAACATCAAATACGGCCGTCCAGTCCACCTCCAATCTATTGTGAAACCTCATACTAGTGAACCTTGAAGCCGTTGTGTAATCACGAGGCGGGCCGTGATACCCCCCTTCCCCCCCCGCTGTGGTGAATTTAATGAGCCACACCCCGTAGTGGGGAGTGCTGCGCAACAATTAAGGCGGAGCGACGAGATTTGAAATATACATATATATATATATCTGTATTATTATTGGTTTTCTAACATTATGCATCTATTAATCATATTAGCATCCCGACCGACAATTCGCTGCGGGCACAACCGGCCCGGATGAACGCAATTGATCCGGCAACCCCGCCTATTTTAATCCGTCCAAAGCAAGGCAAACACGATTAAAAAGGAACAAAACCCCCCCCTCCCCCTCCCCCTCCCCCTCCCCCTCCCCCCGAGCAGAGGGTGTCTACTCCGAAAATACGGTCCGCCGTCCCGACAAGACAGCACCAAGGATAATAAGCCCTATGGCTAGTCCAAATACCCAGTTCGCAGTTTGCTCTCGACGCAGGCGCTTCGACGCCATCTTAAGGCTCTCGGCCAAGTTGCCGGTTGGGCCTCCCACACCGAGGTGGCTCCGGGATGGCTGGGGTAGGGAATCTTCGAATCTGATAGATTTCGATGATGCTACAGGACATAGTTCTATCCCCGTTCCAGGGGGTATGATGGGATGATTATCCGTTCTGGATGGGTGCGGATTCTCGGTGAAGGCGGGCGTGTTCTTGTCGTGCATCTCTTGGGATGAACGCCGTGCGCTGCGCTCCTTTGTTACCACGACGCTGTCCCTGAACCTGTGCATCGAAGACGGGTTGGTGATGACGGTGGTGGCGAGGGAATCGGCCGAGCCGCGTCTGTCTGCGGATGGCGGATGGCTCGCAATCCCCCCCACCACATTGTCCAGTTGTGCAACCACCAGAATCATATTCTCGAAAATGCAAATGGCTTCCTGAACAATGTCGTGCTTCTCTCGATAGCTGAGCAATTTCTCCGCGCCTGCCAAACGCTCTTTAAAGTCTCGCTTCAAGTCCTCGCCGTCCCGAGGCGTGTCGAAGTGGAAAAATCGGAGAGGCATGCCATGCGTCGTCGCCTGAGGAGGCAGTCCAGGGTGCTGCGAGCTTTGACTAGGGGAGACTTCTTTCCAAAAATCGTCGCCGGCAGATTCGAGAGTCGCTCGTATGAAGCGGCCCCCGGCAAACAATGCCATGAACATGATGTACGAATACGCCAGCAAAACATGTGGTTTGCTCTTGATGGCGCGTCGGATGTGTTTTACAAACTCGGCCAGATGACCCGTCTTGCTAATAATGTCGAGTTGCTCCGTCGTCATGTCTCGCGTCCAGCCCGTCATGGACCCAATGTCTGCTTGCAATCGGTCCCTCCGCATCAGGCCGGGCAAGTACAACAAGTCCAACGTTTCTTGCAACTGTGGGGAAACTCTGGACGGGTCAGGCCTGTCGATGATATCTGACCACACAGTTTCGAATGTGGTGTATACCGGCGCAATGTGCATCAGGCCCGACGCATATACAAGCGAGCTCGTCGCATGCGGTGGCAGGGCCAAGGGCAAACGGGCGATGATGAGCTTGTTAAGCTTCGCATGGATGGGTCGAGTAGCGATGGCGATCGACTCGGCCAGTGGTCTATCCTCACGGAAAGAGTCCAATGATATCGTGGCTGACATGATTCTTAATCTGAGTAGGATAATACCGCGTTGGAAGGGAGAATGAGATAAATAGGTTGTTTAGTAGGTTGATGGAGTTCCCTCCCCCCCCCCCCCCCTCTTCGGGCCTCAGCTTGGCCGTCAAGAAGATCAGCTTTTGCCTCTCCCACGTCGGCTTCTGTCATGTGCAGAAAGAACGATGTTGCTGAATCAGAAAGGGCGATGGCTATACATGGTGGAAGAAGTCGAGTGCTGCAGGCGTCAGTCAGGGTGTTCTTGCCCGTTAACGTGCCAGTCAGCCAGTCAGTCGTGGAGGTGCACTATGCTGCCTATGTGCAGCTTGGCGGATGTCGAGGTCTTGCTCTCCAGTGTTTCGTCTCCAGATGTTGTCGAGCATCGAGGTTCGCTTCAGGTAGGTTGCAGCATCAACATCCCCTCTCATGTGAGCAACCGACGTGTATTTATAAATATGCCCATCCACTGGGTAGCCTCCCAAGGCTTCGGAACGCTTCTCTCCCGCCGAGTGGTTCGACCAGGGTCTAGTTAGCTATTGATTCCGCTAGTTCGGCTGAAGCAGCTTCTATTCTCCGTTCAAGTGATGCCTTCTTCGTTCACAGCGGACGACGGTTCTTCCCAGCACAGAGAAGAAAAGCAGAGAAATGGAAATGACCTGAATCTAAAAAAAAAAAAAAAAATTCCTGTTTCCAGTCGGAGACTCCAAGTTTGGTGAAAAGGCAACGTCCCACTCCTTTTAACATTCCCGCCTCCCTCTGATAAGTTCTCCGCTTGCAAGGGTTCTCCGTTGTATTAAGAACCGTTCATCTTCGCCCACCGTTTTCCCCGTTTCTGTGCTGCCCACTTTTATGGAGCACGGAGGTCATCTCCGACGATCGAGAAATGTGTGGTTGATCGGACGACGGCCATGTCCGTTCGCGCGTGCCGTCTACTTTCTTGATTGGGACAAAGCCGATAAAGTACGTTGTTGTCAAGCGAAGAGGATGCCCAACATAATTAACGAGAAAATAAATGGAAAGAACAAGTAGCAGGTTTTTTTTTTTTCCTCTATTTTCCAGAGGGAGAGAGATGTTTGGATTGGCTTGGCTTGTTGAGAGGGCTGCCAATGCGACGGCACGTGGGGAGGGGGATCCGGGGTGAACCCGAATGGATGGATGATGCGAGCTCCACCACTATTGGCGAAGAAAGCAAGGTATATCTAAGCATTGGTCTATTATTGCGTCTTTTTCTATGTACAATTACATACATTCACACGCGCATTACTCTATACCGCATCCCGACCTCCCGCAACTGCCTCATGCTTGTCATCGTCTTCCCGGCTCTCATTATTGATAAAGACAAACGACACAAACACCACTGCAGCGCCTATCCAATACACAAAACTCGAATACTGTCCGTATTGGATCATCTCTCCAATCAGAGAGAGTGGAATGGTGAGAGAAAGCCCAACCGTCACGACCAGCGGAGTAGTTAGGAGCATGGCAAAAGCCCAACACATGTCGCTCACAAAGGATGCCATCGAGTTGACCTGCTTTTCTGTTAGCAGTGTTTCCAAAGACGAATCTTTGTCAAAAGAACCGCGGGCAAGGAAGGACCGTACAATAATTATGGTCAAGACCGTTCCAGTAGGAGGCATCTCAAACTGAACGCTCGTGGGGTTAGCACGTTCAAGATGTGATCGGATCGGTTTGCTGCCACTTACTGGCTCGATATCTGTCCAATGCAGAATGAAAAACAACGGCCACAGCAGTGCCAGATTGAAGACTCCCACCAACCCGAAAAACAATCTCATGTCTACTTTGTCCTCGTTACCCACACGTCTCTTCATGACTGTAACGTACAAGCCATACATCATGGCACTGAAAAAGGCCATCGAATCACCAATGGCTATTTGGGCCGGCGTCTTATGGGGGAAAGATCCTCGGTTCTCGTCGCTCTCACCAGACAGATCGACCGTGGAAATCAAAACGATACCCACCAGGGACGCCGTGACGCCGAATAATTTCCGTATGGAGAATGATTCGACCCGAAATATTGCGCAAAAGACCAGAGTCCACGCGCTGCTCGTGGATGTAAGAATAGTTACGCTTGCGACGCTTGTGTATTCCAGGCACGCAGATGCAAAATAATTGGCCAGAAACCATATCATGGAAAATTCGAGGCTGAGGATGCCCGTTTCTCGGAAACTGAGTCTCTCGTCGACGTTGGTGATGCCCTCCACGGCCGCGTTGTCGTTGTCCACCATCGACCTTTGGCCATCGAGCGCGTCGTCCTCGGTTGCCGCTTTGGTATAGGCTCCTCGTTGCTTGTTCTCCGTCCACATCTGCGTCAGGTCATTTCGCATGCCCCGCACTCCTGTTTTCAAGAAGTATCTTATGAACTTGGGCAGCAAGGAAATCGCAAAGACTGAGGAGTTTGCATAAACGAGAAAGAACGGCTTGTCGTATGTATGATCGGAAAAGATGAACTACTCGCTCGGGTGGTTAGCGTCGGCAGATTTTGAGTCCATCGAGGTGGTGCTCACGCTCGCAAGAAAATTAGATAATGTCCAGAGCAGCACGGTGACCAGCAACAAGCAGATACCCAACGTTCGTCTCGCCACACCTCCCAGGCCTAGACCCGCCAGCAGCCCTATGGGCTTCGTAGGCATAGAGGCCTGCGCGAGTATCGACCCCGTTGATGCGGTCATCTCGACCGCCTCATCGTCTCCCACGGAAAGACGCCGGTAATTGCTGGCCTCGTTGGTCGCAGCAGAGCTGGCAAATGCATCCTCGCTGGCGCGTCGTAAGTTCGTGGTCGCCGTCATTGTTGTTCATCTGGATGAGATATGATTGACAACGCAAGTAGCGCGTTCCAACCTTGTCGAATTGAGGAACTTTCTCTATGATTTGGGAGGACAGCTCAAGCAAGGGAGGTCACATGTGATGGTGCACCACGAGACCATCGGTGCAGATGCGAACTCAGGTTGAAGCGGCTGTCGAGACGTGACGGCGGGCCGGAGCGAACACCAAGAAGCTAGAGTCGCTGTGTTCGTGGCAAGCACCCTATCGAAGCATTCCGGGGCTGTTGCGAGAGGGAGACGAGGAAGGATGCAAAATGTTGGCCGAGATCGAATTATGAAAGTTTGGGGTTTTGGCCACAGCAAGGTTGAACGGGACGAGCAAAAGTGGGTGACGCAGACAGTGCCAGACACTGCCAAAGTGGAGTCAGGGAGACTGAACGGCCTATCAAGGCAGGTTCCCAGTCTGGTGTGACTATGACTCAGCCAATCAATTCAGACGCTGCTTAGGGAGGGTGATAATCAAGAGAGAAAGATATTATTACGGGCAAAGAGTGTGATGAAATTTCAAAATACCGAGCTGTCTACTTCATTGTAGCAACGTTGACATTCCCCATGCCTCGTTCCCCCCCCTCCCCCCCTTTCCCACATTCAACGCCCAAGCTCTACCTGGTCTACGTCTTCACCACCATCGACTCAGCATCCATACCTTTGCCTTCCACCAGGACACCTGCCTTCCTCAACACGCCTATGCAATCCGCGACCACCTCGTACTTGACTCCTTTCGTCTTGACGGGAAACTTGACCGTCTTCAACCACTCCCTTGCATCGGGCTCCGTATACCCCAGCTCTGTGGAGATGTATCCGACAGCTTCATCCTGGTTCTCGTTGAAGTGCCGAATGCCACGGTCCAGTTTCTCAAACAGCGTCTCGATGCGAGGATCCAGTGAAGACGCAGAAACAAGTTTTGTCGATGCCACAATCTTCCAGCTGCTCCAGGGCGTGTAGATTTCTCCCACTCGTCGAATTTCCCCCGAGTCGTAGTACTTCTTGGACGTGAAGTGCTCCCACATGAAGAAGTCGGCTTCACCAGAGTTGACGGCTTTGCGGAGGTTTTCAAAATTCTGGAGGACCACAGTGTCCGAAAAGGGAGCATTGTCAGCGAGCCAGCCTTGTTGGTCGGCCAAGACGAAGCCCATGACGTAGGAGCCCGATCCAATTCGAGAGACGCCGATTTTGCTACCTTTGAGAGAGGACACGGATGTAATGTCGGGGCGTTTGGCGCCGGTGGAAATAGCCCAGCCTTTTTTTTCGGCAGGGTCAGCGGGGCGTTTCTCAAAGTAGGTTGGCGTCGTACAATGTAGGAACAGCACAGCAGGTTCATGACTTACACAATGGGGTATCAACGTACGTGCCCACAAGGCGATAGCCTCCGTCGCCCTCAACCCCTTCTTTGCCAAGTCCGGCAATCCATCCTTCTGTTAGACCGATGCCAATGTCAATCTCGCCGTTGCGAATGGCCGTCACCATGTGTCCTGTGCCCGAGGGGAAAGCTGTCAAGGTGGCACCAAGATCGTAATGTTTTTGAGCAAAGTGGAGTGGGGTGGAAAAGTGCTCAGGCACATAGCCAATACGCAGAGCTTGTGAAGACATTCTGGGGATTCTTCGTGATGATGGATGTCTCTGTGAAAAAGAGGTGTTCATGATTGATTGAGTGATGTCGTGGCGTGAAGCGGCCAAAGAGGGGAAATTTATGTAAATACAGTCTCACCCCTGTTTGATCTTACACATGTGCAAGACTAGGGTTATTAGGCTAATCATGAATCCTCTCGTGAATTACGGAGTACATAGCGTAATAATAGGCAGAGATAAGATACATTGTCTTCCATATAATTTACTAGTAAGCTACAGTATCCGTTACTAGCTTATAACAACCTCCTAACAGCTCCACTCTCTGTAGCTCAAGGTAAGCTGTTAGTGGCTAGTTAACGCTTGGGCTTGTACTCCGTAGTCGTGTGAAATCAAAGAGGGGTTGAACTGTATATATGTACATATGTGGTGACGCGACTGGTGGGGCATGGCACGAGTTATCTCCTTCGCTTCCGTGAGGCTACAATCAGGTATCTTAGCCCCACAACCGAGTGGGGCAACCAGGAGACGTGGAGACTCGAGTGACCAAGCTAAGCAGCTAAGATGTGAGACGTGCGATGTTCAGAGTACCTCTTTATAATACAAATAATTATTAATAATACTCATATCGAAGTCTAAATTTAGCTAGTAACAGAAGCTGCGCTTTTACCGGCGAATGTAACCTTGGTTTCCTGTATTTTCTCCCTATAACTCTCTAATAATAGCTAGTCTGCGTGGCTTAAATGCCTGTTAGTAAGGGAACTTCGCACTAACGGAGTACAACAGTCATGTAGATTTGTAAGATAAAACAGAGCGTAGACTGTACATACAGTACAACCCTTGAATGATTTTACAAATCTACATGACAGGGGGAATTGAGCGAATCAGGTATTAGAAAGGAAATAAGGGGGACAGGGGCTAGGATTAGTAGGTACCTTATGTTACTAGTAATCCCCTCGGAAATGTATGTACTCTTTTGTGGCGCTTTATACCCTGTGCATTTTCCTTGTAGCTCTCTAATAAAATAGTATTACTTGCAGCTGATCGCAGCTGTTAGAGAGGAACAGAAGTGGGGCATGTAGATTTGTAAAATCATTCAGGGGGTAGACTGTACGCGATTGTAGCCTTGCGGAAGCAAACAAGTCAGAGATACTTGTCTGGTACGTAATATTCTTTTTTACATCCGCGATAGCCCGGTGTGCAGCCTTAATCGCTGACGATGACTGACTGGGCTGATCTTGGCGTCCACGTTGCTGGTTCCAGGCAGGACCCCGCTACGACAGCACATGTACATATGTGCCTGGTACCTCATCATGCCTCACTCTACATCTTTGAAAAATCGCGACGGACTTTTGATGAGGATGCTTTCCTTTCCCACTCGCGATGTAAGAGTGCCGCAAGATGAGCAAGTCGACGAAGCAAACGGCTGCCCACGCGGCCGCGCCATCGACAAAGCCGCCCGATGGCAGGCCTACAGATATAGGCATCGGTGAAGTGTTGTGCCGACGACGACATCAATGTATGCTAACGGCCACAATATGCCACAGCAGCTTGGAGCTTGCAGCGAATTTCTTCAGCCCTGCCGTATGGACGACCGGCTGTCGAGACGGCTTCGACTTTTCATGTATGGCGCGCATCTGGTCCCCCCCCCCCCTTTGCGAAGCATGAGAAGTCTTTCGGCTTGTCAAGGTTGACTGTCATCCAACGTATTGTTCGCTGTGTAGTACCCTTTCCAAGAAAGTAAGTTCCACGAAGCGAGATCAAGACTGAGGCATAGTATGGAAGAATTGAACATTCCGTCAATAAGGAATTAATAAAAGAGCGTTTACAAATAAAGGGAAATCACGACATGAAATAATATACCTCCTATTCATTACACGATGCGCATTCTCGCCACAACTCGTCCATGTCTAAATCGTAAAAGCAGAGTAGCCCTGCAAAGCACCCATGGCACTCACAGCAACGCAGTTGGCCACCACTCCGTTCTTGGCATACCACCACCCGCTGATCCACATGATGGCAATCATTGTACTGGCAATAGCCTTGTGGACAGGATCACGCAGCAGCGCGGGATTCTGAGACCAGGCGTAGTTGAGGAGAGCTAGAGCACGTCCCAGTCAGCATCATCTGAGCGGACGCAGGGGCATGCTCAAAGAAAAAAAAAAAAAAAAAAAAAAATTGGCCTCAAGAAGCAAAAGACACTCACCATTCATGATAAAGAAACCACTGCCCTGGTACCAGCCTACCTTTGCACAGGCAGACGAGAGCCTCGAGAGAGATTGAAACTTGGCATTCGCTTGCCAGTCTTTGGCGCCGCTCTGGAAAGCAAAGAAATCGCGCGAGTTAGCGCAGGGCGTTCCTTGATGAGTTTTTTTTTTTTTTTTGCGCTATTAGAGAAATGATGAAAGAGTAGAGTGAATGAGTGAGTGAGTGAGTGAGTGAGTGAGGGAGGGAGGGAGGGAGGGAGCGCACCGTGTGGCCGAGCGATATGAGGAGCCATCCTACCGCGGTGATTTTGAGGGATTTTGACATTTTGAGCGTGACAAGTGCGTTCGACTCGAGTGATGGGCGAGAGGGAGAGGCGTTGATGATGGAGACTACACGATACACGATACACGATACACGATGAATTGTTTGTAGTCGTGGGTCAGGATCGTTGGTCAGGACTGAGAACTCAGGACTCAGGATTTGGGGAGAAGTGAATGGATGGGCAACCGGGTTGGTTATTTAGGCTCTTAGTACATACGAGTGAGTAACTCCGTATTACGGAGGACCTCGGCTTTGGCGCCAGGACCAGGGCAGGGACGAGGAGAGGGGCGGGTCAAGGGCCGGGATTGATGAACATCTACTCCGTAGGATCTGAACATCTTGGATTGCCTTGCACCTCGACGGGTCACAGCAGTGACAGCACCCTTCTCTTGATCGGAATTATATCCCGGCCTTGCCATCCTACGGCCATTCATCACCGACTGACGAGCTCGCAATGGCACCATCACCATGCGGCCGCATCGTAAAAAGCACGCTCCGTACTCCGTACTCCGTACTCCCTACACCACTACTTCAACCCGAGAGGAAGCACATCATTGCCGAAAGAAAAGGCTTCGCAGGTCCAAGGAAAAGCCCCTGTGCCAATCGTGTACTACGTAGCACGACATCCGAGTGAAAAAGAGACACACCCGTCGTCCACGTCAGAGCAACCTGGTCGAGTGAAAACCCCGTCGCCATGGCCATAACTGGAATCACGCTGCCCAGTCTTGACGTTCGTATATAAGATTTCGCCAAGTCCTGAGAATGTTGTGCCCAACTTTCCAAAAGATGTGTCCTCACCCTCCAGTCTCATTTACACCAAAGCTACTACAGGCGCATCCAAAGTCAAAACACGTCCTCTTTGAATATTGAAACCCCCACAGTCCCAAACAAGCAGCCGAGAATGTGCAAAACAATCATTTGGGTCTTTCAATGTCCTACATGCCAAGACTTCATCGAGATGGGACGCGACAGCACACCTCTGTGCACAGATGCGCAGCGGGCTCGATATCCCCGGCGAGGAGATTGCAAAGAAGGCATATGGAACGACTACCAGCTTCGGAGCGGAGGACAAGCAAGAATTTGTTCGCGATGCGAGGCTGCTCTTCGGGAAGCAGCGAGGGGGCGTCCACGATATCGCGATTGATAGAATTCGGTGGCAGTCGGGAAGGCATGTATAATCAGATGCAACGGTAACATCATGAAAGTTCACGCGATTCTATGCTCGCTTATAAAAGACTGCGAGAGAGACATACCAAATAATATAACCAAGCTTTTCTTTAATACGTTCGAGGCCTCTGAAGGCCATTCAATCCTGCGAAATTGTTACAATCGTCCGCTCATCATTTGTTGTCATCAACTTCAAAACTTCAAGAGACATCCATTGTGCCCCTGCCTGTGTCCAGCTTCGGCTGGGTGCTTGAAGACGACTCACCAAGTCCTAGGACCTGTGTCAGATTCTCCGTCGCCGCGTCCATGCCCGTTGGTGAATGGAATCAATCCCCCCCCCCGTTCGGATATTCTCTCCAGTGTACCTGCGCTCCAAACCCTTGTAGCGTGTCCCGGAGAACTCGTCCATGCTCTACCGGGACGACCTGATCATCGGCACAGTGCTGCAACAACACGGGCGTCTTTCGAATGACTTGGTCGTCTTCGGGTACGTCATCCAGATTCAGCATCCTTCTCGTTTCTGCCAGATCTCGCCCAGGAAAAGGCATCCGGCACGAGAACACCACAAATGCAGCCAGTCCACCAGGCAGGGCGGTGTAATCGCGCGCTTGTTTGGGCAATGTGAGATTAAGCAACGTGTGCGTGGCTGTGGCAGCACCCTGACTGATTCCAGCCAGGACAATGCGGTCCCAACGTCCACCAAGGATGCCTGCCTCGATGACCAAGATTTTTCGCATCATCTGAATGCTCTCCTTGAGCCCTAGAGTCTGGATCTCCTCTCGATCCGAAAAAGTCTTGCACGTTCCAGATATCGGACCACTGAGAAACTTTGTTGCCTCCAGCAGAAAAGGACGCCGTCTCGTCAGACTTGGGAAACACCCAGCGGAAAGTGGGAAATGCCCCATAGAGAGTTCGGTTTCGAGAATTGTGAGAGCATTTTAAAGATGCACTGAAGGTGTCGGCATTGTCACCACGGCCGTGGAGGAAGATGACGGTATGTGAGTGAGCTTTTTGAACGGGGATGATGACTGGCGCTCGACCAATGGCGAAAAACGGAGGCGAGGAATGTGTGTGTATGAATGAGTTGCGAGTCAGAAGGTGAATATGACTGCGAGTGTAGTGTAAAAATGGATGGGGATGCCATGCAACGGGAAGCGATGCAACTACTATGATGTAACTACTATGATGTAACTATGGACATGATTGATTTCGCTCGGAAGGAAGGGACGACCTGGATGAATCGCTCCTGCATGTGGGTGGGCAGGTGCCGGCGCCAGCCCATTTTTGTCTACCTGCCTACCTGCCGTTGCTGTGCTTTTCTCCTCCCTCCGCTTGTTGTTTCTGGTTGTCCTGGCCGTCGACGTGAGATTCAACATCAGAGTATTCAAAGTATTCAAACGGAGGCCGGGACTAGTCCGAGGAACCACCTCCAGTCATCGAAGCAATTCACGAACCGAGCCTACGCTCGTCATTGCAAGTTGGGCAGGCGGGGGGCCAGGACCTTGGCTTACGCAACCACGCCAGATAGCCGAATGACTTAATCCAGGCGCTTTCAGACTATTGGCCCGGACGGCCCTTGCACTACCTAAAATGGAAATGCACATCGTTTCTCGACCGTTTCTCGACCGTTTCTCGAGAGCTAGTCCACCCGAGCGATTGACTCTATATATTGCAGCTACATTCTTTGTTTTCCTCTGCAGAGAAGCCATGATGGAAAATGGTCGGTTGCTTCATTGGGAAATTGGAAATTGGAAATTGGAAATTGGAAATTGGAAATTGGAAAAGATACGTTGCGAATTGGGGAAGCACTCAAAATAAGCAGTGTACTGCTCATAGTTGACCCTGGATGACTCAAGCGCCACAGGGTGGATGGATGACCCGATTCCTTTCGCAGTTTCTTGCTCGGATTTTGTTGCCCTGCTGGCCTCTTGGATGCTCAACGACAACAAGCAACAAGGGCCGGCGGGAGCATCTGGTGCGTCATCAAAAGCTACGCTGATGGACATTTCCTTGTTATAAAAATCTATTCACCGTACTTCAGACACTGCCATCCACGCCGTGCGCCCCAACAAAAACCAAACCCGTTATCGAACAGGGTGCACCTCAGCCCCAGACTATGGACGGACAGTTTGCTCCATGATCCACATTGCCAGCATCCGCACGCGTACTAGTTCGCCAATAATCAATCCACAGCCAATGTCTGCGATTTGGCGCACCACACCTCGATCATCATCGAGATTCAACCCCCCTTTTGATGCAGTGCCCAGGGCGCCCCAAGCGCCACCGCTATGGCCCGTCCGCCCACAGGCGATTGCCCTCATGACGAACTACTACGTCGACCTGAGCGACCTGAGCGTGGCCCGGAGCGTGAATCTGCAACATCAGCATCAGCAACAGCAACGAGAACAGCAACGAGAACAGCAACAGCGACATAACTATAACGCCGCCATACATTTGCACAGCTTGGGATGCTCTGCTCTCGTGCTGCATCATGGTCGCCCTAGTCGACGTCTCCGAGGCGGCTCGCGAACGAGAAACATTTCGATACGACTCGAACCTCATCCAAAACACCGTTCATAACTTCACCGATGACCCCATATCGGCCTCGCAGCTTCGTTCGTCACCGGACTCTGCCCTCACGGCCTTTGCTCAGCTTGCCGTCTTGCGACTCAAGACCTCACGCGCCCTCATTTCCTTATTCGACACCACGAACCAGTACATTGTCGCCGAAGCCACGCCTGATCTCGGCTTGCAACCAACATATCCTGCCGGTAAAACCCCCCTCTGGCTCTCAGGCACTGCCATATCTAGATCCCGCGGAATCTGCGAGTGTGTCCTTACTGCCGCTCCAGTGCCAGTCGAGGATACCGAGTCTGGGAATGAGACTTTGCCAGTGTCGGTAGTCAATGATTTAGCAGCTGACCCGCGTTTTGCCGACCGGCCGTTTGTGAAGTCTGACTGGCCTCGATGTCGATTCTATGCCGGTGTTCCTATCCGAACGAATCATGGAGTCAACATTGGCGTATTTTGTGTCTTTGGCGATGAGCCTCGTTCTGGGCTAGCAGCTGACGACGCGCGTTTCATGTGGGAGCTGTCCAAAATCATCATGGGCCACCTGGAGTCGAACAGAGCAACACAGTCACATGGTCAAACAGAGCGCATGGTTCGTGGAATCAGTAGTTTCATCGATGGATCCACAACCTTGACCAAGAACAGGTTTGATGTGCTGCCCAGCAGCGATGACGACAATGCACGTATTCACGACTCGGCAACACCAGCGTTGTCAAGCGTTGTCGCCACAGGCATGAAGCCGAAAACGGCGCCTCTTCCTCCTCCTGCAGGTGCTGCCAACATTGGAGAAGGGGAAGATGCATCAGACCATCATGGCATGTTGCCCGCCGTAGCAAAAGAGTCAACATCGCAGATGCGCGCTCCGACAGCATCGGCCGAGTCCACCGGCAAGTGCGCAGGCGAGAACGACGTGGCAGCCAAGGCACGACAAATCTACACCAAAGCTGCAAAAGCACTTTGTAGCTCCTTGGATGTCGAAGGCCTCGTTTTCCTGGGCGCCAATGTCACGTCCTTTGGCGGCGCCAGCGCGTCCGATTTTCGCAGCGCAAGTGCCACGAGCTCTTCGTCTTCATCCTCGTCGTCTTCCAGCAGCGATGAACGCACGTCACGCACTTTTTCAAGCGGCAATGAAAAAGACAGCAGCGGCGAACCGTTTGCCCCGGTGCTCGGCTTTTCAGGTACGTCGTTATCGACGATGCAGCAGGACGATTCTGCTGCATCCCACCACTCCTCCCTCAAGTTGTCACAACAGTTTCTGCGCAGGCTTCTGCGGCGATACCCGAAAGGCACCATTTTCAATTTCAGCCAGAGTGGCACAGTGCAGTCGAGTGATTTCTCAAGCGAGGAGGCATCAGCCGACCAAGATGCCCCAGAGACACCACACGCGGCTCATCGGAAACGGCGGCTGGGCAGACGGTCGCGAATGAAGCAGAGTGAGCAGGAAATGCTCATGCAAATGCTGCCAGCTGCGCGGTGCATCGCGTTTGCACCTGTGTGGGATCCCTCGACCCAGCGCTTCTCTGCTGGCACGTTTGCATACACCAAGGCGCGGGGTCGTGTCTTTAGCTCCAAGGGCGAGTTGAGTTATCTCATCGCCTTTGGAACCATTGTCGTGTCCGAGGTCTCGCGTCTCAAGGCAACAATGGCGGACAAGTCCAAGATGGACATGTTGAGTTCCCTGTCGCACGAGTTGCGCTCGCCGCTGCACGGCGTGGTATTGGGCGTGGAGATGCTGCACGACTCAACCCTCGACCGGTTCCAAAAGGATGTCTTGCGCACTGTCGAGACGTGCGGGCGCACGTTGCTGGATACCGTCGACCACTTGCTCCACTGGGCCAAGATCAACAACTTCAACACAAAAGTCTCGTCGCGACATGCAAGGGCTTCGGGGGGGCACGACGGCAAACGCGACCTCCGTGCCGATGGCAGGGCATACAAGTCTGTCGAAGCAGGCATGATGAGCATCACGACAAATGTCGCCGTCGACGCACTGGCCGAAGAGGTAATCGAAAGCGTCTTCGCCGGACACACGTACCAGAAGCTCATTGTTGCACACGCCGCCAAGACATCATCCGTTGAGGCCGATCGAGCTGCTCTGCGACGACTCGACCGCATGCATGTCGCCATGGACAACGTACCAATGGAGTCGCAGTCGAGCGAGGTCGTCGTTAGCCTAGACGTCGAGCCCAACGTGGATTGGGTCTTTCACACACAAGCTGGTGCTCTGCGACGTGTCATTATGAACCTGCTGGGAAACTCGCTCAAGTACACGGCCAAAGGCTTCATTGAAGTGACGCTGAGGCAACGGGCAAGCCCGCCATATCCTTTCGGCCATGCACGTTCGCGTCGCGACTCTAGAATTGTGTGTTTGACCGTATCAGACTCTGGCAAGGGTATCAGTGAGGAGTACCTCAAGAAACACTTGTTTGTGCCTTTTTCACAAGAAGATCGGTTAAGCCCTGGCGTTGGTCTCGGCTTGAGTCTAGTCAAAAAAATCGTCGCTGGACTCGGCGGGCGAATCAAGGTGCAAAGTAGCGTCGGCAGCGGAACAATCATCATGGTCGAATTGCCCCTAGACGTGGTCCCATCTCCCAAAGTGCCGTCATCACTAGTTGCGGCTCCAGATGGGAACGGGGAGCTCTCTTCTGAAAACAGCGAGTTCGAGCGGCATGTCGGCATGCTCAGGGGCTTGCGCGTCTCTGTTGTCGGCTTCAAGAGCGGGGATTGTGAGACTCGAGATCTGGGTGTCCCAGGCATCGGCAAGCAGTTCGACGAGCATGCCGCGCTGGTGGCCATTTGCCGCGACTGGCTGCATATGACGGTCTTGGAAGCTTCAGCGGATACCACAACAAAACCGGATCTGGTGATTTGCGCCGACGCGCATCTAGACGGAGAGACGCTTGCACCGAATACGCCCGCTGTTGTGATTTGCCGCAATGTCGCAATGGCGAGAGTAGTCGAATCGAGACACAAGGATTCGTCACCACGGAGCGGGCTTGTTGAGTTTAGCTCCCAGCCGTAAGTTTTTGTCCCTCTTCCCCTGTTTTCCCCTCTCGCGATAGGTTTCCTCTCGTTTGCTAACATTGTTCCAAGCATGGGACCTCGAAAGCTGGCTAGAGTGCTGGCATCTAGTCTAGAACGTGAAAGTGAAAGTGAGCAGGCTGCCTCAAGTGTATCCATGGAGCTGATGCCGCCAGAGACCGAGCTGAGCCAAGAGATGCCAATATTCGACCAGGTGCTCATGAGTGATCAGTCGCTTAGTCAAGAGTCCCCAACCGACGAGTCTCCGTTTGATAATGTTCCTCGTGATGAAGCCAACACGCCACCGACACCACTCACAACACCGTGCTTTAGCAAATCGCCCGCCGAGGCAGTCGATTCAATCAAGGATTCATCGTCGTCCCGAGATCGGTTCCTCCTCGTCGACGACAACCCAATCAACCTCAAGATTCTATCGTCATTCATGAAAAAGATGGGTCACCCGCACGACGCAGTCTGTAATGGAAAGGAAGTGGTCGATGCTTTTCGACGAGGCGCTGGTGCGTACACATGCATCTTTATGGACCTTTCTATGCCCGTCATGAGCGGCTTCGAGGCCGCTTGTCTCATTCGACAGCAAGAAAAGGATGCCAAGCTCGAGGCATGCACCATTTTTGCTTTGACAGGCTTGGCATCAGCGGAGGCACAACAGGAGGCGTTTGCTTGCGGGATCGACTTGTTTCTAACCAAGCCGGTCAAGCTCAAGGAACTGAAACAGATATTGGCCTCGAGCTGGATGAGCTGAGGATTGATGTCGAAGAATGTGTTTATATACGTGCGAATGAACGTGCCACGAGCTGTGCAGGTCGCGGATTACTGCAGACGAACGTGCTTGGGATTCTGGGAACGGGAGTTTGGACTTGGCGTGCATTGCCTGGCGTTGAAGCACAGCGAAAAAATTCATGTAGTGGCATCATGGCTGACTGATGAGTCTAGGTGGTCTTGCAATTTTTTATTTTTTTTTTTTCAAACCGCCGAGGTTTTGCATTCAAGCGATTGATTTCATGACAGTCAGGCCAGCTGCACAACACTTTGAATATACTTGAATTGACAACAATGTGACAAGACGCTTTGCGGCCTCCAACGCAGGCGCTCGGGAGAGCGAAATGGATATGGATCCAATGATTGAGAGCGGCAAGGTGGTGCTACGCCTCGCCGCGACGCTGGACCTCCGGAACGTCTTTTCCGACCTGCCTCCGAGGCACGGCGCCGGGGGGTAGGTAGTGAGTGGAAAACGTGTCAGACAGCGCAAGGTAATGTACAAAGATGCCCCATCTAGCCATGCGTATTTTATCCGGCGCATCCGAGTCCAGCTTCTCTCATCTCAACATGTACGACAGATTGGGCAGACCCCTTAACACGCTTTCTACAATCTCGTCGTCGCGGTGGTGACCGATGTCGACTGGCGTGGGCAGAACAAAAGGATGACTCTTCATCGACTCCCGTGGCGTGTGCTCGTCCTTGAAAACTCCCAGGCCATGCCACGAATTTGGGTCCACGGCAGACCCCTCATAGCCATCAGACAGAACAAAAGGATGACTCTTCATCGACTCCCGTGGCGTGTACTCGTCCTTGAAAACTCCCAGGCCATGCCACGAATTTGGGTCCACGGCAGACCCCTCATAGCCATCAGACGAATCGAAGGCGCGACCCAAAAGACGTGAGCTGAACTCGGGTGATGGAGATGCGAGACCCGTAAACCCGTAACTAGTAAGACCTGGTGTTGCACAGGATGCATTGATGCTGGACGGTCGAGGATGGGTGAGCCCGTTGTTGGCATTACGGAACAAAGTCCCTGTATCTACCGTTGGAGAAGACACCATCTCACCCCAGTCGTCTTGGTCCTCGTCCTCGTCATCCGATGAAGATGCTAGCTCGGACAGGCGCTGGCTGTGGCGAGGAGCCCCATGCGAGCACGTCTTCGGCGTTGGCGTCGGCGTTGGCGTCGGCGTTGGCGTTGGCGTTGGCATTGGCATTGGCGGCCGCTCCAGCATCGTCGGAGGCGACGGTCCGGCATGCCACTCTGACGAGAAGCCCGTCGGCACGGCAGGCGACGTGGCTGTGTCTTGAATTTGAATTCGAGGAGTAGCGGAGGCTTGTCTTGTATGAGATTTGCCCCTTTTCCGGGAGAGCAGCTCGCCGATTTGCACGCCCGGTGCCTCCAAGTCCCAGTTGAACATGCTGGCGCCGGCATGGCCTAGCCTCCTTCCAAGGAGGACGCGACCTCCCAGGGAGTCCTCTTGCATCCATCGTCGGACAGTTGTGAGGACGTCTTTGCGAGTGTGTGAATTTTTCCACGACACGCGGACATGGGTTCCATCGTCGCCGCCGCCGCCGTGGTTTTGCTTTCCGATGGAGCCCAAGCGCGAAATGCGATGCCAGGCTTTCCGCTGGGCTATGGATGTAAAGGTGTCATGGATGATTGCGTCGGGGAGACTCTCGGGTCGAACCGAGGATGGCCGGGTTCCGGGAAAGAGGTCCTCCAGATGAGAGAGGTCGATGGGGTAATGTGGCAGAGCAGCCGTCATCTGGGGTGCCGGACCCTCCCGATGTAATGATGCTCCTCTGCTCTCCTCGGCACCATCATCTGACGATACCTTGGCCGGAGCCATGTCCAAGCTCGACATTCCCTTGGCCATGCCATCATACTTCTCCACAAGCTCCTGGACCTTTGAAGGCTGCATATTGCCCACTTGCCGCCCTTCATCACCAACTGGTGGCTCCGATCCCCGAAGCTCTGGCGATTCGCATCTCTGCCCATGGTCTCCTTTCAAAGCCTCTCCCTCTTCGCGGTCGCTAGGCCATGCACCATTACTATGCGCACCATCACCCACTCCACTCGTGAGATTCGGCAGTGACAGCGGCACGGAATCAAAATCACCGATCCTACCCTCCATCCCACCACGTATCGTCGTCTCCGCTCCCAGCTCATGGTCCGCTGTAGTCTCCCCCCAGCCGGGGCTCTCCCCTTCCTCTCCCCGATCCTCGTCGTTCCATCCTACCCATGAATCGTCGTCGCGGCCGCTACTACGACGGGCTCGACCCCACGGCCAAGGGGAGCGCGAACGCGACTCTTTGCATGGTGTGCTTCCAGAATGGACTTGTTTCCGTTCGGGCGGCAAGTCTGTTGTCCAGGGGGAGGTCCATGGGTCGTCCTCCATGCCGAGCGAGGGTGGGCTATTGCGATTTGAACCTGAACCCAATCATTGCTGTTCATGCCAAGGGAAAAGCAAACACTGTTGGTTCAGCAGAATGGCCGAGCTCGAGCGAGGACCCGTCCTGTCCGCGAGCTTGAGATTGTCTGTTCACGACAGACGCTGGCGCAATCGTCTCGGTCGCTTCGGGTGTCTCGTTTGAGAAGAGCTGCCCGCGGATGGGGACTGGGATTGGGATTGGGAATTCGGAACGGTGGTTGAGATGTCGCAGTAGTGCATTTGTGCAGTTGTGGGAAACGGAGAATCTGGACAGAAGAAGACGGAGTAAATCGGTGGCAGCAGCTCTGGCTTGCGGCTGGGGTTGGGTGGGTTGCTGGCAGGGGTCCGAACCGTTCCGACTGTCGGTCACGGCGGTGGAGTCTTCAAGCCCCGCAATCACCGCCGCTATGTACATACGTACACATGCACGCCATAAACGCAATGTAAATATCCCGTGTAATACTCCCTACATCATCAGTAACAGCAATAGCCATCTCTCATTTTATTGCCTACAATCGGTCGGTCACTTGGACTTGATGCCAGCCCCCTTCTCTTCTAGCAAATGTATGTATGTAGATGGGTAAAATGTAACAGGACCTGCTTGGGGGGCCAGAGGAAGAATCGTAAACAAATGCCAGCCAAGTTGCTCCTCGCTAAATAGACACCGCCGTCGTCGCGAAAGGAAAGAGAAGGATAGGGAGGCTTCGACCCGAGCCATCTGACTGATTCGGGCTTACCACTTTCATAGCACGATTTCGTGACCCGGCTTGAGGTCCCACTCCTTTGATCGTCCGGCCCCCTTCTTCTCGGCAACATGTTCCAGTGTGTTCTTTACCTCGGCGCGAGATACACTATCCCGAAATCGGTGGAAGATGAAGTCAATGATGCCGACCTTGGAGAGGGCCTTGTTATCGAGGATAGCCTGTTTCACGTCATTCATGAGCTCGGCCTTGACTAGCTTGGCAGCCGCCGCCGCCGCCGCCGCCGCATTGCCTGCCTCGCCAGTCAGTGCCGCGAAAGCATCGGTGGGTGCTGGAGGAGGTGGCATCTTGTTGTCCTTTGAATTTATCAATGGTGCCGGCGGTTTGGCCTTCGTCTCTGGTTCCCAATACTGGGTGGATAATGGATCAATGCCCCAGGTGTGTTCCAGTCCCTCTGAGATGCCGCGTTAGCTCCGTTTTGTGTAGTTCCCATAGCAACAATGAGCAAGTCTTACCATGCATAAACTCCATCTTGTGTTCATAAGCAGTACGGCTAGGTCCAAGACGGAGATGGTTCTCGAAACAGATGCCCGTGCTTTCGGGCTCCATTGCACTGCCGAATATCCGTCTTGATGGACCGGCATCTTCCGTATCATCCAGAAAACCATCCATGTCATCCTCATCATTGAGCTCTTCGTCATCGCCATCGTCCAGGTCAACGTCTTCTCCTTCTTCCTCCTGCCACTCGGCTTCCGAGTCGTAATCATAAGCAAGTGGCAGGCGGCGGCCTATCGGTTTGCGGGCAAGCTTGTTGATGATATCGCGCCCTAAAGCAAACGGCTTTAGAGTAACTGTGCCATAGTATGGAGGACGGACGTCCTGGGAGAATGCAATAATCTTCTGTGGGATGCGGGCTAGCTTCATTTGTGCCCCCTCGGCTATGCCACCGGGACCGCCTGCGCTCGAAGCTGTTTCCATAATGTGTTTGACAGGATGATGGATTTTGCCCCGCCGCCTCGAGGGCTTGAAGGGAAGACACAAATGCTCCACTGCATTAAATGGTGGGATTTTCCCTTGACCCTCGCCCTGATCGTCTTGCTGTCTGGTGACGAACTCATCAAGCATCCGTGACTTGGCTTCTTTGATTTCTTGATCCACCTGTGTGGCGCAATGAGCCAGGCGGGTATTTTCTCGAACGAAAAACGGCTTAAAGAGCTTATCGTATTCGGTTTCCACGGGTTTGGCGTCTTTGACGGGGCTGACCACATCAGAAACACCATCGCCGTCTGCCTTTGGAGTTCTGGGAATCTTGAAAAACGCGTTGAGCTTTTGCTGGCTCCGGGCCTTCCTGTCCTTTTCTTCCTGAATGCGCCGCTGTTCCTCCTCCTTCTTCCGCTTCTTCTCATCGCGCTGCTCGGCCCTGAGTCGATCCTCTTCTTCCTTTTGCTTGCGTTTTTCTTCGCGTTCCTTAGCCCGAGCCGCCTTTTCCTCTTCTTGTCTCGCCCTCTCTGCAGCCTTCTTATTAGCCTGCTCCTCACGCTCCCTCCTCTTCTCCGCCAGCTCCTTCTCCTTGGTTTCCTTTTCCTCGGCCGAAAGGCGCTTACGTTTTCGGGCGGGTCCCTTTTGGGCTGTCAATGACGAGGATTGGGCGGTAGAGCTCGGCGACATGGCGACAAGAGCATTATTGCCGTCCGATGGGTTGCCAGACTTGACTTTGGTGGGTGTGAGTGGAGAGGGAGAGTTGCGCGTTGGAGTGCTGCTACCAGCTTCAGTGAGTGCTGGGGAGCCGAATCCGTTTGGCGATGATTGAACATCGGATTGAACTCGCGGGGGCAGCACTATAATAGAAAAGGTTAACGCTGTGTGACAGCCGGCGTGAATTGTCCTGAAGGGTGCTCACAGCTGTCACCGGATGGCAGTATAGAAGCCACCTTGGGTATCTTGGCATCCGCATCCTCATCCATCTTCAATAGGTCTCCTGCATACTCATCATGACTTCGTTTCCGTCCTATCGAATCCATTTCCTGCACATTTGGTGACATCTCAAATAGGGGGGGCATCGGGAAAGCCTCTATTCGTCGAGCGCCAGCCTAACCAGGAATATATTCTCAATCGACAGATGGGGTGGATGACGGAGGAATGACAAATTCAATGACGGTGTGTGCTGTTTCTCGATAGTATGACTACCTGTCGGGGCACAGAATTGTCTGCATCGAACTCGGTGCTGAAAGAACGAACCAGCAACGTCGCACGCGTTTCGGTTGAATCAAGTAGTGAACGATCTTGCACTAATAATTAACTACTGCAAACAGTTGTGAAAGTGAGACGGCAGGTTCCCTCAATTCGTGATGCGTACTCCGTACTCCGTACAAATGGGGGAAATGGAGGGAAGATGGTGATGCTGCCAAACTGGCTTCAGAGCGCACTTGTTGGAAGGGAAAGACACAAACGCGGCGCGTGAATTTGGCGCCTGCGATCTGGTGGCCAAGACTCTTGTCTGTACAGTTCTGTACAATATGTACAGTGTATACCCACTGTATATAAGTTGGGACGCGTCAAAGGGTCCTTGAGGGATGGAAGGACCCACGTCGTGTGCCGCCTTTAACCATGTCGGAGCACGTTCACGGGTGATCCTCGGTGCACAGATGAGAGGAGAAACAAAAATTGAGCTTCACGTGCCGTCACTCTGGGATAGCCCCTCGCTAAGCTGTGTTAGGTCAGCACGTGGCTTGGCAAACGTCACAGAGGCCCATCCAGCAAGCAACGTTGCAACCATGATAGCGCCAGCAGCTAGCGTCGAGCGAACTCTTCCAACATGTTCTCGGAGGATATCAAATGCCCGAAACTGATAACTCACGAAGCGACCGAACTGCTGCATCATCAAATGTCCCGTGTTCTCTCGCAATGACCCCATAAAGAAACTTCACAACGAGGCTGATTGAGGAGAGCTATTGTCACGTACAGAGGAGGCCAGCTAGTCGAGTCGTGAATAGAGATGCCAATCATTTCGAGGCCAAACAAAGTTTCACGCGAAGAGAACAGCTCAATTGCCCCATTAAAGATCGGTTGGGTGGTGATCTAATTGCTCGCCATCTCTCATGTTGTGTTGTTATCATGGCTACATGTGCCTCTTCATTGGCGACCCGACTCAGTTGTGTTGCCAATGTCATCAAACACCCGCTTTTCCTTGTCTCGCTGTACATAGGATAACAAAAATAAATTGCTTGTAGAAACAGAAACAGCCTTTTGCCACCGCACAGCAGCAACAAGTACCGCACAGCATTAGCGAGAGTGAATATAGTAAAGAGAAAAAGGGTCTACTACATAAAACTGTTGGTTGGTATCGACACACGAAAAGAAGATGGAATGTAGAACAACAGATTGAAATTGCATCCTGCCGCAAGTTCCGGAGTCATGCATCCTGGGTGATTCGAAAACGACCGAAAATTAGGCCTTGGGACGTGAACAAAAGTGAGCGGCTGAGAACTCCCGAGTTTACGAAAACGTGTAGAAAACTTTTGAAGGAAAATCCCTGGTGACTCCTTTCCTTAATCGGGATTGGCAATGTAGAGGCGGCCGGAGGTGAGGGTTGCGGTCCTCTCGTCGACACTACCTCTTCGCTTGAGCTCTTCGGCGCTCTTGACGCTCTTCTCTCTGGTCAAAGCCGAGTTCTTTTGCGAGTTGACAGCCACCTTGGGAGCGATGCCGAGCTCTCCAACATTATCAGCTCGCTCGCCGCTGCCAACACTGCTCGAACTCTGGGCCCGTCCTGAAGCAGAATCGTCCATGGGTTTACTTGGTTCCTCTGGATGGTCCGCCAGACTGCCTGTTCGCTCCGGAGTATCACCCGGACTTCGCCGTTGCTGGGATCCAGACGCAACAGAGCCAGCTGAGGCCCGATACTGCACGCCTCGTCTACCACTTCCGATGCTGCTTCGGCCGCTGCTTCCAGTCCGACGATGATGCGCCCGAGACATAGTCTGCGCATCATCCTCGTCGCTACTTCCCCCCTCTACTTCGGTGGCACTGAGACGCAATGGCACGCCGCCGACGCCGACGTGATTGGTGTCTCCCGGTGCGTATCCCACGACGGGGTTCTTGCCGTGGTGTCTGATTTTGGCAGCAACCTTGCCTGTGGCGCTAATACCGGTGTTGCTGCGGCTGCCAACAACGGCACCACGGCCACCTCCCACGACTTCGAGGTTTGCGCGCATCTTGGCTGCCCTCTGTTGGGCCGTGGCACGCGGGTCTTCATACTGCGCGCGATCGCACCAGACCGTGGCTTTTTGCCTGCGGAGAAGCGCTACATAGCCAGATGGCTGTGGGATGGTTCCCCCAGAGCGGCTGGAGATGGAACGGCGAAGGTCTGTCGAAGACGAGGTGCGGTAGGCAGCAGGAGGCTGCATGCTCGAGGTGGTGCTGAAGGTTGTGACGGACGGGGAGCGGCGAGAATGATGTATGTGGGGAGGCACAGCTTGGGGATATTGAGAGCCAGCTTGTTGTTGATGAAGGTGATGTTGCTGCTGCTGCTGCTGCTGCTGCTGTGGACGTTGCTTTTGATCTTGTTGCTGCGAAACGGGAAACGTATTCGAGGAGGTGGTTCGGGACCGCGAGTGGCCGTAGACGTTCGCTTGATTCATGGGTCTAGAAATCGCATGTGCTTCCAACATTGTCAAGGTGGGAGCCAAACCCAAAGCTGATGGACTAGACCAGTTAAGATCTTCTCTTCGTATTGGAGGAAGAAAAAAAAAAAGGACTCTCCGTCTCTGGTTTTCCTCGCTGACTTCGAATTCAAGTTTAAAAAAAAAAAAATTGACACGGGGTTTCTGATGTCCTCCCTTTGTTTCTCCAGGTCAAGTCTAGTAGTGATTGCGTTCAAGCGTCGGTATTGGCAGCGGAAGGGGCTTTGGGTCAACCTGAAACCCTCTGGGCTCGCCCTTTCTTTGTCTTTGCTGGCAACTTGAGGCCTGCGACGACGAAAAGTCTTGGGGCGGACGAGAGTCGCCCGTTAGAGGGGCAAGTTGAAGCAAGTCGGCGGACAAGAAGGAGAAGAAGAAGAACAAAGTGCACCGTCTATGTCGAAAGAAAAGACGAATACTCAAGGGGGTCCGCTCTATATGGCCAAGACGGACAAGACGGGCAAGCTGGGCGGGCGTGCAGAGTCAGGACGGGACGTGCGAAGCGTTTGACGAGAGAGCGGAGGGAGGAATGGAAAGATGAAGAAACGGCGTGCAAGTGTCTGCACTGACTTGGCCTTGGTCTGGCCTAACTACTAGCATTGGGTCATTTTGGCGCGCACACAGGCGCACACAGGCACACCGGCTATCTCTATCGGAAAGTTGACTGGGGTCAACCTGCCAACGCTAGGAACGCCCAAGGCCAGTGGGGAATGGGGGGCTGAACATTGAAGGTGACAAGAGGGGCCATTGAATGTTGCAAGTATTATTTATTTTATTTATTAGTGAGCTGGACCAGAACCTATCCATATCTTCTTATATTCTCTTCCATAAAACTACCTGTGTACGGAGTACCTTTTTTTCACATTTCCTCCGATATGAGGTTCGTATAATAAATCCATACGACTGGCTGCATGCATGATTGAAGAATCGTAACTGTACAATGCTTATGCTTACTCACTCGGGGCCTCGCCGCCTCGGCGCGGCCAAGACTCGCTCGCTGCACCAAGCAAGCTAGTAGAAACGAGGATTCCAGGGCGCGACTTTCCGACCGGCACAGCAACCAGTACATACGGAGGGAGTACATACGGCTGGGAGCTCCGGTTCTCAACGCTGCCGAAGCCGGCATTTCAGCTGAATGAATCAATTGATGGCTGGCCCTACCTAATAGTAATGTAATAGCTGTCTGTGACGAGAGAGAGCAATGTTCACGTCAATTGGGATGTTGGGATGTTGGGATGTGGATCCACATCCGTCACTGGTCACATCGAGAGGTGCAGGCAGTCTCGGGAACACAACAAAAACCAGCCCAGTGCGCCGTCTACGGCTGGCGGGCACGGAACCTGGCTCACGAATCGGGTCCAATCGGATAAAAGTGGATTAGAGGGACATTTACGTGTACGTTAAATTCCATAAAGCAATTATCCTTTACATCGCTATACATCGCTATACATGTATTACACTTATTGATTATTCTAATAAGGAATAATCGTGCCACGCCCCACTTCCTTTGGCAGTCGGGGAACCCCAACCACCAAAGGTGGTGCTTATCACCACAACAGACTAAGGCTGTGATCCACGAGCCGGTGCAAACTTTGCGCGAGTGCAAAATGCATGTAAACGGACGCGCTAGCCATTTTCGTCACCCAGATTGCATAGAAATTTATAGAACTTTGTCTAAATTGCATAAACACCACCTCCCCCCCTATTTATAATATATCTTTTTAACCAGGGCCGCGTAAATGCTTGTAATAGGATTAGATACTAAGAATAAAGCAAATTCTACTAATTTTTAGGAATAAACCATACACTTTACATAGTCCCCTTATAAAGTTTACACTAGCATAAAGTTTACACCTAGGCACAAGCTATAACAATGTTTCTTAGGGTTAATAGCCTTATAATTAACTAATTTATTATAGATAAAGACGCTAAGGATAACCTTTAGCTTACAATATTAATTTTATAGTGTTACTAAAGGCTAGGATTGCTGCAAAGAGCCCTGTATAGGCTATATTAGCGCCTCTATAAGCATATTAATTATAACACTCTTATTAATACCCTCCTAGGCCTTAAAGGTGCCTGTATATTACTAATAGTATTATAAGATTACTGTAAAGAGCTTCTTTAATAATTATTAGATAAGCAATTTATATACCTCTTTCGGATGCTAAAGGAGACCTTCTTTAAGCTCTATAACTGGCTTTATATTAATGCCTTAGCAGGCTCTTTATAATATTAATTAATTAAGCAAAAGCTAATTATCTTCTTATAGATTTATGCATATAATAAGCCATAGAGGAATATAGGGTATTAATTTTTACTATCCTAATCGTTAGTATCTTGAATTTTTTATAAGCTTATTAATCTAATAAGGTATTTATATATAATCTTTGTTTACTAGCTAAAGCTAGAGTTAGTCTTGCTATTTATAGAGCTAAACGAGAAGTTCCTTTAATTTAATAGTGCTATTAGCGTTATTAATAGCATATATATTCCGGCCTATATTCCACTAAATTAGTAATAGAGATACTAGTTAAGGAAGAATAATATCTTATAAAATATGCTAGTAGCTATAAGCTTTAAGGGATTATTCCTTTATATACTAGCAGGCGCTAAAGGTTCTATTAATAATAGTACCTTAATATAGATAGCGTTTATAAAGTCTTTTGCAATCCCTAAAGGCTGATTTTATCTTAGTAACACAGGATTTAGCATATATTATAGCCTAATCACGCCTTTCTTAAGGGTTTAATATTATTTATAAGACTAGAAAGATGCTTATAAGCACCTAAATAATAAGAAGGAGCTCTTTAACTTCTAGCACGCATAATTACAAACAGTTATAAAGCGTGTTTTTAGGTAATATAAGCAAAAGTGAAAGATAATTCGCTATAGCGCTGCTAAATATAACTTTCTTATGTAGATTAAGATTATTTATGCTATTACTAGCCTCTTTAACTTTATTAAATTAGGTAGGAAGGAGCTATATAACTTTAAAGCGAAAGAGATAGAATTATTACCTAAAGATAAGCGTAAAGCGCTTAAATTAGCTACTGCATAGGCATCTTTGCTTATTATAGGCCTTATAGGCTATTAGGTTCGAAAAAGGATAGCGTAGTAGCTTTAGATAGATTATTAAAGTAGTAATTTCGATAAAAAGATATACATTTAATGAATTTAATAGCGTTAATAATGAAATTCTAGCTAATGTAATAATAATATTATAGGTTAAAAGGTGATAATATGCACGTGCCTATAGACCTTCTTAAAAGCCTTACTTTTACGTATATACTAGATAGTATTAACACTAAAATTTAACTTAATCTACGCTTGCTTTGCCTCCTTTAATAATAATAAGTTCTAAATTAGAGGATTTAGTTAATCTTACTTTAACCATAATATAACCCTAATAATTATGCTTATTCTAAAGTCTTTACTATATAATTAACAGTCCTTAACTGCCCTCTTAATATTATTAGCCCCTATAGCTCTTTAAGTAATAACATACCTCTTTAAGCCCTGTATTTAAGGCCTAAGGATATTAGATACCACGTCTAAGAGCTCTTTTGCCTATGCTATAGCCCTATACTTCTATAAACTTTATGGCAATAAATTTAGCTATACTCTATTAGGCATAGCCCTAGCAGAGCTTAGTTATAAGCGCTATAGGTTTAGCATTAAGGAAATAGCTATATTATTAGTGCTCTGCTCTATAATATTGCTTAGAGGCTAACTTTAAGGCTATTAATTATTCTTAACTTTAAAGGAATCTTTATTATTAAGGAGCTTAATAATACCGTAAGCCTTGTTATTAGGGCGTTATATATTAGTAATCCCTTTTTAATAATTAATTTTATTATCTTTAGACTTATTAGAGCTCTCTTCTAATATCTCTACTCATTCCCTTATGGCAGTAGCAAAGCCTTTAATATCTTAAGCTTTAATAACTATATTACTAGCTTTATAGTCTCCTAAGAAGATCTCTGCCTACTCCTCTCTTTTAATAGCTTAACTTATAATAAGAGGCTTTATTATAATAAATTTGCTAAACCTTCTATAAGTCTTAATAATATATTTAGCGGTTTGCTTGCTTATTTAAAGCTACCTAGTCTCTTTATTATATATTATGCTAAACCTCTTCTCTATAGCGCGAAAAGCATGCTAAATGCCCTTTAGCTACTTATATTAGTTCTTAATAGCATTTAAAGACTACTAATATAGTAGGAATTTCCTTAATATTATAGGAATAAAGCTTTTAAGGATATCTTAAATAATATTAGCCTTATTGCTATTAAGCTATTGCTTGCGGCAAGCTTTAAGCAGTAATTTAAGCAAGTAAAGGGTTTTATTATTAGACTAACAAATTTAGGGGGGGAAGGATGCCTATAATTAGGTGCTCTAGGACATAGTCGCGATAGGTATTCAAATTATATAATATTTGCTAGTAAATTACAATAGGACTATAATATTAAAGCTATAGAGGGAAAGAGCTACTATCGCAATGACTCCCTTATGTAAAGGCGGTGAAAAAACGCCTCTAAAGTGGGCCACGACGGTATAAAGTAGCCGCCCTATATAAATCCACATACAACTTGTACCGCGAAAAGTCGGTGCAAAGTTTGCACCGGCTTGTGGATCACAGCCTAATCACCACAACAGACTAATCACCACAACAGACTAATCACCACAACAGACTAATCACCACAACAGACTAATCACCACAACAGACTAATCACCACAACAGACTAATCACCACAACAGACTAATCACCACAACAGACTAATCACCACAACGGACCACTTTAACAGTAGAACGCGTTTAACCGCGAATCCTACTATAATTCACGTTTAAATCATAAAACCTAATATTAAATTACATATTAATAAAGCCCTTACTTATATTAATAATAATCTAAAAGCTAGTATTTAAGCGGTTATGTGTTAATTTAGCATGCTACATAGGCGCCTTATCTAATAATATTAAGGGATTTAACCTAAGAAGGGTTAGCAAGCAAGTAATATAAAGCTTTTAGATAAAAAAGAGGTTATATTATACTGCTATATTAACTAACTTAATAATATAAACCTTATAGTATACCTTAAGTTTATTATAGATACTATAAATTATATTCTAAAGGAGAGAGTATTAATAGATATATTAAGTATTCTATAGGTTATTAGAAAGCTCTAGACTATATACTTTCTAAAGCACTATAGTTATAAGTAATACCTTTAAAAGAAGCTTAACTCTAATTATAAGGTATTAGAAGATCTATAAGTTATTACTTTATACTTTAAGTAACTTTAAGAGGTCCTTAATACTAAGGGCCTTATTCCTAAAGATATCTAGAATATAGATAAGACTAGCTTTTAAATTAGTATAGGAAAAGATTATATAGTTATAATAAAGAGAAAGAGAGTATACCTCTTTTTAATACCTAAAAATTATAAATCTATAACTATAATTAAAGCTATTATAGCTAGTGGCTAAGTTATCCTAGCCTTTCTTATCCTTATAGGTTAAAAGCATATAGAAAGGTAGTATTATATTAAAAAGCTTAATCTATAAATAAAGATAACACTATTATTATTAGGCTATACTAATAATAAGCTTACCTTTAAGTAGTTAAAGCACTTTAATTAATACGCTATATCTATTAGTTAAAAATGCTTACTAATTCTTAATAGCTATAGATTATATTACATGCTTAAATTTATTAAATTCTATAAAGATTATAGTATAATTCCTTTTAGGCTATCTCTATATCTAATATATCTCTTATAACCTCTTAATATTATAGTCTTCTAGCTATTTAAGTATTATTATGCTAAAGCCCTTAATATTATAGTCTATAATAAGGCTATTGTTACGGTGCAGCCCCATAGGGGCCATCGCGGGTGTCTGCGCGCACGTACGGGTGGTGTGCCCGATCCATTGCGCCATAGGCATGGGCAAAAGGATACGTATTGAACAAGTCAACACTTACTTGTTCAATTGACACCTATATTGCTAGGTCTAGGCAAAGCCTAGATCATCACAGCTATAAGTATTATAAAGATTAAATTCCTTAGCTATATTAGAAGTGTTTAAAAATAAGCATTTAAGAAGTCTATAATAATCTTTACTTTTTATAAAACTAGGATTTAGCCTTTTAATTTAAAGGTTATAATTAAAGAGCTTATTAAGTAAGCCCTAGCTACTATTTATATGCCCTCTCTAGACTTATTAATTTATAGATCTTCTAAATTTAAGACCCTAGTTATATTAAGGTAAATTAATAAGGTTACTAATAAGCTTAAGACTATATTATATAAAGATAAGGACCTTAATCCTAAATTTAGCTATAATCTAGGGTATTTTATCTATAGAAGCCTTATTATAGCTATAGAGCTAATCTAAATAAAATAAGACCTTAGGTATATAAAAGTAGCTAAACTAGTATTATAAAACGTAGGGCTATAAAGAATTAATTACTGAAAATAGGTAGTGTGCTTTCTATATATAAAGCTTAAGAGATAGTATATTAAAAAGAGATTAATAATAAGGTATTAGTAAGATATATAGTTAAGGCAGCGGAGGAAAAGGCCTATAGGTATGCAAAATATATGTTTTTTAAAGCTATAAAAGAGGCATGTAAGAAGTATTATAACTATAGCTTAGAACCCCTAGTTATTTATAATAAAAAGGGCCTTTATTATATGCGAAAGGGCTAATAAAGCTATTTTATTGTTAAAGTGGTCCATTGTGGTGATTGGTCCGTTGTGGTGATAGGCACTACCTTTAGTGGTTGGGGTTCCCCGACTGCCAAAGGAAGTGGGGCGTGGCACGATTAAGGAATGCGTACCTAAAATACTACATACACGCGGTCTCTGACCTTGTGGCAGGGGGGGGGCTACGGATGAGGGCCCCATACGGACTAGACCCACAAGGTTTATCACGGCTAAGGAGAAATGCTCGTTCAGCCAGCCAGCCGCCCTGCTCTGTCGGTCCAGGCCCCTACTGGATAGTGAACCGGGCGGTCCGACAAGAACTTGCATTATGATGGACCGGGCTCGTCGTCTCCGTCCTTGCGCGCACCTGCACGTTCCGGTCCAATCGATTGCTCAGGCAGTGGGCAGCCATGGAAGAAAAAAAAAAAAAAAAAAAAAAAAAAGAGAGAGAGAAAAAAAAAACCCCCTTCTGGTTGCTAGTGGGGTCACTGAGTGCACTGTGTAGTAGCACAGTATGCATGCACGGAGTACTCCGTAATAGTTAGGATAGTTACATGTAGGTAGGCCAAAAGCGCCCTGATCAGGCCAGCTTCTGGATATGGATATCACCTCGCTAGACACCACCCAGGGAAAGAGAAAAGAGACTTTGCCCAGCTACCAGGCCAGATGAGTATGTACATAGTGAGATCCGAGGTCCATCTGGCAGCAAATGGAGTACATACACCACCCACCCCCCTGACGCATACAGTGCTGAGCACTTTCACAACACCAACGGCGCTGTTAATACCGACTCCGACTCAATCGTGCAGCCAAAAACAAGGGAGCACGCTGTTTGGTTGTCTGGCTGTCTGGCTGTCTGGCTTGTCCCCATCCCTCCCGCAGGAAAGCTTCACCTGCATGCGGCCAGAAGCACAAAACCCCGCCTGGGAAGAGACACGCATATGCAAGCTGCGGACCTTGTTGTCCAAGGAATAGATGGGCCGACTGGTGAGTCTATAGAGACCGGACTCCTGGATAATATGACAGTCGCACCTTGTTGTTTTGTTCATATTATGCCACCACACACACTATTTGCTCAACCGGGCTATCCGGCATCGCCCATTCCGAACGTACATACTCCGTACAGTCAATCTATCCATCGTGCCATATCAAAGGGGACAAGCTTATCCCTGTAAACTCATCAAGCTTGCTCTGTCTGCTGGTCTTCGGTAAAAGAACCGTTTTCAGTATTATGCATTGACATGGTTGCTGCCCGGCACCTGCGCCCGTCGAAAAGAAAAAAAGGCGCCGCCTGCTAATAAGCGGGATGTGCCTCAAACGGTAAGCGGAAAGATAAATTGGACAAGGATGTTGCTAAATCTAGGCCATGCCAATGCTGCCTAATATATGTACGGAGTACATAATAGTGCTTCCTGCTGGTATCCTTCCTTGTCTTGGATTAATCCGTACGAAGGCATTCACTCGCGCTCATCAGGTTCTTGGGCATTGACGGGACTTTTGCTTGAGCGTGGGATTATTTTTATTCGACAGGAAAGCAGACGGACGCATCGGGCGCCAATCAATCAACCCCATTAATTAAACATTTTTCAAAGTCCGATCAGTCTCCGAAGTAACAACCATTTGTTGTAGGAATCAAAATGGATTCTTTTTAGGTATGTTCCCGTCTACTTCGGCGCGGGCGAAACGGAACCTTGTGTCACACTGCTGCTAAGAAGCCATCATTCGGGGATAACGGTCGACATGGTTAACATAAGCCGAACGTCGTTGCTTCTCGTCGCATATTTTCCAAAAGATGCCGCACCCACACGTGAATGACGTTATGCCCTCATTGCGGGACAATCTGCGGCAGGCTATCTCGTACAGGAGCACAATTACCAGTTGGCGATTGGGGTGCTCACACTAGCCCAGCTAGTCTCTACACTGAAAAAAAAAAAAAAAAAAAAATTGCTTGATGAGCATTACGGGTCCAACACACACAACGTTGGCTGTTAACGCGTATTCATCCTTCAATAAGCGCGGAAACTCTAAATTGCCCTTTAACCAGATCCTCGGGAATCAAGGCAGCTGAATATTGAGTTTATAAAGCAGACTTCGGCGGCATGGGCGAGTAACGTACCAAAGTCCAGCCTTCGCTAGCGCCATTCCGCCCAAAGCCTGTGCATGTTTTCCATGAGCATTGCCTGGCAGACAAGAAAAACTTGAATCTTCCAGCTCGTATGCAACTCCACTGGGTTGAACCGCGATGCATCATGACATGACGCAACGCAAGCTCGGTGAGCGAAGGGTTTCGTGGTCCTGCTGCGTCGTTGGGTTGATATCAACGATCAAGATGCGCTGTAACAAATCGTGGTATTAAACCCTGGAACATGCGACCTCAAACGACTACACCGATCTCGATCATGCTTGGTGGATTGGGGGATCAATGCCAAACGTGGGAGACTTGTCCTTCGGAACGATGGGAGCTGTTGTTGTTATTTCCCCTCTTGGGCCTGGCACGTCTATTGAGAGCCCCTGCTGTGCTGGTCTTGGAGTAAAGTATCCGGCGCCCGGGTTGGACAACAACAGCAATTTTTGTTGGCTGAGAGTGTGGACTGGGTGTGGAAAAAGCCGAGGTTCCTCGCATTCTCAAATGTTGATGGCCGAGGCAAGGAAACAGTTTTGGATGCGCAACAAGGGTAAGCGTTTTCTTCGTGCGAACTGTACTCCATAGGATGGCAAACTTGTCAAGTGTACGCAGGAGTGGAGCTAATTTCTCAATGAAATAAATCCATTACAGACAAGACCAGTGCTCCATTTTCCAAGCTCAATCCATCGGTGTCGAACCATCATCATCCGGGACAAACACCTCGTTGCCAGCCGCCCACGGTGCCATGACACTCTAATGCTCACATCCTTCAGCAGCCGCACAAGACAGCAAAGTTCTGCCGTTGATATCCTTGGCGCTGGCTCCTATCCGGCCAGATTGTATCATGGCGACCGAGGCTGCCCTTGAGTTGCTCTCCTGCGCATGTAACACGGCCATTCGGCCAGTGGTTGGGTGCTTGGCATCCAAATCTAGTTCTTTGACCTCGAGAGGGGCTTTGACAACCTCGACATTGCACTGTTCGATTGCATCCAGCAACGCTGTCATGCCTGTGTTATCTCGGCCATTGATATCGCATATCCTGCGGTCGAGTCATATCTTTGCAGCAGCGTATGCATTTGTATGGGCTGCAACATGGAGAAGGGGCTTCTTCCTTCGTCGTCTCTAATGCTGCCGTCAAACTTTTGGCGAGTCCAGCAGCGTGGCAAGGATGTCTAGGTCCTCCTGTCGGACGAGGACGACATTGTAGACCAGCGTGCATCCTTGATGGTCCCGGCAATCGTCCAACAATTCATCACAGGCTTATAAGAGTTTCAAAGTCTTGACTTTGCTCAGACGTTTCCCAACAAAAACGCGACTATATTAGTGTCCACAGCGGCGGTTCAGGGTGTGTCTCGGTCAGAGTGACTAGGCCAGACTTATTGCAAGAGTGCCTCACCAAAGTCGTAGCTACACGAATCCAGGGCCCGGCTGAGCACCGAACGGTGGCAAAAAGGTATCCCTGACGTTGTGATCCAGAGTGCCCGCAGCTCGAAGCATCTTATATACGGCTGTGGTTGCCGTTGGTCGCAGCCCATAGGAGCGGTGTCTCTCCTCGGTTGTTTCTCACGTTCGGTTGACATTGTTCATGCGCAACAAGCAGTTTCGTCATCTCAAGAACCCGTTGGCACGCCCGATGCAATGGTGCATTGCCAGAGACGTCCTGGCAGTTGATGCCGACTTTCTTTGCAGCCTGTAGGTAGCGTCTTGACCACAGCGGCGTAACTGTTGTCGACAGCCCACCGCGAGGACTTTTCACAGACACACACGACTCGAAGAATTGGGGTCCGCGCCGCAGCCATCAACGAGGTGCTTGCTTGACTACGTCGTCGGGGCCATGCCTGGCAGCTGAACAGAGCCGGGTGAGTCGCGGGGTGAGTCGCGGGGTGAATCCCAACTCTTCGTCCGCAGCATCAGCCTCTGCGCCTGGGACCTCGACCAGATTCTGGAGGAAGAGAGGTGTGGGTTAAGAATGGAATGGACGCGTTTGTTGCTGAGGACGAGGGACAGGAGGCCCGGGCCCCTTCACGAGGCCGAGTGGCCCGCGATGAGTTGTAGAACTTGTAGCAGAGGCGTTTTGATGCAGGTTTGTTTGTTGTGCATGATAAACCAGGGGTGCGGGAAATGGGGAAAAGGGAAAAGAGGGGCGGCATGAAGGCATGACGCTGATGGATTGATTGATTGATTGATTGCTCACCAGCATCAACAATCAAGAGGCGTCGTCCACAACGGGGGAGTTTGGCCCCCCCCCTGTTTTTTTTTTTTTAGTACATACATAGCAGTCCGGAGTCTCTTTATCCAATGGGACAATTTAACGCATCCGGATGTACGCGTAGAACAACCGACCGCAGTAATATTTAATTCCCGGTGTGACGCGCGATGTGACCCAGCAAGCTTCGAGGCTGCCCAGTGCCGGGGCCAGGGCCGGATCCAACCTTGCATGTGAAGAGAATGAACGCTTTCAGCGCGACAAACGTTGAAGCAGCCCACCGCCCACCAGGCAGACAGACGTTGAGATTGGGCGGTGCCGGAGCGCAGTCAGTGGCGGGGACCGACCCGAGCTGCTGTAGACGCTGTAGACAGTGTAGACAGTGAGAGAGACACTAAAAGACATTAGTGATCAGTGATCAGTGATCAGTGGAACGGCAGAGCACGTATAGTAGTAGCACGTTGCTCAACTCTCGCCTCTGACAGGTCGAGGTCCCGCCTGTTTGTTCCACTTCAACTTCATCCTCATCGTTCGTCGGCATGCCAGTCAGTCCGTGGTCATCTTGATCCAAGTTGCACAACCCACCCGCCCGGGTCACCACAACAAACAAATCTGTTCCTGATTCCGCTCTGCAACAGACTGTAACAGACTGTGACAGACTGCGGTATCAGCCTCCAGCGAGTCCAGCCTCTCCCCAATGCACATGCGCAGGCAACGAACCTCAAGTCTGTTGGGGGCTGCGCCGCAGCTGAGACGGCGGCCATGAAGTTTGCGAAGGAGCTCGAGAGAGATGCCGTCCCAGGTGAGAATCCTCCATTCTTGTTGTCAATTTTCTGTCAGCTCGCTTGGACGATTGGATGATAGAAGGCGAAATGAGAATTTTGGACGATATTTTTGCTGCCTTCTAGAAGTCGAAACCTCAGCAGCGCCACCGACTTTTTTCTTTTTTTCTTTCTTCTTCCCGCCCCCTCCCCCCCCCCCCCCCCCAAAAAAAAAAAAAATTGCATCCTATCTTCTTCGATTGGTGGCTTAATCATTCGGTCAACTATTGCTAACCAGCTCACAGAATGGCGCATCAAGTACCTCAACTACAAGGCCGGCAAGAAATACGTCAAAGCTGTTTCGAGAGCCATCAACAAAACGCCCAGAGGTTTCTCGGACCGCACGCCGTCTCTATTTCGCTCAAGCCAACCTGACAGAACGTCCATCCTGCCATACTCGGCGTCGGGCCCTGCGCCGGCCAGCACTCCCAAGCAGGAAACCGGATCCTCCGTCCCTCAATCAAAGCCAATCGCAGTTGCTGGGAACGCGAGCGAAGACGAGGCACTGAACAATGACGGCAACGGCCTTCAGTACGGAAGCTTTGTGCCTACCCCGCCAGCATATAGTCCCTTCAAAGATCGAATCGACAACAAGAGTCATGATTTCGCGTTGCCGCCACCGGCCATGAAGGCACCAGACTCTCCCGAGCTTACACGACCCACGGAGACGATGGATAGGAGTCGGAATAAATTGCCTTTACAACGCCGCGCTTCTACGTCTACGGCGGCGGAGCCGGTCGCAACAACTCACGAAGCCTCCAGACCATCAAACGTGCCTCGAAGACCGACAGCTGGACCGACAATGAAGGAGTCGCCCTCGCATCTGCGGCGCATCTTGTCGCATGCGCAGAGCCCGATGAAGCGGGACATGTCGAGAATAGATAGTGGCTTGTCTCATTCTGATTTGGTCCGTGAGAGGGAACGAGACTTCTACGAGTTTATGGAATCGGAGCTCGATAAGGTGGAGTCCTTCTATAAACTCAAGGAGTATCAAGCTGGACAGCGGCTTTCACTGCTAAGACAGCAGCTGCACGAAATGCGAAACCGCCGAATCCATGAGATCTCCCACCGTCACGATGCCGACGCTGACGGCGGACAATGCACAGACGCCGAGAATTCCAAGGATAACCTGAATGGGTGGGTGCAACCGATCAAGGCCAGGATGTTTCCGCCAGGACCCAACTCCAAAGCATTGCGAAACATGCCCAAAACACCATTGCTTCCTGCCAGCACGTCTGCCGGCGATGCGACAAGAGACTACAGCCGAAGGCGGCAGAAAGAAGACGTTTCGTATCGAACGGCGAAGCGCAAATTAAAAATGGCACTTCAGGAATTTTACCGAGGCCTCGAACTTCTCAAGTCGTATGCCATACTGAACCGGACGGCTTTCCGCAAGCTGAACAAGAAGTTTGACAAGGCCGCCAATGCTCGCCCACCCCTGAGGTACATGAACGAACGGGTCAACAAGGCTTGGTTTGTCAACAGCGATACGTTGGATGGCTACATCAAGGCGGTCGAGGACTTGTACGCGCGGTACTTTGAGCGAGGCAACCACAAGCTCGCCGCAGGCAAACTGCGGAGTCTCACGAAGAGGTCGACCAGCGAATCAGGCAGTTCGTTCCTAAACGGATTCCTCATCGGGACAGGTCTGATTTTCAATGTTCAAGGCGTCATATATGGCTCGCAGCTACTGCTCGACAGCGACGACACGGTTCGACTCCAGACCGGTTATCTCTTGCAAATCTATGCTGGATACTTTCTCATGCTCTTCATGTTCTCCTTGTTCTGCATCAATTGCTTTATATGGACCAAGAACAAGATCAACTACCCCTTTATATTTGAGTTTGACCAGCGAAGTCATCTTGACTGGAGACGCCTCGCAGAATTCCCCAGCTTCTTCTTACTCTTATTGGGCATCTTCATGTGGATGAACTTCAGCCGATACGGTGCTGGTTGGCTCTACATCTATTACCCCGTATTCTTGATTATCATTACGGCGGCCATTATCTTTTTCCCCGGCCCATATCTGTCTCATAAGAGCCGAAAATGGTTCGCATATGCTCATGTAAGTTTTGATGCCCTCTCTGTCCCTCCGCTTCTTAGGTTTCTAACATGTGGAACGAAAACTCGTAGTGGCGACTCTTGCTGGCCGGCCTGTATCCTGTCGAATTTCGAGATTTTTTCCTGGGCGACATGTACTGTTCATTGACGTACTCCATGGCTGTAAGTCTAGTGCGCGATACTTTTCTTTATATATATATATATATATGGGGCTCCTGAGAATGAATCTCTTGTTTTACTAACAAGACACTGCTCTCTCGCCCAAAGAACATTGAACTGTTCTTTTGTCTGTACGCCAACAAGTGGGACGACCCGCAGCAATGCAATTCCAACCACTCTCGGCTTTTAGGCTTCTTCATGACGCTCCCGCCCATCTGGCGCTTCTTCCAATGCCTTCGCCGATACAACGACACGCGAAACGTGTTTCCCCATCTGGCCAACGGGGGTAAATACATCATGACCATCATCTCCGCCGTGATGCTCTCTCTCTACCGCATGGACAATACCCGCTCCAACCTAGCATTGTACATAGCTTTCTCCGTCATAAACGGCGTCTACGTCTGTATGTAATCTCCCAGTCTTCTCCAACGTTGAACGCACACAAGCTGATCAACCGCCCCCGTTTTCGACGAAAACACATAAAAAACAGCAATCTGGGACCTATTCATGGACTTTTCCCTTCTCCAAACAGATGCCCGGCACTGGGCTCTCCGAGACATTCTAGCTCTCAAGCGCCGGTGGCCATACTACTTCATCATGATTGTCGACCCCATTCTCCGCTTCGCGTGGATCTTTTACGCCATCTTCACGCACAACACGCAGCACTCCACCATAGTCTCCTTTTTCGTATCGTTTGTCGAAATCCTCCGCCGAGGCATGTGGTCTCTTTTCCGTGTCGAAAACGAGCACTGCGCAAACGTCTCCCAGTACAAGGCGTCCCGCGACGTCCCCCTCCCCTACCGCATCGAACCGCTCATGGATCGCGCCACCAGCACCGATAGCCCCGCCGTCATGACGCCCGAGGAGCAGCAAAGACACGACGTCACTCAATCGGCGGGGAGCTCTACCGCCGTGGCCAGTTCGCTCGGGGCACTGCGTCGTCGCGCCGATGCCATTAGCGCGCGGTCCTTTTCCAAGATTCTCGCCGAGGCACACAAGCAGGATTTCGTCAAGAGAAGAAAGCATGGCAAGGGGGAGGCGGAGCAGGCGGATGGGGCAGAAGAGGGAAGTGATGACGATGACGATGACGACGACGACGACGACGACGACGACGAAGAAGAGGCAGCGAGTTTGCTCGAAGCAGGTGAGGCGAGGGAGTTGCGCAAAAGAACAGAGGATGGCGGATGATTTTCAACTTCAATCGTCCCTGCTGTGTGCACGGTGAGGTTTTTTTTTTTTTTTTTTTTTTTTTTTTTTTTTTATCACTTGGTGACGTTGGGAGTAGAGTACAGCAGAATTGGACGGTAGGTATACTTGTAAATAAGGAAGGACCGCGGCGAATTGCTGTATATACATTTAAATGGTTGCGCGCAAGTGGTTTCATAGACTAGACGATGGACAAGAATGGCACAGAGGGTTGGTTCACTGTAGTGTATTTATTGTAGTCTTGTGGAACACCGGATCATATTCCATGGATTTCTTCAATTCTTTCGAGAGAAAAAGATTAACAGCTTGCTGGAATCGAATCCAATTGCAATGACTTTATCAAACCCCGCGGCACGAAATGGCTTATACCCATGCATATGCAGTATTGCTATCCCCAAGACAAGGTGGTACAATGAGCAGGAACAACCACTGTCATGAGATGAGATGCAGGCTCACACCCACTCCCCATCCACCTTCTCCCAGTTGTCGAGGAATCCCTTGAAGAAGTGGACGCCGAGGCCAGGGTCCAACGCACCGGTCGTAGCTCTGATGGAGTGCATGCTCAGCTGGACGAGACCTGCGTCGGCGGCCTTGATGCCCATTGCGCTCGACAGCATGGGGCCCACCGTGCCTCCGCTGCGAGAGTCGTTGCGGATCTGGAAGATCTGCGTCTTGGCCCCAATCATCTCGGCGACCCTGGTCAGAACGGCAGTCGACACGGCGTCCGTGGTCATGTGACCGTTGGAGTCGGCGGCAATGGCAATGCCCACGTTGAGCTGGGGCACGTGCTCGTCGAGGTAGCTTTCCAGGAAGTTGGGGTTCCCGGCGTGCGTGACATCGGCGGAGACGAGGAACGATCGGGCGTACGTCTGGCCGAGAAGACCTGGGCCGTACGAGTCGTGGTTGAGGGCCTCGACGGTGCGTTGGATGACGAGCGGCAGGAAGTTGCCGTGGGCGCCTTGGCGGAGGAGTGAGCCTATTTCCTCGTCGTCGAAGAGTGCGACGAGCTTGATGTAGCCGTCATCCTTGTTGGAGTCTGCGGCGAGGAGACCCATGAGGGCCGACCATGAGCAGAGCTTGTCGTCGATGCGACCCGCCGTGATGAATTCCCTGTCCATGCCCATGGTCTGCGCCGGCTGTGAGTCGTACAACTCGAGCTCCCAGTTGACGATGGAGCTGTACGACGTGATGCCTAGCTCTTTGGCAATGAGCTGAACTAGTCGCCGGGGCTGGGTCGTGACAAAGGCGCCTTCGGGGCCGAGCGGTTCGAGACCATCTTCATCTTGCTGTTTGGACGAGGAGCTCGACTGTAGGCCAATAATGGGCACCGCTTGCGTTTCCTTATTGTTGCTGCCAAACATGCCGACGCCAAAATGGGGAGCGAGCGTGGGGATCTTGGCAATGGGCCAGTCTAGCTTGACGAGCCTGGCGCTTGTCTTTCCCGTGTCCGGGTCGCGCACAATGACGCGGCCGCCGATGCTGAGGTCGCGATCCCACCAAGTCCGGTTCAGGCCTCCTGCATACTGCGCCACACCAAGCTGAACGTAGCCCGCCTTGCTGTGCCGCTTGCTCACGGGCTTGAGTCGAGCGGTGAGAGCATCGATGTGGCCGGCAACCATTCCCACTCCGTTTCCGGGCTTGTAGGCCTCGCCGACAGTGAAGGCAATGATGGTGCTGCCGTTGCGCGTCACCCAGTATTTACCGCCAGGTCGTATCTTTCCCGCCCATGCATCTCGCGCGGATAGCTTTGGATAGAAGAGAAACCATGTTAGCCACCTCGGCTTGTGCAACATCAGGCCCAGGGGAAAACAGGGCAAGCGGGAGAAGGAAGGAAGAACATACCTCTTCAAACCCACTATCCTTCAGTTTGCGTTTGAAGTAGTCCACGGTATGAAAAACGGTGGGGTTTTCTTGCAGGAAATCACAAAAGGGCTTGGTGAATGCCTCGGGTTTGCATTGCGCAATTTGGCACAGTGGGCAGGCTTGGTCCTCTGCGAGATGCCAGTTCACTTGGCCTATTTCGCTTGGAGCCAGTTTCGAGATGCAGCTTGCGCAGGCACGGTTGTTGTCTCGCGATGAGCGACCGTCCATGTCGGCCAGAATGAAGGCCTTTGATTTGCTGGGCTTGTTGGACGGTGCAGGAGCGGAGGCAGCCGGTGACGCAGCTGGAACCTGTGGAGGCGAAGGATGTTGTTGACGCAACGACATGACAATGGGAGAGCGTATAGTCATTGTGTCGTGCCGGATCGTGTCGAGTCGAGTCGGGTCGTGTCGTGTCGTGTCCGGTGAAGAGTCGTCTGGTGTGGTTGTGGTTGTGGTTGTTTGTTTAGAAAAGGTTGAAGGATGGAGAATGGAGGCGAATCCTGGGGGGTGGGGTTGGGTTGTTGGAGTCCGTGGAAACAGCTGGTATGTGAGTCTGGCGCTAGGGGCGCCAAGACAGTGGGTGGCTGGTGGCTGGTGGCTGGCTGTTCCCCGGTTCCCATGGTTCCTGTGGCGCGCCCGTAGCGTCCGTGGCTCGGCCGAGGGGTTGCCTACCTACGGAGTACATATGTACACCGAGTTGCGGCCTGTTTGTGATCCCGTCTATGGCTCCAGGTCCGAGATGGCGGCCGGTGTTTTTCTTTACCACCCACCGCCTCGGGGGCCCGTCGCCGCGGAGACTGCGCCAAATGCTTTGTTTGCAAAGCTCAGCAAAGTGCCTCTTGTGATGTCTTGTCGAAACAGATTTTTTTTTTTTTTTCAACAGAACAAACAGTTCCCAGACAACGCCCTTTTGGCAATCTCTCCCTCACCTAGCGACCAGATTCAACCTGGAACACACATGTACAAGAATATACCGCCATCACGACAGCCAATCAGAAGCATCAAGCATCGGTTTCGTGGTCTAGTTGGTCATGATTTCTCGTTAACACCGAGAAGGTCCCCGGTTCGAGCCCGGGCGAAACCACACAATCTTCTTTTGCCATTCTTTTTTTGGTGGAGTGATTATGACAACCGAAAGGAACCTGATCGACCGACAGTTTCAATGCTTTTTGTTGTCCGGGGTGCGTATGCGCCCATCTTTGCTTTTTTTTTCCTGGCTGCCGGACAACTGGACGGGCAGATTGATGGCCATGGGCAACGGCGGGCTCGATGGAGATGCATTCACTACGAGCAAGACGTACTATGAAAAGGACCAATGGGCTTGAGGCGGGGAGACCATCATTGCTGGTTAATAGAAGCAGGACTGTGTTTCCGGAGGCCGACTAAGAGCAGAAAATGTCCAGGAAATGTCTCCATGCATGATGAGAGGGGAAGGGATCCCCTCTGACAAGTCATAAGGGAGCAAAGCTGGTCACTCTTGGTGATGGATGTTTTATAAGAATATTACCTCGTTAAGCCTGGTTTCTCTGCTGAGTTTACAGAGTAGATTATAGATTAGATACGGAGTAGATGCCTGCCTTGTTTGTATCCGAAAATAGTGGGTCTTCTGCCTGCCTGTTCCCTTTGCGTTACGACTGTTCAACGACAATGTTCTTGTTATAGCACAGCCTGTTGTTCGGATCAAAACTGCCCTTCAGCGCACAGATGCGCTCCCACTTCTCACGAGAACCGTATAGATGGCTCAGCCATTCGGCGCCACGGTCCGCCGACAGGTTGACGTAGCCGTTGCCGAGTGAGAAGGGCTCCAGCGCGTTCATGACGCCGTCGACCCATCCCATGTATTCGTCATCCTTGTCCTTCACGTCCCACTGGCCGAGGACCTCCCACAGCCACTCTGCTCCCTTGCGCGAGAAGGCCTTGGAGTCCTCGTCCAGATCGTGGCTGGCGCCGCCAAGGCAGGGGAAAGCTACGGCGACACTCGGACCAGCAGCATCATCGGGCGCCGGCGCTGCCACGACCTGGTCGACCACCATCTGGGCCATTTCCCGCGTCATGGCTGCGATATAGCCCCCCCGGCTGTGCTGTCGCCGGCCGGCGGGAGCCAGGACGTCAAGGATCGAGTTTGCCGCAAGCCAGGTTGATGGGCGCACCATGTCGGCCAGTGGCCGGCTCTCGAGCAATCGGAGGCCCGCGATTGCCTCCTGGTACGTGGACAAGCAGCCCGTATACACGACAATCAGGGCCAAGATGGGGACGCCCGTCATCGCCGACGGCAGTCCGGGAAGGGAGGGCGCAGGCAAGACGACGGGATATATCGTCAGCTCTCGCGGGGCGGCCGCCATCACCTCGTCCATCTGGCTGAGCACTGCAACCGCATCCTTGATGTCATAGACGACCAGGCCGCTCATGACCTCGGGTCCGACCTTGCGAGCCTGGTATGTGAAGGAGGTGGCGACGGCCAAGTTGTGTCCGGCACCGCAGAGACCCCAGAACAGCTCTGGGTGCTCCTCCTCGGAAGCCCTCAGCTGCTGGCCCTCGACTGTGACGACATTGACCGACAGGAGATTATCAACAGTCATTCCAAACCGGCGGGTCAAATACCCCACGCCGCCACCCAGTGTCAGACCGGCGGCCCCGGTTACAGACACCGTCCCTGCCGGGACAACGAATCCATGCTTCTGCGTGGCTGCGTCCATCTCGCCGAGGAGAACACCGGCCTCGATCTCGGTGATGCCCGTGGCCGGATCGATCTGGACATGCTTCATCAGCGACATGTCAATCACGAATGCATCGTGTGGCATTGCGTGGCCGTCAATCGCATGCCCGCCGCTGCGTATGGCAATTGGCTCTCGCTGATCGCGGCAGTACTCGACTGCCATGACGACATCGTCCACGTCTCGACACTGCGCAATCAGGGCAGGATGGCCTCCTGTTCGGGCGTTGGCTATCTGACGCAGCTGATGGTAGCTCGCATCCGTGGGACGAACGACGGTGCCCCTGAAACCAGCGGGCGGGAAAGTTGCAAATTCCTTGAAAAGGAGGCGATGGCCCGGCTTCTCAGTCATTCTCGTAAATGGATATCGGAGATGTTTGGGTGCAGCAAGGCAAGTACAGTACCTAGCTGCTTCAAAGGCAGAAACCGAGATGGGAGCAAATTCTTGACGGGTAGGAAGAGGGAAAAGGGGCTCTCGACGTCTCTACCTTGTGCGGACAAATGCGCGTTTCGTTCCATCACATACCATCCGTACTGACCACCAGGTGGCAAGAGTTTTTGCTTGAGAACATGTTTTATTCTTGCACAACCATGACGTGGCGTCTTATTCATAACAGTACGTAGGAAGGGAACAATAGCAGTCAGTAGCCCTTGTTGTATTTGTTTGCTTGACAATGAGCCTTTGTTTGTTAATAATTACAGTGTTATGACGTGTCAAGCGAGCCCGCACAGTCACGGTTGTGCACTGTGCAGGACTGTAATCGGTCACCCAGGTTAGGTCAGCCCAACGACTTTCCCAAAATCTCGACACTTGCGATGAATGTCGAAATGTGGAATGTTTCTCTCGTTGAGGATCTTTCCGGGCAAGTTTGTGCGTCACTGGCGTGATGTCTCCGTAGCGCATCAGGCTGAGGTGCAGGGCTTTAATGCAGTGGCCGACGTGCATCCGACGTGCATCCGACTCGCATCCGGGTGGGTGTCGGTGTTGCTCCGTCAAGCTAGTAGGTAGGATAGTTGTGTAGTCTCCCCGAGACTTGTCAAACGCATCAAGTGGCCAGTTGCACCACTCACTTTTGTCGAGCCTATCCCATGCCCTCTCTCGCTCGAGTGTCGGCGTCCCACCGAACAGGAACAGTTCGGTTCCATCCTGAGGGTTCTATTGCAAACAGACGCAGGTTGCTCAGCACAGCAAACTTTGTTAGTGTCCACATCCGTTTTGCCACTCGGTGATGCAGGTATGTAAGTCCTGCTCGCAAGACTCGTCGTGATAAGTCACCATGCTGTATCACGAGTATTTGGTAACTCATGATCTGCTCTTTATAAAGAAAATCAAGAGTCTCCCATTTGCTAAGCTATTCTAAATAATTGTGCCATATAAGTAGTATCTAAGAGATAAAGACTATATCCTTGTTAATAGCAATACAATAAATTAACGAAATGAACATAAGCAGCCTTTATATAATATAAGAATAAAGTCTTAATCTCTTAAATAGCATTCACATAGCATAATTGTTTGGAATAGCTTAGCAAACAAGAGAATCTTAATTTCCTCTAGAAAAGAGTAAATAGTAAATCACTAAATACTTGTGATACTGCTTCTTTGAATGAAAATCTACGACTATTTTTGAAACGAGTGAGACCCAATTCTAACAATACTCGAATCCTAAACCCCAGATGGCCCTATTCACTGTCTGGCCCAGCTGCAAGTGGTTGTTCAAACCAGTTCGAATTCCTTCATTTCGTCAGGTACACCAGCTTCGAGGCCAGGATCAGATTCGATGAGGTTAGTGACCAGATCGGTGACATTGGCGGGGACATTGTAGTTGATGCGAAATGACCGTCCATTTGCAAAGAAAGCCGCATCAGGCTCGACACATTTTTTGTCACTTTCGGCCCTCTTCTCAGCTGCCCTCTGGGCGTACCAACTGGCGCCCTGAGCGTTAACGCAGTTTTTGCTAATACCGATGCAAGCTCCAGAGGAGCTGATGAATTGATGATTACAAGCTTTGCCGCAAGTCGCCCCGTTATCTCTCGTATACACGTAGACCTTTTTTTTTTTTTTTTTTTTCATCGATAGTCAGTCAGCATCTTGTTCTTGTGCCAACCAACCGAAGAGCCAAGACGATGATGGGAGAGCGGGCGGGGAGTTGACTGACCGTATGGACCTTTCCTGCATCCAGGCCTTGAAACCCGGCAGAGAGGAAATCGCGCCCTTTGCAACAGGCTCCCGCAGCAAGCTTTCGGCAGGCCAATCCAGTAGTACTCCTAGCGCAGGAAGTGCTGCGAGAATATAGGACGACGTCTACGGCGCTGGTCAAGGTGACCAGTACGACAGTGACGAGGGCAGGAATTTTTGAAAGCATCATGGTATTGAAAATGATGCAGAATGCAATGCACAGTGTCGATGACGTGTCGTGTAACAGTGGTTCATCAAGTTGAACCGAGGATGATGGATTCTCTTGCTTCCTTGGGCTGTTCGGTTGTAACAGGATGAACAGAGCCCCCCCCCCTTTTTATATCGTAAAAGGAAGATGCGGAAACTCCCTATTCCTTTGGATGTGGTAAGGGAGCAAGCTGGTTACTGGCAGGGAGGTAAGCTAATTAGGGTAAAGATGGACACAAGCTACTTAACCCTGCTCCTTATTTAGCCTATACATAATAGAAGTACTACATAGTAATTTAGGCAGGTACAAATTACTAGGTTGCACATATCGTAGCCAGGAATGCGCATATTACCGCGTTAGTCCTCATCCGGAAGGACGAAGGTAAGGGGGTAAGCGTGAAGGTTTCGAGCTCTAACCTTCCTATTATATACAGGCAGTCTTCGTTTGCCCTGTACACTACAACCCCTAAATTATTTTACAAAGATACATGACAGGGGATAGCAAGCTAATTAGGCATTAAATAGGGACAGGGTAGATAGGGGCTAGGTACCTTAAATTATAAGTAATTTATAAGGATAAAGATATATTATTTATTACCTTATATATCCCCTTTATAACGCTCTAATAGTATACCCTACCCTAGGCAGAACGTAGCTATTATTAGGTAACCTAATGTGGGGTAAGTAGATTTGTAAAATAATTCAGGGGTTGTAGTGTATTCACGTGACTAGCTAGCAGCTAGGTCCCTGCGCTTGGCTATCTAAGAACCCACTGCGTGGTCACCTATCTCTGCCCTTCCTGCCACTATGCTCCTGACACTGCTGTAGGGCGTTAAGATGGTATTATTAAGAAACTTAAGGAGGGAAAGAGAAAAAGAAGAGGAGATGAGTCCTATGTGTACCCTTTATAGGCTAGAAACCAACCCCCCCCCCCCCCCCCCCCAAAACAAGGAGTGCATAATGGCCTGCTGGTGAAGAACGTCGACAAATCGCTTCTGAGAAACTTTGTAGTAATTTTCGTCCACACCCAAGATATCTTCGCATGCTTGTTGGTCGTTATCCTTATAGACGGCACTAATACTCGGTGCCTCTCAGTGCCTCAACGGCGACATAGCGCCCTTTCAGCGGATGACCTTTAGAGTCGTGTGTGTTGATGGAGATAGCGTCTGCTGATGACGCGATTCGCTCTGTACGTTTCTTCTGGAGAATATCCTTGAAATAATGGTTCAATGTGCTGGGCCACATTCCACGTTTGACAGATAGTAAAAATTGAGTGTATTTTTTTTTTATGGCTTCGCGATAAGAAGCGCTTATTCTCTCCACGAGGGCGGTCTCCCAAACTTGACTACGTACTTGTTCCTCACGGCACAAACGCCTGAGCAACCGAGCGATGAAGTCGTGGACTAAAAACGATGACTCTGCTGACGTGGCACAAAGCCAGGGGCTCCTATTTTCGGGTCGTTCTTTCGAAGACCTGTTTGAAAGTATGACTCCACCGAACTAGGATGGCTTGGCGACAGTATGGCGGACGAAACGATGGCAAACCTGCCGTACCAAGATCTGGCCCGCGACTTGACTCATATACGTCCTGAACTTTATCCATGTTAGGTGTTCTAGTGAGACGGGGACATTCATAGTCTTCTTCAAGGATGATACCCTGAAGCTCTGAATATTTGGACAGAGGAGCATCCACCGAAACAGATGATGCGTCTCGTTTCCGCCGCGTCTTGAATTTGGGGTTACTCATCTTCACTACTCGACGTCAAATCCTCATCGTCAGAGGTTGGTCCGAATGGATCCATGTGTGCTCGGATCCAACGAGACAGCAGAATAGTGATGTGTATGAACATATCCACTCGCAGTGTGCCAACATGAGAAAACATAACATGGCGGGCATGCATAATGAATCAACCTGCGAGGCGAGACAGGTCAGCTTCGTTGTGAGTGTGGCATACATTTCTGGTTTGCTTTGCACCGGTACAAGACATGGATCTGCCGTCGTCTTCACCACCTCGTATTCGAGAGAGCTCGGGTTAGGCATCCGCCATCCTGACAATGCAGAAGACTATTATGCAGACGGTTGGGCAACGCTACGACAATGTGCAATTGATGGCCATCACATCTTGGAATGCGCAGCAGATGCGCGAGTGCCTGTAGCCACGGGAGGAGAAGCTGGAGCAAATGAAAGCGGAGCTAAAGCAGTACGTATCTCGTCTAGACGCACATTATTGACTTGTTGTCACTTGCCAGTCTCTCCCGTTCTCGCTGGTTGATCAAAACGACTAATGATACAGGAAAGAGTTCTTCTGGATGCTTTCTCCAGGCGGCATGAGGGACAGAAGATTTACTTGAGACAAGGAGCAGCACAACGCTGGGCAGAATGTCGAGATTTGATTCTGCAAGGACGGCGGCCTCACTCCTCAGGCCAGGCGCAGTTGCAAGCTTGCGATCGCCAATTGCGAGCAAGTATGTACTTGCTTTCCAGGAGCCATTCGCCCTTTTCCGCGTCTTTGGTAGAACAATTCTCTAAAAACGTGGACAGGAATTGGCCTCAATTACAGATGAGGGGCATTTACGCTGAGCTGGCGGCGTCGGACCACGCTCTTGGCCGATGGACGGCCGAGGATTCGAGTTTGAAAAGTTTCTCGAGATGGCTGCGAGCACGACAACGATGGGATCCTTGGGAAAGTTGCGGAGGATGGTTTGAATATCTGTCAAGAGGTGCAAATCATCACGATAGCCGAGCCAGAAAACAGAGTTGCGAACTTGCGACCCGAAAGGACCCACATGGAGCATGAATAATAATAACAGCGTTTGAATTTATTGTCCCTGTCCACAACACAGGAGTTTCCGAGGCTCGCTTTCAGGCGCAAATCGTCAATAGCGCCGAGGAAGATGCAGGCCATTTCCTATGGGGAGCCATGTGGGGAAATTTGGGGTTTGTGTTTGCATTTGCACATGGGACCAGGACATGGGTATTGCATATAGAAGGAGCACTTTTGGGAAAAAAAAAAAAAAAGTTTAGCTTCTACTCCTGGCTTGCGTTGCCGGTGCAAGCAGGTCAAGAGATGTTTTGATAAAGCAAAGTCTTGCAAGACGTATCGATGGAACGGATAATGGGGTAATATGTGGTAGACGGTATAATTCATGACAAAAACCTCCTCATTTATTGTATTTACCATGAAGCAGCCAGCCGAGCTGGTGGTCAAGACTTACTCTGAACACACAAGGCAATTCCGGCCAGGGAGAAAACCATTCCTACTGCAGTATCTAGAATCAAGTTAACATGGTGCAGCAGCTGACGTGCTTGGGACATCAAGGCCTCCTCCTCACCTCTGCTGACGACCTTGCCTTGGACATACCATTCTCCCAAAACAGTGAAGAGAAAGGCCATTGTGTTTACGATGGGAACAGTCAAGCTCAGCTCTAGAAGGAGAAATATCACGTCCCCCCATCAGCATTCGATGGACGGACAACCCAAGACACGCTGGTCGAATGATCTAAGTGATGGAGCATACCAGCCTGGCCAATGAGGAGGAAGAACCAGACACTGCCGGTGAGGTTCAGCAACAGAGGGACAGCATATCGCGGGTTCCGCAGGAGGTCGACGACGGAGAAGAAGGTCCCGTACAGCTTGCTCCGCAGCCAATTATTCCTGACGGAGTCTGTTTCCAGAACAGGGTGGGGGGCCGGGCGATGGGAGCGTGCTGCGCGGCGGATGAAGGGCGTGGTGAGGCCCCAGGCTAGGCCGACGAGGATGAAGCTGAGAAGGTAGTTGATGAGGGGGGGCTTGGCGTCAGGGGGGGGCGCTGGCTGGGTCATTGTGAGGTGGGATCGTTTTGTATATTGGATGTAGGGAGTAACCTCTGGCGTATGTAAGTAAGATGCAGTTGCTTGGGTGGGAGGTGGGAGGTGGGAGGTGGCGAAAGGATTGTGGTTGTGGTTGTGGTTGTTTGGAGGAAACTAGGACAGGACGTCCGGAAAGGGTTGATGATGGATGATGCACTAGGTCAAGTGTGGGCTCCGTACTTGACGATTGTACGGCAGGCCAGGTGACGAGGTGTGACAAATGTTGAAACGGCCCGTCCCGGCGCCAGAGTCAATAATAATAACCCCTCCTTGCACTCATTTTGTTGGGCGGCCACCGTCCGACATGCACACACTGGCAAGGTAAACAAGATATTATGTACGGAGTGAAACCCGAGCCTGTTGGTCTAGATTAGAACACGGGGTTAACTAACCTAGACTTGGGTTCAGACACTGAGTCAGAAAGGACATCATCTCCTTTCCACCCAAGTCCTGAATCACCTCAAGCTCCCACCCTTGCGCTGCAGAAATCAGACAAGATGGCCATCGAAATCGATGCCGAGCCGCCTCACAACAACTTCGACCCCCATCTTGGTGTTGGATTTTGGCAGCCAGACTAGCCATCTGATACTCCGAGGCCTGCGAGCCCTCAGTATTCACGTACAGTTCCACCCCGAGCTCGAACACACATGCCCGTAGAAGTAAGCTCCTGCGTAACTTTAGTATTTATATTTGCGGAGCATAATCTAATTAGGTTATAAGTAACTTTATTAAGTAGGAGACTACTTAGATTAGGAAACTTTATTAGCAATAAGGCCTAGGTTATTGTAATTATCCCTAGTGGCATTAATAGCATAGTGGCCGCTAAGCTTATAAAGGAGGTAATTAGTAATCGCTTCCACGCTATCCTTATTAATAACGGATTAATGCGTCTTAACAAGTGCAAGCAGGTTAAGAGAACTCTTCAGAAGCATCTCGGAATTAACATCACATTGGTTCATGCTGGCTTGGATACCAACAAGGCCGCTGGTGTCATGACTCATGGGAGACAACCCGTGTCTATGGACACATCGTCATCCTCCGCGCCGTCACAACCAGCGACTTCATGAGCGCCGAGCCCTACGACTTCTCCTTTGACTTGCTCAAGGCCGTGGCTCGCAGGATTATCAAACGAGGTAAACGGAGTCTCCCGAGTCAACAAATGACCTCTCTTCGAAACCCCCAGGCACCATCGAATGAGAGCAGAAATGCTGGATTAAATATGGGGGCAGGGAGTCACTCGATTAGGTCAAGGGTAGGAACTTTATATAGGTGATTATCTTATAAAGTGCCGTGCTCATAAGTAAACAGACTAGGGAAAAGTAAATTAAGTTTTAGTAAGTAATAGATCGTAACTTACTAAGGGCTATAATGATCTACTTGGAATGCAGTTAAATCGTCTGCTGGGAATTGTTCATCCAGGCACGGAGCGGGCGACTGACTTGAAGTCGGGCATTTTGTGATGTGCCCAAATCAGACAATCAAGTAGTTGCTCGCTCAGCCGACATTGCCCTGGGACAGGTCACGGGAAAATATATATCGCGTCACAGTTGTCGAGAGATTTGCGACCAGAAACCACCAGTCTTGCAGTCTTGCAGTCTTGCAGTCTTGCAGCCTTTTTTTTTTTTTTTTTTCCTAATATTTTTACAATCGAGAAGAGCGATTGATTCCTGCAAACCAACCAGTGTACGGCGTACGGCGTAGTCGATCGTATCAAAGCCCCATATCATCGTGCAACCCGCCAACTCAGTTTCAGGCAAAACATGGCTCCTACACAAAAGAACAACGACGGCCCCCCCCGACACGTGCACCAAGGCGGTCAGAACCCTGAACTCCTTCTGCGCCCTTCTGTCGCCGAGTCTTCACCACACGTCAAGGCAACAAGGACCATGCCCTCCCCCCCCCCCCCCCCCCCCCAACAAAGCCCAGGGACGATGACGGAGTCTCGACGCAACAGCACTCGCGAGCAGCCGAGTCGCCAAGTCCAGCCCAGGCCGCCGTCTTCACCAGCACCGTCACCGACTACATCTATCACCTCTGGGCGGCATGTCACCCGCCCGCACGCCTACGGACACAAGGCTACTTCATCCCCTCCGAGTACGCACTCACGCCGGGTGGCCAAATAGCCGTGTACGACCACGGCGACATTTGGGAGTCCGCGCCGAAAGCCACGCCGAAAGCCACGCCGGGACACCACGCGAAGCGCAGGGCGATAGTGCTCGACTGCGAGATGGCAGCGGTGCAAGGCCGGCAGCACGAGTTGATCAGCCTCTCCGCCATGGACTTCGGCACAGGCGAGGTCCTGATCGATTCGCTCGTGAAGCCGTCTGCGCAAGTGACCAACTGGCGCAGCAAGTGCCCATGGCATCACGCCCGCTCTCATGGCCGTGGCCGTTCACCAAAATCAACTTCTCTACGGCTGGAAAGCGGCAAGGGAGGAGCTGTGGAAACACATGGACGAGAATACGGTTCTCGTCGGCCAGTCCTTGAACCATGATCTTGATGTGTTGAGAGTCATCCACGCCCGCGTCGTTGACTCGGCCATTCTCACGTCCGAAGCAGTCTTTGGACGAGACGCGAAGCTTCGTCGAACGTGGGGGTTGAAAACCCTCTGTGATGAACTCGCGGGGTTCCAAATACGCCAGGGGGGTGGTCCGGATCCCCGGAAAGGAGTGCACAGCGCCTTGGAAGATGTCATGGCAACTCGGAGCGTCGTCATCTGCTGTCTCAAGTACCCTTTTCGCTTGCACCTATGGGCAGCGCAAAAGCAGGCTCAATTATCGGTCGAGGACGAGAAGAGGAAGGCAAGACGTCGAAAAGGCACGACAGCGACAGCAAGCTGAGCGGCAGCGGCAGCGGCAGCGGCAGCTCGATAGTGTTCAGGGTGATCGTGAACTAGACGTGTCCGTCCGGCTCGATGAAGAAATCCTCACGTGGGAGGATGTAATAGACTACGAAATGTGGCCAAAATCACCCCCTGACTACTCCGACCAGGTAGCAGCAGCCAGCCAGCCAAAACGGGGACTGTCGTGATCAAGCACAAAAGACAAAAGACATCCGCACGCTGCATCTCAGCACATTCAATTGGTTAACATGGCAGCTGAAATAAAAACTTGGGCTCATCAAAAGTCAGTCCAACTCCCACTCTCAACTGACAGCGTAGTGTACAGTTCCGGATTTCCCCATGTTGCTCACGCATATTTGCGGCTGATCTTAATCCTTCTCCGCAATGGCTTGTAATCTGTCGTCGATCTCGTCCTCGGTGAGCATTCGGAATGCAGGGTTGGTACCCTCTTTACCATCGGTGCGGGGACCGCCGCAAATACCAATCTCAATCTCTCCCTTCTTGAAATCCATGCTGAGCACCGTGCTCAGCGTCGTGATTGCCAGCTCAACAACGTCCTCCCATGTTCCCTCAGCATGCTCCTTGTTGCGAAGCTTCTTCTCCAAATGATTCAGAGCTTCCTGTTGCTTGGGTCCTGCAGCGGTGCCCTTGTAGCCGATGTAGTATCCTGCAGGATCGCACTTGTAAAGTTGTGGGCCGAACTCGGCATCGAGGGAGATGATGGTCGTAGCGACACCGTACGGGCGCATGTACGCCTGCAAGGAAGTTAGTCAGGACCGCTCGCCAATTCCATCTAGTGCTGGTAGTAATGACATACTCTTTGGGTGTAGACTTGGCTGATGTTGGCCAGTCTCTTGGCCAGGACGTCGGCGGGCATCTCGTAGCCAAACTTGTACCGGAAGTCGGCAGCCTCGCCCTGAGCTCTTTGGGCGAAAGATCTGGCATCGGCAATGGAGCCAGTGATGACGCATCCTACTGATGGGGAAATCTGGAAGATGTGGGAGACTGAGGCGGGGTCGATAAGCTTGTCCTGTTGATTCCGTTAGCAATATGCGCAGCATCGGGTGGTCAGTAGTCACTACCTGATACTTACGGGGACCTTCTTTTGCGACAAGACAACGGCGCAGTCCTTTCCTCGTACACCTACAGACATGATGTTTGCAGCGGTGATTGCCTTGAAGGCATATTCTACGGCTGGTTAGCGAACTAGCTGTTGTGGCAAGAGGGTATCACGCCTCTCTCGGCCCCGGCTTGCGAGGCATTTCGGCCGTCTGGGTTGCGGGGAGACACGAACCAACTTGGTACAGTCGACCATTGTCGGAGAAGATGGTAATGTGTCTATCGTAAGCACTGGCTGAAAAATCATGAACGTTAGATCAATTGTACATCTCCCTGTTGTAGCCGGCTTGAGCTGTCGTGCAGGCTGACATACCAGACATTGTGGCAAATTGGCGGCCCTGTGCAGGGCGAGACAAGTAGAAATGATGATTGAATTGTCAAAGAACAGTCCAGAGTCCAGATTTGGTGGCACACTGGGGGAGACAATGGTGAGGGCTGGAGTTGATGGCGACGGTGATGGAGCTGTAATAGTCGGATGGGCCAAACGCGTTATTACGTTAGCATGAGCTTGCCTGGAGCTTGCGAGCAGCAAGGCTAGAAGGCTGCATTTGTTGCCTTATTGGCAGCTGTTGACGCCTCAGGCGAGAAAGACATCAATGGGATATTAGTGGACGTGGAGTCCATTCGAGTCACAAGTCCACTTATTTATTATGCAGCACAATGACAGCTAAGCGCTTGCTGCCCAACCCGCGAGCCGTCACCAGTCGCTGCTTGCCTTCATGACAAGCCTCAAGCCGTGGCGCTTGGTCTCATCTTTTTCCAGCTCAATTTCGGTGCTTTGTGCTATATATCGGTCGATGTGGGAAATCAGTACTACCCGTGCCTTGTCACACAACTTCTTCTGCCATCGTGAGCCCGGGACAAGAGGGGCCAGGCGGCTAGGCTAGGCTAGCAAGGGAAGGGGACTTTGATCGGACCCAGAAAAAAAAAGTCGAAAGATCTACATATAATATTAGCGGCGGTTCCTAAAATCTCAGTCTCCCGGCTCTGAACCAACAAAAGCTTCGTCCGATTTACCCACCATCCGTTTCGTTCCCTCGGGCATTTGGGCATTCGGGCATTTGGGACCAGATCATATTAATAGACTGCAGAGGTCGTGGTGTTTTGCAGTGCTGGCTTCACCTGTCCTCGGGAGAATTTGCGCCGCCATCGAAGCCCACCGCCCTCGTGCCATATCTTGTCCGCCCCAGCCATTCATACCCTCCGCCTCACACCATCCAGCAAAAGCGCAACTATCTGTCAGTATCCTAGTGTTTGATTCAAAATGACGTCGTCTCAAGACGCAACTGCACAACAGGTGCCAGCCTGGAAACGTTTGGGCCTAAAACTCAAGCAACCCGGCGCCGCACCCGACTCTGCCATTGGTACCCCGGCCGTTGGGCATCCAAGCAACTCCCAGCATGAAGCCCAGTCGAACAAGAGAAAAGTTGATGCCGCCCCGCCGGCCACAACGCCCTCTTCTGCATTTAAAAGGCCTCGAAGGGAAAGTCAGGGTCACCCGATTACCGAAAACAACTCACCCCTGCGGAAGAAGAAGTCTGTCACATTTGGGGACACGCCGACAAGGAACGGAAACACCACGGGCCAGAAAGACTCCAACACCAACAACAACAACAAAAACAACAAGTCGCCCAAGCCCAAAAAAAGCAAAGGTCCGGTCAAGAAGCAGACGCCTGTGGAACCTACTGATATCAAGCCTGCTCTCGATTATCTCCGACAGTGGAAATCATCTCGCGACAACTGGAAGTTCAACAAGAACCTCCAGTCTCTTCTCATCAAACGGGTATTCAACGCCGATGATATCCCCACGTCCGACATTGATACTTTTTATGAATACATACGCGACCTGAAAGGATTCGTGAGGTCGAGACTGCACGAGACTGCTATGAAAGTAAGGACAAAGGATATTGCAGACGGCCCATCGGGGTTCCCGTCAGGTACCAAGGATCTCGAGAGCAAGCAAGAGTCATACGAAACACTACTCTCCGACCTGCTGCGTGCGCAGCACCTTGGCCAAAAGCGAAAGGGTTACGACGAAGTCGAATTCATTGCCTCGTCCAGTGCGGGCAACGTCATCATTCGCCGTGTCGTCAAACGCATGCGAGCCGAGTTGATCATCGACGACCTGTCAGATGGCGAACAGACCGACACCAGCCGGACGACACAGTCGTCGGACAACACGCTCACCACAAGCGACAATCATGTGACCATGACGACTGACGGCGACAAGCAAGTCAAGTTGAACGATGGCGCGGCCAAGCGCCGGCGCAAACTCCGGGTCAACATGGACGACAGCAGCAGCTCAGAATCAGACTCTGACAGCGACTCCGACTCCGACTCCAGCAGCAGCTCATCGGATGATTCTGACGATTCCGAATCCGACGACGACGCTGATGGCAACGACCAAGAAGTCGATGGCTACGAGTCATCAGGTAGCTCATCCTCCTCTTCCTCCTCCTCCTCCTCCTCGGCGGACGAGTCCGACTCCGACGACGATAGTGCCGATGATGATGATTAGATGTGTAAACGAGACTCGAGAGAGATACCCTCACGGGATGTATGCAAGGGACGTAGAATGAGGAGAAGAATGTCGGCATCCCTTTTTAGACTGTACCATGCATGGCATTCACACTGCCACTGGTGGACGATACAACAGGATACCCATATCGCCATGCAAGGGCCATTTGATTGGTCTTTTTTTTTTTTTTTTTTCATACAAACTTGGGATTATATCACATTTATACAGGAAGATCTCCGTAGTTAGAAAGCAGCAATGCAAAAAAACTTGTCTTATGCCTCAATTTCTCATCGAATCCTACCCTCATGCGTACAATTTCGTAAAACCCCCCTCCGGAGGTTGCAGCCAATTCCTCTCATCATACTCGCTATCCTCACCCTCAATGATGTGAAACGTGTAGATGATCCTGCCCTTTGCGCTCGTATTCCTCTCACTCTTATGCAGTAGATTCCCATGGATCAAGACCAAGTCACCGGCCTTGACCTCCGCAGGCACATAATCCCCGTCCAACTCCCGGCCTCTCCTCGCACCACCACCACCTCCTCCTCCTCCTCCCCGGGGGAACCTACTCCCCCCCTCGTTGTCCACCATCTCCGTCCCCGCACCCCCCTTCTTCCTCACCAGCCTCCTCTCCACGCCCGCCCACTCGTGACTCCCCGGCAGGAAACTCAGGCATCCGTTCTCCAGCGTGGCATCCTCCAGCGCGTACCAGAAGCCCGTCGCGGACGGCGGATCCGTGTACAAGAACGTGGAGTCCTGGTGAGGCGGCACCGCGCCCCCTATCTCGGGCTGCTTGCAGATGACCATGCTCTGGAGGCATCGCGGATCGACGTACCCCAACGACCTTGCCACCGCCGCGGGAGACACCTCCTCCTCCTCCTCCCCTCCTCCCCCCGGCCCCTTCCCAATGAGTCGCGCAAAGGGTGGCGACGACGCGTGCAGGCCGTGGCCGATCTTGTTGACGGCCTTCTCCTTGGGCTTGCCCAGGTTCCCCGCCGCGTCGAAGGCGTCCTCCTCGAGGAAGAAGCGGATCTTGTCGCCCGACGTGAGGAAGTAGTCGTCGCCCACGTGGTCCGAGGTCTGGCCCGTGGAGAAGCGCGTGAGGGGGTGGTCCTCGAGGGAGAAGTTCTGGAGGAGCGATTGCGTCTCGGCGAGGAGGGAGGCGACTGTTTCTGGGCGCAGGGCGTTGCGGACGATGAGGTAGCCGTCTTTGTGGAAGGATGAGAGCTGTTCGGGCGTTAGGCCGGGCGGGTGCATTGTGAAGGTTGGTCTTTTTTTTTAAAAAAAAAAAGAAAAAAAGAAAAAAAAAACGCCTTGTTGTGTTTGGTCCGAGGTTATTGTGTGTGATGGTATTAATTGTGGTGGTCTTGGTCTTGGTTTTTTTTCTTTTTCTTTTTTTTTCCCAGGGTCTAAATAATCACGAGGTGGCTTATGTATTGGGGTTCAGACAATGTTTTGAGTGAGAAACGTCGGTGTTTGTAGGTCAACGTTGGTTCGTGACATGAGCCGTCACCCCCACCTGGGAGACCTCCTTCGGCAGGGGTTGTCGTTCGACTGACGAGACGAGTAGGACGGGGACCTCCGATCAAGTCCTGATGATCCAGTGCCTCCTGGCTTTCTGCCAAGTATCCCACTAGTTTCTTTCGAGTCTCCTACCATGTTAGTATCTACACGAACAGTCATGTTTCTTTTATTTTCTTTTATTTTTTTTTTGTGGTAGGTGACTCTTCAAGAAAGGCTTCGATATCGCTGGAATCGCATTAAATCATGTTCTACCCCCATCCTCTTAAACCTGCCGCAGATGCAGCAGGTATTTCAACCCTATAAACGCTCGAGTGAAAAGAAATCATACGCCACGCGCTTCAGATATATACACAAAGCAAGCCCCTGAGCTTCATGTCCAAAGACAAAGTGCTGAAATACGAAAAGACTTCCTGCAACTCACGCATCAAGCGGGTCCTCCAGAAAATCGTATCCTTCTTCAGGGGGCAGCAGATATGCTGACATTGTCAGGCCTACAGCACAAGCCAAGGAAACGATGGCACTGGCGAGGCTGATACTCCAAGAAACGTCGAGCCTCCAACCGGGGACGATGAACTGATCGTCGTGGTCGAACAATTCGGCTACGGCGGAGATGACGACGAATTCAATGAGCGACACCATGGTGAGCATGCCACTAACGAGGCTCCAACCGGTTTCACGTCTATACTTGCCGCCCTTGATGACAACTAGGAAGCAGACCAAGGTCGCGAGACACAGGATGGCGGAGAAGGACGCGAGAAATCCAACCGTCTTCCATACGGAGCAGAAGTATTGCCCATTCTCTCCTTGGCACAGATCGGCAGGAGGGTACGGCCTGCATGGCGGGTCATGCGTACTGAAGCAGCGTTCATGCAAGCCCACATGAACATCAAAGGTGTCGCCTCGGGGTGATGTGACGTGGTACGAGATCCAGGTTGGCTGGAAGATGGAGGCTATGATCATGGCAGTCGCTGCATGTCGGCGTCAGCTACGGTACTTGTGGTGGCAATTCAACAAGTTTGCGATGAAAAGAGAGGCCTTTCGATTTCCTCGCTCTTGCATGCGTATTCCATTGTTCAAGATTAAGGCGTGCGAACATGTTGGTGGTGGCATGGTCGGTTTGACTCGTGACCTTCAAAGACGTCATTGGCCGACTTGCGGAGCGGCGCAGGCACAATTGCACCCTCCAATCGGGGGCAAAAGGGCGACTCAGATAAAAAAAAAAAAAAACAAGCGAGGACTTACAGGCTCCAAAGGCCGCTAGGGCCAACAAGTAAACATAGACGCGAGTCATCTTGGAGACGTGCACACGCAGTGTATGGCGGCGTTGTGGAGAGACGAGAGAAAAGTGTTTGTGATAGAAGGGAGGGCGAAGAGAAGAAATTCGATAACGATATCGGTAGCCCGTCGATGATGTGATGTGTTATGATGTGTGTGTGTGGCGTGTGTGGCAGGCAGTACGGACCAGCAGGCAGGCTAATAAGCGGCAAGCAGGTAGCAGCAGGCAATTGATCAGTGACTGGCCCAGGCGTTTGTGGAGACTACCCAGTGCCCCACGATATTAGAACCGAACACCGATCTTGTCTCGTCGGTCTCGTCGCCGTCACGCATCACGTTCTTCTGGGCAATGGCAAGTCGTCGCTCATGTCCCACCATGGACGCCTTTTATCTGAAATACTCCGTGTTCCCAGTGGGAAATGTCTTGAAGAGACAAGATCACATCAGCTTGCAAGGGTGAGTGATCAGTCAGCCGCCAGTTTGCCAACATGTCTGGCTTATCTGTTCCTAAATCAGCTTGCAAGTTGGGTGTGGTGTCTCGCATTTGCGCCGATCACCATGTCCCTCGTCGCTCAGGCCGTCAAAAAAAAAAAAAAAAAAAAAAAAAAAAAGGGTACTCGTAGTTTCCAGGTTGCCAAAGGCTGGCTTCCCTCCAGGATGCTTGGATGTTTATATATCACCTACAGAGTATTCGGTACGTCCATTCTCGTTTGATGCTCATCAATTTCTTTGCACATCCATCACCACAACGCGCAAGTTTCCAGAGCACTGCACAATATAATGGTTCAACTCTCCCTTTCAAGCCTCGTTCTCCTTGCGGCGACGGCACTGGCTGCTCCTGAGCGTCGTGCCTGCGTCGGCCCTCCTGTCAACGATGCCACTGTCCAATTGATTAAAGATTCTGAGGGATTCGAGCCATCACCCAGTCAGTCATCATCAGTCTTGTCTGGAGGATAACAAACTTACGCAACAAAAAAAAAACATATAGGACCTGACCCGGTTGGCCTCCCCACTGTTGGCTACGGCCACAAATGCCAAGACAAGAGCTGCTCCGAGGTCAAGTTTCCGTTTCCGTTGAACGAAAACACCGGCACGCAGCTGCTCAAGAGCGACATCACGGTACGTACGACGTACTCCGTAACACCCGGCAATACATCAAATTCACCTCCGCACCTGTGAGAAGGACGATGACCGGATGACTGACAGTTTCTCGCAGCCCGCTCAGCAGTGCATCACTCTCGCCACTGGCCCCAACGTCCGTCTGAATGCCAACCAGTATGGCGCCCTGGTCAGCTGGGCATTCAACATTGGTTGCGGTGCAGCCAGGTCGTCCACGCTCATGCGCCGTCTGAACAAGGGCGAGACGCCCAACACGGTGATTGCCAGCGAGTTACCGCAGTGGAACAAGGGCGGCGGCAAGGTCTTGCCCGGCCTAGATAAGCGACGAAAGAAGGAGGTGGCACTTGCGCAGACAGCCACGGGCCAAGGGGCACTTCCTGTGGGCTGCTGATGATGATGGTCTTTGCAGATACAGAGATGCTGTACCGAGTGATAGCTAGTGGCTTATTCCTTTATGTAGTGGGAACTGCGACACGATGACAACCTGATCTTCTGTTGGTGCCATCTTCATGTAGTCAGTCACTAACCGGCAGTTCTGGTCCTTCCCCAGTCAGTGCCCACTGCCCACACACCCCACACACCCCACACACCTCACACACCCATCAGGCCGTCACGTTCACGACTCCCAAGTTGCAAGTTACAACCACGACCCCGCTGCCGTCATGGCCGTCGACAGCATCCCGAGGAGAAAAACACCATGCGAGCACCCACGGCATCTTGCCTCGTCCAGACAACCAAACTCATCCACCAGATCAAACCCTTCCCTTTCCCCTTCCCCTTCCCCTTCTCCACCAAGTACATGAAGCACCCGCTTCGCAAAATGTCCTCCCGCCCGACGAACCCCCCCGTGCTCAAAAAGCCCGTCAAGCTAGCCTGCATCCAACTGGCCTCGGGACCAGACAAGAAGGCCAACCTCACCCGCGCAGCCTCCCAAGTCCGCCGCGCAGCCTCCAACGGCGCCAACATCGTCGTGCTCCCAGAATGCTTCAACTCCCCCTACGGATGCCAATTCTTCCCCGACCACGCCGAGACGCTCCTCCCCTCGCCGCCCACCCCCGAGCAGTCCCCCTCGTACCACGCGCTGTCGTCCATGGCGGCCGACAACAAGGTCCATCTCGTCGGGGGCTCCGTCCCCGAGAGGTGCGCCACCTCGCAGAGGTACTACAACACGAGCCTGACGTTCGGTCCCGACGGCGGCCTGCTCGGGACCCACAGGAAGCTTCATCTCTTCGACATCGACATCCCCGGCAAGATGACCTTTAGGGAATCCGACGTCCTCAGCCCCGGGAACAAGGTCACGCTGATTGAGCTGCCGGGGTACGGGACCATTGCCGTGGCCATCTGCTACGACGTGCGGTTCCCCGAGCTGGCGACCATTGCCGCTCGCAAGGGGGCCTTTGCCCTCGTGTACCCCGGGGCGTTCAACCTGACGACGGGGCCGCTGCACTGGGAGCTTCTGGCGCGGGCGAGGGCCGTGGACAACCAGATCTACGTCGTCATGTGCAGTCCCGCGAGGGACATGGGCGCGAGCTACAATGCTTGGGGCCACAGCATGATTGTTGACCCCATGGCAAGGGTCTTGGTCGAGGCTGAGGAGACGGAGACGATTGTCGAGGCGGAGCTGGAGCCGGATGTGTTGGCGGAGACGAGGAGGAATATCCCGCTGGGGTCGCAGAGGAGGTTTGATGTGTATCCTGATGTGAGTGAGGGCAAGGTGCAACTTGGGGCGTCAATTGTGTGAGGAAGCGAGGGGCTTTTTTTTTTTTTTTTTTTTTTTTTTTGTAAAAAACAGTGACAGGCACACAGGAGGATGGTTCAGGTCTCTGGGGTAATAATAAGGGAGGACCCATGGAAGGTTGCGGTGAAAACTGGCGTTATCCAGATATGAGTGCGTGGCCGGTGAGACAAAGCACAGCGAATTTCTATTCACAGGAGAAAAGAACATGGCAACATCAATTCATGGTTCTATTCACATAGTCGCGGAGATGCTGCGACATAAGAGTCCCTCCTCAGTCCCTCCTCAAGTCAGAGGTTCTAAGAAGCCGCAATGGCTTTGAACGAGCTGAGAATAGCTCTCTGCTCCAGTAGAAAAGGAAAACTGCTTGTCAAACCGATATCTCTTTGTTTTCAACGTTCGCATTGCAGCCATGACAAAATCATATGTTACCGGGGCAAACGAAGGGCTCCTTTTTTTTTCTTCAACCTGTTTCCAACTCCCCCTCCGAAAACTATGTGCGAGCAGCTTTGGCTCTTTTATTGAAGAGCCTTCTTGGCAAAGTTGGGCAGGATGAAGCTGGCCTTGTGAATCTCGGAGTTGTAGTAGTGGCACTTAGCCTCTTCCTCCTCTGGAGTCCACTGGCGGAGAGGGACGCGGACGTCGCGGCTGGCGTCCTTGCAGCAGACCATGAAGCCTATCTGGCCCGAGGGGTAGGTCGGGATGGTGGTGTAGGCGTACTCGGCGACGGGGAAAATTTCCCTGCAGTCTTTCTTGAGCTGGGTGATGAGAGGCAGATGGAGCCACTGGTTCTCGGCTGTTACAACAAAACGGAACAGTCAGCAAATTGACGACTGCCTAGTTCAATAAATGGAAAGGGGTTTTCGTTTAGGAGCGCAAACTTGGACGGCCATATATCGGATTTGACTGTCAAAGTACCAGCAGGTTTCGCGCAAGTCATGCAGCTCGGGACTACCGGAAGCAGAGCCAGGAAAGCAGCAACTAGCTTTGGACAGTCCCTAGGATGGACAGTACGTTCAAGTCTTTGATTCTTCAGTACCAGTTGAGAAATCAAAAGATCCAGCTCATTTGCTGGGCAACATGATGGTTTCATCAACCTCTGCCGCTCCTAGGGACCCCCCGCACTTTCCTCAAGAAAAATGAGAACATACAACCTTGGGTAGTAATGACGCCACCATCGCGCAAGGCATCATGGAGAAGTTGGAAGTAGGGCTTCTTGAACAGGCTCTCGGCGGGGCCTTCGGGATCGGAGGAATCGGTGATGATGACATCGAAGCAGTTCTTGTAGTCGTCGAGGAACTTGAAGCCGTCGCCAACGTGGACCTTGGACTTGGGGTGGTTGAAGCCCTCGGCCATGTTGGGCAGGTACTGCTTGGACAGGCGGATGACAGCCTACAAGACGAAGGACATTAGTTAGCTTGATATGGTTCCCGCCCCCCCCCCCCCAAAAAAAAAAAAAAAACTTCTTCAGACGGGATGTTTTGTTTCTGGGCTATTCACCTCGTCGATATCGCACAGGATGGCCTCTTCGACACAGTCATGCTTGACAACCTCACGAAGGACACCACCATCACCACCACCAATGACTAGAACCTTCTTGGGGTCGGGGTGAGAATGCATAGCGAGGTGGGTAATCATCTCCTGGTAGGAGAACTCGTCGCGCTCAGTGCACTGAATGACGTTGTCCAAGACCAAAACGGTGCCATGGTTGGTGGACTGGAAGATGAGCACATCTTGGTACTGGCTCTTCTCGTGGTGGAGGACCTTTTCCACCTTGAGCGTCATTGCCTGGCCTAAGAAGAATTATGAGGTCCGGTTCGGTTCGAGAGGAAATGCCGTGTACGCAGCGCAAGGGGGGTTTTACCGGGCCACATGTCCGAGATCTCTCGGAACCAGCCATCTATGTATGAAGTTGTGTTAGCAATTCACTGCGATAATAGCACAGTCAATTAGGAAAGTAGCGCTCTGTGCCTCGGCGGTGTCTCTTTCCGCTGGGCACCGAGGGGCTTCAATTGCGAGCGCGGGATAGTAAAAAGCAGAACAAGGAATGCAGGCAAAGCACGAACCTTTGATGGTGGGGTGAACAATCTCATACATTTCGAAAGAAGAAGAAGAAACGTCTCGCGATGTGAAATGCGAGAATCTGGGTATCACAGGAGTTGAGGGAGAAGGGGAGGAAAGAGGATGGACAAGCTTGGATGTGAACAACTTTTTTCCTCCCAATGATGTCTATGGCTGGCTGATGCTGTCAATGGTGGGGTGCAAATTTTTTGGCGGCGTCCTTTTAGTCCGCGGGGCAGATCAAAAGCTCACTGATGATCAGTCATGATCAGTGACTGGACAGTGCAGTCAAGCTCTCTGGCTCGATGGGCAATCAGACAGATCCTGGCTCGTTGCGTTGGGCGTGAGCAGACACGACTCGTGTAATTTGGGGCCTTGGCAATGTAACTGTATCTCGGGCTCTCATGTTTTCTGCTCTCCGTGCAAAGCACTGGCAAAGCAGAATACGCATACATACATATAGAAATGTTTGTACTTGGTCTACAAAGGCGTCGCTATCTGCCCCGCGGAGTTTATGTATGTAGTGTACTCGGGAATTGTTAAGACTTTGCCTGTACTCCATGTATATGTATGTATTGTGCACTCCGTAGACAAACAGGAATTATGTCATCATATCGAGGGGTCGAAAATCCCCCCTCCCCTCCCCTCTTTGTCTACCGCCGACGGCCGTGTATTATTGTTAATTATTAGGACGCACACCCATTATTATTAGCAGCCCTCCCCCCTCTGCCTGTTTTCTCTTTGCGCACCATCCCTTTAGGTGTCGTAAAGGGAGCAAGCAGGTAGAAGGCCCATTTTTGGGTACACAAGAGATACCTTGCGTCAGCCAAAACAACAGGCGTGGCTGCGTTGTGTGCGATGTAGTGATTTGTACCTGGCCAGATTGCTTGTACTTCTATTATAGGCCAAATAGCGTGCAGGATCAAGTAGCTCACATCCACCCTTGTCCTGATTAGCCCATATCCCCACAAGTAACCAGCTTGCTCCCTTATTACGGCACATGTAAAGGGATTCGGTGCTCTGTTCACAGCTAGCAAAACAAGGGTTATTCACGCCTCATTCGCGGCGATCTGCAGAAAAATGGGCCCCCTTTCCCTTGGTTCGTCGGCACCATCAGGCAAAAGATAGAGGCTATTGGGCATTCAAGGGAATCACCGCAGCTCAGCCGGAGAAACGAACCGACCGGCCTCTATGTACATACTTCGTACTCCGTAACATCCAAGGACATTCAACAGCTGGCCATTCAGTCCCCTGACAGACAGCTAATAAGATAAGAATGGTTCATGCCGGCTCGGCCAAATGGAACGGTCTGCTAGGTAGTATGTATTACCGATCAACATTGAACAATGAAGTGCAGGGGCTGGATGCCCTATCCTTTAGCTGGTTTTCACATCCTTGAGCGAACGAGGTGAGCATTCATGAACGTACGGATTATGTTGCAGCTCGTTTCAGGCGTGCAGTAGGCGAAACGCTCGAGAGCTGAGCGTTCAGTTGTTGACGGAATCAACAGCAGGATGGACATGGCGGCCTGTGGTGTACATATCACCATAGACCATAGACCATGGATCATGGATCATGGACATGCTTGGTTTCTTGAGCTCGGGGTATCTTGATCAAGCAGCGCATCAGCAAGCAAGCAAGCCAAAGCAAAAAACTGGGCAACCGGTTGTCGGCGACGCCACCCAGGGATCGGCAACAGCGTCCCGTGCCGCCTCGTGAGCAGTTTTATTCTTTTGCTGAGTACTCCGCATCGCTCAGACTACTCTCTCGGCCGGGTAAGGATGTGCGCTTTGACGCAATCACACCTTCCTTACGGAGTATGACTTGTTCAGTTTGGTCGGACACTGGACAGGATTTTCATAATGAATGATCCGACTTGTACATGTGGATGATGAAAGACTGCTGCTATTACTAGTCCGTATGTACTTCCGTAAATACATACAACCTGTCAATCTGTGATCCACTCCACTGAAATATGTATATGTATATGTATACATGTAGGATCGGCTGGGGTATTTTACCCAGAGTTAGCCTCGTGCAGTGCCAAAATGGATGTTTTTAATCCATGCCAGCACAAACTGTTCGAACCGGGTAAACGCCATTCGATAGCACCCTGGCCACTGGCCCTAGGTCACTCGAAGGAAGGCTCCACCTATCAGACCCCTGTCGTAATCCTTGCTGCAACAATGAAGAGAAGAGAGACACACAGAGAAAGGGAGAGAGAAAAACCCCGAAAGTCAATTATATGCATACGGATTGCATTCATATTACTCACTTCGTTCCAGCACAGCGTTCTTTATCCTCCGTGGAGAGAATTGTAGATAATATTGGTTCCCCCAAAAGTCTTGGCTGCGACCCTGGGTGCTGGCCGGCTTCTCACTTCTCCCGCCCATCACATCAACATCACATCTATCAGCTAGTCAGCTAGTCAGGCAAGTCGTGGCAGTCAGTCGACAGTGGACACCACCACCTGCGACTCCAGTCTTTCTTCTGCCGGGACTGCGCTGGGTTCGCCTCCTCGGTTAGTCCCTGCCCGTGGCTTATTTTCCTTTTTTTTTTTTTTTTTTTTTTTTTTCCTTGTTCCCCCCGTCAAGCTTGTTCGTGCCTGTCGCTGTCGTCTCTCTCTCTCTGTCTGTCTGTCTGTCTGTCTGTCTGTCTGGTGGTGCTTCCCACACAGACCTGTCAATGGGCACGTTGTTAACAAGCCAGCACGAGGTGCTCCATATTACTTTCACCAACAGGGTGCATTTTCCTCCATCCTCTGCCATTTAATTCTGCGGCATAAAGGCGACGCCACCTGAACGCAGGCTGGATAATCGAGCCTACAGGATCAATACCAAAATTCGACCGTCCATCAACATTCTTCGGCTGCTGGCCGAGCTGTCAAGCTGAAGCATCGCATTTGTCGTTGCACAGACGTGCCTCTGCCGCCTGCTGGACCGGCTCGAGTGCCAGCCTCCCTCGAATCTAGCGTCCGCCTCCCTCACCCGCGACAGAATATCGATCGACTCGACGCCCGTCCAAGGCAATCCTTTCTACACATCCAGCGTCAATCACTTCTGTCCAGATTGGGCACTGGGTCGGTCAACATGTGTTTTGGCAGCAGAGAATCAGACAACAGCGGCGCGGCCCGCTCGCGCGATATCGACCGCGGCATTCGTCAAGATGAGAAGCGCATGTCAAAGGAAGTCAAGCTTCTCCTTCTGGGTACGCTACATCTCGTGGAACACATCCGACCAGACTTCTTCCGTATCAGCTTCCCTCATCGTGGCTGCGATTCCTCTCATGCAGCAATTAGAATGTTCAATGCCGTGTAACGGAAGCTTTTCTGCGCGGGCAATCTCTCCGTGCGCCCCATCCAGCGTGCTGACCTTTGTGTGACCTGCAGGCGCCGGCGAGTCGGGCAAATCTACCATCCTAAAGCAGATGAAGCTCATCTATTCACAAGGCTTTACCAAACATGAGCGGCTCGAATGGAAGCCTGTTGTTTTTAGCAACATCATCCAATCGTTCCGTACCATCTTCGAGGCCATGACCGAACTGAATTACAGCTTCGATAACCCCGATAATGAGGTAGGTCTTTCTTATCGTGATGCTTGTTTGCTTTCGACGGCTGATTAGACGAACGGCTCGCTGACTCGTGTTATAGAAACACATGGCGCACATTCTCGTAGATCTCGAAATCGGCCAACAAGACAAGCTTCCACAAGACTACCTGGAGCCTATCAAACTCTTGTGGCAAGACGGTGGAGTGAAAAGGGCAATCGCCAAAGGCAACGAATATGCGCTGCACGACAACTTGGCATAGTGCGTCTGACTTCCTTCCCTCCCTACTTGAGGAGAAATCACAGGTTCTGGGCCCGAAGGTATATATGGCGGATGAGGCTGACCAGGTCGATGCAGCTTCATTGATGACATGGACCGAATCTGGGCCGATGGATACGTGCCAAACAACCAGGACTTGCTTCGCTCACGACTCCGAACTACAGGCATCACTGAGAGTGTTTTTGACCTTGGCCAGCTGACGTACCGCATGTTCGACGTGGGTGGTCAGCGATCAGAGCGCAAGAAATGGATCCACTGCTTCGAAAACGTAAACTGTCTGCTGTTTCTGGTTGCCATCAGCGGTTACGACCAGTGTCTGGTTGAGGATAAAGACGGGGTATGTCGCTGTCGCATGACATTCGCATTTTTGTTCTCGCACCTGTCCTAGGGCAAATACCTATGGGACGAGCTTCGATGGCTAACAAATCTGGTAAGAACCAAATGAACGAAGCGTTGATGCTGTGGGAGTCCATCGCCAACTCTCACTGGTTCACCAAATCGGCCATGATTTTGTTTCTCAATAAGATGGACCTTTTCAGGGAAAAACTGCCCAAAAGCCCCATCACCAAATACGGTTTCACTGATTACCACGGCCCCGAGGCCGATTACAAGGCCGCCAGCAAGTACTTCCTAGACAAGTTCCGCGCGTTGAGCCGAAACCCCGAAAAAGAAATTTACGGACACTTCACCAACGCGACAGACACCAATTTGCTAAAGATCACGATGGGTTCCGTGCAAGACATGATTATCCAGCGCAATCTGAAGCAGTTGATCCTGTGACAATGAAGGCAAGCTCTGGTTTAGGCGACGACGACCGGAACATTACTTTTTCATACGTTTAACCTTTTTGCCCCCATTGCAGAGAACTGCATCGCGGCATTGAATTTGTTCTCGCACTCGGACATACGCATACACGCCATCTTCGCTCATCGTTGTCTGCCGGTGAGAATTATCACCAGGCGTTGTTTCCAAGCGAAATTGACGCATGACTGCGGCAAAAGCAGCGCCTCTATTTTGCATCTTGAAAATCTTTGACTACAAAAAAATCTATGACTACATGGGTTACGGCCGCGACCGCTCAACTTTTATTTTCTAACACTGACGTTACCCAGCTTACTTACTCCCACGAGCGGTGAACTTGCGACGACGTATGCTAGCGAAGCGACACCACGGGGTTGCACACGGCACGACAGTCTCTTCCGAATTGTTCCCAGATGTCGCGCGGGAGCGGCGACGGCAGAAGCATATTCAGTGCTCAGTGCGCCGGGACGCGCCGATGATGATTGTGGAATCCGAAAGGAACGGTATCCCGAGGAGCCGCCACCTATTTCCACCCCACGGGTATACAGGAACCGAGGCTGGCCGAGTGAGGAATCTTTTTGCTGTACCGACGCTGGCGCAGTTTCAGCATCCCGATACCCAGAGGCTCGCTAGCTTGCTGCTCGTGGCCTGTTTGTTTACTTTTATCGATGGTTTTCATTCATATTTCTATAGTGGTTACGGGTGCGACCTGTACCAGATCTCGTAGGGGGAGGATGGGGGGATGTGGATGATGGGCGATTCAGTCCATACTTGGGGGATATGACTGACGATAACGCAGATGGTAGAAAAGAATTGAATTTTCAGAAAGTCAATGGATGGGATGGTAAAGCTGCGTGCGTGAAAATATGCATGTGTGTGTGTGTGTGTGTGTGTATGTTGTGTTTGTGTGTGTTGTGTTTGTGTGTGTTGTGTTTGTGTGTGTTGTGTTTGTGTGTGTTGTGTTTGTGTGTGATGGATGTGCTCAGTATCTCTTGAAAGAAGAAAAGAAATGGGGCTGCTCCGTATTAGTGGCCAGCGATTACTAGCTTGGCGGAAAGTGCGTGTCACCGTGTGTCGATCCGCACGCTCCTGCCCCGATTTGAACGTCTTATTGGCACCTGAGCAACTTGTGTTGTCTGTTGCCTTGGCACACTTGCCTCGCACGCTGTCATTCATGGGAAACTTGCTTTTGATCATCAAAAGGCACCTTGGGTCCTTGCAAGTTGGCCTACTCCGTTCCCGTCCATCTGTGAAGCTGCGGAGGTGGGGGAAGGAGGTTGGGGGGATGCGCTGCTAACTTGCCTGGCTTCCCCGCGCCCGCGCAGATTCGGTCTGGTCTCTCTGCCTGAGCTATTTCCAACAGTAAGTACATAATAGCCATGACACGGTTGCATCGCTAGCGTCGGGTAGAACAGAAAACACGCCATGTGAAGACACATGCACACTATATCATTCACTCGAGGTAACATTAAAAAAAAGGAAGCGTCCAGTTTCCTCACTATCCTCGCTATCCTCGCTATAGCTACTAGTGACGTGCAACAAGTCGACAAGCTCGGATTTGCTTTCAACTTGGCGACCATGGTCACACAATCACGACTCTGGCTGTCCGGCATTGCTGGTCTGGCAGCACTTGTGGCCGCTGGCAACGATGCAATCACGAGCGACGCGTATTTCTACGGTCAATCACCCGCGGTCTACCCGTCTCGTACGTTCCATACACATATGTTGGGGGCCCTCCCTACGGAGTACCGAGTACCGAGTAGACGATCCTCGTATTGCCGGCCGGCACTGCAGCTAACTCGGAATTTGCTCCAGCTGAAATGACGGGCGGAGCCGAATGGGCCACGGCATACGAAAAGGCAAAGGCATTGGTAGCCCAGATGAGCTTGGAAGAGAAGGTGAACGTGACGGGAGGTGTCGACTTGGGAACAGGCTGCTCCGGGAGCATTTATCCGAATAAACGGCTCAACTTTCCTGGCATTTGCGTGAGTGATGCTGGCAACGGTCTTCGCAACACCGACTTGGTAAACGCATATCCTGCAGGTATTCATGTTGGCTCAAGGTGCGCTTGCTTTTCCTTTTCCATCGTCTCAACTGAGTATCGGAACATGGGCCATGCATGATATCATGGCTTCCTAACATGCATTCATTCCTCGCCAGTTGGAACAAAGACTTGGCACGCAGGCGCGGCGCTGCCATGGGCGGCGAGTTTAGGAGGAAAGGAGTCAACGTACTTCTGGGGCCCGTAGTTGGACCAGCTTGGCGAGTCGTCAGGGGAGGCAGAAACTGGGAAGCCTTCTCAGCAGATCCGTATCTGTCAGGCTCTCTGGCGGCGCAGACGATTCAAGGTGTTCAAAGCCAAGGCGTACAAACAAGTCTCAAGGTATCACGTCATTTCTCTTTGTCACCCGCCGCTGATGTTCTTGTCTGACATCTGATGACAAAGCATTACATTGCCAACGAACAAGAGTTGAACCGCGTTCCAAGCATCGAGGCTGAGGCTGTGTCGTCCAATGTTGACGACCAAACTATGCATGAAGTTTATCTCTGGTATGTCGCTGCATTCGCTCCTGGCGATTCCTCTCTCTTATTCTAGTAGACGAAGAAGAAGAAGAAGAAGACGACTGTGTTCTCCCTAACTCTATATGCCATGCCAGGCCCTTCCAAGACGGTGTACGCGCTGGTACTGGCAACATTATGTGTTCATATCAACGCATCAACAACTCGTATGGTTGTGCCAATAGCAAGACTTTGAATGGTATTTTGAAAACGGAACTCGGCTTCCAGGTGGGCTTGCCATTTGACCCAATTCCATGGGTCTTTTTTTTTTAAAAAAAAATGAGTTTTGGCTAATAATGACTTAAGGGTTTCGTCATGTCTGACTGGGGTGCCCAACATGCTGGTGTCGCCACAGCTCTTGCGGGAATGGACATGGTCATGCCAAGTGGGAGCGAGTTCTGGGGCAGCCATCTCATCGAGGCCGTCAGGAACGGATCTGTTCCCGAATCTCGAGTTACAGATATGGCCACGAGGTATACTGTTTTGCTGAAAATCTCCAACTTTGGCTGTAGGAAGGAAGAAGGGGTTGGGTTTGCTGATTTTCATGATGCAGAATCTTGACTGCCTGGTATCAATTCGGACAGGACACAAAGTTTCCAAAACCGGGCATCGGTATGCCATTTGATGTCAGACAGCCTCACGAAACTGTCGAGGGCCGCGATCCAAAAGACCTCCCAACACTACTCGAGGGAGCCATTGAGGGACACGTACTCGTAAAGAATATCAAGGAAACACTGCCCCTGCGATCTCCTCGGGTCATTTCCCTCTTCGGGTATTCGGCAAGATCGGCCGATTCCTTGTCTCCGGGACCGGGCGAAATGTTCATCTATCTATGGCGTAACGGCATGACATCTCTTGGCTTGGATTCGGCCATTGCGGGTCTGGTCAACTCACCGAAATCAGCATTACTGCCAGAGATTGCCAGCAACGGCACAATAATGGGCGGTGGCGGTTCCGGGGGAACCACTCCGGCCGTATTTGTCGCTCCATATGACGCGCTCTCTGTAAGAGCCGCGCAAGATGACACTGCTTTGTATCACGACTTTGGCATGCCAGAACCGGCAGTCGTAGGCGGTAGTGAAGCATGCATCGTGTTTGGCAATGCCTGGGCTGCGGAAGGGCACGATCGTCCCGGGCTCTCGGACAAATTCACGGACACACTCGTCAATGCCGTTGCTGGGCAGTGCAACAAGACGATTGTGGTGCTTCACAATGCTGGGCCACGCCTTGTCGAGGGGTTTGTCGACCACCCCAACGTCACAGCCATTCTATTTGCCCACCTGCCGGGACGTGACAGTGGAACAGGTCTTGTCAAGCTGCTGTATGGAGAAGCATCGCCATCCGGGAAGCTCAGTTACACGGTTGCCAGGCAGGAATCGGACTATGGTCATCTGCTGAAACCGGATGAGCCAGCCGGCAAGTTCGAAAAGTTCCCGCAGTCCAATTTCACAGAAGGGGTGTACCTCGACTACAAGTACTTTGACAAGCACAACGTGACGCCGAGGTATGAGTTTGGCTTCGGTCTGAGTTACACAACCTTCAACCTTGCCAATCTATCGATACGGCGCGTGCAGGGCGGCAATTCCGGCAAATGGCCACTGGGCGCGATTGTGCCCGGAGGACAAGCAGATCTGTTTGAAGACATTGCCCTGGTGGCCGTGGAGGTGCGCAACACGGGCAACGTGGCAGGGTCCGAGGTGCCGCAGTTGTACGTTGGCATTCCCGGTGGTCCAGCAAGACAGCTCCGTGGCTTCGAGAAGCCCTTCCTGCGGCCGGGAGAAGTCAGAACTGTCGAGTTTCGCCTGACACGCCGGGACCTGAGCACGTGGGACACAATGGCGCAAAAGTGGCGGATGCAAAGGGGCCAATATGCCATTCATGTCGGAACAAGTAGTCGAGACTTGCCCCTCCAGGGTATGCTGACGATTTAACGCGACGAGGATAGTGAGTGTGTTTGTAATAGTAAGGTAACAAACAGTAAGGGGGAATCAATGAAATGAGGTGGCATGGGAGATGAGTCGTTGGAGGTCTAGGAGATGTATGGTCTGGGGAAGAAATCTCTAGAAGACCTGGCAAGGTTTTTTTTTTTTTTTTTTTTTTTTTTTTTTTTTAATACATACACACATAACGCCATTCAAGCTGGCTCACATGCTACGTGACGACGCGAGTCCCATCAACGTAAGCAAGCAAATGTGCGCATTAACCATGGTGATTGATGGCAACGACGGTTGATGAAAAAAAAAAAAAAAAAAAAAAAAAAGCAAAAACAAGTCCAAGTCTTTTATATCCAGGTTCGGGACCACACGCCCATTAGTAGTGACAGGCCCCGTCACGGCATTCTCTCGCCATGGGTGTGCACAAACAACAACAACGACATGCCATCCATCATCAACCAATGTATCAAGAGTGTCGAAACGGAAACGAGCAACGGCTGACGTACCCCATCGCGCCCTATGGCAGATATAAATCCAGGGCACACAGCGGACTGGGGCGAAATCGAAATCGAGATCAGCAACTAGTTGTCTACGGAGCATTACTCCGTGACTCATAACTCGGTAATAGCCTATACAAGAAACGCAATGCTCGATGTGGTCGGGGGTGTTAGGAGTGGCGTGCGTGGTAGGGACGGGCATGTTTGTTCGCCAGCAAGACAGAGGCCTTATCCCACGGTTTCCAGAACTAGAACTCGGGAAGCCGTTCGATGGTTGCATCGTGGGTGGGGTGCTTTCCATGGGTGAAGTCGGTGGGTGTTGGGCGTTGGTTGGCGAAGAGCCCATTACCTATGTACCTCATCCACGTGTTTTTTTTTTTTTTTTTTTTTTTTTTTTTTTTTTTTTAACCCGGTCCATCAACGGAACAAGACGAGCTTACGCCACTGTGGCGATGGATGCACCCGATAACTCGTGTTGGAAAAAAAATGCGGTAATGTACGGAGTACTGGTAGTATTACCGAGGGGGAAGGGGAGGGGTCCGCGCAAGAGACGAGAAGAGACTGGGAGTTCTGCACTGTATGAAACGCATTGGTGATTTGTGCCTGCGTGGGCTGAGACCATCCCGGAACCCTGCTGGCCTGCCGTTCTTTCTCTATTTTCTTTCCTTTTTTTTTTCTTTTCTTTTTTTTCTTAAGAAAGCTTTGTATCGCCCTTGGTGGCCCCATATCGGTGATTACGGACAAGAATGCCGGTCATCATTCGACTTCCAGCCCCAGCTCCCGCGGGGGGGGGGCATGTTTTCGGCCAAGAAAAGAATGACACGCGGTTCTGTCAACTCCGTTGCGTCTGCCGAGTACAAATTAGGATGTCAGGTTCAGGTCTCGCCGGGTCTCGTCAGGTCTCGGGAGATTGTCTCACTATATCTGGTTGCTTTGATCGAGCGCACCACCGTATCCTTCCTTGTTGGCATCTCTACATACATGTATTTCAATATTCATCACATATTAAGCATTTCTCCACGTTGACAAGCCGTTGTACACAACTTCTGGCTAGTCGAGTCGTCCCTTTTATGATCCATCCCACTGAGCTAAACTACGCGCCCACAACGGGCTCAATGGCTCTCGGTGCTCTGCGGAAGGAAGAGCCGGCCAGGTACCACGTTCCGCGGTCATGTTCCTTCGTGAGCATGGAGGAGTGGAAGCCCTGCTCTCATTGTTACATGCATTGTACCCAGAATCTCCGTCTGTCCCGATCGTGCCACGTTTTGACAGCAGAGGAACGACGAAATGGCGTGGGGGGGGGATCCGATTCGAAACGGAGCCAACCCATTCTGAATCCTGCTAATAAACTGCCAAGTGCGCCCGGGATCCCAGAAGAAGGCGGGTTGTTTTTGGTTGGACAGGAGAAGAGGAAGAAAATCGGCACTTGTTGGCAATCGCTAACAAAAGTGGCACTCTGTTGTAAAAGTGCCTGCCGTGAAAGGAAGGATACAACTGGCTAATTAAGTCGACGATCAGCATGGATGGACAGGTTGTTTCAAAGCCTCTCGACGTATCCACCCCCCCCCCCCCTTCCTGTCGATTTCTTCACAGCTACGACATACGAGAGCCGCCGTCACTCACTTTAACAGGCCGTGGCTCTGGCTCTCCGGCTAGACACACCCGGGGGCTTTCCCGTAATAGCACCCAATCGCCAGTCATTGGCCCGTCTTTGGCCAAGAAAAAAAGCCGGTCCCCACGTCAAATGTCTGGCCCCTGCTGCCCTGTTCTGAAATTTTAAAAGCTTGCTGTAAGGTGTGGGGAGGATCGGGCCGCCACGTCGCACCGCGATCATGTCCCAAGCACGATGAGTGACAGGCTTTAGCCGCGATACGCTTGCAGGTTCAGGAGCCTGTGTGCGTGCGCCTGTGTGTGTGTCTGCAGTGCGTGTTGTGTGTTGTGTGTGTGTATGTGTGTTGTGTGCCTGTGTGCCTGTCAGACTGACAAAGATGATTCACCGCGAGAAAACGAGGAATGATGGATAGCAAACCGCTTCGCCGCCCCCAAGAGTGGCACTTGTGACTCTTATCCGCACCAGTAGACAAGACCCGCGCCGGTGACGGATCGCCATCGGAAATCTGGATGATAGCCACACACCGTCGACGTTGGTGCGACCCTCGGCCGTTGTCCATCCACAATGGGCGTCTTCCACGACTCTGTTATGGTAAATGGTAATTTGCCATGCATGGAATGTAGTAGAGCGACCTCCGCCTCTGTTCCTTGTCTCCTGCTGATGCTTTCCTATTGCTAAGGAAGTGAAAAGGAGTTAGTTGGTCACTGTACTCCGTGCCCGCGAAGATGTCACCCAGAGGGGGGGGGGGTGGCCTACGTAGGACGACAACCACCCCCATCTTTCATTTATCCGCAGGCCCTCTCTCTCACAAAAGCCCCTTGCCAGTGCTGCCTAGCTCGTGGAAATTGACTTGGCGAGAGATTGAGACCGTTTCCATTCTTTCGCCAACATGTTGTGCCACTGGGCTGTGACGACTCGCGGCCGGGCTGCAAGCTAGTGAAACCTGATCAAGGTAAAGGGGAAAAAAAAAAAAAAAGAAAAAAAAAAGGGCCTCTCATGATGGAATCGTGCCAAGAAAGACCTACTCGAAAACCCACAACCCCTTGAGCAAGAGACACACTATTCCAGGCCTAGCTTGAGAGATCTTACAGATGGCCGGCAGTGATGCATCTGTTGAAAGTTGCGCGAAGTAACCCCATGACCCCCATCTGTGTCGATGTGCCTGGCCCAACAGCCATTTGCAGGATCGGGCCTCTGCATTGTGAGGTTCGTAGTACGGCAAATCAAATCAAGCTCTTTGCCAATGGCCCAATGCCAGCCGAGATGCTGGTTGATTTTGGTCAGTCGTCCATCTTGCAGGGTTCTTGGACGACCTCGTCATCTGGCGCATCTGGCGCATCTCGCGCATCTGGCGCCTCTGGCGAGAACAGCGCTGACTCCGCTGAGTCCTGGTGTGAATATTTAAGCGACGGCTCCAGTCAGTCAGGGGCCTAACCCTGCCGGCGTCTCCCATCTCCCTCGGTATTAATAACGTGAGCCTAATCCCTCCCGAGCGCTTGTTTCCATGCGTAAGGCGTTTGGCGGTGTCGTGACAATAATATGAGCATCACCCACCCCAAAAACCATGCCACACTACCCCGGCCGACTCTAAATGCCTTGATACTGTCATGTTTGTTTTCATGTCTCGCATCTGTCTTCAGAGATGTCTGATTCGCACATGTTCTGCCATTTCTGCAGAGTACGAGGATTTGCTCTGGGACACAAGCCGCCGGCTTTGTTGGGAGGTCGATGGCCCTTGGCGGGATCTAGTTTCCTCCTGTAATAGCTCGTCTCACTTGGCTCCACTTCCAGTTCTAGATTCCCTAGATTCCTGGGTGAGATGATCTAATCGGGGCCTTGCATGGAAGCGGGTTTCCAGAGGAGTGGTAATAGCTTCTTAATCCCCCGCCCACGCTTCCTCATATGGAATCAATCAATACTCTCTGCTGTCACGGGTGCCCTGCCTGCTCGGTTTATAACTGAGGACCCTCGTCAGCGACTTCCGACAATCGACCTAGCTGTAGTGGTAGATGCTGGTTGGTCCTGGATGATTTAGCTGGCAGGTCCTCGACGGAAGCGAGCTCTCCGCGGCTTCGCAATGCTTGCGACAAACCCAGGCAGTCAGTCAGTCCCCAGATAGATAGTACTTCGTACATGTAAATGTACATGTACATAGATATCTACCAAACTGACTCGGGTTGTCCCTGCACCTGGTACTCGTGACGGGGCTTCGCATCACGCGCTGGCTGCATCGACGACGGGGTTGACGGATTAATTAATTGACAATTGACAAGGTGACGGGGTGGGGTTCGGAAATACATTGGAGAGAGGGGCGGCTGAGAAGAGGGCGGCTGAGGGAAAGAGGAGAGGCAGCCAGCAGCAGGCAGGCATGGAGGGGTGTGGAGGGGTGTGGAGGGGTGTGTGGATTCCGGTTGTTTCCATTCCAGCATGCAACTTCCGAACTTTGACAGCTTTTCGAAAGTCAACATCATAGTTGGGCCTGGGCAGTGGGCGCACAAGCGGGCGCACAAGACTGGCAGCCTCGGATTCAGAAGAAGAAGGCGTTTCGCAAAGACATGCCTCCGCTTGTTCGGCTGCCGCAGAAATTCTACGATACGGACCATGAGTTTTCCCACTCTCATCAGTCTCCAGGACCCCGTTTGTGAGCAAAGTGCGTCTCGCAAGGGGGACAGGATAATACATCTCCTTTGGGACCGTAAGACTACACTTCCGTACCGACCCATTTTTCTGCGTTGGTTTAATGGAGCGACTTCGAGTAACCTTCCAAAATATTACACGCTAAAACTCCACGTAACGCATTTCAGGCCTTACTCACGATAACTAACTAGATCTAAGGCCTCTAACAGCACCTTAAATTCGAACATCGCGATGCATCGCAAGCCACGGAGGCAGCGATTAGGCAGCCAAGGAATCGAAGGCCTCCTGGTGCCACTAATAACAATGCCCTTTTAATCGTAAGAAGCCCCATCTAAGCCAGTGGGGTTGTGAGACGTGCGATGTAGCTCTTTGTAACTTGGATGCTTGCTGGTACAAGTATCATAGTACGAATTAGTAGTGTATAAGAAGTATCCTTTAATACAATAATTTTAATTGGGTGAAATAAGTGGATCGGTACGGAAGTGTAGTCTTACGGTCCTCAAAGAGATATGTACAAAGCTACTCCGTATTGCAGTAGTACAGTGGGACGAAATAAGTGACGAGCCACTCCCTACATTTCGCGCTTGCGATCGCGAAAACGCGACTTAATAAAATCAACAAATTATCTTTAAATATAAATATCTTTATAAATAATACTACTATAGACCCCTTATGTTAAGTATAGTCCTTATAAGCATATAAGAATTTATATAAAGTTTAAACTAGGTACTTCTTGTCAGGAGCGGGATGGCGATAGCATCAATGATGGTAGCGCCTAGCGGGGCATAGGGCCGCGACCTAGCTGCAAGCTAGTCACGTGAGGACCGTGAGGTATTTGAGGGAGCTTTCCCCACTTACGAGGGGAAAGGCCAGAGATTGAACCTTTCAAGCACCCACCCCTAGCTAGCAGCACAATAGCTACGACTCTTCAATCTAACCTTCACTCTGTTATTCATTCCCAAGCCAAAGCCTTGACACTTCTATATAGTAGATTATATTTAAGGAGGGAGTTCCTTATAGGTTAATATCTAGTATTATTAAGCGCTATAATAAGCAGTAAAGTGCCTAAAGTTAACCTTAATCTAGGCCACTACTATAACTTACTAAGCGGTATAAGTAGGTTATTTTTAGGATAATTAAAAGGGATCCTTTTATCTTATTAAATTAGCTAGCTACTAAGGCCTTATTAATAGTTATAATAAAGACTCTAGCTAATTAGCTTAAGAAAGAAGGTATTTAGTATTAATATGCCCTTTAGTAGCTACTTTTAATGCTAGAAGTAGCTATAAAATGCCTTATATTTGCCTACTTATATATATAAAGGCCTCTTAGTTATTAGAAGTATTAGATCTTTAGTAATAAGACTATAATTATATAAGGTAATAGTAAGAGGGTTAAGTAGGTTTTTTACTAAGTTATACGCTATCTTTAATGCCTAATTATAACTTTATACTAATAGATCTAGGGTTAATAATTAATAAAGAAGAATATATAGCTAAAGGCTAAGCTAATAAGGCATTCTTAGATATTCTAGGATACGTTTTCCTTCTAAAATTATATATTATTATATCCCTTACTTAAAGACCCTAAATCCCCTTATAAAGGCATTATAAGCTACTATATCCTTAAGTACCTTTAAGAATAGCTTTTAACTATTATTAAACCTAATTTAATCTTTACTTAGGATAATACTTTTCTATATTTAGCCTAATTAGTTTAAGATTAGCTATATAATTAGGTATTAGAGAATAGGCTTAAGCTTATAGACTAGCTACCTTATTTACCTAACTTAAATCTAATAGAAAACCTATAGAAGCTACTTAAAGAGAGGATTTATAACTATTATCTAGAGCTTATAATAGCTCTAAAGAATAATTTAATACTATAGAGGCTCTATAAGGCTACTATTAAGGTCTAGAAGGACTTCTTTAATAAGCTACTTAAGAAGCTAATAGAATTAATACCTTAGAGACTTTAAGAGATTATAACTATAAATAGCTAGTATACGCGATTTTAATTAATATCCCTAACTTAGAGGGCTTTAAAAACTATATATATTTAATCTGCTATTAAAAGAGCCTAATTTGGCAGAGAAATTCAATAAAATAATTGCACGGTCAATACGACGCTTTCGCGATGTGGTGGAGTGGCTTGACACTAATTTCCAGTCACTGTGGTCACTAATATTATTACTGGACTCCTCGCCTAATACTCCGTAGACCGCACCGAATCTACACTATAACCCCTGAATTATTTTACAACTCTACTTGCCCTATATTAGGTTACCTAATAACAGCTACCTATAGTTATATTCCGCTTAGGGTAGAGTATACTATTAGGGCATTATAAGGGGGATATATAAGGTACTAGATAGTATTTTTTTTCCTAGTAAATTACTTATAATTTAAGGTACCTAGCCCTTATCTGCCCTACCCCTATTTAATGCCTAATTAGCTTGTTATCCCCTGTTATATATCTTTGTAAAATAATTCAGAGGTTGTAGTGTACATGTACATAAAGAGGCCACTGGGTCAATAATGATAGCTTTTATTACTAAGATCATTCGTGTGCTGTTGGGGTCACCCCCTTCTCCCCTTCTCCCTCCCCCCCCAAAAAAAAAAGACTACATAATAGATCACGCCAAGCTTAATTGCCAGATGTTCTGGAGCACCTCCCTACCAGCATGATACGGAGATGGCTGCCCACCTGGTAAAAATGGGTTGCCAAATCGCACCTATCACATCTCATTTTTGTCGTCATGCAACCTGAACAAGCCCCTTTGTGAACAGTACGGAGCACCAAGACCGTCGGCCGCTATTCTAGCATGATCTTCCGTGCCATCACGATCGGTTAGTATCCGAGCTTCGCTTTTCTGTTTTGCTTTTTCTCTCGTACATAGTCAGTGCTGGTGGTGGGATGCTGAGAATCCAGTTTGTATCTGGTGCTATCTGGTGCTAGTTAGGAGAAGCCCGACGCTCCGACATATTCCAGGCCAAACGCTCTCGCTGTGCCTATCTACATATGTCTGAACTTTGAAAACAAGGCCATGCCGGTCAGAAACGTACCAACAGACCCCAGCTCTTTGTGAGGCTGGCTCGTCATAATTATCGTGTGGATGCTGTAGAGGGCCCAGATTCACCTTGGTCAGTCTGCGCTGCTGACAGTGGTGTGGTGGGAAAACTTGGACGGTCCTCGCGGTCTGTTGTGGGACAGGGAAAAGCGGTCCGATTATTTATTACACTTACCGATGCCGATTCAGCTGTCCCAGAAAGAAGAAGAAGAAGAGAAAGTGCCTTGAGGGTAGTTACGCTCAGTACCAAAGAGATGAGGAGTCGTGGCCGATGCTCAGTGGAGAGCAATGCTCGTTAATTGAGGAGTCGATGAAAATGGACCCCTAGATTCTGCCTCATTGCTACGTGAGTGCGGCGTGTCATGGAAAAAGGCTGGGGAAAAGGCCTGGTGCATGTTCCTTGAACACTCACTACAGAATGACCAGGCCACGTCGCTGTCCCGTCCCGTCCCTGCGCGAGGAGGCGTTCCCTGTGTGTTTGATCTCTTTGATGATGCATCTCCCCAAGATAGACCACGACTATGAGTATAACGATGGCGGTGTGGGCTGGCCGCTCTTGCTTTGTCGAAAGGACTACGGAGTACATACATACATATGTATGTATGTGCGGAGTAGATCGGATTGAATCGCCCAATTGATGCGATGCTTGTTACCCAGTTCAGCTAGCGCATCTGATATCCCACGACACAATTGAACGGGTCTTGGCGCGTACGTGTTAGCAGTCGAGGCTTGAGAGCCACGTGTGGTGCCATGTTGGTGGAGCTTTGGATTTTGGATTTTTTTTCACTACCTCTGTTCCGTATGCAAACATGCTTTGCTCGCTTGTCCGAAGCTTCCGCCCGTTGGACCTGCTTCTGTACCAAATTGGCTACTCATCCCACGGCAGAAGATCTCATCAGCAACCGCATGGATATCCGAACCTTCTTAATGACGTTCATTACGAAGCCGGGTCGTAATAGGCAGAGCCAGCTATATGTAGTTGCCAACCTTTAATGCGGGTTCATCCTGGGTTGTGACTCAACCTCAACGTACATCAAACATGGCCCGACTTCCACGAAAGACCAAAGTCTCGGTTTTTAAGCCGCAGCGAATGGAGGAACCTAACTTGGAAACCACATTGGAGGATTTACAGTAACTGGCACCGGCATCAATCTATGACGAACACATTAGCTATGTTGGCGGGATAGGGATGACCTTCTCTGGGGACGTGCAAGGATCACTCACGGGTGGGTATTTTAATCTATCAACCATAACACCATGTTAGCTGGAAATTCTCGACACAAGTCAGATATCCGCATCAGAAATCAGACAGAAGGAGCGATATGAATACAAACCATAATTGGATACACCGCAAGCTGCGCATTCCATATGTCTGATGTTGATGGGCTTGACCGAGGAGTGATCTATGTCCTCTCATTCAAAATTGGAAAGCCCTTCAACATCATTCGTACGTGACGGTGCATACGCATTGCCTGCCGGTACTTTGACGTGTCAAGTCTATTTTTGACGGAAATATATGTTAGGACATGGTTAGTAGGATGACATGAAAGAGGGTAGGGGAAGTGTGGCATGGTAGGTAGTTGTAGTAGAAAGCTAAACATCCGAATCGGGTAGTTCAATCGAGGCGACTGCAGAGAGACATGACTCGTTGCAAATGCTTGTCTTCAACGACACCCCACGTCTGTCCAGAGAGACCGTAGACACCACAGCTCAGGCAGACAAATGAGACACGCAGACCAAGGTGTAAAATGAATCAGGAATCTGCCCCATTTTTAGCGAAGAAGCTTGTTAGCGCCACGATGTCCTTCGATCTGGGGGAGTGAGTGAGTATGGTTGCAAAAATGTAATCATCAATATGAACATCACTGGCCTGTACTCCGTCGTCATTACTTCATGGGTCCGAGGGCATGACGCTATGCTCTATCGGCGACATTGGCGGCTGAACTCTTGGAACATGTGGGGGCTGCAGCCGAAGCGTGCCAGCAACATGAGCAGATTCCAGATCGCCTCGGCGGAGAGGGGGCCAAAAGAGGCCAAAAGAGAGCGAGCGGCGCAATGCAATTTGAAACTAGAGCCCCTTTAGCGGGCCTCGACATGAGATGGAACTGCGTCGGGGGGTTCATGCCAGATACGATTTGAAATCTGGTCGTTGAAACGGGAATCACTGATTCTTAGGCCCAACGAAGAACGAAGAACGAAAACTGGTGACGAGTGAAGCCGTGTACTCGCGTGAGGAAAGATGCATATCGTCGAGTCTGCGGCGCCCGACTTGGTGATTCTCTGTCCGCATCTGATGATCATGATTATGGGGCTGCAGCCCACACTGACCGCCACGAATCGTCAATCGGACGCGCCAGCCGGTTCCAGATCTTAACAACATCGGTGTTAGAAAAGTCTCTGCGTGGACACAATACAACAAGGATGGGGCAAGGATGGGGCACACTAACAGCGAGTAGACCAATGAAAGACGGAAAGGCAGTCTTAAGAACCCGCCATCTATGTAGGTCGGGGTTTCTTCCCTTGTTGTTGTTGCTGTTATTGCTGTATGATTGATCAAGTCACAGCAGATGAGTTCCGCAGTTGTCAAGATTGAGCGAAGCTGAAGCTATGATATGATCGCATGAGGTACCTCCCGAATCCTGAATGGAAGCGCGCCTTCCTTGTACTTGGGGAGGAAGGAGCAGTGCACTCACTCCCTTATTGACCAAGGTCTGGGTGGAATTCTCTGCACCTCAGAACTGTGAGCGGCTCAAACAGTAATAGTTTGCGCCCTCGACCGTTGCTTTCTTCTTTACAACATCATGCAGATTGACCCCCTGCCGCTGGTGATCAACGTCTGTCGATGCCTCCCCAAGTGATGCATCGATGGCTGCCACACTCCCACTCCAGGACAATGGCCGGACCTGGTCAGAGTCTCTCATGTAATTCCCCCCCCCCCGGGCATGACAAGGCAAGCAATGAATGGCCCGTCAGGCAACTTGGACCCCATCATCACTGGGCGACCTGCTCAGAGTTGACCAGAATCTGCACGTTCTAGTATTATCGAAAGCTTGGCTCACGTCAACTCAACGTGCCAACCAGACCCCCTGGATGGGGTCGTCATTTGGATGAGCCCGGTTGACGAGCCAAAGCATGGTGTCTGTCATCTTATTTCTTCCAGCACCGCATTTTAGCGTCGACAATCTTGATCATCACGGTCGCACTCACCACCGAAATATCGCTCGTCCCACTCCGGGCCCTGGTGCCCTGTCAGAAGCTCTAGAAGCGCAGGAAAACTCAAAACCTTGTCAGACCCGTCGGTTCATTTTCCCCCCACCCACTGAGCCTGCCGTCGCCCGAACCTGTCTGTGGCCTCGATGAAACAAACGCTTGGGCAACAAATGAATACAAGAACCCCGAAATTCGAAATCAAGAACAAGCAAGCAGCAGCGGCAGGAGCAGCAGCATTTCCAGTTAGTGCGGCCGCTGCACGCGAGGACCAAATCGAGAGACGTTCTTCATCCGACATTCCAGTTCCGATCAGTTCGATGGGCAAGGGCAAGGGCAAGGGCAAGGGCCCTTGAAGGCCATTAATAAATGGTGTGGCTCGGCGATCCAGCAGCGGGCTCGTGTTTCGTGCCGTTTAACAATAGCACGCATCTCAGTTGATCACCATGTAGCGCTGCCACTAGAGCCTTGACTCTGCATTTGAGCACCTTGGCACCCCTGGTAGCGGCGTGGCGGCTTCTAGCTCCACACCGGGCCTGACTTCCTGCGCGGCAGGAGTGGGAGTGTGAGTGTATTATCACTGTACATACATGTACTCCGTACTTACATGTAGTACCTTACGCCCCTCTGGTCCAAGGCCTCAGGGCCACAGGGCCACAGGGCCACAGGGCTAATTGACTTTGTCTGGCGCACCTCCACCATGGCACTCCCACGTTGTATCGCGGCCCCGGCTAGCTAGGCCAACTGACAAACTAGCAACAGCCCAACTTGCAATCCGGTACCGCGGATCTCTCTCATCTGGCGACCAGACTCCACTCTGGCCATCTGCTCGACAAGGAAGGACCCTTGTCTGATGAATTCGACCAGGAGTCGTCGACCAGGAGCACAAGTGGCGCTCTGGCCGAGCTGGTTCGTTGGGCTTTCCACTCGACCAGATTGACCAGATTGACTTTGGCCCAAATTGGGGACTGCATGGACTGCATGGGACCGCATCACGCATCAGAGGGGGCCCCGTCTGGCATCCTCGTCGTCGCCAACGCCACCACGAGGTAGTGCCCATCGCGTCAGATCTCCTTCAACCAGCCCCGGTTCCCCCCATCCTACATATGTACATATGTATGTATGTATGTATGTATGTATGTATGTATGTACGTACGTTGTATGTACATGTAGGCGCCTGCCTGATGGATGGCTATGGCTGGCTTACCGGTAGTATCGGTACCTTTTCCCCTTCCAATGGTTATATTGCTATTATTCCCTTTTTTTCCCCCAATTTCCTCTCCTTCGCCTGTTGTCCCTTTTCCTAACCTTTTCATCCCACTGGTCCCTTCCCAATCTCTCCACCATACACAGGTGAACACTGTCGGCTGATTCTGGATTTTGCCGTTTCATAGCTGGCCCGGCTCTCCGACAAGCTTCTGGTCTGCTTTCGCCTCATAGTCTGTTTGACCTGGAGAGTTTCGGTGCAGTCCCGTCTACTACCTACTTTTTTTTTTTTTTTTTCCAAAGGGACTCGATGTATCGACAGCCTTAGATTTCTCCAGATCTCTCTCGGTCCCTTGCCTCGCGCGCTATGGAACCAGGTGTCTCTGGATCCCGCCCAAGGTGCGTACCATACATTCCATGACTCTTGTCAAGAAGAGATGGTGGCCCTTACCTCGTCGCTGTCTTCCTCGAATCCTCCCCTCGTCACAATAACATTGACACAGTCGTCCGTCTACAGTGTTCACCCGACTTCTGCCGCCATCTCAGAGCAGCATCAACGGCAACATCCGCATCATTTCCAATCTCAACGTGCACCCACGCCGCCCGCCGCTTATCAATCGCAGCGAGAACACCTCGACAGGCGATATCGAGAACAGCCTGCCATGGCCGCGGCCACTGTGCTCACACCCAGCTCCCACTATCCTCCTCAGCCTCCTCTATACCCGAACTACCAACACCATCAATCTGAAGCGCCGGCGCCGGCGCCTCCACCAACTGCCAGCGCCGCCAGCAACATGATTTCCAGCGAGCACCGAAGATCTTCTGACGACAAGGAGCAGCCCGGCCGACAGTCTCTGCCGTCCATCTCGGAAGTTATATCTGGCGCCAGACCGAGCCAGTATCCCCCGTCTCAGTCGAGCATGCAACCTGGGTCGAGCTTGCCCTCGCCTTTCCCTTCAGCTTCTCGCCAGTTCGCAGAACCAGAGAAACATTCCCCTCAACCACTTCATACCGCCTCATCTTTCCCTTCACGGCAAGAAAACTTGCCAGCGTTTGCAGAATCACCACGTCCACATTTTAATGCCAGGCACAGTCTCCCTCCAGTCATTGACCGCCGACCAACCCCTCCTACGAAATCCGAATTACCACCACATCATCGTCTCACAGAACCTCACCCAACTTCGGAACCTCATCCTACCAATGGAGCTTACGGCCATGCTCCCGCGCCTCCTCCACCGACATCGCATCCATATCCTCCTGGGCACCTTCCTCCTGGTCAGGTTCCTCTTCCAACGTATCCCATTTCCCCTCGCCACCCCGGCCCACCACCACCTGGACACTACGACCCGCGAGGAGCTCCGATGCGCCATGACGAAGCAGACTATGCCAATCGTGCAAGATTCGAGCATGGTCCCACGCGACATTTCGAAACGTGGAATTATCAAGACTCGCTCAGTAGGGTACGGTTTCGCCTCTCTTGGGGTTTTTATTCGATTTATTCCATCTATTTTGGCTTTCTTAAATGCTGACTCGAGACCTTTGCTTTGACAGATTGGATCATCTTCACGCACCATCTTCAATTTTGCTGAAGCGTACGGTCGAATCGCGCAGGAACAACATGGCTCGCATCCCATCCCGGAACGGCTTCCCACCGAGCGGGAGGTGAACGACATGCTCGCCAATGTTGATCTGATCAAGCGATCACTCGAGCAAGTGAAGGATGCCGTCCAGGCTTCTATTCAGAGCGAACGTGCCAGGGAAGGCACAAAGGTGGAGGGATCGTATGAGGAAGATCATCAAGATGTGCCAATGTATGATAATGGCATGAAAGCCCAGTACACAATGACAGAGGTAAAAAAACGTCGCGGTGTAAGTGAAAACACTACGGTCTAGAGAGCAGGTGAAATTCCCCGATACTAATGGTTCATGACAGCGTGCCGCCCCTCCAGGCCGATGCCATAGCTGTAATCGAATCGATACCCCCGAATGGAGGCGCGGGCCCGATGGCGCCAGGACCCTCTGCAATGCCTGCGGTCTTCACTACGCCAAACTTGAGCGGAAGCGCCAGTTGGAGGCCCGATCCCTACGACCGAAACCAGAAGACAGGAATTGATCCATGCAAAAACGAGATGCATCTCAAGGCTATATCAGGCAAAACATTCCCATCAAAAGCTACATCGATGAGATGACCTGGTTGGTCACCTCGATTCGTTCATGAACTTGTCCTGTTTCTTTTATCGTGACTATTTTCCCATGAGAAACGTGGTCATGGGACCTTAAAGCTGGAGCTTAGGCTCGCCAGACGAGCTGAAAAAAAAAAAGACGCCGAGCGCCACACGGCTGCCAGCCACTCTTTATTCCACCACGTTCTCCATCATCTTCTTGCGTACTGTGCTGCCCAGCGGCGTTGTGTACATATGATTTTTTTTTTTCCCATCTTGTTTACAGACCGACCAACTTTCGGATACCTTTGTCTTTCCCAAGGCGGATTCTTGGCATTGTAGGCGTTATTTTTCATTTGTTCGGACTCGATGTCAGAACAGGTATGGGTTTCCATTTATTTATTTTTCTTCACCGGGCCCTTTTTTATGGTCATATTTTATTATTAGCTGCCCCGGCAGATTTGACTTTGGCAGTCTCACCGGGAAACAAGCTACGAGAGGATGGGAGATGTTTAGACAAAGACATTATACTTGTTTCCAGTACAACCAGACAGGCCCAGGAGATGAAATTTTGGAAAAGAAAATGAAGAACGATTACAGAAGTTGTGGATGCAGTATCGCGTCCCTACATCATTGACACGATTCCCCTGCTTGTATTCGGGCGCGTTGCATGAGGTACTAGACGGGACCAAGCTGTTTCCTCTCATGCCCAACGTTTAATGGGATCCCATCCGCGCTTCCCCTTTTGCTCCAGTCACACACAGCATGTCACTATCCAACATATCAAGGCCACACGCTCGGTACCTAAGCTGCTAGATGCTAGATAGGCCTGGCATTTAACTTTGGATAAAACCAAATGTCTTGTTCATCGTTACGACACGTTGCTCGCTGGCGTTGCGCCATTCATGTGCTCCAGTTTGGGTTCCGTTCTCTTCTTGCCTTGTTGGTTGAGGACGAGGACCCATGTCGGTCGGTTGGTCAGGACTCAGGAGTATCGCTGCAACCCATGGGGTGGGAGACGGGTGTTGGTGGACAGACAGGTCTAAGCAATTTGAGATTGGAGAAAAGAGGTATTCTAATTCCATATCATGCATGTATGGAGTAACATTGCTCATTCTTTTCGTTTCTATGGAGGCCCCCGAGGAGTTGGATGAACATTGCCCTGGATGGCACGCGGATTGGTGCGTACACATACATGATAATGTGAAGCAAGGGTCCAAAGAAGAAGGCCGAGACGCAAAGGGAGAATATCTGTGCGACAATCGGATGTGTGCCCAGGTCCTCCGCACTTGCCACTTGACAGATGATTGTCCGCACTGGGCTTTTGCACCATTCTGAACAGACTTATCCGTAGACGTTTTGGTTCACGTAGAAAGAAAGGGTCGTCAGTGCGAATGGCAAATGTGCTGAAGCCTTTTTTTTTTTTTTTTTTTTTTTTTTTTTTTTTCGCCAGTGCGACCGACCGACCGTGGACAGGATCTGCCCAGCCTCGAATACATGCATGTGCATTTGTTTTAGATGAAGGACGTTGGAACCAGCTCTCCGTTGAGACATGACATGACACGCATCGCATCGCATCGCATCGCATCGCATTGCATCGCATTGCATCGCTAGTCCGTCTCCGCGGGTCCGTCCCATAATTACAAGTACAGGCAAGTTGTTGTGTGATGCAGGCGATCAAAGGGATTTTCATCATGTATGTGCTAAGCAAGACAAGTCATATATCTGATGTTCCAAAAGCTGGATTGGCAGATGAGGCGCAGGGGGGGCAAGCACCGACCACATCTTCGTTCAATTACTGCGAGCCATGACATGCAAGCAAAATACCTGGGACAAAGAAACATGCCTGTGGCCGAGCATGTGTCCTCAATGCCAGCACCCAGACCGGGACCAGAAGTCGTGCCACGGTGCAGGGAAGCGCGTGCTCGAATCGTTAGAGGTGGGAGATGGTCGTGTGACGTCGGTGAGAGACTGCTTTGACTCTAGAGCCCTGGTGGAATGCACTCTCTCACCTTCTTGTTGCACATTGCACACACAAAAGAAGCCAAGCAAGTTTGTGGTTGGTGCCTTGACGGGGGTTTTTTCCAGTCGCTCGACTTTTTTTCAACGAGAAGAAGCTTGGGGTAACGTACCGATGACTAATCAATCTTTTTTTTTATCGTTTCGGATCACAGCATGATATCATCATAGCACCTCATGTCTTCTGTCAGGTCTCGTCTGCGGTGTATGTACTATCACTGCCAAGCGAGGAGTCGGGGACATTTCATCGTTGTTTCCTCATACTCATCATGGCATCCGTTACACCGAGATAAGTCAATTTTGAAGGCTACCCGTCTCGTGCAACACCGCGAGGACACAAGTTGGCTTGGGGGTTGATGACCAAGTTCATTTCACATGGATCGTTCCCGGTTCCTTGACGCAGTGGTTCCAGTCAACATGTGATGTTCGAGGTTTCTTGGGTACGCTTGTGAAACCGGAGCCAAGTCTTTTTCCCAGCAGAAAGGCAAGTTATTAGCGTAAACCAAGTCTTGACAAACAATTACGGTGTTGACCCTTATTTCCATGTTTATCCTTAGGGTAGCTGAACACAGTTTTTTTTTTTTTTTTTTTTCCGGACCGTGTCCGGGTCATGACCTACAGAGGCCAAAGATGGAAAGTGTCCAACCAACAAACAAACACCCGAATGTGCGCGATTAGGCTCATTGGAGTTAGGGTAGGTCTACGGAGTAAGACTAGCACAAATTAATTATAGCTAGAAGGTGACTTGCCCCTATTCCAGCATGTAGCTTCGCAGCTGGCAGCTTACGGAGGCTCAAGTTGCTAGTTCTCTTGTCTCAGCCACAGGTCGCGCGGGATTTGGTTTTCCCAGCCATTTAAACGCAGATGGGTTCGTCAGCGATGGCGGGCTGGAGTCGGCCTCGAGAGTTGGCCACAACAACGGCTTCGAGGTCACGGGATATTCCGGCCAACACGACCAAGGGGTTGTTGTTTTGGAAAGCTTTTGACGAACAAACCATTGTCGCAATGCCGATTCGAGCATGTTTCTTGTTTTGTGAGTGCTCGGTATGTATATTTTTCAATCTGAAGCGTTTGATGGACTCGCAAAGGAGTGATAATAACATACGGCACGGTAGGAGGCCGCTCTGACGCAAGAAAATCGACTTGTTCGGTCAGAGTCACGTTCTGGCGCGACTGGGAACCGCCGGGTGTTTTGGATTCTTGGACCGGACTGGCATTAGGGGCGAAGGCGGGATCAGAGTGTCTTGCTTGATTGATGGCCCGCAGGATCTAAGAGGTAGCGACAAAGAGCTGGACAGCAGCGCAAGGTACAACATGGGAATGTGAGATGGACTTATTATTGGGATGTCTCATGCCAGTATTCTGGAGACAGAGATTGCAGAGGCACCAACCGGAGCCGCCTTGTGTGTGTCCTTTGCTCCCACTCCCCGTACAAAGTAGCCTGTGGACGCCTGGATGCCTGGATGCCTGGATGCCTGGGCGGAAGCATGCTCCTAGCGTCGTCAACTGCGCCAATCAAACTTTCCGCACTTCCAGATCTCTAGTTCTTCTTGTAAAAGGCACCATGTTACATGTTTCGCTTTGTAGCGCGTCCACCCAATCGCAAGCTTTTGCCATCTCGATCCAATTGATCCAACTTCCCACGCTAATGGACGCCTGGTAGCGGCGTTTTGGTCGATCGCTAGATCTGATCTCCCTCTTCCATCGACACCCCGAGGCAGCCCTAGCATTATCCCTGCTGATGAAAGGGGGCCAAAAGAAAGGCAAAGAGAGACTAGGGACCGGAGGAAGGGGGGCGTGAGATGAGATGAAACGGGGGTTGGATTGGATGCATTGAATCGATGTGTTTTCCCGCCGAGGGCGTGCCGTCTTGACATCAGACTCATCAGCCGCCCGCCCAGCCGCCCGCCCGTCCGCCCGCCCGTCCGCCCGCCCGAGCTTACAATCGATGGCCTCTCCCAGACACGATGACACAACGTCTTGAAATTGATCAGGCGCAGAAGCTGCGTCACCCAACCAACCCTTTGTTCGTCCATATCCACGCACGAGTAAGAACCCCCCCCCCTTCTCTTCCCGAATCGACAATATTGAGGGGTGAATAGGTACAGGACGAGGCTCATGACACACAAGCAAAAGTATCACTGCGGTGCGTCATCTCAGCCGCATACCTCTTGTCAGACGTGGCTTTGCTCAGTCTGAAAGAGTCTGAAAGCCAGGAAGTAGGCAAACTCACGCCCGTAACTTGTATCCCGGCATGCGGTGGGTCCGAGCGGAGAGAAAAATTGTCTCCCCCAAATTCATCAATCCGTTCCGACACCCAAACAGCCCGAACTTGTGACCTACCTCACTGGGGGCGGGCGGGCGTGAGTGATATAGCCTGCTCCGAGCATGAAGCAGACGTGCACTGCACAGGAAGGGGCTGCGTTGACAACCATGATTGAATGAGCGAGCTGCTTGCTGCCTGTTCGGCTGTTCAGCGCTCTCGGCTGCTCTCCACATCTTCATGCAAGACCCCCAAACTGAATAAATTGGATAGACGGGGGTTTTGCATGGAGCAAGGCCGCTGAGCAATTCTTTGGATTTTTGTGGCTATATTGGGATACTGTAGTCCGTCGTGAATGAATGCCGTTTGTGTATCCATGTAAGCACGAAGAATCGAATAGTGTAAAATGCGAACTCTGAATGGACACTAATTGTTAAGACAGTCTAGTCTAGTTCATGGACTCATTTGGTCAGATTGTAATTGTCGTATCTTGATTTTTGATATAGGGTTATCGAACTTTCGTCTGTTTCATTTTCATTTTCATTTTCATTTTCTGGTACAGTGGCAGTGAAGTAATTGGAGGGCAAGAATGTAGATTGTGATTACTCATACGTGTCATCTGGACGCACCAATATTCCTTGTTACCAACCTGTCGACACGTTTTGGTAAAATGGATAGCCTGGGCAAGTATATAGGCAATTCAAGAAGAAACCGTAAAAATCCAACAATATCCGAGTCCCCTGTTCTCGCCACTACCAAAGCTTACATACTCTTTTCTCTGTCCTTTTTCTTCCTCGACTCATTTCAACGAGATCCACACTTGGGCCAAAGTATTTCATTTATTCAAACTGGAGGTAGATGATGTCTGGTTCGCTTACTTCCTCCGCATCTTGCTGTGAATTGTCCCATCCCCGCCACCCAAGCAAAGATGGTCACACACGCTCCATCATCATCCTTGTTTGACTGACTTGACTTGACTCACTCATCCCTGTCTACCCATTCGCTTTTACGCTTGAGAGACGCATTTCCCAGCTCGTCGTCTCCTTCCATGGCGTTGCCATTCTCACCACCATTTACCACGGCCGTCTCCTCGCCGCAACCGCCTCTGAAGTCACCCAGGAGCGCGGCAAGTCCGTGGATTCCAAGGCCGGAAAAGTTCTTGCCTGCACTCTCCCGCTCACCAATGGCAATGACGGCACCAATCAGGTCGTGCGTCATCTCGTCGTCTACTACGCTGTCGTGCTTGTAGCGGGGATGGGCATGGACAAAGTTGCGGATCCAGCGGGCGGCGGTGTCGAGTTCTCCGCTGGCGCGCTTGCTGATGAGAGAAAGGTAGGTGGCTAGCTGGCACCGGGTCTCGACGTCGACGTTGACGCTGTCGAGGTAGCTCTCTACGATGGGGATCAGTCCGGGGAATTCTCCGTCGGGCGAACCATTGATGATGTCGTTGATGGACATTTCTTGGTACTCTTCGTCGACGGACAGGCCTGGGGAACCGCACCGGCTGGGCATGGCGGACCCGGGACGACTTTCGTCACCAAGGACGGTGTTGGCGCGGGAAGGACGGAGTGGGAAAGGATTCTTGCGAAAGAAGAAGTTCTCTTTGAGTACTGCGTCCAATGCATGTGCACGCTCCATGTTCTCGTCGACCTTCTTGATGGGGATGTAAAAGTTGAGGTCGAAGGAAAGCATGGCGCGGGTTACGAGAACCATGAAGACGGAGAAGGCGGCGTTTTCAAAATCCGTGATTTGTATCTCCATGGGGCGAAACTCGACGCGCCAGCCAATGTTGTTTTCGGCGGGGGGTGGTTTGAATCGCATGTGCTGCCAATTGGTCGATTGGATGTTTTCAAAATGATCCGTCTTGTTGAGGTCGAGTTCCTGCAGGTCTTCCTCGAAGATGACGATGGGGTCACGGATGAACAGGTGAGCAAAGTGGGTGGCAAGGCGATCGTCCATTCCGCCCTTCATGAGCTTCGCCTTGATTTCGGGATCAATCACCAAGTCAGGATCCATGTACTCCTCGCGGAGCCTAGGGTCCGTCGAGATGTAAGTCGAGTTGGACGCATATCTCGACTTGGGTATCCTCCACCGGTCGTTCTCGAGAGGCTGTTCCATGGACAGGGTCGTTAGCAAGCTGTGTCATTTGTCTAATTCCCGCAGCGCGGTTACGTTTTCGCAGAGAAGAGAGATACCCTATGTTCGATACGTACCTTTTCTCCTAATTCTTCTGGCGTTCTGCAATCTACCGCTCGACTGATTTGGTTCCACCGCACATCTGTGTTGGCCAAGAAGCCTTTATAAATCGGCGTTGCCGCCGTCAATGCCAACATGATGGGACCCAGGGGGCTCAGTTGATCGTACATTTGTCGCCCTTCGGTAATGTTCTTTGCTTGGAAAGTGATTTGCAGACAGCAACTGCCCATTCCGAAAGCCATGGCATCCATGTGGATGAAGTCATCAGGGGCTGCTCCGTTGCGTTCATCATCATCCTCGGGCCAATTGTGCAGATCAAAATTCACTGTAGGGTCGGTCCAGGGCTTTGGCGTATTCTTGTCGGGAAACACAGGGACATTGACTTGCACTTTCCGGCCACGACGTGCTCTGATATTAGCTGCCAAGGTAGGGAACCGAATGTGAGGGTTTGCAATCTCGTCTGGGACAAATTGTGATCGAAGCCTGGGTCCAGAGGGTGGGTAATAAGGATCCGTAAACTGCCCAGGGACGCCTATCTGCGGGAAAGTTGTCAGAGTAATGGGATATTCCTTGGCCAACATGTGATCCTTGGCGATCTTGCGGCGAAGTTTCATGTCGGGCTCGACGCCGAGCAATTCCTTGAATCCAATGCCCCATGGTTTGCCAGGGGTCGCTTCGAGCATAAACCGACCAAACTCTGGGTGGAATACTGGGAGCGGATTGGAACTGTATGACGCGATGGAATTACTATGTGAGCAGAGGATAAATCACCATCAGGATGGTCTATACTGACTTGTTGGACTTCATAGCTGGCTCATCTTGCAAGGCGGGGACGCACCCTTCTTTAGCAAGAGCTGTATCGGCCGCAAGTGCTTCTAGAATCTGAGCTTGTCTCAACGACAGCAGCACCTTTTGCTCTTCCTTTGTGAATGCCACGACCAAGTACTCAACCTGAACCAAGGTTAGCTTTGAACAGAGGGGTTGTATGGCGTGCGAGGCGGTGGTGTGACCTCATCTCCCCATAGCATGGCGTCTCTCTCTTTTCCCTTGGCCTTGTTCCATATTTCGAGTAATTGCTGGCAGCAATCGTTAGCACTGAAAAACTTGTGTAGATGGCCACAGAAAGTACCTTGATGCCCCATTCTCTTACTTGACCGGCTCGTTTCTGAGCCCCGGGCCATTCCAACGCGGTTCCCAACGCCCTGTCGTTCCCGAGTTAGAGAGGTATGCCAAACCATCCGCCTGTGCCGATTTCATGGTCCAATGGAGACTTACAGAAGACCCATGTTGAGTTCCTATACAGTACAGGAAGCCCTGACCCTGAAGATCGAACCTTGAGGTCTCAAGATCTTGTGGAATGGCAACGAGTAATGATGGGTGCGGTAGCCAGTGTCTCGGTGCTGCGTTCTGTATTATGCATGTGCGCGGCTGCCGATAATAATACAAAGAAACAAAAAATTGGCCGTGTTTGGAATACTATTCGACAGGCTCTAGTTTTTCTTTTTTCTTTTTGGCGCAGTGCAATTCCGCGGTTCAAGCGTCGGGCAAATGAGAATATTTTGAGGTCAAAATGAGATTCTCACTGAAGGTCCCCGCAAGATATTGTGAGCGTCACACTGCTTGATTCAGCCGGCTAAGCAAGACATCCCAGGATCAGCCTTGAATGAACCCTTTCGCAAAGTCCTGCGCCAAAGTCCTCGAGTCCGGAGGCCCAACGTCTGGAGTTTGGAACAGAATACCCGTGGCGTAGGGGGGAAAATCATGGATATCCCGCGAGGCGGCGGCTGGCATCTGATTAAGGCGGAAGCGGAGCTCCACAGTCACAATGGAGCGGGTGACAGATCCGGCGGATGCTTAGAAATCCATTGCTCAAGTGTGTACGGAGTAATTAGTAATTAGTAAAGCATCTGATTACAATGGGATGCAAAGGTTGGAGCATCAGGAGCTAGGCAGCAACCCAGTGCGTGGTAAATAAACAAACACATGGAGACGGACGCAAGGAGGCTTGTCCAATGGCAGAGATGAGTATTTGATTTTCGGACAGACGTTTGGTTTGTCTCGACGACTTTGCTTTGGCAACTGGCCACCAGCTGGCTGAAATGTGCGTCATGTGACTTGCTACCACCCCCTCGTCGCTCGCGACCCTAAAGTGCGATATTTTGGAGATTCTTGAGACGACCCGCCGAAAAGATGGGCTGCCCGACCTGTGTTTGGCTGGTAGGTTGATGCTCACTTGTTGCAGATTAGATGAGCCATTCATTGGTGACGCTCAAACTCACTCACTCACTCGCATTGCTGTCTTCAACACGCTTCAAATGTTTGCCCTGGAGCTGTGGAGCTGGGAACAAGAGATGACGTCAATAAGTCGATTGAGGTCAGTGACAATCCGTGTGGATATGATGCACCTGCGCCTTCATCTGCGCCTTCATCTGCGCCTACGTATGTGCATAAGTCTGGCGCATCCTCTCTGAGTACTCCGTATGTAGACTCATTCACTCGTCGCATTGACAATGGGGAGCTTTGTAGTTCTGTCTTCGTGTTGAGTGCATATGCCGGATGTGGGAATTCAAGGCGAGAATGTACATAACATGTATTAGACTTGGCTGCCCAAGTACATGTACCCTTTCCCCATCAAGCACATGAGCACACCTGGCCTCCCACGCCTCCCACGCCTCCTCCCCCGCTAATTAATTAATGCCTGACGAATGGGCCTTCCCCTCGGCTTTTTTTCTGGCTGCTGTTTGTCGGCATCTAACAGATACATCGCACGAAACATTCATCGCAACTCGACACTCCGCGCTTCGACGATTTGTTCATCTAAAGTCCATCACTGCCAGTGCCGTACCCACCGCTATACCAGCTGCCGTCAACAGCTACGACTAGCTAGACGGCTACTTTCATCAAGCCTGTCTCTGTCATCGCCTCATACGGCGGTGACATTTCGATAAACCACCGAGTCTACAAACCTGAACGATGAACCCTCATCAAAAGAATAAGGTCGACGTCAAGGTTAGCATCGCATTCGACTTATCCCATTCCCACAATGCCTTTGGCCCCTGGCGGCGATTAAAATTGCCACCCCGCTCTTTGTTTGTCTGGCTGGCTGGCTGGCTGGCTGGCTGGCTGTCATCGAGCAACGTACAGCAGGCAACAGGGGGACTCGGGCAACGCCCTTGTCAAAATGTAGAAGAGAAGAAATTATCGTCAAGCATTCGAGAATAATTACTAACGTATTGCAATTTGCTGTAGTCGCTGTCCCCGGAGGAGCAGCGCTTGTTTCGCCTCTACGGAAAGCTGCCGTCCCGATCCGATCATTTCGCAAAACACCTCAAGGATCGTAAATATTTCGACTCTGGCGACTACGCCATGTCAAAGGCTGGAAAGGGCGACGGAGTTGATGCTGGTGCCGTAGGCTCCCAGCACCCCGTTCCCGAAGATATTCCTCACCTCTCGTCGCCTGTCAACAATGGAGCCAGTCTCCCGAAGCATAGCCACCATGGTTCCATGCCGGGCACCCAAGCAGGAAGCCCTGTCAAGGAAAGCAGCTTTCTCAATCGCGAGACCAGCGCCACAGAAGAAGGCTCCAACGCGGAGAAGAGTGCGAATGCTTCCTCAGATAAGGAGGATTCTCCAGCCGCAGCTTCAACGCCGCTACAATCAAACGAGGGCATCCCAATTCGACGATAACTGTCAGACCACGAAAACAGACGATGTAACCTTGAATGACTCGATACGATGAGCGCTGTACGCGATTCTGGGAGGGGCTTTTCTTTTTGTTTGCCATGCAACGACACGTCTGAGACGAGACCGGAACCTGCCAGGCTATTGCTTTTGTCAAGTGTTTTTTCTTTTATCTCGCAAACGAACTTCCCAAAGGCGGCATTGTACCCCGTCACACATGCCAATTGCCCGGGTCACCACATGTTGGAAATCGGGCTTGGCGAAAACCGAGTACGCCAAGATCAAAAAAATTCTTTCACCAGGGATTGCACTTTATGCAGTTTGGCTGCATCAGGTCTACATGGATATCCTCGAGGCAACTTTCCTCGCGGCTGATCCAACCACCCGCGAACCAAGCTCGGCGGTCTACTCCTGCTTCAGAATGGCTGGCAAAATAATTTGCTTGGTTGTGTCGGGTTCGAATGAGTGACGGACGGTATAATAAAAAAAGATCTGAAATTTCGTGTACGAGGTGCTTGGAAGTGCCCGAAAAATTGTCGAGAGAAGAGTATGCACGCTAAGTCGAGACTTGAGGAAAGTTTTCAAATAAGCGTGTTTGGGCTAAGGTTCTTGTATCGGGGCGTAGCCGTACACGGAGACATGGACGTGTGTTAGTAGTGATGGATTTACTTTTTTGCTCATCATCTCAAGTCTACTTTTTTTTTTTTCTTCCTTTATCGCACAGCCATACAATTATTGATGCATGTCCTGGACCTCAAGACAATGCCTTTACTGCCATGTCCTTGGCACCCTCAAACGTCTTGTTCCCACCAATGAAGCCCGCAGCGTGAACAAATACACAACCTGAGATGCCAGAGATACCGTCCAGCTCTTCGTCCCGGAAGCCCCTCCAGGCTTCGGGCAAGGGCTTGCGACTGAGAAAGCTATCCTGGGACTCGGGAACACACTGAATCCTCCATTTGGCCCCGGGAGAAGCGGACTCGGGGTACAGCACATACAGCACGGATGGCTTCCCATCTTCCAAGCTATAGAGGTGGTCCTTCCAGGGCACAGACTGGCCCTCGAAGACGAGAATCCGCCCCTCTGGGTCAAACTCGGTGCGCTTGTCGAAAGCTTGCCGCACGATAGATCGAGCAGGCAGCCAGGCGGAAGCATAGTAATCTAGGTCTCGCTCAAACTCCTCGCCGATTCGCTGGCTGGCGGCCACGAACTTGTGATCCTCTGCCGCCTGCGCGGCCTCGGGATCAGAAGGCCTGGGATCGTTCCAATTGGGGTTCAGCCGAGAGACGACGGCGCCGAGGGTGAAGCCGCCCTCGCTGTAGCGCTTCTGCAGCCCGGCCGCGGAAACGGCAGCGGGGTCGTATACCGAGATGCCGTTGTCGTGGGCGTCGAGCGCCTCCACGAAGCCCTCGTACAGCTTGTTATGCAGGAGCGTCACCTCGGGGGCGTCCTCGTCGGCGCCGCCCAGCCTCTGCGCGACGATGGCCCTGCCGAAGTGCAGGAAGACGAGGCCCGCGCTGGACAGCTTGGTGCTCCTGCCGGGGAAGGTGGTTGCGAAGCCGCGCTGGTGGTGGTCGTAGCGGTTGCGCGCGGCGTCGTACTCGCCGCCCACGTCGACGACGGTGTGGCACGTCTCCAGGAGCTTGGGGTCGCGCGTGCGGACGAGGTCGCTGTCGCGGTAGGCGGGGAGCATGCGCAGCATGTGCACGGCGAGGGCTTCGTCGGCGTGGAAGTGGCCGCTGTGGGTGCCGATTACGGGACCGGTCTTGAGGCGTTTGGATGCGGATTCGGCCATGGTGGCTAGGAGACGACGGAGCATATGACTGTGATGGGGAACAGGAAACGTCGCGTCCTGATGAGGGTCGGCTTTTCTCTTTGCTGTCTTGCGTTAGGGGGCTGGGAAAGAGAGGCGACGTTTTTTTTTTGGGGGGGAAACAAAATCTTGGACGTTGGGATGCGGAGGAGCTGGTTGGATGGATTGTGGCGATTGGAGCTTGGAGCGGATTGGGCCAATCAGAGGGCGGGAATTTGGAAGTAGATTAATTTTGTTTCATTTTGTTCATAAAAGAGGGCATCTGCAACATGACGACATTGTAGTCGTTTTGCCCTCCCCCCCCCCAATGGGTCGACCAATCTATTTCCTGTCCGTACGTCCAACCTCGCTCAGATCCATCTCCCCCTTGGTGGCCGGTTCTCTCAATCCCGACTGAGCGCCCGTGTCCGTGCCGATGGGGGCCTCGGCCTTGCCAGAGCCGACGTTGACGTTGCGAGCATCTGCCGATTGCCAGTCGGAGGCGGCAGGGGGCTGCTCGGGAAGAGGCAGGTTGGCCTGGACCTCGGCAATCTTGTCTGCCTTTGACTCGGGCATTGCGATCGTGGGATGTGAAGGTTGAAAAAAGGTTTGTTGTTGTTGGGAGCTTTTGCGCATTTTAGCGTTGGTGCGGGATGCTTTTTGGGCAAGGGGACTGATTGTTAGCTTACGAGATGATGGGATTATCTTTGGTGTTTCATGTAACGATGCTCGCGCGAGGTTCTTTTCTGATGCCGTGTTGCTGTTTGGAACTTGGGGGTGTAATGATGGAGGGAAGATGATGAGGAAGAATTCGTGTTGTACTTTATTTTTATTTATATTGCCGAAACGGAAACGGAAACAGAAACAGCTTCACGCCCGGTGTCCCCCCCGCTGACGCTGACGCCAGGACGTATGACGAAGGACTTGTGGGCCGCGGCAGAGCGGCCGGAGAAAAGCTCCGCGAGGTCCACAGCGGGGTGCGTACTTGACTGGTGGCTGTCATCGAGATCGTTCATCAATGCCAAATGAGATGTGCCTTTTTTTTTTTTTTTTTTTTTTTTTTCCTTCTGGAGGGGGGCGTCCAGGTCTTGAGGCCAATTGCATCGGGGACGTGCTTCACAAATTCAGCAAGTCAAGTTCATGATACATGTTGATTTCCCCTTAAAAATTCACCACTTTGCCAGCAGTGATGATCAACGCGAGCGCGGAATAACAAGCCTTTTGCCAAAGAAAATGTTCCCGTACTTGGCAAGTATTGGTATCGAAAGTTAATTGCGTCTTCTCACCCCATTACCTAGTTGTCGAACGACGCCTCAACAGTCCCCATGGTTTCCCCGTCGATTTCGAGAGAGAATGTAATCATGGCCGACTTCACGGTCAGCACCAGCCGGAAAGTAACTTCGGAGCTACGAAACGGTTGTTGCGACGGTTCTGGTAACGATAGTCTGTCGGGGAAGCTGTGAAAGAACTGCACCTCTACGTTCGATTATTCTTAGTCAACGTATTCAATCTTGGGACGTTTTGGGGAAAGCACTACTTCACAACTGCCGCCCAGGCATCTTGCGGCTGAATGACCTCGATGCCTGGGAAATGTTTCTGCACTCCCTCCCGCAGGTAGAGACTGCCTCCAAATCCACCGACAAGAAGAATGCCCTACTGCCGATTGGGACTCAACAAACCCTCCCGAGGGTGGCAGGGTCACTTACCATCACAGCTTTCCCTTTGTGCTTAGACAAGCTCTGGGAGACTAAGCTGTATAATATTGTCCAGCAGTGGGCTGAAAATCCGCTTCAGATCCTTGCTGCGGTCACGTTCTTCAGCGGAAGCTTCTCGCCTTTTTCTCACCGTCAGTTTGGAACACATACCCATGTCATTTTTCCCAAGTAATCGATTCTAGACCTCTTTGGCAATCTACCACGTTCTAATGTCAATAAAAAATAGTCCTCGTCTAAACAACAGAAGTCTCGGATGAGGCCCTCACAGACTGGAGACTTGCGACAATGAAATGTACCCAGGAGTTACAGGCTCAGCCAGGCTTCGAGACAAATCTAAGCAATTCCATTTGCGCAGAGCTCAAGCCAGCACTCAAAAAGGGTTGTGCAGATGGGCATTACCAAACGCTCCAAAAAAAAAAAAGTTGCTCGCATGTGTCGTGCCGCGTATGAGCTTCGGTTACTCATGCGCAGATGAAAAGACGATTGCTGGTGCGAAATATATTCTCGCGGAACACGTGTACAGCTTGACAATGTCGAAATTTACGCCGTGGAACATGGCTCGGAGCCCAGTGATGTGGTTTATCTACATCTTGTTTGGTGCTCTGGTCAAGCACGCCAAACATGGCGGAGAAGAACGTGTGATCATGGAGAAGGCTCGAGTTGTTGTCCAAGGCATCAGAATTTAGAGGCGAACAACGAGTTTCAACGTTGAAATGTCTTCCTGTGCTTAATCGCGACATCTCTTTGGCTGCGGATATATGCAAGAACCGCAGCAAAAAGGTCATCGAAGTATCCGACTTTTCACTGGGCATTTTATGCACCAAGGTAGTGGACTTGGAGATGGGCAATCGGCATTAAATGTGTTAGCTGGGCGGTAGATATAATGGACGCCTGTGTTTTCTTATAATGCGACTAGTTTCCAGTCTCATCCTGGCGTCCAAAAGGGGGCATAATCCCGGGCATGCATGTATATATATACAGTACCACGTAGTCATTTTACGACTCTTGGGGACACTTGCGGCAACGGCGGCCGGACACCTCTGGCTAGTAAAAAGTGTGACAGGTTGCGTTCCATTCGGGAAAACTGCACGTATCCAAGTCAGAACGATTCAGCTACATGGGCAGGCACCCGAGGAGGATGGGATGGGCGAGATACGTACAATACTCTTTTGTTGCGTGGGAACTACCCCGTCCTTGATCCAAAAGCCCCATCCGCCCATCATGTTGGCCAGCATCATATCTGTCGTCAACCTGTCCCCCACGACAGCGACGTGCGACGGATCCGTCACACCTGTCTCGGGGTGATGTTCCTTGAAGTAGGCCATGATCTCAGCACCGCAGCCAGGCTTGTTCACAGAATGCGGCAGCACGTGGACGCCAGTGCTCTTTTCCACCTGGGCGGCTTGCTTGAGGTCTCTGTCCCAGCTGGTCGCGCCAGACGTATTGGATACAACCAGCAGCTTGCGCCCTGGATACGCTTGCTTCAAGTCGTCAAAGTGCTTCTGTTCTGTCATCAAGGGGTCAAGGGGGTCAAGGGGGTCAGTGAACGGGAAAAGGGGGCAAGTGTGACGATTGGTGGAAATCACCTTGTATGGCCCATAGACCTCGTCTGCATCGGGATAGGCAAAGCAGTCGTCTTTGTCGAGAACGACTGCCCTGATGTCTGATTTGAGTCCAATCCTGCGCAGGCCCTCGTCCAGTGGTATGGGCAGGTCATTGAACGTCGACGCCGTGTAATGGGGGAGGCAGATGCTGGGTTTGAAGAGAAGCCTGGTGGCATTCAGGGAGGCGGAGAGATTGAGATGATTCATGGTGGGTATTGGGTATGATGCGGCGGCATAAAAGGCATTGATCCGCCTGGTGATGTGACTGGTGATGTGACTGGTGATCTGAGAGGTTGTACCTTGTCACGTTGTGAGGCGAGTTGAACGAACGGATGGCATTTCCATCTGGTGGTGGCGGCTTTGACTGGTCCCGAAACCCATTAAAAAAAAAAAAAAAGAAAAGCTCCGGAGCGTCGCGTCGAGACGCGGTTGCCACCAACAAGCTCAATCGACAAGCTCCGATTGGATCAACATCGACTTCCTCTCCGAACATATATGTACAGGCAAAATCCATCTCCAATGCACACAAAGAGGTGCTGCCAGAAGCAATAATCATGCCCCGGAGCAAGCCCCCGACAGACGACTCGCAGCAAGTCATCCCGGCCGACGGAGCAGCCTCGTCGCGAAAGCCATCTGTCGATGCCGATGCCGTCGACCTCGAAGCCACGCCGACAAAACGACGACGCAGCTCTACAACTCGCGGCACGCAAGTCCTTGCAGACGACACAGAAACCGACGATTACGACGAAAAAACCAGCGTCGGCGTTTCGGCAGAGCACATGTCCGATGCCCCTCTCGCGACAGCCACCACTCCTCGTCGCCGCGGCCGTCCTCCCAACAAGGCCAAGTCGCAAACCAGCAGCACGCCGTCCAAGACACCCACCACCACCACCAAATCGATATTCGCAACCCCCGTCAAGAACCACGCAGCCGGGATCTCCGGGATCTCCGGGCCCAACACCCCCAAAAGACAGGCTGCAGACCGGTCGGCGCGCAAGAAGAGTGCCCGGGCCCTCATACAGAACGTGGTTGGCGATGACCGCGACAGCCACGATGAGGACCAAGACGACGACGTGCTCGTGCGGGAGATATACGAGGACAGCGACGACGGCCAGAACATTCCCAATCATCATCATCATCATTATCATCATCATGATGCAAGTCCGCCGCCGCCGCTGCAGGGGGGCGATGCCACGGCCACCGTTCCCGAGGGAGACGGCACGCCTTCGAGAAGCGGCCTCAAAAGAAGACGGGGACGGGCCAAACGAGCAACATCGCCAACTCCGCCGCGCCATCTGCCCCCTCACGAACTCTACTTCGCGCACAACAAGCCCGGCCGGCCCAAGACGTCGGACAACACGCTCGCGTCCCTGGCAATGCTCACGCACGACGAGTACTTTTCGCTTCTCAACGACCACGTCGACCGACACGGTCAGGATGTAGAGTATCTGGAGGACCTGCACGCCCAATCGTTTCCCCAGTGGATGTTCGAGCTCTCCCAAGGCTACAGCATCTGTCTCTACGGCTTCGGCTCCAAGAGGAGGCTGCTCCAGAAGTTGGCCAAGCACGTACACGCCTCGCACCGAGCGGATTATTCCCAAACGACTCGCAAGACCATCATCGTCAACGGCTACACGCACGCGACGACGCTCCGAGAGATCCTGACCTGCGTCTGCTCCGCCGTCGACCCGTCCCTCAAACCACCCGCCTCCTCCCCGGCCGCCATGCTCGCCAGCATCCTCGCGCACCCGTCTCTCGCAGACCTCGACCTCGCCCTCGACCTCGCCCTCACCCTCACCATCATCATCAACTCCATCGACGCCGCGCCGCTTCGCAAACCGGCCACGCAGTCCGTCCTATCCCAGCTCGCCTCCCATCCGCGCATCAACCTCGTCTGCTCCGCCGACACGCCCGACTTCCCTCTCCTCTGGGACATTGGCATCCGCTCCGCCTTCAACTTCGTCTTCCACGACTGCACCACCTTCGCCCCCTTCACCGTGGAACTCGACGTCATCGACGAGGTCCACGAACTGCTGGGCCGCAAAGCCCGTCGTGTCAATGGCAGAGAGGGCGTCGCCTTTGTCCTCAAGAGTCTGCCCGAGAATGCAAAGAATCTATTCCAGCTGCTCGTCGGAGAGGTCCTCGTTGCCACCGAGGACCAAGGCCCGACCCACGATGAGGAGCCGGCGGGCGTCGAGTACAGAATCGTGTACAACAAGGCCGTCGAGGAGTTTATCTGTAGTTCGGAGATGGCGTTCCGAACACTTCTCAAGGAGTACGTGCTCCATCTTTCCACTGTCTCTTTTTTTCCCCCCTTCTTTCTCCCTTGGCTGTGCCGCACTTTTTGCATCTTCTACTTTGGTCATGCTTTTCTCCCCAGGTCTCCCGACACACAGAGATGACCAAGTGTATGACTGAATTACGGCTGACCCGTTGTTTTCCTTGCAGATTCCACGACCACCAAATGATTACCAGCCGCAAGGATGCTCTCGGCACAGAACTGTTAAGTGTGCCGTTTCAAAAGGAGGAACTGGAAGCCATATTGGAGGATCTGACGTCTTGACCAAGGGTGGTGGCGAGCATCATGGAGGCGTTCATGACGTGCATTGCATTAAATAGGGGGTGCCGTCGGGGGGGGGGGGGGGGGGGGCATCCAAAACCAGCATTCTTCATCTCTTGAGGGGTATATTGTCCCATAATCTAGCGTTGGCATTGAAAGGGACGAGGCGTCGTCTCGTGTCTGAATTATATACACGTTTTGATAAATCATCCACTGTCCTTTTCTCTTTATCCGCTCGTATCAGAACCGAAAGGCATTATTGCTACTCCCAGGCTCTTCTAACTCTGTCTGGCCTACACTTCCAAAATTGAAACATGGAAGACCACATGGAACCCCGACATGACCTTCCTGAGCAACGGTTTTTTTACCCCCGTCCCACACAACGCGCTTACATGCCCAAACTCTTGACACATGTCCACAACACAACCGGGACAATGACATTGTCGTTGCCGCCCGTCAGCACCGCCTCCGTCAAGCTCGACATAGATGCGCATAGGCCGGCGTTCCTCGCGCCGATGAGCCATCCCACGGAGCCATCGTCATCGTCAGTCATGGGCCATCCGCCCACGCGCAGCCAGGCGCCCGCGGCGGCCAGGCCGAGAAACACGGCGACCGCAAAGGCCGTGCTGCCTTCGAGGCTCTTGCCCCCGCCCCAGAGCCACTTGTGACGTCCGTGGCGCCGGCCGATCAGCGAGGCCGCCGCGTCTCCTAGACCGACGCAGATCACGCCAGACACCATGCTGACATCTCGTGTTGGGACCTCCCAGCCGGCGAGGCAGCCTGATCCCGTGCGGGAGAGGGACGCGAGGGCGAGCCAGAGGGGGATGGCGCACCCGATGAGCAGGAAGATGTGGGAGATGACGACAGGGCCGCGGAAGTCTCGGCCGTCGACGTACGGAGCTAGAAAGGACGCGATGGGTTTCGACAGCGGCGGCAGCTGGCTGGCCCGGAGGAGATCGAGTATCAGGAAGACGGCAAGGACGAGGGACAGTGCGAGGCCGGCGTAGGCGGGGTCGACGTAGGTCGCGGGCAGGAACATGCCTACCATCATGAAGTGGAAGACTTTGCGTCTCGTGTCCACCTCGTACGTCTCTTTGAGCCGAAACACAATCGTCAGGCCGAAGATGAGGATGACGAGCCAGTAGGCACTCAGGCCGAGGCGCGTGTTTGCCTCGCCGAATTCGCTGTGGCGCAGATGCTGGACCCAGCCTAGGTGACAGTGCTTGCCGCCGTGGGCAGTGGCGGCCGCGGCATCTGCCATGCGCGCGGGGAGGCAGATCCAGCGCTCGAGGTTGGCCCTCACGACTTGGAACCGGAAATAGGGCAGGTCGCCGAACATGTAGCCTAGGGCCCATCCGATGGGCTCCAGCCCGCCGAGGGCGTATCGTTCGACATAGGTGCGTACGCCGATGAGGACGATGCCGAGCAAGCACGCGTACACGTAGGCTGCGTAGGCCCATTTCCGCACGGTAGCTTGCCCCTGCGTCAGCCGGATATACGGCCGCAATGAGAGGGAGGCTGTCCTCTTCCTTCTGCCAGACGGCGCCTGGGACGGCCGTTTTCCAAATGGTTGGTCTGGATGGGGCATTGTGTGCCTGCGTTGCGCTCTGCGACCAGCTTCGCCTGCCGCCGGTGCCCTGGCGGTGGATGCCGGGGTCGTTCCCTTCACGGCCAGGTCATCGACATGGGCGGTTGAGCCGAGAGTCTGCACCCGCAGGGGCCCCCTAAATATTGGGATATCGTCCTCTTCGTCACCCGATGACGGGGAGTCGTATGGGCGACTCCCGTCGTGCGCTGAGCCGACCACATCGTTCTTGATTCGGTGCCACGACAGGAACTTCCGAATGTCCTTCCAAAATCGGTACTTTTGCGAGCTGGAGGGTTTTCGGAATCGCCACTTGGGAACCCGCGCCAGCGCGATACCCCATCGGATGACTGGTCCGCAAAACACGAGCACCGCGAGGCCGCCTCCCCAGAGAAGTCCCTTGAGGATCTTTGCTTGCGGTGACGCTGACAGAATGAGGACGTTGATGAGCGCAGTAGAGAGCAATTGGAGCTCGGCGGGGAGGAGACTGGTTGTCGTGAGGTGGTGTAGTACGATGCAGAGCGTCTGATGGACGGGATACAGCAAGACGAGCGCCTCTGCAGACACGAAGGAGTATGTTGGGTTGAACCTCGACGAGTCTAGCGTCCAGGAGCCCCAGATCAAGGGCAGGCACGAGAGCGCCCAGTGCAGGACGTCGTAGGAGGCCGTCGGGTCGAGCTTGGGTATCAAGGCCTGTGGGAGCGAGCTGATGCTCAAGATGATGCTGGGCAGAACTGTGCCCGGGTTGCTTCGAGCCACCAGTAGGGAGACAAAGATCGTGATCGCGGGGGGGTATAATAACGGAGCAGGGTCGAAATGGGATGGGAGGCGTAGCGGTAGCCATTTCGAGGGCTTCCCGTGTCTATATGACCAGGCTAGCACTCGTAAGGGGTAGAGAGCCAACAGAAGGGCGTAGAGCAGGCTCAGATACTGGAAGTCTGTCTCTGAGCTGTCAGATGGCAATCTTTTGGGGGCCCTGAAAGCAGAGAAAACCAGGGGTCAGGCGAACCTTTGCTCCAAGTACGAAATATCGGCGCGACGTGGGTACTCAACACCACCATGTAGCCCAACGAAGCTACAATTCCCGTCTCGGTTGCCCTTTGCACGAGATTTCTATTCCGTCGCAAGACGTCATACCCACGTTTCTTTGGCGAGTGCTCTTTCGTGCGCAATTTCTGCGGTAGCCTTTGGATGTGGTCGTCGTCTAACGCTGCCGGCGACGGCATGGGTGTTGATGTGCCTGAGATGGGCTCGTTGCCGTCCCTGAGGCCCTTGTGCAGCTTGACCTTTGGCGCGGGCAAGCCCCTTAGAAAGTGCTCGTCGTCGGCTTCTGTCCCGCTCTCGCTGCCTGGTGTAGATTCCTTGGAAAAGGACGGAAGCCATGCCGTCGACGGTCGTGGGCCACTGCGGCTTGCATCGCGGATCCCGCGTGTGTTGGTGGTGGTGGTGAAGCGCTCTGACGAGTGCGGCAGCTCGGAGCTCTGGTGGTGATAGGGATGGGGAGTTCGGTTCAGGGTTCGCAGCGCATCTTGCTGATCGGGGTCAGGAGGCATCAGCGACTCTGATCTGGAGTTGTCTGACATTTGGTGAGCTGTTTGAGGGGAGCCGGTCGACGGGATTCATGAATGGCAGTCTGCGCCCCCAGGTCAATGTGAGGGAGGCCGTGGGGAAACGCAATCAACAAAGGAGGAGGGACCACATTGGCGAAGCAGCCGAGATAGATGACAAGTTGAGTTCAGTGCCGCCCTGGGTTGGGGGAGATGAAACGGACAAGAGCCTATCTTCTTCCTTCACATGCAAGCTGGCAGCTTGGCAGACTGGAGTTTTGATGTGGTGGTTGGTGGTTGGTGGTGGTGGTGGTGGTGGATGAAAGTGGATGAGAGTGGATAAGCAGCCGCCGCCTGGTGCGCGCAGTGACGCACAAATTGACGTGGACGTGGATACGGAGTACTCCCTCACTCACGGGGAATTAATTTGGACGGACGAGACTCGGCCGGACTTGCCACCTTGCTTGACATGACAGCTCTTAATAGCTACACGTACGAAGGCATCAATTGATTGATTCTTTGCAACGTGAGAGGCTTGCCGTGTGGTGTGAGTGAAAACGTTCCAAGAGAAACGCTTTCTTGGAACGAAGACCCCAGTCCAGTCCAGTTCAGGGTCATATAATAAGCAACACGCGACTAATGCAGAGGGAGGGGTCAACTGGTGCAAGCAAATAAGGCAAATAAGCAGGATGTGCTACCCAAAAGCCACACTGAATCCGAAACCCTGCGTCTTCAGTGTTCACGATGCCAATTGATCAATATCTAAAATAAAAAAAAAATTCCTGATGCCATTCTCCCTTGCAGCGCTGGTATGCCATCAGACAGCATCATAGGCATCAATGTTTCTTCCAAGTTTGTCTGCGTCTCCGGTATCCTTGCTGCTGTCACTTTGATGCGACGACACCAGCCAGTGGAGTAGAAACTGGTAACAAAGGGAGGGGCTAGAGTTGACGCTAAAGATTTCGGGAAACTGGCCGGGCAAAGGTAGTTTCCGCGCAAAGTGTCGGAATCTGCTAGGTCAAAGTTTTCCACACCAACCGAGTAGGAAAAAAAAAAAAACATGGTTGGCTTCTTGCTCGGATCTCTATGTTGCGGAAGTATTGGAGCGCCATACTTTGGTTGACCGGGCGTTGGAATTGGCAGTGAAACACGGCACGAATGACTCCGTACTATCTACATACGGAATTGATGCAAGCTGGAGACAACTAATAATAGGGAATACGAGATGTTGGCAAGTTGCCCGCGCCCCCTTCACCCCTTCCTTGGCGACGCAAAGACCACTTTGGAAACGCACCAGAGTCCACACTTTGCGGCGGAGCTTGGAACGATGATGTCACTGGCAAAAGAGTCCCATGAAACAAAACCATCGTCTCATCCGCCGCCTGGCTGTTGCCCACCGATAGATATGTACATGTACATAATAGTAATGCATGACTTGCAGCCTGACGATTGGCAAGCAACAAGGGCAACAAGGGCACGACACCATGCGAGGGAGGGCACATCGGAACCGTGTTCCTGTGTTCGCGTGTTCGTGTGTTCGTGTGTTCGTGTGTTCCTGTGTGTGGAAATGTCTGGTGGCGTCAAGGCGGGGCCCATCGGGACAAGACAATCAATGGGCGGCTCGTGTCGTCGAGATGGAATTGATTCGCATAATTCGGTAGCGCGGTAGCCATGCCAGCTCACAAGGGAGCTACAAGCTGATGACATCTTTGTTGAGAAAGCCCAGCGATGGCCAAGAACTGACAAGTACATGTCAGACGCTCGGTCGCTTGTTACAAATATGAAAATGCTTCTTCCAGTGCCGTATTCAGCTTGCTTCTGCCTTTTGTCTACAACCAGCATGTAATACCTTGACCCCAAGCTGGACCCCTGACTTCGGACTCCGGAGTACCAGCCTCGAGACTAGGATTTCTCTCAGCCCCTTTGGCCCCTTCTTCAAGATTCTTCTTGTTCACATTCAACAACGTCTGGCATTGTTGCTCGGGCCACGCCAACACCAACCCCCCGTTGCATCGTCTCCGTTGCGTTGGAAAAGTTGTCCATTGACCGTTGCAGCCAGAACGCTGCAAACACTGCACCGCCCCCCCGTGCCCCCCCATCCTCGCCCGTGTTGAACGAGGCTCGCACCCACGGATACGATCTTTCCTTGACCAAGTCTCCACATCATCCTGGCAAGATCGGATCAATGAACACAGACGACATTGGCCTGCGCCACAATTCTACCTTGGGCCCAACTCCACCGACCGTTTGTTCCGTTGCCTGAAGTGCTTTTGTCTGCTCGTTCTTCCAGTCTGTCATTGTGTCAGCACCCTCTTCTTTCCTCTCGTTGACAAGAAAAGAAAAGAAAAAAAAAAAAAAAAAGGCTCCACACACACGGTTCGACTTGGCTGACGGAACGCTGGCTTCGGACCCCACTCGGCGAGCTAAATTTACATCGCATAATAATCCGTACTCACATCACATCGATCAAGATACATTGGTCGGGGCGGTCTCCTTCTCTACTTCTCTCCTCCTCTCTTGCCCTCTTCCGGTTGAAGAAATTACAGCTTGACTGCCGCGTACGACTGGATCCCGAAGGAATATATTCAACGACTTTCGTCTCTCTGATTCATCGGATTGGTTAATGGTAACCCCCAATACTCCGTGCATACATACACATACATATATACATACATCATCTTCTCTTACAATCGGCAACAGGGGGGGTGAATGCATATCATCTCTTCAGGTCGTTCACTGGATTCCGCCACCCATTAGGCCTCGTTCCAATTACTCCATCCACCTGTGCCGTCACTTTTACGTGAATCTTGGAACGTCCCTTTCCTTGATTGGGAATCTGCATCTGAGCCGTCAACAACCTACAAAACGCCTTCTGTGTCCCTACACATACATTAATATTACACACAATGTCCCCGATGGCTTTGAAACACCACGGCTACTCTCGACTAGAGGCAGGACTGCTAGGCACTCAGCAAGAAGAGAAGGTTCCGTTCATCTCGTCAGGATCCAACCAGGACAAATCAGCATCCGCTCACTGCCCATCGGAGGTACAGAAACATCCTGGGAAAATGCCCCCTCTCAAGCGAGTCACCATGATCATCGGCGTCAGCCTTCTCGTCGGTCTGGGACTATCTCTGGCCAAGGACCCTTCCCTTTCCACTTCATGCATGCGCTGGGCTCATGGCCCTCATCATGTGCCCACAAAGATGGCTCGAACCGCTCTGAACAAGAGACAAGATGGATCCTTGACGAATGCCACCACCTCCGGATCCTCGACCAACCAACCTGGAACTGCTGCTAACCCCGAAACAACAAGGCCCGCCGTGGTTGTCAGTCCCATCTCGTCTCCTCGTTAGTACATTCCGTCTTGATGCAACATGGCAAGTCGTGGACAAGAAAAGATTCAAGATCCATGATGCTGACCTGACACATGGAACACAGCTCCTGTGGCTACTGCACCATCCTCCCCGGCAATCCCGCCCTCCTTACCTCCGGTTCCGGTGATGACTCCAACTTCTCCGGCCACCCCGCAGCAGCCACAGCCACCATCAACAAGCACGACTTCCACGATAGCCCAAGCTCCTCCCGGGACCCCTAACACAGCAACTACGCCCAGCCAAACCGAGACGCCAACTGCACCCCGCCGCCCTGAAAACTCTGGTACGTCCACGACGAGGCACGAACCTGTCTCCGCATCTTCTTCTTCTTCTTCGAGTGCTTCCTCAACCGTAGTCCAAGTATCCCCCTTCAGTAGGTCAACGAAAACCGAACCCTCCTCCATTATTGATAGCACGATTACCTCTTCCCACTATGCTGCCAGTATGTTGAATCCTCGTATATACGCTTACAGCTCCGCCAAACCATGTCCCTTGTTTCTATGATACCTGCAGGCATCCCCCCAAATTCACCAATACCGCAGAGAACCCACAAGCTTATGAAGCGTCCGGTATCTAACGTTTGTAACTCAGCAGCAACTGTGCCAACTACACCCTCTGTGTTAACTGGTGCGTGATGGGCCCCTCCGTCGTCTGTTTTTCATCAGCCAAACACCCGATTTGCCGTTTGAGTGATACTCCTTCGTGGACCTGACTCTGCCACTCCCATACCTGGATTCTACTGCATTGGATTGAAAACATCAGCTAATAGTATCCCTAGCACCGACATCAGAGGTAATTCCCACGTCGATCAAACTTGACAAGACAATCACCACAGGCCGCGTCTCCACAAGTAGTCTCGTAGCCGAGATTCTGACAAAGACCTTGGATGACGGCGGCACTCTCACAATCACTTCCACTTCATGGGTTGCGGTCGTGCCAACTGGCAAGACAACGTCCGGCTCGGGGCCGAAGTTGCAGAATGCCGCCCCTAAACCCAAAGGCCACTTCAAACTCGTCCTTGCGGTAGGAGCAGCAACCCTCGGCATGCTCCTGTTCTAATAGGCAACTCGACACATATCATTTCTTTCGCCAGTTTCACCATGTCTATTGCTCATGGCTTGGCGAATTGTATTTTCAGGTCTTTCAACTCCCACCATCCATTTTATGATGTAACGACTTTCCTTTACTGTCAAATCATGTTACACGCCCGCGAGGAAGGAAAACAAATAATAGAATAGGCACGAGCGGCCATCACGCATGTAAACCTTTGGAGACAAAACTTTTTTTTCTTTTTTTGGATATAGAAATCATTTAGGGTAGATGGGACAAGATGTCCAACTATCGAGCATCTAATCGGGTCACAGGACATGGACAGAGGCAATTTATGCAAAAATAGCGTCATTTTTGAGCACAAAATTGATAGCATTGACCACCAGGGTGCTTGTATGTACGACGTCGTGATAATGTTTTTCATACTCTCATGCTGCGTTGTGAGGAGAGCATGTAAAACACGAACCCAAAACGATGTAGTAGCAAATGCGCCGCCAACTCCGTACCCCATCTGTCTTGTACAGCCCATCCAATTTTTTTTTTTTTTTTTTTTTTTTCAATTTATATGTCAGTGATTTAACCTGGTCCAATCTTGGGCATGTCGTGATGCTCGCTCAATTTCGACAAGTACGTATTTAGCTCTTCGACTCGTTCCTTGTGTGTTTTGAGGAGTTCGGGTCGCGAGGTTGATGATTCGGCTAATTTTTGTAGCTGTGGAGAATGGGATATCAGCAAAGAGGTTTTTTTTTTTTTTCTTGTTGAAATCGTTCCCCACGTTTCTCACATCTTTCGATCCTCTAGATGAAATTTTTGGTGCATTCGCGCAGATGTTTGACTTACCCGCTTCTTCTTGACCTCTTCATACCGCCTCTCCGACTCCGTCTTCCGCGCCTCGAGAACCTCAACCTCATCGTCTGGGACTTGCCTGTCCTCCTCTTGATCTTCCGTCTTGTCTGCAGCTGGGGGGCTCTCCTTTGTCTTCTTCACGATGGCGCCATCGTCTCCGGCAGAGAGGTTCTTTTCCAGGTCGCTCTTGTCCTTCCTCTTCTTCTTCTTCTTGTGAACCTTGGCGCCCTTGAGCTTGAGAGCGCCTCCTCCGGTGATGGTGTAGTCGCCGGATGGCATGGCGGATGGGCCGCGGCTTGGGCTGGGCGGGCGGTTTGAGATGAATGTTGTCGCTGGAAACGAATGGATCGAAGATGTCAGTTTTGACTTGCGATGGGGCATGGTAGAAGTGGAGGAGCCCCCATCCCAGCCAATGAGGTCAGGGACAGGACACAAATACAGGGGCCCCTTTCTCTTTCCCTCATCTCTCATCGATCGTCACTTTCAAGTTTCTTTCTTGCCCTTGCTCCGTACCAAAAGTGCCGCTTGTGACCTACCTGTCTTATCTCCTGTCCCAACTCACACACTTGGCCTTTCGAGCAGATAGAGACCACCGCTATATCATCGACTGTTTGGTTACTTTTTTTTTTTTACAACTTCTTTCTCCTTCACTTTGCTATTGTAAATACCCTTTGCTTCGTACATACTACATTATCACGTCGCCCTGCCATCATCTCGTCAAGCCCCTTCAACGCAATAGCACGAGCCTGGAAGCAACCAGCTTGTTCTTGTTCGTCCTCCAACCGCCCGCCGTGCATCTGCTTCGACGGACGTACTATCTAGCCTTCAGCTCATCGACATGGGCTTGGTTTACTAGATCGACCTTTCGCCTCGCTGTAGAACTTCGGGCGCCCGCTGCGAAAATAAAGAGATCGAACCGAGCTGGCTCGCTAGCGCGTACGTTTAAACTTCTGCTCTGCAGGGAGCAGCACAATCGCCATGGCCCCTTATGGCGTGCAACCACAGTCGCGAGACTCCCTGGAGCTGGCATCTCTGGCGAGTTCGAGCATGACGAATGATGGCGCCGAAACAGAGATATCATCTAGGCAGAGCATCTCGTCGTCAAGAAGATTGTCGCTGGTGGAGGAGGAAGATCCTCTCCACGATGACAACCCAGCTGGTAGACTGGGTCGATCGTACTCGGTATCGTCAACGTTCGATTTCGCTGCGAACCTATTTCCGCTGAGTTCGACCACGGGAGCGGGAGGATATGCGCCGATTGGAGCGCCAACGTCGGGGTCGCGGGCGAGGGGTGCGCTGGGAGGAGGTTCGTTGGAGAAGCACAAGACCTTGACATATCTCAACGGACTGTCGCTTATCATTGGCCTCATTATTGGATCCGGAGTCTTCTCGTCACCCAGCCAGATCAGCTCCAAGGTCGGATCGCCGGGCGCCGCCATTGTGGTATGGATCGTGGCGGGAATATTGGCCTGGACTGGCGCGGCGTCTTATGCCGAGCTGGGAGGGGCTATTCCGCTCAATGGTGGCGCACAAGTCTATCTTGCCAAGACATTTGGTGAACTCGCGGGTTTCCTGTTCACCTGGACGGCTGTTTTGGTCCTCAAACCAGGCAGCGCTGCCATCATAGCCATCATCATGGGGGAATACTTTGTGCGCGCCGTCATTGGAGCCGAGGCAGAGCACATCAACCCTTGGGTCAACAAGTCGGTTGCCCTGGCAGGCATCTTCTCGGTCACTTTGTTCAATTGTGTTTCTACACGCATGGGAACACGGATCAACGACATGCTCATGTTCTTGAAATTTGTGGCATTGCTGTTTATCACCGTAGTGGGTATTGTCGTCGCCGTCACCGGACACACTTTCAAGGGCGAGAAAGATGTGGCATGGAAGGCAAAGGATTGGTTCAATGACACGTCGACGGATCTGTCAAATTGGGCCGTCGCCTTGTATGGCGGTCTGTGGGCATACGACGGATGGGACAATGTATGTGCTCCAGAAACGGCGAAGCCAAATTTTACCCTTGGCGTGCAGATGCATGGCTCACTGATTGTGTGCAGACAAACTACGTGGTGGGAGAGTTTCGCAATCCGAGCAGAGATCTCCCTCGAGTGATTCATTCAGCTATGCCGCTTGTCATAGTAAGCTATGTGTTGGCGAATGTGGCCTACTTCCTCGTGTTGCCCGTAGAGGAGGTCAACAGCTCCAACACCGTAGCCGTCATGTTCGGCTCCAAGATGTTCGGTCCAGTCGGATCCATCATCTTAGCACTCATGGTCAGCGCCAGCTGCCTAGGAGCCCTCACCTCGTCCACATTCACGGCGGGTCGACTGGTCTACGTTGCTGGCAAGGAGGGCTATATTCCAGGGCTATTCGGAAAGATTGGCATCAACAACCAAGATCCGAGCATGTCTACACAACGAACGCGAAATTGGGCCTTTCGCAAACTGGACCAACTCTTGGGCGATGGGGAGATGGGCCTCTTCTTCACCCCGATTTATGCTCTCGCACTGAACGGGGTCATTACTTCTGGATACTGCATCGTCGGCGAATTCCCAACCCTAGTCACCTTTTACGGCGTTGCCGGCTACACATTTTACTTTTGTACCGTGCTCGGCGTCATTATTCTTCGTGTGAAGGAACCGCAGCTCGAAAGACCGTATCAAACGTGGATCACGACCCCCATCATCTTCTGCTGCGTCAGTCTCTTCCTTCTCAGCAGGGCAGTCTTTGCGCGACCAATCCAAACTCTGGCCGTGGTCGCATTCGTCATCGCAGGTATTCCCGTCTACTTCTGGCGCGTCCACGGCAGGGACAAGTTGAGGAAAGCAGGCGGGGACGATGTGCATAAACCCTGGTGGCAGTTCTGGAAAAAATAGCAAGACATTGCAGAAAGGGAAGATTCAAGAATGAAACGAGCATATGGGCGGCGTATAATACAAAAAGATGCCCCTAATCTACTGGGTATCTTGCATCAAAGATATCCCCAGCATCCATCATCGCATATACTATTGTTAGGATTACGCATATTTCCTTGGGCATGGGGCATTTGACACTCTTCTGGATTAGGTGTCTAGGTACTTAAAGTGTGCAAAGGCGAAAGCCCCCGGCGGGACTGGATAATATATGCAGTAATGAGGAGAAACAAAGTGCAAAGTGCATCGCCACCTGGACTCCCATTGGCGGCGCGCCACTTGATGAAGCAGCCGCAGATAGCCGTCCAAACGATGGGTGTTTGTTTTGGCCGCTGTGATAGATTCCGTCGACAAGAGATGGCCTTTCGCCGTTGCACAACGCTGCAAGAGATGCGACTGGTTGATACTCTAGTAGCACATGGCATGGGGCTGAACCCCAATCTGACAAGCCCAACGCGGCAATTACCCTGTTCTTTAGCTTCTTCAACCTCCTCTACATGATTCTCAGTACGGGGAGGGCTTGGAACTGATATACGAGGTGATACAGAGAGAGCGCCCTTCAGATGAATGAATATATTTGAACTGGCTCAAGCACGTATATGCGCAATTTAGGTACTCTGCACTTTTACTTCTCACAATTCGTAAACCCTGCCATCGAAAAAAAAGAAGATCATGTACCGCCCTAGCCTTCTCAAATCCCCTTCCTTTCTTCTTTTTTTTTTTTTTTTTGTTTTTTTTTTTGTTTTTCCTTTTTTATTTGGATCGGTCACCATATGCCTTGGTGGCATACTCCCCCTTGTGAACTATCAGGTCCTCGGGGCGATAGTCGTGCTTGCCAGATAGATAGCTGGTGAGAATAGCCTTGGTTCCATCGGCGTAGCGCTTCTGGGCATCGAGAGAGGTACCGGACATGTGAGGAACCATGGCATTGCCGCCGCCGAAAGGATTCTTGGCAGTGCGCAAGGGATGGTCGGGCTTTGCCGGTTGAGGGAACCAGACATCGCCACCGTAGCCGGCGAGGTGGCCGGACTTTAGCGCCGCGGCGACGTCTGCCTCCTTTATGATGGCTCCGCGAGCAGTGTTGATGAGATATGAGCCTGTGGCATTGGTGAGACGTCAAGAACGTTACTTTGGTAAGACGAGTAAGAAGAGAGAAAGGGGGGGGGGGGGCGGGGGCAGGGGAAAACAAAATGGGTCATGGTCATGTATTGTACTCACCCCTCTTCATTTGGGCGATGAGCTTCGCGTCAAAAAGTCCTCTCGTCCCCTCATGCAGAGGGCAGTTGATGGTGACAATGTCACAACGATTGAGCAGCTCGGTCAGAGTTTCAACACGCTTGCATCCGATTTCCTCCGTCTTCTCCTTGCTGAGAGGCTGGTAGTCGAAGTACAAGAGCTCCTTGCAGTCAAAGGCCTTGAGACGACGCAAGACACGCTCGCCGATGCGGCCGACGGCAACGGTGCCGACGACCTTGTTCTCAAGATCGTACTCCTGCTTGGCGACGGCGGCAACATCCCAGTCGCCACGCTCAACCTGTTCATGGGCGGGAACGAAATTGCGGATCAAGACCAGGATGGTCATGATGACGTGCTCGGCAACGGACACGACGTTGCTGCCGGTGACCTCGGCCACGGTGACGCCGCCGTTTGTCTTGTTGGCGGCATCGAGGTCGATATGGTCAGAGCCGATGCCGGCCGTGATGGCAAGCTTGAGATTCTTGGCCTTGGCCAGACGCCTTGCATTCAGATAGCCGGGGTGGAAGCTTTCAAACTCTCGTTAGCAATTTCATCGATCGGCTGGCATGTAAAGAAAAGGGGTGGACCTGGTAGGTGTCATCTGTAATCTGCATACGGGGTGGTTATGATGATCTCGGCATCGACGAGCTCCTGGTCGAACTTGGAGTTGACGTCCTCCTCCTTGTCCGAGGTGGTGACCAGGGTGTGGCCCTGGTCTTCGAGCCATTTTCGCAGGCCGAGCTCATTCTCCGTAGTACCAAGTAGCTCGGGAACCTATAGACGGAAGCAAGACGACATGGCCCGCATTAGCGCAGTACTGAGACAAGTTGAGTGAGTGACCGACCCATGACACGATGGCTGCTCATCACTCGGAGTCATGGAACCCCCGCACTTCTCTCGACTCGGGCTTCCTTCCCCGCGTTTCTGGCGGAGATTTTAATGTATTTGATTGAATGCGGAAGCGGAAGCTGCGGGAGCCTCCACAATCCAGGTAAGAGGATGAAACAAACACGCGTGGGAAGGACAAGGACAACTCGAGTGACTTGACAACTTACATCCTTGGCGTGCTGGCCACCGTCGTAGAGAACGAGAAGGACTTTGACCTGTTCACGCGCGGTTGTCAGCGCACGCAATGATGACGGCAAGAAGCGCGGCCGGGGCGGCAGATGGAGAAGAAAGAATGGAATGCAGGAAAAAATACCATTGCGAATAGAATGTCGTTTTTTTTTAAAAGAAAAAAAAAGATAATCGGCACGAAGAGCGAAGGTCGAGGAGGGGATGTGATGGTGTGATGATTATGTGAGAGGTTGCAGTGGTGTCCTTGGAGACAGGAAATGAGGAGAAATCGTATAGCTTAGTCGTGTGTCATTGATTCCCATCAGAAAGAACCCCGGGAGGCGAGGCTGGCTATTTATGTTTGTTTCCCTTGGAGCGAACTGGGATGGCCCTGAGAAGAGCATACGCATTTTCCAACATCGTCACCACCAGTCCGCCAAGCAGCTTCTACCCCTCTAACCCCTCTCGAGCCCGAGCCACACACCCCTCGAAGCCAGATATCAACTCCGACATCCCATCTGTCCGTGGAGTCCGCTTGTCTGGGCGTGTCTCGCAGAGAGCTCGGCATTGCCAGTGAAAATAGGCAATCCAGGCAGATGACTGAGTCAGACTGACTTCCATTCTGCTTGTGCTTGCTACACAGTGTACCCGTCGCTAGAGGAGAGCTAGCTCGGGCATTGACCGGTTTGTTTGTATCAGCAGACGGCGATTTTGCTAGGCTGCTAGTAAAGGATATGTATGTGTTGTCTGTCGGTGGCATGGTGGTTCAAGGTCAGATCAGAGTCTAGAGAAGCGTGGGGAGGAATCTCGGTGTTCGGGATTGATAGACAAGGTCGAACAGCCAGATCGGCCTGACGAAAGCGGGGTCATCAAGACCGCACATTGTTCACATTGGCTCCGATCGAAGCCAGGCTGACTGGAATCTCACAGCTCGGTTGATGAGGTGAGGGGGAGGAACGCCTTTCTCTGGAACACGAACGCGCTGCTCTTAGCTCAGAATGGTAAATGGGCGCCGGCATTTGACTGATTCGTCGGGAGCTCCTGCCTCGACACGCCACTTTGCCACGCCCCGTGGTACCGACACGGGTCCATAGTATGTATATCCGAACAGATACTCCGTACTCAGTACAAGAGCAGTCGGATATGAGCAACCCTGAAACATGAAGCCCACAACACCCACAACACCCACAACACCCACAACACCCACAACACCCACAAGCACAAGACCACACAAAATGAAGGCGAGCTATGAAGCCAACCAGCAAAGAACAAATTCTTGATAAGCCAGTGGCGAAACTTCCTCGCACAGTACCATCAAAGTCTTATTATTCTTCTAGCGACAAGTCCTCTGCGGAGGACTGCACCAAGGTTAAGGAAGGTGCCTACCAGGAGAGAAGCCGCATGGCATTCGACGAGTTTCGAGCACGCAAGCGCAATGATATTACTCGACTCGAGTCGGAAGAATACAGTATAGAAGATGCAAGTCGCCACTTGCGCAGTGTGCTTGCTGGACTCACTCACCAGCGAGATAAATCTCACTCAAGATGCAGATTCTTGAACACACAAACTGCAACTGCAAGCTCATACAAGAGTATATTAATAAGGGGGCGCTCAGCTTTATTCAGAGATTGGAGACGGTGAGCTCTTGACCCTGACATTTTCACGTCTTTGCACCTCCAACTCTCTTGGTTGAGCCGGTTGATGGCTTCTTTTACGCTTTGACAAATTGGAAGAGGTTGGCTCGTAGATTCACGACTGTTTCGATGGCGTGCTATGAAATGTAATTTCGAGATCTGTTTTGCTCGTCATGGTATCCATTTCTGTGTCCCTGCCAGTGTCGTTGACGCCGACGACGAGGACGACGAAATCGGAGATGCCGGTTCCCATGGGGGAAAGTACATCCTGTGCTCTTGACCGCGAGGGCGTTATTCAGACGAGCACCCAATTTAGGAGGCTATGTGGAGCAAGTACATCGGGACTACTCAGGTCGTTGGTCTTGATGGAGGTCGGTTCCAGCGAATGAGGAGGGACAACAAGATGGCTCTGCACAATTCGTTAAACATGACAATCGGGCAATTGCGAAAGCGTGTCTTGGCCAATGGCCAAAGGTGCCGCTCGTGTGGCTTCACATGGTGAGCAGTGTTTTGTACTTTGCTAAGGAGGGGAGTTCGTTTTCAGATAAGAACAACATCATCATCAACATCATCATCAACATCAACAACAAGCCACCTCTTCGCACTGTCACCCCGTCAGTTCTGTTCGCTGGCGTAGGTTCGACATTTTCCGAGTACATACATAGAGGACCGGAAAGGTGTCCCACGAAAGACAGGGGATCCCTGGTGAACAAGTCTCCGAGAATTGCCTAATTCGGGAAGCTTTCCTCCATGGAAGCAAAACGTGATACCATCTGGTCCATACAGGCGCATGGCCATCCTATTATCCAAGTCGGGGCGAAGGCACCCAACAACATATACAGTCATAGCTTGGGCAAAGAGATTCATCCATTCCATCTCGTGAAACTTTGGCAAAATTTAAGAAGCACAATAAGGGGATCCGCTGTGTACAGTACCGCAATTATTAATGTACAGTATACCCCCTGTTTTATTTTGCAATTCCATATGACAGGGGGAACTAAGCGAATCGGATGTCCGTAGGGAAATAAGGGAGATAGGGGCAAGGATGAATAGGTACCTGAATTTCTGAATGCTTTGCATAGGAACTAATATATCTTTCAGTAGTGCTTAATACCTTATATATCGGCATCGGACTTGTGGTGGCCTTGAGGTGACAAAGACATTCGATTTGGGTCTCTATTGCTCGGCCTTCTGGCTTTGAGTAAGACCACCCATGTTTGGAGGGAAGGCACACGGCCGGTTTCACTAGCCGTTGGTGAAGACCGGCAGTTCCATAAATGCCCTCAAATATTGGACGTGATAAATGTTCCCACAGACTGGTCCCGTTGGCTTCAAGTGACAGCAGTTCTGGGACAAGATGTTCTACCTCATCCTAGGAGTATATGGATTTCCTTTTTCCGCCAACGGCAACAGAGCCAGACAATTTCTTCCCAGCCGTGCCGCCGGCTTGTCAAGGCTTCCTCCTACTAAGGAAGGACAAGAATGTTCTTTTTTTTAAAAAAATTGATTTTCCCACTGACACCCGAACGATGATATACAACCTGCTTCTCGTGAGCCGTTTTGGATCCGAACAAGGCCAATCATGGGCGGTCGAAGATGCATGTCCTAAAGAATTTGTGCTGAATAGGAATTCAGCTCCCCCAGTATAGAACGCTGTCGCCAGCAGTGTTGCGAACGTGCAAGCAAATTCATCGTGAAGCGATTCTTTACTCACAAAATGTATTGCGCGTCGGCGAGCCGCAAGAGATGCTACGACGTTTAGCGCAAATCGGCACTGCGTACTCGGAGTATCTAAAATTGTCAAGCATTTGGGTGTCCCGTCCTGCGAGTCATGGACATGGGATGGGGGCGAAATGCCCTAGTGAAACGGGTTGGCGCTTCCTCGCGAAAACGACAAGGCGATCATGTTGTTTCAGCTCTATGGGAGAGACCGAAAAGACCGAGTGAAGGTGGGCTCGTGAGTCGTGACGTCTGCATGCTCTTTCATGGACGCAGGTGACGGTGCCCGAGATGCTGACCGACCAGTTGTTACCGAATCATGGCGAAAAAAAAAAAAAAAAAAAAAAAAAAAACCATGGGGCGGCAAGTGCATGAGAAGATCGAGGCTGGTTAATGGCTGGTCAACTGAATGGCGAAAACGTGCATTAGGGCTGAGATGAGGCAGAGGACGGATGAATCGTCAATTCGAGACGAGATGTCCAAGATACAAGACCCCCGCCCCGCGGCCCCGGCCCGCCCCGCTCCGCCTCAGCTAGAGCCTAGAAGACGGCAAGAGCCACCAATGACAGGCGCGACTTGCGCCAAAGGCGGAGGAAACAAAAGTACGTACCGAACGAACCACCTCCACAATCTTGGTTCTTCGTTCAGCTGGTGTTTTGTCTGCCCGCCTCATTTTCGGTGCAATTTTCCATCGTCTCAAATCATCCAGAGCTCGGAATACAGGTAGGGCTACGCTTGTGTCGAGTGTATATGCTCGTATAACCGCAGCTATATTCGTGGTGCGCACTCCGTTTTTGGCCATTTGGCCGTGGCTTGTCAACTTGGGTACCGTACCCTGACTCCATGGCGCCCTTGTCAACAGCACCAATATCCTAAAGATGCAGTGATAAATCAGCTCTGTGGCCTGAAATGTAGGAAGAGGCTTATCATACGAAGTAGCTATTTATCCAAGGTATGCTCGTCCTTGATACACGCAGTTCGATCAATGACAAGTCTGACTAGATCAGGTCAAGTTGACTTGTCGTATTCGGCAACATCAGTCCACGTATGGTTGGGAATACTTGTGTTTTAAAGGGGCAGATTGGCTTGGCTCTGCAGTTTCCTCGTGAAGCATCAGGTTAAGCGTCGTAGCTTGTAGTATACCGGGATCCTCACTTCCATCTGCTGCCTCTCCTTGGCATGGATTTGTTCACTGTCGGCGAAATCCAAAACTTGATTTTATTCTGTCAGAGCCGACCCCGTGGGCCGTGGCACGAGGACTCGAGACTTCGGTCTTGTTTCACTTTGACACCGAGGGGTCCTGCCCGCTTCGGCTCCAGAATAGCCAAGCTACTTACCTCCCGGTCGATGAGATGATCGCGGACACATGCGGCCAAGTCTCACTCTTGGCCCCGGCGTGAAAGGGGAGGGAAAGTCGAGCCTGCGTCAGCTTGTCACCGTCACCACGACCACGACCACGACCGCGTCGTCCGGAAGTTCCAGACCCAAATCGCGGCAGTTGCAATTGGCCAATGAAACATCACATGAGTATCCCCCGCACTCTGCCATCTGCATAGTCTATTTTTTTTTTTTTTCCCGGAGAGGTCAGGGCCAACTACCGCGTTTCTCACATGTTGTCGGAGGCTCGTGACATCTCATGTGGAAATGCGGGGAGGGGAGGAACCTTAATTTTGTTTTTGTTTTTCGCACAATGCATCAGACTCATGCCAAATATCGCCAGGATCGTCGCATGAATGCTACGCTGTACAGGGACTATCGAATTAAAAAAAAAAGGATGAAGAAGAAGAGGTGAGTTGATGACATCCGTCCGTGGGTTGACAAGCGACGAAACCGCGTATATAACTCGGGGATCCATGGTCGTAATGTAATCTTGCAACATCATCATCGAGCCCTTTCTTTTTTCTCCTTCTCCTCCTTCTCCTCCTTCTTTCCGTTACAAAGAAACCAGAATGAAGCTCGCCTCTGCCTCCGCCGTGCTCCTCTGCGCCATCACCTCCACCAGCAGCGCATATGCCTCCCCTGTCTCCCCCGACCCAACCGACCAGTCGCTCGACGCGCGCGACGCGAAGCTCATCGTCGACGTCCTGGCCTCTGTCCAGTCCAAGATCGACGGCCTCGACGCCGCCGTCAAGGGCTGGACCTGCAACCCCGGCCCCGTCCTGAGGGCCTCGTACGGCCTGGTCGGCGCCATCAAGTCCGGCGCCAAGACGGTGTCCGGCAACGCCCAACTCACCCTCTCCGAGTCCCTCGCGCTGCTCACGCCCGTCCAGAACCTCAAGACGCACGCCCAGACGCTGGTGGACGGGCTTAAGGCCAAGAAGGCGCGCATCCAGGCCGACTTCGAGTGCGACGTCGTCCGCCAGACCATCGCCGACATTGCGTCCAACAGCCAGGCGCTCGTCGACGTCACCGTCTCCAAGGTCCCTGACAATGCCAAGGCCATTGCGAAGAAGCAGGCCCAGGGCATCACCGATGTGTTGAACAGCGCCAAGGCCGCCTTTGACCAGACCAACTGTCTCAACGCTTGATGGAGAGCTCCGAATTCATTTGGGGGGAAGGGGGCTTGTTTTCTGCCACCAGCGTGAACTTGCTTAGTTATGATATGATATGATATGATATGATGGATGCTTTACGTATAAACGAATATAAAAGAAGTGAATCTATTTCTTGCTTTTTTTTGAAATCTTCTTGTTGAACCTGTGTGACTTGCTTGTTAGTCAACCCCGTTCATTATAAAGTCGCGTGTAAAGTAGCACATGTGCTTGCTCGATTGGCAACTTTCGGACTTGAGAGAAACGCCAAAAACAGTGATTCGCGAGACCATGAACAGTACCGCAACGCGCTGACACAATAATAGAACCAACCTCGACTCGCAAGACCTCATGAATCAGCAGTCCGGTCCAGGAACCATTATTAAATTCACAGAGCTTCAAAAGCCATCATAACTATATACAACGGGAGGGGCTTGCAAACAATGTAAAAACCCCATCATGCATATACTCGTTTTTTTTTTTTTCCCACATTTTTTTATCCCCCCAAAAGCCGCATCTTGGCCTTTCCCTGTCCTCGATTCTTCCTCCCCCCTCCAAAATTATGCGGTAAAAGGCAATGCGGCACCGCCGCCGTAGACCTGGACGGCTCTGGCAAAGTCATCGTCGATACCTTTAACAAGGCTCTTGGCAATAGTGCTCAGCTCCTGGGGGACCTTCTCGATGACAGCCGAGGAGAAGTTGGCGGTGGCGGCACGCAGTTTCTTGCTGGTGGAGAGGGTGATGGGGCTGACGATGAAGAGCTTGTCAAACTTGGGCTTCTGCGCAATCAGGTCGTTCACCGTCTTCTTGGCGTCGACGGCCAGGTCGCCCACGAGGTCGGCAATGACGAGCGTGTCGTCGTAGCTGAGGGGCTTGGACTCTTTGGCCGTGGTGGCGCCGGACTTGAGAGATTTCTCGAGCTTGCCGGACGCGCCGAGGATGGGCAGCGCGCTGAAGATCTGGCCGTCGAACTTATTGATGGTGCCGTCCAGGGCGAGGAGGTCCTTGGTGATGGTCTTGAGGGAGTCGCTGATGGTCTTGACGTCGGCGAGGACCGTGGCCGCGAGGGCGACGGGGGCAATGAACTTTAGCAGCATCATCTTGATGGTTGGTGTATTTGGAAAAAAAAAAAAAAAAAAAAAAAAAAGAAGGCTGAGGGTGGATGAAAAGGATGTATGTTGGACAGAGAACTTGATCTTCAGGGGATTGATGTAGATCGGATTGAATAACCTTTCCGGAGAAGGGGCTGCCTTGATGAAGCCTTTATAGAAGGTTCTTGAGCAGCATATTAATTTTCCTCCTTTTTTTTCTTTTCTTCCCCCTTCAAGGCTAGTTTCTGTTTTCCATCTTGCACCATGAGGAATAGAGGGTACCATGCCGAGTTCCCCCGCGTTTCGCTCTCCAGTTGGGTGCGACCTCGTCGACGGAGCATCGCGAGAATCTGCGATCAGATGCGATCCACAACATGCCCTGGTTCAGCTTGGATCAGCATGTGCCTCGGCGCTTGCCTGTGCAAATTGCACAAGGGTGGTGATTTGATGATGACAAGGCGCCATCTCACGTCACATTAGTAGCAACGGAATTGACTAGCATCCGTGGTCAAGAGGCTAGAACTGCGACGGTGCATGTGAAGTGCGACTCTGGCCTCTGGCCTCTGGCGGTAACGCAACAACCCCTGCTAAACCCCGGATTGAAGAAAGAAGAAAGGGTACGGGTGAGATGACTGATGACGGCTTGATTCGTATCCTTTCCTGAGCCCTCACGGACGGACAACAACAACACATGTTGCCGACAACACACGGACACATGTGGTTTCCGCAACGCAACGCCGGCTCGCCCATCCCAGATATCCCCGATCCACGATCCCCCCATGTCGCTGTGCCCTCGTTATTTCCTCCGTCCACTCGGCAGGCAATGCATGCATTGACTATAATAACCCGGGCGTTTGCAACGGCCAGCAGGACGAACGGCTGGAACTGGAAGAGAAAGACAAGACAATCCCATCCAAGCCAATCCCTCATCCCCGAGAAACCACAGAAAATACCACAACCATGAAGTTCACCGCCACCATCGCCCTCCTTGGCGCCATCTCCGGTGTCCACGGCCTCGTCGTCCCCCGCGACCTCCAGACCGTCACCGGCGTCTTCTCAACCATCCAGTCCAACATCGACGGCCTGGGCAAGGCCTTTGAGGGATCTCTGTCGGACCTCGCCCCCCTCCTGGCCGCCTCCAACAAGCTCATCACCTCCATCACCGACGGCACCAGCACCATCGCCGGCGGCCAGCCACTCACCCTCATCGAGGCCGTCAAGATTATCAGGCCCGTCAGGGATCTCGAGAGCCACGCACGCACCCTTGTTAGCACTCTTAAGGGGAAAAAGCCCCAGATTAAGGGGGCCGGCTTGTGCCAGGTTGTTTCCCAGCAGATTGACACCATCGACACCGACAGCCAGGCTCTTACCAAGGCCACTGTTGACAAGGTGCCCCAGGAGGCTCAGAGTGTCGCCACAAAGGTGGCAAAGGGTATTCTTGATGTCCTCGCTGATGCCAAGAACGAGTTCTCTGGGCAGAACTGCTGAATCGTGTTGTGAAAGAAAGAAAGAAAGAAAGAAAGAAAGGGAAAAAAAAAGCACCGTCTTCTATCAAATCAACCAAGAGGGGTCGGGTGTTGTGGCTGGGGTTTTGCCGCGCAGAATAGTACATAGCAAAATACGAACCGAAATGTCATCTTCGCCTCTCATTTTCCTTAGAATACGTTGTGAATGTAAGATGGATCAAAATACCCTGATTGACTGCGAGCAAGTGCCTCAAGTAACGAACGGTACGCACGAATCCAGACGTTGGCACGTTGAGAATTGTGCAAAAAGAAATGAGAGACAGACGCTTGTCGCAAAATGTCGTGGCGGCCGAGAGACTGTCTCATTGCCGTCATTATCAATATCAATATCTTGCGCCACCCCGGCCAATGTATGTACTCCGAAGTATACACTATGCGTAGTATACACTACGATAAACACCATGCAACCCAGTTTCCATGTTCAAAATGAAACCAAGTCGAGCAGCCAAGACTATGTCCGATCCTCCAATAACCTTTTTCTGATAACGAGAAAAAAAGAGAGGAGGGAGAATAATAATAAAAAGCCAGGCGAAAAGCACGGAGTATGAAATTGATTCCCTCCGCCTCGTCGTGTATAACAAAACGCCCTGCCCAAGCAATGCAAGTCCCACACCATGAGCACTTTGCTCCTGGCTTTGCGGTCATCAAGCTGACCTATGGCCTACGCACTCCTGCGTCACGCGCCTCGCCGAATTGTAGCATGTTGAACGTAGAGTCAATCAGGTATATGTTCCCTTTTTTTGGGATTTTTTTTTTTCAACGCGTCTCCGAGTAATCATTCAGCGCAACGCAAACGGCACCTCGGTGATGTCCATTATATTGTCGAATGATCTGCTGGCTATGCACCTCCCAAAGTCGCGCGTAATGATCAGAGCAGGCAGTCACCAGATACGCTGAATCGGCACTGAAGGCACAATCCCATACCCATCGCTGATGACCTGTCAGGGTTGCCTCGAGGGGAAACGGCTTCGGATCCTTCTCGCCCTCGTCTCGTGGTTTCGTGTTGTTGACCTCCCAGATTTTGGCGGTGTGATCCGCGCTGCATGTGGCAAGCTTCTTCACGTCCGGCGATAAAAGAATGCGTGTTATATATTCCTTGTGGGCGCTGAAATGTGTTATTGGCATGATTTGAGTTTGATCGTATGTTTGTTGTAGTTTCCACACAAAGACGTTTCCCTGTCAGTTCGTTAGCGCCCACGGCATACATGTTTGCCCCGTCATTTCGAGAGGGCGGGACAATACAACAGGCTTGGGAGTCGCGTAGATGTACGCACCGATGTGTTGGCCGCGCAGAGCAGCGTGCCGTCGCTTGCAACAGTGACACTCGACACTGGGACATCCTCGGGTAGAAGCTCATGCGCGCATGTGTTCTCTGCCAGGTCCCATATTCTCACACTTCCCGCCCGATCACAGCTGATGATCTCGCCTTGATTAGGGTGAATAACGACATCGTTTGCGGGAGACCCGTGGTTGTAGCTGCGTTGAATAGAGCCGGTTTTTGTTTCCCAGATTTTGACCGTCCCATCCTCGGAACTCGTCACCATCCATTTGCCCTCGCAGTGAAACGCTACGCCGGTGATGTTCCCCGTGTGTCCCTCGAATGTCAACAACGGATTGGGATTTGTGGACTTGATGTCGTAGAGCTTGACCGTATGATGGCCCGCCGCGGCCACGAATCGCTTGTCGGGGGAAATACAGAGTCGATTGACTTGAGAATCGGGATGTTGAATCGTGCGCGAGCAGATGCCCGAGAGCGCTTCCCAGAACCTGATAGTATGGTCATAGCCCGCTACCAATGGTCCCGGTTAGTAGGCGAGCGGATATAGGATATGCTGTTGAAGATGGAGGGGAGTGCGGGTTGAGGCAGAGAAAGTCGAGGCGCGTGCATACCGGTGCAGAGAATGACAGACATGACGGCGGCGAACTGGGAGCGCAAACTGCGAATGAACACAGTCCAATTGCGCCTAGAGTGCGGTGCAAAACCAAGACCTGCAGCAGCAAAGATCGAGGTGGACGAAGCGAGGTCGATGTTGATTGTCGGGCTTGTGAGATGCAATAAATGGGAAGTCGCAAAGTTGGCGGGCGAGGAGCTCAGCTCAACCAAGCAATTTGGCAAGCGCTATTAGCAGGAAGCTGAGGTCTCCACCAACCCCCCCCCCCCACACACATGTTATTGGGATGGATTGATCAAACATTGAATCCGCTGGAGCACTGGAAAATAGCTCCTTATTATGGTGCTGTTTGGCGTTTCAAAATAATATTGATTAAACATAACTTGAGGGTTTGCACGGGATAAATATCATCATGATTCTGGTTGCATCACACGGCAGCCAAGTAGAAACACAGCTTGCAAGGCGTGTCACTTGCATCCTGTTATGTGCAAGAGGGAAAAAAGTTAAACTAGTGTCATTCCGTGTCCTGTCCTAAAGGAGAAAAAGAAAAGAGGTGTCAATCATAAACATCTGAACAAGACGACCTCCTTGTGCAGGCGTTCAAAAACGCCCAGCCTACCTCATCCTTACTATCCTTTCTGTTGCAACAACTGTGCAGCGAGAAACCATGAATGAGAAATAGCGCAGAGCAATGTAACATGATTCAGACACACAAAACGTCAAGCTCCATGAATAACCAGTGCGATTTGTGAGACTTCAGGCAAAAAAAAAAAAAAAAAAACCAGAGTCAATTTCATCGTGTGCAAGCTGTGCCTGTTACAACGCCGGCGCAGTGGCTATCAAGGCAGACATGACAGCGACGCCACCAAGAGCCGCATACCCGAGGATCTCAGCCGCTCGTCGCAGGCGCTTTACTGGCCTCTCTGAGAAAGAGGCTAGATCTGTGTAAGTGATCTGAGGGCCGTCTGAAGACCCGGCTGATGGAGTTTCCAGATTAATCACCGCTTGCGATGACTCGGGTTGTGTCTGAGAAGAGTCAGGCTCAACTTCGGCCGGCAGTAGAACCGACATCTCGTCAGATTTTCTCTTTCTAGAAGGACGCTTAGCATCGGGTTGATGGGACGGAGACAACTCGACGTCCTCTTTATTAGTCAAATCAGTCTTCTCGATTTCGGGGAGAATCGTGTTATGATCCGTTTGCCCAACGGCCTTTTTACTCATTTCATAAGAGAAAGCCGATGTGTCATCAAATAAGTCCTCCAGAATGTTTCTCTCTGCAGGGTTCTCCTCGACAATTGGAGTGTGCAAAAATTTTTCTCCAGAAGCAAGCAACGCGGCAGTTGTTGTGCAAGTCGAAGACTCGGAGGGCCCGAAAATGTTTGTGTTTGGATAACTAGTTGAAAATGACACCGACGGACCGTCATCTTCTGCAATATTCACAGAGCTACGTTGGGTGGTCTCCTCCAGTTTATCCCCATGGTTGACGTGAACTTGACGATTATGCTCCCGCGCGGCAAAATATTCAGCCTTTGCGCGCATATGAACCAATGAAGAGTCTCCCGCAGGAGACTCTAGGTGATTAGCAAGCGGCCGAGAAATGACAAACATCGATACAGCGTCCACGTTGGCGCTTCGTGGCGACGGAACGCTAGTCTCTGTTGCGAACGTTTGTGCGTCTGGGCTGTGTTTCTGGTCCGAGACAGCTTGTGAAGAACCAGTGGCCTCTTGGGCGGCAGAATCTTCGTCATGTGAATTATCTGGGTCGTCCAAGTCAGTTCCGGGCCTCGCACGATGGGGTGGCTGTGAGAATGCCAATGCACTGTGGTCAAAATCCGATTCCACCGCGTCACACTCAGAACCATCACATCTCTCATCATGATATTCTTCATTATTCGAATATGAAGATTCTTCATCTGTGTCAATTACAACTGAAGAGTTGGAGTTGTGAGGGCTAGTGCCCGGCTCGCTCTCGTCATCAAGGTTTTCAATTGTTTCGGGTATCCAGCGTAAACGATTTCGTTCGAAACCGGGCTTGTCATCCGGTGTGGTCTCATCAGATAGTTCCTTAACCCCAGATGCACCTGCATACTCAACCACCGAGGCCTCCCCCCCGGTCAAGTCGATAGTACTAGCAGTAGCGATTTCCTCTGGACGCGAGGAAGCCATGCCGGCCCTCCGCAGAATCGCAACACTTGAGTCGACCGCTTCATCGACATCACTTATGTTGTCCTCTTCGTCTGTTGAATCGGGAACTTTGAACACTAACGGTCGTTCTCCGGGGCTTGTAATTTGTTAGATATAACTGCTTCAACATAATGTAGTGAGAATACGTACTTTGACGAGCCTTGTTTGAGCACAACCTTCATTTCACATGCTTGGAATATGTCACGTCCTTTTTGAATAGGGGCGCCAAATCGCAGTGTATCACCCGAAGTCAGCTTTCGCACCTGGCGTTGGACGACGCGGCTGTTGTTGACGTAAGTTCCATGCAGTGAACCGATGTCCATTACGGAAATGCTCTGTAAAAAAGAGTCAGCCAAGTATCGATAGTAAAACAAACATCAGCTTGAACGCACGTTGGATTTTGGACAAAAAAATAGTCTGGCATGACTCCGAGACATGACAGGAGAGTCGAACCATCCATTGTTAGGTTGCGCAGCCAATCTTGCATCTCGTTTGGTGCTACGTCCAATGTCGACTTTGGTATTGTACTTCGTGAGAAGGATATGACGATCGAAGAAAACATTTTTCGAATCCGTATTGATCGATTTTAGGGCGACTTGCACTAGCGACACACAAGTTTCAGTCAGGTTATCTTTGAGAGCAACGATCTTGAACGTGAACGAACCCTCATCAGTGTAATGCGGTTCCACTGCCATGTTTGGTACGTTATTGCCGTCACGCGGTTCGACAAAAGTGAAAATAAAAATATAAAGATCAGCGGCAAGTTCGAAGACTAAGCCGAGGCCCCAAGAGGTCAGTAATGTCGTAAGTGCCGAAGTTGTGTTTGTGCACGATAGAATAACCCGAGCATTACGAGCACGGCAATACGGACGACACTCGAGTATCAGTGGGTCGAGGGGCGTGGATCATCGAATGCCGAACAACAGTTCCAAGAAGAAATCAAAAAGGAGTGAAAGTGCAGAGAGTGCCTAAGACTTAAACCATCTCCAAGAAAGAAAAGATGAAGAAGAAAGAAGAGCAAGCTGACGGAAGAGGGGCAGCGCACGAAGGAGGACGAAGAAGGCACTTGGCAAGTTGGGATATCGAGGCTCTGGCCGGGCAGGTGGGGCGTTCGCTGTCATTCGATGAAAGTGCGCGAAGTATGTACTTGGGCTTCGAGGCAACAAGCGCCTATAGTTTCATGTCACTTTGTACTCAGAATTAGGCAGAAGGGCTTTGAGATTATCGCTGATAAATGCTGCCAGCTGCGAGCAGTGGCGGCTGGAGCAAAGCTATTATGGCGGGGTTGAACCTACCTGAGTCAACCTGACAGTTCGATTTGGAAATGGAAACACGGAGTACAAAAGACCAGAATCAGACCGACTTGCGCATCAATCACTGACTGTATGTATCCTGACTTTACTTATTACGAGCATGCAACCGCAAAATCGACTCGATGTCGTGCACTTCCATGCCTCTCACAATTTAACGAGCGACACCAAAACACCAAGTGCACGAGCCAGTACTCCGCATGGCCATGAGCGTCAACGTCATGAACACAAAACTGACATGCACTGTGAGGGGTGAATTTATTATGTAGACACGGCGTGGCTCGCTCGGATGCAAGCCAGTGGCCACCTTGCACGCCCCTCCATGGACAGGTGAAGCTGCTGTTCACAGGTGACAGGCTCACAGTCACACTTTGTTTGCCAAAAAAAAAAAAAAAAAAAAAAAAAACAGCGAGGTTGATTGCCCCATCTCAAATTGATGCAAAAGTAGTAATCCGTTGTCCGATCCCCTAAGAACTTGAGAGGGTGTACGGAGTAGAAGCAGTCTTCGGTCTTCGAGCTTCAGTTGATTCCCGTCGAGTTGATTCCCGTGCGTCTGCGCAATCTTAGTGACGGCTTCTCCACAAATATACGTGTCTGGTGATCATCGATAGTGCAGCACAACCCGTGCTGTCCATTGTCCCAGGGTATCACACCATTCTGCTTCATCACCAGCTGCAGGTGAAGCCATCTGTGAGACTGTGACACACAGGTCTACGTATCTATCACTCGCCGCACAGATGTGGTGTTTTGAGAGGCTGCACGTGGGGCAAAGTCAAACGAGAGCGAGCTCCAGTGCCATCATATCAGGTCTACGGGATGACGTCGGGAAAGTCATCATCCCATCTCCCCGCAAGGCCCTTGTGGTGATGTGGGTCGGCCACTGCACGTGCATCAAGCTGATAATAAGCAGGTATAGAAGACAAGGTGACGCCTAATTAGTAAGCCAACGAGCAGCAGCCAGTAACAAGCGATCATGACCATCGCATGCCACGCCACTTCCATGCTACGCTGCCCGCCTTTGCTTGCCATTTATTATTTTCTTGCACCTCGTCCGTTTACCGCCTTTCCTCTTTCCACGTTTTCTCTCGACGCCCAACTCGACCTCGCATTATAACAACAACTGCTGCTCCCGACAGCCAAGACCGCACTGCATAAATTTTTTGCGTCATCATTCATTCCCTATGGACCTTGTGCTCCCAACACTACTCGCAACCACAAATAAGTCCGCCATCTCCCATTACCTGCGAAGCACGCTTAAACCACCGACTTGACATCGATAAGCTCCGGATACAAATATACATAAAATACTTCCCTGAGCTTCTATAGCCCATCTCGAAGGGCTTTTGCTTGACACCAGAGAGCTCCTCAGTGCTCACCAAAAACGCCGCCTCCGACTGTTCGTCATTGGCAGTCGCATCTTCACGCGCAACGAATTCGCCAGTCGCTGAACGCATCTTTGAGGACACCAAGCAAACTCATCACCATGATGAACCACGCCCGAGTCAAGGCCCTCAAGGGCAGCGGCAAAACCACCTCGAAAAAGGCCATCAAATCCGGCCGTGCTTCTGGCACCGTCACGCCTGGAGGATCCCCTCTGCCTTCGCTTCTGACGTCACCGCCACACTCTGCTGTACATAGCCGGGTTGCCTCTGATGTGAGCGACAGCGAAGATGACAACGACTTCGAGTTTGACGAAATGATGTCGAGTGTGCACTCGGGGGGCTCTGGAGCAGCGACCCCAGACGAAGGAGCGAGAGAGTTTGACGCCCTGGCTCTGATCGACAACTTGCAAGACAAAAAGCATAACAATAGCGATGTTCGCGAGCAACTCCTAGAAATGTATGTCAGAGTTTTGCGCACAAAATACAACGCAGAGACACACTACTGGCTGGACCCCGCCGCGGCGGCATTGGTCGAGTTGTTTCTCAAAGAGGCGGATCGCGGAGCTACAGCTCGCGAGAGGCTGCTCAGCCTGCAGGCGTACTGCTTGACCGTAGGCACAGCGGAGGACTTGGATATGTTCGAAAGCAGCGAACGAGCCTTGAAACAAATCCTGGTAGACGACGACGACGACGAGTGCAAAGTATATGCCATATACGCACTCTGCATGGCGGTTCTCTACGCGGGAGGCTTGGAAGAAGCCGCGCTGGAGGTCATGCAGTATCTCGTGGACATTGTTCAAAGCGACGGCGAGAGCGTCGAATCACACGACAACACCTCCGTCGTGTCTGCCGCCATCATCGGCTGGTCATTCGTTGCAAGTCACGTAGATGACTTTTCCGACTTTGCCGATACCGCCATGGACGCCTTTGTCGACCAACTCGACAGTTCAGATACCGAAATTCAATGCAACGCCGGACAATCCATTGCCCTCATTTTCGAGTCATCGCGGAACCATGAACAAGAGACAGGCGAGCCATTCCAGCTGCCTTACGACCCCCAACGACTAATCGGCCGCATCAGTGAGCTCGCCAAGCTGAGCAGCAAATCAGTGGCGAGAAAGCAGCGCCGCGATTTGCGCGAAAGTCTAGTTAGCGTCGTCACGTCTTTAGAACGAGGCGTGGGACCGTACTACTCCACCGCGCTCTACATCCCAGAGAAAGACGGGCATGTACCGCCTTCGCAACGGACCGACAACGGGCAGGCGGAATACGGCTACAGATGTCGACTCCGTCTCGGCAATCACAGTACCAGAATCGGTACCTGGTCGCTCTTCTCACGAGTCAACATGATGAAGGTTCTTTTCTGCGGCGGCCTACAACACCATGTTTTTGTCAATCCTGTTGTCATGGAATGCCTGGAAGATGCACACTGGGACGAGGGCCAACACGCCGCCGGGCGTAAGCGATGATGACTGTAGTCGGTAGATTGGATCGACGATACATCTTCGTGTTCTTGTGTAGGTCATGGTAACCAACTATTGGTTGATTCGGTCAAAGTACATCATCATCGTTTGTCTGTACATGTCTGCTTCTTTTGTTCCTAAGACTTCAGACTGCGGTCTTCCTCGGACGAGAGAAAAGCGCAAGAAGATGTCAAATGATGGGGGTACACGCTTAAAATACCATCTAATGTCATTCTCTATTACTATACCTTGACAAAACAACGAGCCTGCTAAGACGAGCTCAACTAGGTGGCATATATCTCTCCATTGCAACAAGGTCAAAATCTACTCCAAATTTGCGGTTGCCAGCAGAACTTGGTCATTATGATGCATGATGCCCCTATAAAGCAGACACTGCCGGTAAAAAGATGAAGTCCAGTCCAAGACGTCCTTTCCAGTATAAGTGCTGCAAGAGGTGGACCGCCCATGGCACCGAGTGAGCCAACGGCCATCATGACCCCGATCCGCAACCCAATATGACCTATATCCTGAGTTGTCTGTGCCACGCATGCAGAGCAGAGTGGTGACAGGCCTCCGCCAAGCAGGCCAAATATGCAAGCAAATACGACCTGCGCAGAATGGCTCGTCATCCAGATCCAGCAGAACACTAGGAGACTGGCCAATACGGCCATCGAAGACATGATGTTGAACCTGAAAAAAAAAAGCAACCGATCAATAAGCTGTACTTGAGCTCGATTCGCGTTTAGGAGAAAAGAGCACAACTGACCCCCCCAAGTTATCTGCCAGCCAACCAGCTCCGATCCTTCCAAGACAAGAGCCGCCGTACATGATTGGTAGCATCGCATGAGCTAGACGCAGCGGGATTTGGTTATCAATAGCACACTTTGTAATCAAGGCGAATGGCAAAAGGATTCCGGTAAAAAGACCGAGGAGAGAGAAGCACAGAAGGAGGAAGCGACCGTCGCAGATTGCCTTTGCCGCACCCCTTTGCGATTTCCTGTTTGGACGTCCATGATTGTCATGACCGGCAGCTCCCTTTCTCTCTCGCACGAGCAAGCATCCAGCAATAATCAAAGGTGCTGATGTCGCTGCTAGTACTAGGTGCATTTGACGCAGACTCAGCGTCTCGTGCAGTTCCGAGATGACGAGCGGCCAAAAAACGCCACCGAGAGCCGACCCAGACACGGCAACACCCAAAGCCAGGGCTCTCTTTTGGCTGAACCACTCTGTAATCGCACTGGCTGTCGGGTAGAATCTGTAGGTTGACAGATTTCATTCGTTAGTCTGACGTTTCTTTTTCGGACGAGCGAGGAGCAGCGTTTACATCAGCGCACCTGTGGCGCCGAAAAGGATTCCCTGTGAGACAATGTAATGCCAGAGCTTGGTCGAGTGGCCGGCGCCGACGAAGGATAACAAGCAGACAGTCGCACCCGTAAGTAATGGTTTGCGCGCGCCCCATTTGTCGAAAACCGGCCCTGTTATCAAGCCTCCCATGAGGTAAATTACGTGCTTTGACGTGTTAGTCGCGAAGCATCAATGCAGTCTGGACATGAATTTAGTCATCAACCTGAGAATTTCCAATCCAACCTATTTCTTTACCATCCGAATTAGGCCATGGTCCCGGTTCCATCCCATATAAGTTCTGAAAGCTGCCGAAGGCGTTCATGATGCCTAGTCTGTTAAGTAAGACGCTCCGAGTCAGGGGAATTGAAGCTCCGTACCGAAAACAACGAAAAAGTTCATGAAACCCCCTAATACAACGGTCCAGGCCTGTAAACCGCCATCAGGAATACTTATTCCAAACTCGGGGAGGCTTTCTCCATTGTCGGGGTCGTTGGTTGGCAGATCAGGGCTGTTCTCCGGGGGAGACGTATTCATGCTAGCAAAAGAGGCGACGATGATGAAGAATGGATTTTGATTTTGCGGTCCCAAAACTGAATGCTCCGTCAGGCGAAGGGGGTCGTTGTCGAACTCATAGGGCAGGAGCGCACCTGCTTTAGCAAGACAGCCGTAAGGCTGGATAACTAATGCGAAAATCGGAGTTGAATGCCTTTAAGCCACAGAACTACGCAGGTAGTCAATAATAATAAAAAAGCTCTTGAAAAAGAACGCCACAATACAACGTGAGTTTTTTTTTTTTTTTGGGGGGGGGGGGAGGGCTGACTTTGATAGTAACCTATGTATCATTTACGCATCAGCCGTTGTTCTCTTGCTTTCAAATCTCAATAGTAACTCTTCCAATACCACGACTCACGCAAGCCAACATGGCCGAATCCTTCTCTTCCGGCAAGAGTGCCGTACCCCTATGATCAACATGCCCGCTCTTCAGAGAAACCTTGCACGTTCCGCAATTTCCTACCTCACAACTGGACGCAATGCCGGGGTACTCGCGCCGCAATACCTCAAGTAGGCTCTCATCTCCGCTCACTTTGAGTACTTGGCCGTTCTTGTTCGCAACCTTGGCTTCAAATGGATCTCCAGAAACGTCTGCTGCGAAAGCTTCGTAGTGAACTTCTCCGGGCGAAATGCCACATTCCTGCACGGCGCTTTTCACAGCCTCCATCATGCGATTGGGCCCACAGGCATAAATGTGGCTGTTCCAAGGCATTGTCTTGACGATGTTTGGTATGTCCATTCTTTCCCCCTTGGACTTGTCGTAGATGACAACGTTGTCCTTGAAGGCGGTCAATCGGTCGGCAAAGGGGATGTCGGCTGCTGAGCGAACACCATAGTGGAGCTTGCAGCTCCAATTGATGGAGATCATTTCTCTTATCAAAGCCAGAAATGCGGTAATGCCGATGCCACCGGCAATGAAGAGGTGGTTGCTCGCCGCGTTGTTTGCTTTCACGTCGGTTGTTATGTGGCCGACTTGGATGATGTCGTCAACCTGGGAGACTTGATGAAGATAACGGGAACCGCCGCGGCTTTTTTCGTCGAGAGCAACGCCGATTTCAATCTTGCCAGTCAAGTTCAATATTTCACTTCCCCTTGACACGACGGAATAAGTTCTGATGAGTCCGTTGGGCAACTTGAGTCGAGCGTGTGCTCCGAGCAGTGAGTTTTCAGCATCCGGATCAGGGTTTGTACACTGTAAGGTGAGTGAAACTACTCTCGGTGTCTCCATTCTACGCTCGATGATCTTATAATCCACCCAGTGATCTTCGGCAAGCTTCGGAGCTTTCCTTTTCATCGCCTTGGCCACTCGATTCCGGAATTGGCCACGGCTTTCCTCACCCAAGGCCTCCACCTCTGAGAGTAGTTTGTTCATCTCAAAATTGTCTTTGTCTCGATGCAAGTACTCTTGTATGCGCTCGATGGTCCACTGTGGGTGTTTCCGCTCTACCAGGCGTATCTTGTCGCCCGCGTTCACGGTGCCTTCTCGAACGACTCGGTAATACCAACCCGTTCGGCTCGTTTGGTACGTCACAGGCGCGAAATTCTTCAAGGAAAATCGATGATTGAGCTTGAAACATGGCTGCCGGGGAAGCGATACTTGCAATTGAACCTCTGAGCCTACTGATACGATGTCGCCGATACAGACGTTGCGTTCGTTCATGTGAGAGGTGACGAAGTTTTCGCCGAATCCGCCCGGAATGAACTTATCACAGCGGTCGGGGTACGAAGTTGCCCAATTAGGGTAATGCGATGAGCAATCTATGATGAAATGACGAGTTGGGTGAGTGGCTGTCGTTGGTCTTGTTTTATCTCATTGTATTCAAATACCAGCGGTCTGCGAGAATATCACCGTCACTCACATCCAAGAATTGCCTTATCTGGGCCACCATGAAAAGTCAGGTCATGCCAGTCTCCTTCCAGCCCCAACTTGTGAATTTTCACGGGGCGATTTACAATCTTCTTGTCAATTCCTGTCTCGATGCTCAAGCCGGGCATTTTCTTCATGCCAGAGAGGCGGACCTCGAGAAGTTTATCCACCTCAAAGGACTTGGTGAAGTCTGCAGCCCATGTTTCCGCAGCCATTGCGAAATACAATACAATGGAACGTATCTGGAAGTGTGCAAGACTGTGCAGGGTAGGGATAGAGACGCTTCATAGATGAAGAGAGGGGCAAGTCTGGGAGAAAAAGACGTACACCGAGCTCGGGAAGGAGGCCCTGCCAAAAGAGGCCGCAGCCCAACAGCTGGCAGCGGCATCTGGCAGCGGCATCTGGCAGCTCAATTATGTAAACCCACCCAATGGACCCTGTGAGTGCCCCCGCCCACCCGCCCCCACCCCCTCGCCCCCACCCCCTCTTGGGTCACCTCCCCTCAGCCAAGCCAGTCGACGTCACTCAGCTGATTGGAAAGACGACTTTGTCGTGAGGCCTCGTTTCACCTCCCTTCAATGTTCTGGTCAGTCAACATTGATCGAAAGCGTAGAGCAGCAGCCCGCCGCTTTGCAAGGCCGCGTGATGGGCTGCTTGTATAACTTGCTGGTTTATCTATGGAACTTTCGTTACCTGCCCATCCAATACCGCTGGCCCCTGATCAAGCTTCGCCGCCGACTCGTCCCAACCAGCACGGGGCTTGGTCTCCGTCATGCTCTACGCCATGCTCGCTCATTGAAACATCCTCCGCAACCTCACCCATATCTTTTCGTCTTGCGATTATTATGGCCACTTCCTTCCTGGTATTTTCCGGCAACTATGCCTCCTTCTCCTCGTCATATCATGGCAGATCCTGGTTCGGTTACCTGTCAGGGTCGAGACTGGATGTACCTCCGGTCAATTCCTCTATGGGAGGCTCGTGACACGCCTCGGAGATGCTTCTATCGCCTGTACCAGGCTTTCTGCGCCGCAGATGGACACATGATCTCCTACGAGACCGAGTATTTTTGGCGTAAAAGCTCTCCTCATTGGGCAAGCGTTAATCTACCGGATCCTCAGTGCGAGGACTTGGAACAATACGCCGTGATGGCGTCTCTGGCAGAGATGTTGGCAGAATCATTCATGTGGCGGTTAGATCTGGGGCTACGAAGGGACGATACACCGTTTGCGCGTCGAGATGATGAGCCTCTGCCATTTGAGCCCGAAGTCTGCCCTCCCTGGACAACCACCGTCCCAGCTCTGAAGGAGAAATTGTTGATCCACTCGGACGAGGGCGTCTATTTCGATAGCCCGTTCCACAGAAGAAATATTTACATGGCAACGGGGCATTTCTACACGGTTTGAGTCTGCGCGTGTTTGATTAGAGAATTGACCAAAGCAGACATGAGAGTTGTGTTTCAAGACTTCCAATTTTCGATTCACTCCAAGTCCACCACCTTCCATTTTTCGGTGTCGTTGTCCCACACCATCTCGGCGAGACCAATCTCCCCATATTCATGGAAATAGTACTCTGCAATTTCTCTCAGCGCCTCCTCTGTTGGCTGCAAGTCGAATCCATTCAAGTTCAGATCTCGAATGTACTGAAAGCTTATGGGCAGTCCATCGCCGTCTTTTCTCATGAGATGAATCAGGGCAGCGGCGTCTGGGAGATCGACATTCTTGTGTCCTCTGCGGCTACGGGAATGAGACACTCGGCGAACCTTGCTTTCCAGTGCCCAGTCTAGACGTCCGGCATACACGACGAGGTTCTTTCCACTGTACACCACTATATCCTGTTGCACCGACTCGATGAAAAAAGTGACGCGACGCTTGCGGGAGACGAAAATCTTAACTTGCTGATTCAGCCAGTCCTTATAGAAGCCGCCCTCGTGAGCGACTTCTTGGATGGCGAGTTCGAATTCGGCTGAGTAGTCTTCGGCGGCCGTTACGTGTGGGTCGAGAAGGCAGTCGATGTCGTAGGAAGCTTCCCGGTTATGGCAGAGTCGCACGGCCAAGCATCCCCCAACTGTGACGAGCCTGAGCGGGGCGACGCTCATGAGCAGGTCGTTGGAGGCAATTTTGGCATCCAGCATAGTCAGGGCTGTCGAGACATATCTGCTGTAAACATCTATTTTCTTTTGGGTTTCAATGAGCCTCAAAGCAGGAAGGCAGCTCACCTTGTTCCATGTCCTCGTAGGTCAATGGCTGCCTGTCTGATGACATGCTGAGCGGTGCATCGAATCATGTCGAAGCGTTCGTATTGTTGACTTTGTTATTCGATCTAGATACCCCATATACTGATTCGAAGTTCATTATTCTCCCCAGAAAGCGCTCCGTGACGATGTAGTCGTCTGATCTTTCTAGACTGGATGTGTTCTGCGAGAGTAGATGATGGTGCTTGGTGCCAGACGCTTTTTTTTTTTACGCCTGTTCGTGTTGGCATTGAAACGCAATACGTAAGCACAGCGGGTGATGAGAGCAGCTGGAGAATGGCAGACGCATGATGAATAGGCCAGTTGTTATTGTGCAAGTCTCGGGCTGTTTGCTCCATGCTTTGTATCTCGCAGTTGCTTGACAAAAGGCGCGGGGCGGCTCGTTCGATTGGTTGATGGAGCGAATGTCTTGCATGTTCTTTGTGGTACAAATGCTGCCTACATGGGCAAAGATGACGGGTATCGGCAGCTGTCTGATATCTCCGACCTTGATCAGGATTCAGGACTGGCAAAGTTGAGGCGAGATGTCCGTAATAACAAGTCCATACCATGGCCACTAGAGTCCTTGCACTACGTCTGTCACGTTTGCTAGAACAAGCACGGCGCTCAAGCATCAGATCGGATATCAGTCAGCCAGTCAGTGGTGCCAGCTTTTGATGTCTTGCCAAGCAGTTTTGACGCTCCGCCTTCTCTGGTTCAGCCACAGACCTACCGACCTTTGCCTCAATCTCTGCGCGCTGGGATTGACGATCCGGACTCGACTCTAATCCCCCTCGCAGTCGTCGGCATTTCTTCTTGATGGTTGGAACTTGCTAAGCCGTGAGCCGTGGTGATCGGAGAATATGAGTGGCTTCGGCGCGAGGGGCTTCTGTCGCATCTACGAACGCGCAAACGACCTGCTCCTGCGAAGGGCCGCCTTTAATGTTGCTCGAGATGGCTCATGATGGTCATGCTCACCTCTATAAACATCCACAAGACATACATGACACCCTTTTCCGCTCCAATACCAGCCGAGTATGGAATCTATCGACTCGGTCAGAGTCAGGTCCGTGGAGCTTTATCTTATCGATGCAACAAATATCAACATGGAAGTCGTTGAGCTTACAGGAGCGAGCTTGTTGATCGCAGAAGGTGATCTTTTGGTAGGTGATATAATTGTTCCTAATTTTTCACATGATAACGCGAAAGGTCATTTCACCACCTAGCTCAAACCCAAGGACGCGCATCTTCAAGCTTGAATCACAATACAAGAGCTAGCTAGCATTGTGGACCGTCGCATCTTGGTATGTCTCCGGGAATTGGGACAGGGATATCAAGAGGGTTTATAGAATGAAGGGCCCGGCGTTGATGGATACGATGTTGGAGATGGAGGCTGTTTGTCACAGAATTCCACACATGCGGCTTTCGCAACCAACAAGGGGCTGACTCTATCCCGTACAGAATCGGCCTGGCCATTATCTCTAGTTTGCCTATCGCAGCCTCTTGGGTCTTCAACAATGGGTTCAACAATTGACCCTCTCTCTTTTCTAAATTCTCAAAACTCGACGAGAGCTGCAATCTGCTTGATGGTGTAGAGTCGCTCCTTACATGACAAATGCGGACACCTGATGAGCTGCTGGGCAGGATCGTACCACATTTCGCTGTGGCTGTGCAGCGTGAAGCAGAATCCAGGCTGTGGAACAAACACGGACATGACAGACTGACGGCTCAATTTATTAATCAAGGTCATCAAACTCACTTTGACTTACATTTGGGATTGTTGACTGGCTGCATTTTGTTTCAAGCTGCTTACCTACCCACCTAGACGCACTCCTCCAACAACCGCCCTCGACAGCCACTGCGACAGCCACTGCGACGTCTTAATCAAAATCTGGAGTCAAGGTACAGATCCTCGCATTATTCTCGAATGATGCAATCTGAAGGAGGAGTGGCTGAGGACTTGGTGAATGTAAACCGGCCGACGCGACGCCAGGAAGTTTGCATCCCGCCCGAGCGTGAATAACATGGACCAAATGGACCAAATGATGTCGGCGTCTCATCTGTATTGATCAACGTCCCAATGTGTTCAATCACGACTCTGATATCACCATTGGGATTCAACACCACCTTTGGATCGCGCATTGCACCGACTCCAGGCCCCGTGCCAGTCATGACAACTGTGCCCCTTTCCAGCGTCGTGCCTTGGGACAGCCAAGAGATGATTTTTGGAATTGGAGAAGATCATTTCACTGAGAGCATGTCCCAGCCCGAGAACAGCATCAGTGCCGGTTCCGACGGGCGAAAATGAGGCATCGTTTGCCAAAAAAAAGGACCGACCACCAACCGAGCGGACACGATCCATCAAAGCCTGGTACAATGTCAACGGGTCAATCCCCCGGAACGGTGCAAGCCCGTGAAGCCACACCTTTTGAGAAATACCACTGGCTATTCTTGAACTGCTGCGTTGCGCGCGCTCACATCATTGCCGGCCGTGAAAACCCAAGACGTGATCCATCGCTTCGGCCTCGAAGATGGCGAGTCCGATGTCTGGGTGGGAGGAATCGAACTCGCCGAGGTGTGTCTGGCCGTCTTCTTCTGCTATGAAGCGGATGAGTCGGGTCCAGTTTGGCGACATGGTTGTGTGCACTGTGGGTAGTTTAAATCGTTTAAATCCGTAAGAACTCTCCGTTACAAATAAACATGTACGTTGTTAGTATAATTATAAACCTACACCAATGCACACGTGGCACAGTGGGCTGTAGCACTAATAAAATAAAAATAAAAACGAGCCCGCTGATTTTGCCGCGCCGGCTTTATCCGCTTTATCCCCACCGTGATTAGTCAGTTCGAGGAGCATTGGCGCGCCACCCAGGTTGACCAGGTGGCATTTCTTGCAATATTACGGGATACGTTGTCGCTGAGCTCCAAATCCACCTACCACCCCCCCCCCCCTTATCTCACATCGCGCGTGCGACCCGACCATCCTAAGTAGAGAGCCATGGGAGCGCTGCTGGCCGTGGGAGTCGTAGTGCTTCTACTGCCGTTAATATATATCTATACCGTCCCGATCGTGCAAGCTCGTTCCCCGCGCCTACGAAACAAACGTATCTGCCTGCTGATTGCGCATCCCGATGACGAGGCCATGTTCTTTGCGCCCACCCTCCTAGCTCTTACACGACCCGAGACAGGCAACCACGTCAAGGTCCTCTGCTTAAGCACAGGTGGGTTTCTTGTGAGAATTGGCGCCCGGCGACTTGAGTACTGACTGATTGGCCTTGTTCTGTACGAATAGGCAATGCCGAAGGGCTTGGCGAAACTCGAAAGAAGGAGCTCGTCAAGAGCTGTACAATGCTGGGTGTGAGACAGGAGACAGATGTCTTCGTCGTCGACGACCAGTGCGTAAAATTCTCGCATCCCACCAAACTCGACACCTACGCTATAGCTAACACGTTGGGCCAGAAACTTCCAGGATTCCATCATGGTGACTTGGGACAAGGACCGGATCGCCGCTCTCCTCTGTACACCGTTCGCCCCGCAGCACTTGTACCAGACGCATCTCGACAATGACGATACTCCTCCGACTGCGACTATCGATGTGCTCATCACCTTTGACCAGGGCGGCGTATCCTCCCACCCGAACCACATCTCTCTTTACCATGGCGCGAGAGCTTTCATGTCTACCTTGATGGCTCGAAAGCCCGGCTGCGAGTCGCCTGTAGAGCTTTACACCTTGACATCTGTGCCAATCCTACGCAAATATGCCGCATTTCTGGATGTGCTACCGACCTTGTGCAAGTGGGCTTTCAGCACTGACACACCCAAGACAAAATCTCCCAGCTCACTGCTGTTTCTCAACCAGATTGCGGGAGAACATGGACTGCCGCAAGCCTGGAGTGCTATGACGAAAGCGCACAAGAGTCAGATGGCATGGTACCGGTGGTGCTGGATCGTTTTGAGCAGATACATGTTCCTAAACGACCTGAAGCTCGAACGAGTGTCATGATGAAGCATATTTGGCTTGCGTCTACAGCATAAAGAGAAAGAGAAGGGGGGGGGCTTTGAAAACTCCATGATTACCTTGTGCATGCCCCAGTGTTTGGTTGGAAAATAGAAGAGCTCGGCCATCCCATGGAGTTTTGTCGGTTAGCTCGTGCTGGTTGGATAGAGGAATTTGAGTATTCATATCAAGTATAATCATATATGACGCCACGGTATCGCACTTTGCAGAGGCAAATATCTGAAGTGCAGAGTCGCACGCATCTCGAGGGTTTTACCAAGGGATGAAGGGGGCTGGGCTGAGTGTATGTATGTACATATGTATCCATGCAACGGATGGCTGATGGCGGGTTTGTGGGGTAATAAATCGACGTACCTCGACGTAAATCGACGAATGCGACTTCAAATCAATAGAAGACGATTGATAATGATGGGTTGGTTGGTTGGTTGGTTCCGAGTAAAAAGTGGACCGAGGAACGGCGAGAAACAGGAACGGTGCCCCATATGCATATGCCGCCCTTTTCGCCCTTCGCCCTTCTGGTTTTGACGCAACGTACAACGTCCCGTCCACGAGCCAAGCCCCAAGATGGTCCAAAAGAGCAGTCATCGCACGCGCAGCCGGCTAAAAGAATGCGGGACAATAGCACACTTTATCAAGCAGGGTGAGAGTTTTAAATATGGCGCCAGTGGCCGATTCTGAACTCGAGAGATGCCTTTGTTTGCATCGCACTCCAAGACAAGTCATTACTCGTGACTCATGATGCCCGTGACGACTGTCCACACCGATCTGCTCATCGTCGGCGCTGGGCCGGCTGGCGCTTCGCTGGCGTGTTTCTTGGGCTCTCATGGTATGTTGAGCAGGAAACCTTGTCAAGACTCTTGCGTCTTGACTTCTGCGAAGACGTGTCTCATATACTTCGCAGGACGTACCGGCATCGTCATCTCTGCCGCGCTAGGCACGGCTGAGACACCACGAGCACACATCACCAACATGGCAGCCATGGGTAAGCTGCATCCGCTGAGCCAACGTCGAGTAACTCGTGTACTTTGCTGACAAAAGGGAGAATGCCTCCGAGATATTGGCTTGGACCGCGAATGTATCAAAATGGCGGCTCATGCAGAGAATATGCAGCACACAAGATGGTGCCTGTCGATGGCGGGCGAGGAACTGGCGAGGACGTATTCCTGGGGTCACGACCCGCATCGAAAGGTAAGGAATAATGCCAGCCCGGTTTCATCTCTGACAGAATTATTAGGGTGACTACGAAGTAGCCAGTCCATGTGATGGTCACATGGATCTCCCGCAAACTGACCTGGAGCCCATCCTCGTAAAACGCGCCGTGTCCGACGGCTGGACTGTGCGCTTCAGCACCAAACTAGTCAGACTAAGCCGGAACAAGCCTGATGAATTCATTGCTGAAGTTCGAGACAGTTTGACGGGCCATGCGTATCGTATTCAAGCGCGCTACGTGTTTGGATGCGACGGAGCAAGAAGCCAAGTCATAAGGGACTTGGGGATTCCACTCATCAAGAAACCCGGCCAGGGACTAGCTCTCAATGTGCTAGTCAAAGCCGACATGTCCCATCTCGTTGAGAATCGGACGGGAAATCTGCACTGGGTATTCCGTCCAGACAAAGAACATCCGCCTTGGGGCTGGGCCACTTGTCTGCGGATGGTGAAGCCGTGGACCGAGTGGATATTCATTTTCTTGCCTCACCCGGACTCGGACATGGATGCTTCTGCGATGGAGGCCACGGAGGAAGAGTACATGGCGCGGGTCAAGGAAGTGATTGGCGATGGCTCGGTGGTGCCGCAGATCCTGGACGTGAGCAAATGGTGGATCAACGAGACGGTCGCCGAATACTATTCTGACGGCAATGCGTAAGCGAGTTTCATTGCTCCGTTTCACTTGATTGTTTGTTCACCGCATACTGATGAGACTTTCCTCCGCAGCCATTGCCTCGGTGACGCGGTCCATCGCCACCCTCCATTCAACGGGTTGGGCTCAAATACATGCGTACAAGACGCATTCAACCTAGCATGGAAGGTATCCTATGTTCTGTCCAACAAGGCCGGGCCAGCTCTGCTCGAAACTTTCAGCACCGAGCGCCAGCCAGTAGGAGTAGAAGTCATCACCCGCGCCAACGCAGGTCTGAGAGACCACTCAGCCTGGATGAAGGCAATCGGCTTGTTAGTACCAGACGTATCCCAGAGGGCGGCAATACTCGCCGAGTTTGACGACCCCGGAGAGAAAGGACGGCGGAGACGACAAGAGTTCCAGTCGGGGATTGAACAGACATCCAGCGAGTTCCACGGACTCGGCGTGGAAATGAACCAGTTCTACTCGTCATCTGCGGTCTACCAAGACGAGCACCCCGAGCGACCCGCCGCCAAGGACTCGACGGAGTTCTACCAAATTACAACACTGCCGGGGAGTCGCTTGCCGCACGCGTGGCTCAACTCGCGAGTCCCGGGGGCGAAACTGTCCACCATTGACCTGGCTGGCCATGGGCGGTTCTGTCTATTCACCGGCCCGGGTGGACGAAACTGGAAGAGTGCCGCAGACGGAGTCTCGGAGGAACTTGGTATGCAGATCGACTGCTACTCGATTGGGTGGAAGCAAGATTATGAAGACGTGTACTTTGACTGGGCGAGGCGGAGGGAGGTGGACGAGGATGGCTGCGTGTTGGTACGACCTGATCGCTTTGTGGCCTGGAGGTCTGCATCGATGATTCAGGACTGTGGTTCAAAGCTGGAAGTCGTGATGAGGTCGGTGCTGTCCCTGGAGTGACGAGCTGCGTGGAGCATGATTCATGAAAAGAAGTCCAGCTGGATGGGATGTCGGGCCTGCGTGCCTCGGCTGTGATTCATGGGATCACTTGCTGCATGCCTGGGTAGGGGCTGAGGATCGACTTTGGAAGTATCAATCCGAGTTACACAGACACGATCAAGACATGCCACAGTTGTTTGTTATGCCATTATCACCCCACATTCCCCAAAAATTCATGTGTCCGTAGTAGCATAGAGCTCGTTGGGAGTGTCTTTGCCCACGGCCGCGGACGGAGGCTTTGTCCATGTCGCATTGCAGCGATTATCAAACAGGTGGTGAGTGGACGTCGTCGCGGGGTCTGACGGACCGTTGGGAATCTGAATCTGCATGACCCCGCTGCTGACGTGAGCATCGTGGCGTCTAATACGGGAAGTAGGTGGGAGTAGACGGGAGTAGAATGCACCCCGAGGATGCGACGCTTGAATTGATCTCATGTACATTGCATTGTAAACGGCAAGTGCATCCTTTCCTTCTTCTTTTGATTATGCACCCGCATCCCACAAACACCACCTCACGAACACCACCTCACGAACACCACCTCACGAACACCAATCCACGCCATCCACACCCGCGACGACTCATTGCAATCATGGGCATTCTCAGGACACAGTCCGAATTCGGCCATGCACCTCCTCCCCAGACTCCATACAGCATCGTCTCCAACTTACCCGGATGGGACATGCTGAAAGGTGTCCGAGAGGGCGACATGGCTCCCTTCGCAAAGCTCGTCCACGTCTATCCCCGCCTGTCGCCAACCCAACATGCTCGCAAGGTATGAACATCCTTCCATTGCAACGGTCCCTGGTTATTGCGACGCTGACAGCGGCAATCGTGCTCCCTCTCATCTCGCAGCTCTCTCAAGAGATAGCCAAGAGAGCTGGTCCTGGAGAATGGTCCTGCATGATGTATCTCGACCCCATCATGTGGGCATATACCGCGAGCCATGTCGCACACAAGCAGCGCGGGGAACACGCCATCTCGCCCGACAAGCTCACGCTCAAGGTAGTGGACGTGGCTGGCCATCGGTTGTACTGCGTGCTCTATGAGCCCCAGCATGGAAAGGCCCTCATGTATAGCTGGGGCGTCCCTGGCCTGGGATTATCTATTCGAGAGTCAGAGCATTTACTCGACAAGATTGACACGCTAGTTGAAGTTCCTTTTGAGAAGACGCAGGATCCTCCCGCGCCGACCTGGACCCCCGAGGGGTCCTCGCATGAGCCTCTGCGGAAGCGCATCATTGACTTGCTTCGGCACGGAGCAATTGACCCCCAGCTTGTCCAAAGTGAGACGAGTGATGTTTACCTGTATCCATCAGGCATGGGGGCCATCTTCGAGGCAAAAAACATCCTACAGGAGTATCGCCCCGGCAAGACCAACGTCGAGCTGGGCTTGGTGTTCCACAACACGCACAAACTTTTGCGTGAGGAGAGCCCGGGCGGCTGGCAGCATTTTGGCAAGGTGGATAAGAGGGGTCTGGATCGATTCGAAGCGTGGCTGGACGAGGAAGCGAGCCAAGGACGCGGTGTCACTTTTGCCATTGTTGAGTTTCCGGGAAACCCAACACTTGAGACTCCTGACTTACCGCGCTTGAAAACACTTGTGCGTTGACATAAGCTGCTCCATCGTGCCCAACCCGTTATTCTGGCAGGATAAAAACAAAAAGGGGGGGGGGAGGGGAGGGCCTTATGCTAACCAGACTCGCATGCTCCAGTCTGAGAAACACAACTTTGTTCTCATTGTCGACGAAACGATAGGCTCCTTCGGCAACATCGACGTCACATGTCAATCAGATATTCTGCTCACCTCGCTCACAAAGTCATTCAACGGCAGATCAGACGTTCTGGGTGGATCTATCGTCCTTAACCCGCTATCACCTCACTACGCTGAGCTTTCTAGACGCTTCGCCGAGACTCACCACAACCAGCTCTTCGCCGCCGACGCCGCAGTCCTGCTATCCAACTCGCAGGACTTTTTTGAACGCATCCATCGTCTCAACACCAATGCCCGGGCAATGGCAGAGTTCCTGCACAACAGCAAGACAGAACAGCCCGATTCGCCTGTTGTAAGTGTCCAGTATCCCAGCCTACTAACCAGCAAGATCAATTACGACCCCTTTAAGCGACGAGGCACTCCGGAACTGCCCAGCCCAGGGTACGGATGCCTCCTCACCGTGGAATTCGAGGACGTCGAGATAACAAGGGCGTTTTACGACCGATGCGGCTTCTACCCGTCCCCCCATCTCGGCGGCCATGTGACTATCATGTTTGCCTACAATATGTTCATGTTTGGCAAGGACAAGGAGGAGGCAAAGAAAATGGTGGAATATGATGTCAGGGAGGAGAGCGTGCGAATATCGGCAGGGTTGGAGGAGACGCAGGACTTGCTGGATACGTTGCAAGATGCGCTGAATGCGGCAATTGAAGTCAAGAGGGGTAAATAAAGCGAAGCAGGTAAGTGCGATTCTAATACAGCTGGCTAGCTGTCATGTTTGTGTGCATTTGTATCCAGTTTATGTCATTTGGCGGTCGGCGACTGGTTCAATTTCTCGTATTCCGGTGCGCGAATATCGTGCCTTCTGATGCATTATGAATATTACATATGAATGCTATAAGGTTTTCTTTTCGAATTGACGTATACTTTTCGTCCTCCAAGGACCAAGGAGTGTTCTAATTGCTCCGATCTACCGGTCAGATGTGACAAGTGCTCGACGTGTACTCCATAGAGGGTCTCATCAATGCAGGAAGGCGGCCACGAACGAGACCATTGATGAATGAGCCTTTATCCATGCTCGATTTACACAGAATCTAGCCAGCTAGGTGGATCGGGTACGAGAAGACCGGACGACTATGTACACGCGCATCCGCTGCTTTCCCTAATTTGTTTTTAAACTCTATCTGTGTATTTTCTAACCAAGCTTTTTATAGATGAGATAGATTCTTAGTTTTTGACAAGGAGCATAGCACGCGGACTACTTACTAATTCTACTGCCAGCCTCGCTCAATAACTTTTGACACAATGCAAGCATTCTTGTTGTACTACACAATAAGCACGCCTGTAAACCTCGTTTTTACCTAGGTGTACGGAGTAAAGAATCATGAACACAAGCCACATTAACATGGTGTGGGTGGGTCGTTCCAACGGATTAGGAACAACGGCAGATGCAACATTCGGATGCATTCGGATGCGCGTTGATGTAGTTGTCCGAAAAGACAGACCCCTTGCAGGTTCCCCACTGGGAATATTTACACTACATGTACATGTACAACCCCTGAACTATTTATTTACAAATCTACACGACAAGGGGGGACAGCGAGCCAATCAGGAGTTGGTCAGGCGTTAAACGGGAGATGGGGCAAGTAGATTTGTAGAATAATTCAGGGGTTGTGTTATTGTACTCGGTATGCCTGAAGATCCTGAAGATCTATTATAACCCCTACTACTCCGTAAAATGGCATCGATCCACCTGCTGCCCCGATACGAATGCGATGGGACGCGATTCCCCGTAAGCCGGAGCGGATCGGGAAGGCGTTTCATTGACCGGTAAACGAGATGGGCAACGCAGAAGTAAGAACAGGCTTTCCCATTTCAATCATTGGATCGGCGGAATGACCCTGTGTGACACAGTTTACCAACGCGGGGTATATAAAGACGAGTGCCGCCGCCGGCGCCAGAACCCCTTTTCATCTTCCTCTTTCCAAGCCTTCCACGATGCGTTGGCATGTTCTTGTCTCTGTCGCAGCCTTGGCTGGCGCTTCGGCGCACACGATCCGCGGCCTCCACGACAACAGGGACACCGGGACCGGGACCGGGACACAGGCGAGAGGCCATCCGGGAGTTCCCTTTGACAGGTGGGCGCGGGACGGGCCGGTGGCCAAGAAATTCCACAACGACAAGACAAACAGTGAGAGCTTCACACTTCCCTCTCCTCTCCTCTCCTCAAACGAGGTTTCGACTTGGAACAGGTAGGAGTTCAGGACTTGGGAACTAATGAACGGCGTGGTGCGGGCACCATTGACTAGAGTATGTACTCAACGGCGCGGGCATCCCAGACGTCGATTTTGACATCGGGGAAGCCTACGCGGGCCAAATGTCCATCTCGGACGACGTCAACGGCCCGGACAGGCTTTACTTCTGGTTCCAGCCCTCTCCTAATCCCGCTGCCGACAAGGAGATTCTCATCTGGCTCAACGGCGGTGTAAGTGCCCCTGCCCTACCCCCCCCCTCTTAGCCTAGGAATTCATTTATGTACTCGCAACGCTAATCCCGCATGTCTCCCCCCCTTTTTTCCAGCCCGGGTGCTCATCTCTAGAAGGGTTGCTACAAGAAATTGGGCCGTTCACTTGGCAGTACGGGACGTACAAGCCCGTTGCGAACCCTTGGGCATGGCACCATCTCACCAACGTTCTCTTGGTCGACCAGCCAATCAACACGGGCTTCTCCACGGGCACTGTGACTGCCAAGAGCGAAGAGGACGTTGCTCGCCAGTTCATGGGCTTTTTTAAAAACTTCATCGACACATTCTCCATGCAAGGATACAGAGTATACTTGACCGGAGAGTCGTACGCGTACGTGCTTGGTCCATTTCTCCTCCTCCTTTTCTCAGTTTGAAAAAAAAAAAAAAAAAAATCGGGCGGAGCTACTTCAACACTTATTTGGGGGGGGGGGCGGGAATTGCAGGAATTGCTAATGCGCAAAGAAAACAGAGGCATGTACTGCCCCTACATAGCAAGCGCCATGCTCGACGCCAAAGACGCCAAGTACTACAACGTCAAGGGCATGATGATCTACGACCCGGTTCTCGTAGAAAGCAGAGTGGGCGAAATGACGGTGGTCCCGTTCGTGGACCACCACCGCAGCTTGTTCCCCCTCAACGACTCCTTTGTCCAGCACATGCACGACACGGACAGGAGATGCGGATACGCCGACGTGCGCAGCAAGTACCTCTCGTTCCCTGCTCGCGGCCACCTGCCCCGTCCTCTGCCCGGCATCGACGCCAAGACGGGCCGGCCCATGCCGGGATGCGACGACTACGAGCTGTCGGGGAGTATCCAGGCCGCCGTTTCCGACATCAACCCTTGCTTCAACGTCTACCAGGTTGCCACGACCTGTCCCCTGCTGTGGGACGTGCTCGGCTTCCCCGGTAGCTTCGAATATCTGCCCAAGGGAGCGTCCGTCTACTTTGACCGGGAGGACGTGAAGAGGGCCATCAACGCGCCTCTCAACCGGACCTGGGCGTCGTGCGGCGGCCCCGTCTTCGTCGAGCGCGACACGTCCGCCCCGTCCGGCACCACCGTCTTCGGAAGCGTCGTCGACAGGACCGGCAACGTCGTCATCGGCCACGGGGCGCTCGACTTCACCCTGCTGGCCGACACTACGCTCTTGGCCATTCAGAACACGACGTTTGGCGGCAAGCTGGGCTTCGAGAGGCGACCCACGGAGCCGTTCTACGTCCCGTACCATCGGCCCGGAGAGCCGGCCACCCTCGCCGGAGCAGGTGTCTTCGGCACGGCTCACACCGAGCGGGGGCTGACCTATGTGGGCGTCTCCCTGGCCGGACACATGGTGCCTCAGTATGCGCCGAGTGCTGCGTTCCGCCACCTGGAGTTTCTGCTCGGTCGCGTCGAGTCCCTCAGCAGTAGAAAGCCGTTCACGACCGACCCTCATGTGCCGCAACCTCAGGGTCCGATGGGGAAGGGCACTGGGCCGCCGAGGTACCAGTGAGCTGGGGAAAAGGAAAAGGGGACGGGGTGGAAACGGACAGAACATGGCACATGGAAGAAGCTCGTTTTTGTAGGAGAAAATCAATAGGGAAGCATGGTCCTATCAGACCCCTTATTTTCCCCGTAACGAAGGGGGAAGGGGGAAGGGGGAAGGGGGTATTCCCAATGGAAACAGCTCGACGCTTTTTAACAGGCAGAAATATAGAGGCCACGAGTGTGGTTTCCAAGGCGCAATCAAATAGTGAAATGGGCACATCGCCATATAGACCAACTTAACTCCCACCCAACTCGCCCTCAACGTCATGGCCCAGCAGGGGTAGCTAGCACCAACACCCAACCACGTAGCGTCTGGACAACGTTTGGGAAGAATAATATTTTAGTCTTGGAAAAAAGAAAAAAAGAAAATAGTAAAATACCTTTGGAAAGGAATTTCCTAGTTTTAAAAATAAAGCTTACTTGCACTAAAGTAGCTACATAGACCCCAAGGGCTAGGCTATATACCCTGCCTTGCGTTCACGTGACGAGCTAGCAGCTAGGTCCGTGTGCTGTCACGGCATGGTTTATCGATACATTAGGTCGAGGCGCTATAAATTATATATATCAACTACAAATAACTCGAGGTGAGGGGAGAACGAATCTATAGCAGCGGAAACAAACAAGATAAGACAGCTAGGAAAGGACCCTATAGAGGCGGACAGCCGCAAAAACCAATCATCTAAATCAGCGGTTCCTCTCGTATGTACTAAGCTAAATCACTATTGCGGCGAGTTTATCAGCAAGGTAAAACTAACAAGGCCTGACGCGGGGGGTGCTGATCGGACTCCGCCCCGAGTCTCCGATAAGCACTGCCAAAGTAGGAAAGTACATGGGCCATTCGGAGACGTGTCTCGGAGGGAGCAGATACAGAACTCAAAAGGTCATTGATTAGCGATGACAGTCGCAACTTGTAGCAAACATGATGGTTCGAGTAGCCAAAAGTCCAACCAAACCCCCATTCCAAGTCCGCTCGCCTCGCGGTCAACATGCCCAGGTGGAAGACTCTTTTCTCTCCCAAGCCGTCGCTCGACGTGCCGGGGCTCGAGACGGGTCGACAATGACATCTCGGACGAGGTCATGGAGCGGCGAATCGTGCGCAAGCAAGACTGGAGAATACTGCCGTGCATCTGCGTCACGTACTTGTTAAGTAAGCCTAGCCTGGCACTTTTTCCTGCTCGATTGGTCGGAAACAACAACATGGGGCATCGTCACCATGTGCACGGCCGCCGTCACGATCTACGGGGGGGGGGCTTCCTCGTCGCGCGCATCTTTTCTCGGCCTGGCCGAGGCCGGCTTCTTCCCGGGCATCATCATGTACCTGTGCTTCTGGTACAAGCCAGAAGAGCGAGCGACCCGCATGGCCGTCGTTGCGTCCTCCGTCTCCGTGGCCGGCGCCTTCGGAGGCCCTGCTGGCGACAGCCATTTCCCCTTGCTCAACCAAAAAGGCCGGGCTGGCGGGCTGGCAATGGCTCTTCATCCTCGAAGGGGATCCCCGCCGTCGTCGTCGGCGTCGGCGTCATGGTCTGGTTCCTGCTCCCGGACTATCCCCCAGATGGCGTCGTGGCTGACGCCGCAGGAGCGAGCCTTTGCCGTGAAGCGTCTCGGCCCCTGCGCGCCGTCCATCAACGACAAGCACTGGGACGGCAAAGACGGCGAAGGGACACCCTCGTCGATCCCTGGTTCTGGCTCTACGCCGCGCAGTACTTCCTCATGGCCAACTCCCTCAACGCCTTTGCCTACTTTGCGCCCACCATCGTGGCATCTCTCGGGTACAAAGGCCACGACGCCCAGCTATTGACCGTGCCGCCCAATGTCGTGGCCCTGTTCGTCGTCGTCGCCAACTGTCTTCACAGCGATGGGACCCGAGAACGTTCGCGGCACATCATTGGAGCTCTGGTCCTGGTCGGCAACGGGTTATCTGCTGCTTGCTGTTGTGCGGCACAAGGGCGCGCGCTACTTGGCAGTTTGTCTCATTGCTTGCACAAACGCCGCTGTCCTTCCCTTTGTTCCCTGGCAGCGATTCTCCCATGTACAGCACGGGCAAGTGGACCATATTCGCTTTCCTCATGGTCGCTCTGCTGCTCACAGCGTACACTTGGTGTAAGCTCGGCAGCCACGCTGGATATCGAACTGGCAGGGTCGACGACGGGGGAAAGATTGGAGGTTCTGGATGCCAAGGGGGATTCAAAAGTCGCATGATTCGGACGTCTGAACCTTTTGACTTCTTCATGTCGTTGAAACTCGTCAAGAGCAAAGAGGCAAGATGCTTGCTTGTACTGGCGGCACATGTGCAATTGTGGGGGAAAATAAACATGCTCTCAACTTGATTTGGCCATTCCCAACTTACAGCACATGGGAATGCAAGCCGTGCTCGTTGTACATTGCTGTGACGCGGCTGTGTCTTTTATGAACTGTTCTTCGTGATTCGCACCATTAGTTAGCTGTGCAGCAAATGCAGAGTAACGAAAACAAATGGCATGCGACATTACCTTGAAGTGTAAGAGTCACCCGAACTCGGGCGGGATTTCTGCCAGACTTACGATTGTTGTGTCATCACGTAAAAATTTTTGTATATTTTTGACACATGTTCTGATTTAGCCGACTCATGGCCAAAAATTTGTGAACTTTGTCAGTCATTGGGAGGGGCTTGCCCAGATCAATCTCTCTACCTACGGCTTCAACACTGATTCCAAAGGAACGCCCCAATACCAAGCAGCCGCGCCCATACCGCCCACGCTCATGATTGATGCCATTAAGAAATTGACATCGTTGTTATCTAGAAGGTCCCATCCACTTTCAACCACTCTGGATGGCCGCTGGTCCCCAAAGCTTGGCTTTCGGTGCTTGTTCCTAGCATCATACATGTCTTCAGCTTCGTCTTGCTCATCAACAGCTGAAGTATCCTGTTTGCCACTCTTCTTACCGTGTGCACCACTAGCACCTGCCGCCGCCGCTCGAATGGCCGTCTGCGGAGAAGAGGCTGTGACCAGGACGCGGTTACCACCCTCGCCTTCAACAATCTTACCGGACCTCACATCCCGGACTGATCGCTGGAAAACACCTCCCAGAAAACTGTCCAGGATACTGCCCAGCGTACCCCAAATGACCATGCCTCCCATGAATGTCCGCCGCTGCGCCAAAGTCCATGGCACCCCGCCCCCAAGCGTTGGTGCCGTTTCAGCGGTGCACGTAGGCAAAAACACCATGGAAGCGGCCACCATCACCATGGAACCAAAGCAGCCAGCAGCCAAGCCGAGCAAAGTGACGCCTCCGTTGGTTCCCCGAGGGACCTTTCGCAGTTTAAGTGACGTGATCAGGCGTGGTTGACTCTTTGATAAAATGCCTAGCTCGGAACTAAACGTGTCTGCAGCGACGGCGGCATAGTTGGCAATAATCCCCACGACTAGAAGATCGCCGCCCCAGGAATAGCAAATGCTGTTTTCCGGGTTCGGCGTGTTGGGGTCGGCGTAGGCGGCAACTCGACTCCGCAATTGATATCCGTGGGCGACTGTAAGAATCGATGCCATCAAAGAATTCGCAAACACTGCGAAAGAAGCACGTTAGGATGTGGCATTCTTGACTTTGGTAACAGGTCTCGAGTTCACCTTGCACGTGGGTTCTCGGCCCCTCGACTGAGCTGCCTTTTGAATGCATCGTCAATGCTGCTTTGGCATTTTCTTTAATCTACCATTTGTGTCAGCCACATGTTCACAGTTTCCAAGGGCCCGTCTCAGTCGCATACGTGCGTAACTCGTGTTCCTGCTAGAAAGAAGACGCAGAGCAGAGCAAAAGGTAGATTCCATGGATGGTAAGCATGTGCGATCGCTGTGAGTGTGGCCGCGACGATGCCAGCAGGGGTGAGTGAGTTCTTGGACCAAGCTCTCAGTACAAGGGCAAGAGTTACCGGCACAGCAATAATGGGCTTCATGGCGAACAGCTGGAGGGCGTGTTGCGTACCGTCGCCATTCCGTGATGAGAGTGAAAGCTCCAAGATGGGGTGAATGAAGCCTCAGTTACGGATGGGCTGACGTCAAGAGGTTCTGTCAGGCTTGCACAGACAGTGTTTGGCGCACTATTGGCACATGTCTGTCTAATCGATACGCTGGCGGCGCTAATTTTTCTTTCCCTCTTCTGGTTTCTAATAAGCAAACTAACTCCGTACGTACCTGGATGTCAATACTGAACACTGCCGACGACCGTTTGAACTTCAATCAAGTTAGCGATTCACGCATTTACGGCTCCATGCCGCGATATTTTTGCTCTATACTTCATCATGCCAGCGCTAGTTCCTTCGAGCGACGAGTTCGCTGTTTTGCCCATCCGCATGCCTCCAATGCCATCATTTCCTCTTAGCGCCGTCCACGAGGTGCGCGTCCGACAAAATGCCCCAAAGATTCCTACTGCGAACGATTCACGAAGTCTTTTTTTGAAAAATATACCAAGCGACAGTACAGAGCCTCATTTTCGAGCCGTCTTTACAAGCTTAGTAGGTGCTGGAAGGTTTGAAACAATAACTTTCGACGATGAGGCCAAGACTGTCCTGCCCGTGGACCCTGCCCAAGCGACCAAAGTACACGGTTTCGCCAAAAAGAGGAAAATGCTCCATCTCGAAGTGGAAGAGATAAAACGGGAAGAACAGGAGTCACAGTTGCCTCAGATATGGACCCGGCAATTACATAGAAGCAGCAGTACGGCGGTTGTCTTGCTTGCAGATGAGAAGAGTGTGCAGCTGGTGCTAAAAGCCATCACTAAAGTGCACAAGACTAAAGAGTATCCAGTATGGGGTGAGAACTTGGCAGATCAGGTCCCATCATTAGGTTCACCTTGGATAGCAACGCACTTGCAGCTCTCCAGGGTTGACAAGGCTGCTACACAAAAAGCAGTCCACGCATTTTTCAATGCTTTCAACAAAAAAGAGAAGGAGGCTGTCGAATTGGCCAAGCGGCTGCGCAACGAACCTGACGAAGACGGTTTTGTCACGGTGACACGTGGTGGCAGAGCCGCGCCGGCCAGTCGCAACGAAGCTGAGGAGGCCAAGCAAAGAATGCTTGACAAGGCCGACAAGAAGAAGTCGGAGCTTGGGAATTTCTACCGCTTCCAACTGCGCGAACAACGGAAGAAAGAACAAGCAGCTTTACTGCGGCGTTTCCAGGATGATAGACGGAAAGTTGACGCTATGCGGCAGAAGCGTGGCAAATTCAAGCCTGAAACATGAAATTATTGCGAGAAGCGAAAGATTCACTCACAACCACACAAGGTATGTGTATTATTTCCATCGCCACCCTGTTGAATTTCATCCATATCATGATGACGCCGCGGGGCCATCATATCGCCGAGACGATTCGAGGTTCGTCCTCTTTTCGCCACTTGGCAATGTCGAAAAAAACCGCGTTACAAAAAAAATCTTCTCAAATATGTCTGAGATATAATAGCCGAACTATTTTTTTTTTTTACGCCAAATTCATTACTCCGAGACTTGAATCCTAACAGACGATTATAGGTCTGTCGTCAGACACTGACACGCGACTGGGTAGCTGCCATAAGCATGTCGGTCTCGAATTTTCAGAGCCACGACCACGTGGCACGGAAGTATGCCGTCGGTTAATGGCCAGTTTCTATCCATGCCGGCAAAAGCAAGCAAGAGACAGCAAGATTTTTTTCGACTTCTCTTCTTTATTCATCACAGACACGAAACATTGCCAGGAATGCTCCGCGCTTCGTTTGATAGTGTCTTCAAGGTAGCATTGTGATGAGCAGTATGCATCGTCCATCAGACACATCACCAGCACGTAGCCTTTACCATCAGACTGTCGGGCCCGAAGTCCCTCGAAATAGTAACAAAGCTACTCAAAGAGCCATGTAATACAATTATTTTATTGGCAAGAAAAAATTCATATTGGCAAGCTTTCAGTGCAATCGTGTGGTGATGATTTTTTTCTGGATTTGACGTTCCCATCGTGCCTCCTTAGTCAGCGAGCGGCGCCTGCCTCGTTTGTTTATTTTCCCCACATGGCAACCATACACAATGCCTGTCGGATAGGACCCTGTCACCACCACCACCACATCGCACCAGAATCGCTTTCGTGACAAGTTGCAAAGAAGCGTCGGGTTGTCCTGGGTTCTCGCAGGAGATGTCAATCGAACGCTTTGCTGTGAGACCCCGAACTTATTTCCCTGCGACGGGTTATTAAGACCGACATGATCGATACCGACAATCTTCGTACAGCGTCGCTGTATATCAACAATCAGCTGCTCTCAAGAGGCTTGTTGCGCGATGGCGACTCTATCGATTTCGCAGGCACGAGAAGAAGTGATGAAGAAGACGCCGAGGTTTCAGAGCGCATCATCAGCGTCTTAAATGACCTGATACTGCGTCGCGACGTAAGTCTGGATAGGCAAATGATTTTTCGAACTGGCATGCTGACAACAAAACCCAGCGTGATGCTGAACACCGAGAATCTCTCTCAATTTCAATGCGCGCCATGCGTGCGGAGAATCTGAAGCTCATCGCCGATCTCACGCGCACCAACGACAAGTACACCGAGGCCCAGCGCAAAGCTGATCTTGCGACACGAGCAGAGTCTACTTTAAAAACGCAGCTCAAGTCTGCAGAGGCCAACGCCAGAGCGCTGAAGGAAGACGTTGCGCGAATGAAGTCTCTAGTCGCTCAATCCCGCTCATGTTGCGCCACAGAGATCCGCCGACGAGATCGCCAAATCGATACCTTGAAAAAACAGCTCGGTGAAGCAGGTCGATCAAGGGGCACCAGAGCAAATCCTGCGATTACAACGATTACTGTAACAGGTGACATTGGCAACGAGAAGGACAACACTACGACCATCAGTAACTCTTCACACTACGATTCCGAACTTCGGAGCGAAACTAACACGACACTCGCGAATCTTGCCCGGCATCTTACCGAAGAGAATGACACCATGTTGGGTATAATGCAACAAACCATGGCGCAGCTGCGAGACATGAGTGGCTGGGTTGCAGACACGAAAGAAGACGAGAAGGTCCGCAAGAGGCCGACGTGCGAAGATATGGCAGCAGAGCTGGACTCGATCATGGATCACATGAGGACAATTCTCACCAACCCGTCTTTTGTTCCAATCGAAGAGGTTGTGACCAGAGAAGAAGAGATCAACAGACTCAAAACTGGTTGGGTGAAAATGGAGACCCGTTGGAAAGATGCAGTGCATCTTATGGCTGGATGGCGGAAGAGAATGGCTGCCAGCGGGAAACCCGTCTGCGACGAGGACTTGCAGATGGGAATGCGTCTCAGCCCTGTTCGCGTCAATGATTTGGATGAGACGAGGGTTGTCGCAGACTGTGGGCTGTCGGCTGTCAAAGAGGAGCCTGAGGAAAATGATGCTCATGAATTCTCACACTCCCCCTGTCCGAGAAATATGGAGGAGTCTGATTATGCAGCTGGCGAGGATCTCGACGATGTGGGGAGAGACAGCGATAGTGATGCTGCAAATCATGAGGATCATGTGCCAGAAGATGAGTATCCTGTCGCAGACGGCAGTCGAGATATGTTCAATCGACCAAACCAGGAGTCGATGCGGGAGCAAGATGAGTCTCTGGAATCCGCAGCGCTTCCTGGACGTCCACAGCCCAGTCCTCTTGTAAACTCGAGCTCTGCCGGCAATCGAGGGGTTTTGAGGAACGAAAAGCTACGCTTCAGGTCGAGCCACCACGGTACCAATGGCAACGAGAGTACTCCAACCTCGGACTCGAAATCCATGAGATCTCTGCCGGTCCGACCGCGAGCGCTAGCATCCCAATCGAGACTCCCGAGTAGGGTGCATCGGCCAGCCGAACGACCACGTTCGCCCTCGAGAACATCCTTGGATGAGGCATTGCTACCGAAGCGGGATGCAGAGAGGCCAGCTGCACCGCCAGGAAACGACGAGCACAGTGACCCCGTTCGAGCCGCCGATGAAATCGACGACGAGACGCAAAAGCAGACTCCCACCCCGACTACTCACTCATCTCCCACACTTGCCGACTCTCGCACAGAGCTACCCCGGGACACGGAGCCGCAGCCAGCACAAAGCCCGTTGACAATGTCCAACATTGCAGCGAAACTTGCCGCTTCAGAGAGGGAAGCGGACGCGGCCCGTGTGAGGGCCAAATTGAAAGCTGCCCGTGGCTCGACCAGAGGCGTATCCCGGCCCGTCATGTCCACATCGGCAGCAACTGCTACGGTCGAGGCACCGCCAGACGAAGAACCAGCGAGCAAAACACCGCGCGAACAAGGAACCGCCCGCGACCCAGTGAAGCAGGAGCTGGGTCCATCTGACGGCCTTGCCAAACCAGAAAAGAGGAAGCGAGATCGCAAGATCGGCAAGGCGGCGTCTAGGCGGAGAAGTACACTTAGTCCCATGGAGTTGAAGGCTTTGATCTCGGGTGAGGCGCTGTGAGTAGGCGGGTGAGAGGGGGAAAGGGCTTCAACGGGCTGGGATATCGATTGGGCACACCCTCGTAATATATGATTGAAGGTATTCCGGCGGGAAAGTTGGTTCAGCGGTCATTTTCAATATTGCGTTTAAATACCACTTTGCTATGATTCAGAAACGACATGTCCAAGGGTTTGACTCTGTGAACAGTCCACCCGGGTATCCGTCTTGAAGGCCTCGGCCTCGTGGGGACAGTACATATATATCATCATTCAAGTCCTCAAGCGTGAGAGGTGCTCGTTATCACATGCCAGTCAAGATCATGCGGAACAAAGTTCAGCTATGGAGCAATCACGAGCATTTCAGAGGGGTCAGCCACTGCAAAGGTGCATTGATGCGGGTGTTGCAAATTCCATTGTTTCTCGCGGCGTAAGCGACAGACGGTATGCTATCAGTGATGAGACATCCCATGTCTCTCCTATCCCATAATATTTCGCAGAAAGAGGTATCGTGTTACACAATGCTGATACAAAGGCACCTACCATGCCAGGGGAGCTTTTCCAGTCAACTCCGATTTTCCTACATTTGTGCTTTTAATATTCGCGTCCATGAGTGACCATCCAACTGATCAGCTAGCCAGATTACACTCGCCTTCCTAATGCTGGCTCCATTGGATGGTTTTCAGATCAATTCCTTCCTGCACAAGCTCCCACAAAGGACTCAGCTCTCGCAAGAAGTTGACACGCTCCTGGACTGCCTTGAGCACATAGTCAATCTCTGCCTCCGTGGTGAAACGTCCGATTCCGAATCGGATACTACTGTGGGCGCTTTCGTCACTATTTCCCAGCGCGCGGAGCACATAGCTGGGTTCAAGCGACGCAGACGTGCAAGCACTACCGGAAGACAGGGCGATATCCTTGAGCGCCATCAGGAGGGACTCGCCTTCCACATATGCGAATGAGACGTTGACGCAGCCAGGGTAGAAAGAATTTTCATCGCCGTTCTGGGTTGTATGCTCCAAAGAAAGCAGGCCCTTCATGAGGCGGTCGGACAAGTATTTAATTCGCTGGGTGTCGTACTACAACAGGGTTAGTTTGCGCCGTCGCCGGAAGCAAGTGTATGGGCCGATTAATAAGAACGGAGAAGAGAGTAAAAGGCCGACTCAGATTCAGACAGGGTGCTACACTCAACGCAAACGGCCTTGTCACGGGCCATTCAGAAAGCCATGCATGTAAAGCACATCATCATGTAGAGCGCCAAAGGTACGGGATGCATTGGGGTGCTGGTTGTAGGGACTAACCTTCATTTCGCCCTTGGCGATGCGGCAGGCCTCGCCAAACCCAACGACCAACGGCGGAGCAAGAGTGCCGCTTCGGAGACCGCGTTCTTGCCCACCGCCGGTAATGATGGGGTCTAGTCTGACCCTGGGTCGCCTTCGAACGTAGCAAGCGCCAATGCCCTTGGGGCCGTAGATCTTGTGGGATGAGATGGACATCAAGTCAATGTTCATGGCATTGACGTCTAGGGGGATCTTGCCAACTGCTTGAGCGGCATCGGTATGGAAGAAAACCTTGTTCCGTCGACACAACTTGCCAATCTCCTCGATAGGCTGAATGACACCAATCTCGTTGTTGACGGCCATGATACTGACGAGGGCAGTCTCGGGCTTCATGGCTGCCTCCAGGGCGGCCATGCTTATCAGACCATTGTTCTGTACGGGCAGATAAGTAACCTCAAAACCCTCATCTTGTAAATGTCGACAGCTGTCGAGCACACACTTGTGTTCTGTCTGGGTGGTGATGATGTGATTCTTCTTGCCAGAGCGACCAAAGAATCTGGCGACGCCTTTGATGCTCATATTATTGCTCTCGGTGGCACCGGACGTGAATATGATTTCTTTGGGGTCTGCGCCGATGAGAGAGGCAATATGCTCGCGCGCCTCTTCGACTGCCTTCTCACTTTCCCAGCCGTAGGCATGTGTCCGAGAATGTGGGTTACCGTACACGCCGACGTAGTAAGGCAACATGGCATCGAGCACACGGGGGTCGACGGGGGTCGTTGACTGCATATCCAGGTAGATCGGCCGTTGGCCTTCTTCCATTACAGCAGCCTTTTTGAGAACTTCTATGCAGCAGCAAAGTATTGATTAGTGCTCGGTTGTGAAGCGTGAAGAGGCATGTCTCATCAAGGCGTCCCCTTACCAGCCATAGGGCTGACTTTGGCATCAGCATGACCTCCCATCGGGGGACGAGGGATGTCGACAAAATCCTTCTTGTCCAGTTTGATGGCAGTCTCCACGCGAGCCTGATCCTGCTTGGTCTCAGTCACATATCCTCTGCTCGTCGCCTTGGATCGTGTCGCCACCAGGGCTGCGCGAGGCAACGCTCGCAAAGGGGCGGATGCAGCGACATGGCGGCTCGCCGTCCGCAACGCGCACGATGCTAAATTCGACATGATTGTGATTTATGCGATGCGGGCGATTGCATATGCCGAGACTCGAAGCCCGGCGAGCGGAGAGGTAAGGCAGGGGAAAGCCTTTTATTGAGTGTGCACCTCGATTGGCGGGCGAAATGTAGTCGTAGCTTCTCCATATTAACTGAATGACTTGGAATTTGTCATAAAAGAGCTTTCGGCTCGGCCACTCGGTGATAGGCGTCCTCACAGAGCCTCTGATTGGCCAGGATAGACCAGTACCCGCCGGCGCCTTAAAAAAGACCAAGTTCCACGGTCGTGGCGTTTGAGTTGCATATGTACTGTGTACATGCGGAGTACAGGAGGCGACTCGGCTGAGGAAAGTTGTGTGGGCGGTATGCTGGGCAGTGCGATGGAATTACTCTCAGAGACGATAGAAATGCAACGGAGTTGACGCAATGCGAGTATTGTGTAACTACAATGTCGGTGGTCTGTACGGATTACTGTGCAGAAAGGGCCAAGGGCAAAGTGGCGAAGCATGAATGTCTGCCGGTTTCACGCTTTTGACGCAGTTCTTATTACATACAATTAAGTTGGTTCTCGCAGGCTGGGGCAGTACATGTACACTCTAACTTGCACACACTTGCGCTGCGCCACAATCAGCAGCACAGCCACTGGAAGTCGTCACCAAAATCCTGGCCACTCAATCAATACCAACGTCAATGCCCTCATGTCTGAGCTTCCTCAAAAAGCCAGGCGTCCGCCTCTTTCTCGTTCCCTGCCCCTGCGCGCGACTGCTCGCCTGCTCGCCTGCTTCCCTACTCCTCCTCTCCCTCTGTGCGAGCATAGTTATTAGGGCTTCGCATCATGAGTTTCAAAGGCTTCTCCAAGGGCCTCACTAGGGTACGTTGCGTTGCTGACCTCTTCTGTGGTCGCTGCCCCTCATCTCCATGTTTGGCGGTCCTCGGTGAGGCAGCGCGCCAAGACAAAACAAAACAGCAGGCTATACTGATGCAACTGAAAATACTTTTTTTTAAAAAAAATGCTAATAAATAGTCATGGTCGTTAGGCGCCTCAACAACTCAAACACAAGTTCAACATCGGAGAGCATACCAAGGATGCGGTTTACATCGATGCCGAGCGCCGTTTTCAGGAATTGGAGACCGAGACCAAGAAGCTGCACGATGAGTCCCAGAAATACTTCGAGGCTATTAATGGTATGCTCAACCATCAGATTGAGTTCAGCCAGGCCATGACGGAGATCTACAAGCCCATATCAGGCCGCATGTCAGATCCCGACAGTATCAAACCTGAAGGAAACCCAGAAGGAATTCGGGCTTGTGAGGAGTACGAAGCTATCGTTAAAGAGCTGCAAGAAACTCTCGCGCCGGAGCTGGATATGATCGAGACTAGGGTTATCCGACCAGCTACCGAACTGATGGACGTTATCAAGGTCATCCGAAAAACGGCTCTCAAGAGAGAACACAAGAAGCTCGACTATGACCGACACCGCGCCGTACTCAAGAAGCTGCAGGACAAGAAGGAGCGCACAGCCAAGGACGAAAAGGCCATGTGGAAAGCAGAGGGAGATGCCGAGCAGGCCACACAAGATTACGAGTACTTCAACAATCTTTTGAAAGAAGAGCTGCCCACGTTATTCGCCTTGGAGCAGGAATTCATTCAACCACTCTTCCAATCGTTCTACTACATGCAGCTCAACATATTCTACACGCTCCATGAGCGTATGCAGCGCTGCGATATTGGTTACTTTGATCTGACCCTCGATATCGAGGACGCTTTCATTGAGAAGCGTGGGGATATCCAAGACCGGACAGAGGCTTTGTCGATTTGCAGATTCAAGACCACCGGGCGACCTCGACCGATTCGATACGGAGCTAAACCAGCCCTTGAAGGGGGCAAGCAACCTGGACTGCTAACAGCAGGGCCATCAGCTACCGGCACCGGCACCGGCACTGGCACCGGCACGAGCCCGAGCCCGAGCCCGAGCCCCAAGATCGGTGCTTACAGCCGCCCGTCTACCGACTCCAGCCAGGCTGCGCCGCCGCCATATTCACCCGGAAACAACACTGCTTTGTCAACCGTCGCGGCGGCCAAGGCAAAGCCTCCGCCACCGAAGCCGAAGCCGAAGCGCTTGACAGCAGCACCTGTAGCAGAAACCGTAACAGCTCTGTATGACTACTCTGCCCAAGCTGATGGGGATCTGAGTTTCCGAGCCGGTGATGTCATCGAGATTGTCTCTAGAACACAGAATGAGAACGAGTGGTGGTCCGGCCGGCTCAATGGAAAGGAAGGACAGTTTCCAGGTAAATATCAAGTTTCACTCAGCCCCCTTGGCATTTGCTCCTCTTAACTAACACATGGTACGCAGGCAATTATGTTCAACTGTGAAAATATCGAGTAGTATAACTTTGGTAAAAGTGGGTGGGCGATGGTAACAATTTGGCTGGGCTGCTTTGACAGTCACAAGATGGCTATCTGGCGCAGAAGGTCTAGACTATGAGTGCAGAAATGCTTCGAGTCCGGGGTAGTCAAACGGACTTGATACACTTGAACTTGTCGGTTGGTCGAGCTCATCCATTCGATACAGCTGACGATAGCTATGACCCGCCGTCTACTAGGCTCTCATAGACTCTGAATGACCATGGATGGCATAGTCCCCAAGAATGATCAAGAATGATTCCCGCAGCTGGTGGGGCTGGCGTTTGTCGACTTTCACCACCCACGTGCTGGGATCGAGCAGTAGTACTGATCGATATTCGTAGATATCGGTGGTGCACTTGGCCTGGTGGCCTGGCCTTTGAAGTGGCTGTTGCAGCCCATGTGCTCTGCGCTTTGCCAGTCAACCAAATTGCCACTTTCATTATTTAATGGAGCACAGCCTCCTGATGAGTGTTCATGCCCGTCATACATGTACATCCGTACAGATCCATTGCTGCAAGAGCTGTCCGGAAAGTGACGTCACAGGCGAGCTGCCCCGCCACCAAACACCAGCAGGTTGTCGTTCGCCACTTGCCATGTGTACATGACCCCATCATCTCGCAGTACATTGTACATAGATGACAATGACATCACAGCCAATGTGGCAGTCCCATTTACTCCCCTTGAGACGGGAAAGTGAGGCTTCTCAAATTAGAGATTTCCTTGGCAAGGTCAAAGGTTTTCCCAGCTTTTCCTTCCCTGTAGAACTGCCTGTGTACTACTATATTACCCGACTCCATCCACCTTCTTCGTAGCTTTTGAACTTTTCTCTCTTCTCTTCATCCCATCAATCCCACCAGACACTTCTGCTTATCAGTGCTCTCTACTCATTCAAGCTACTCAAACTCGTTCAATCAGTCATCACACACAGTTTCTATCCAATCCAGCCAACATGTCCGACAAGCAGGCACCTTCCACCCTCCAGTCGTACGTCGACTCGGCCACAGGTGCCATTCAGAGTGCTGTTGGCAGCTTGACTGGTAACACTGGGGATCAGGCCAAGGGCGACGTCAAGAAAGAAGCCGCCAAAACAGAGCACGATGCCTCTCAAGCCGCTGTCAAGGTTCCAGGAGCTACCGTTTCCAGTGACGGAGGCGCCAGCAAAGACCACCCCGATCGAAATGCCGGTTCATGGAACCAGACTGTTGGCTCTGCCAAAGAGACGGTCGGTAATGTCGTTGGTAGCGAGGTGAGTATTTCGTGATTGACGTCTGCTCCCATGGTTGGGTTGTCTTTCATTAACAAATTTGGGTCAGAATTTGAAGACGGCTGGCCAGCAACAGAATCTCGAGGGTCAGAAACAAGAAGCCAAGGGGCAGCTGAATGACTTGGGCTCCGGTATTGGATCTCGCGTTCAGGGTACTGTCGGCGGCGCCGTTGCCAATCTTACTGGCGACAAGGACGGAGAGACTCACTACGATCAGATGCGTGCCGATGGCAAGGCTCAACAGCGTGGTGTGGAACATGATCTGCAGAAGAAGGCTGAGGCTGAGGAGGCCAACAAGAAGGCATGAAGGTGAAAATGACGGACAAGTTATGATGGGGAGATTGCGTGGCGCATTTGATACCCTATGACTAGTATGATTGCAAGCCTATACTTAACAAAACAGAATTATGGTCCTCGTTGATGTCTGCGCTTTGCAATGCTGAAGCCTGAAGACGGTTGACCAAGAGGGATATCGAGTAAACGTTCGACTGGTTGGCGCAAGCTTCCATTGCCATCCATTCCTGCCTTGAGCAAATCAGAGCCCACGTGTCGGTCGTGCGAACTGGCCGAATCGCCGCAAATGCAGCAACTGAGAATGGCAACCTGAAATACCTTGCAACATCACATCAAATGGCACGCCCACGCCCACGCCCGCGCTCCATGTGCAATGATTTACAACAGCACAGGACTAGCAGAAGAAGCATGGTGTTCAAGCCCAAAGCATCTCCGCACGATTGAAGGGTCGACGGCGATCAAGGGGGATATCTGTACAACATAATATGTATTGTGCAAGGGATAAATAGATGAATAAAGTCCGCAAGAGTTATTTATTACGCAGGACTAATTCATCAAGATGAGATATCCGAATCCATGATTCGTGTCCACATTCGGTAATCACTCCTCCAGGGTAGATGCCAAAAGAAGATTTCCAACGTTTTTCGTTCAAAATAAACCAAAAAGGTATTCATAAGATATATTACATACATACGATGTCCACCCCCTGCCTGCAACTGCGCCAGTCTACATGTACATATGTATGTTATGTAATGTCTCATCTTATTCGTTCTGAAAATTCTACTCATCGGCCCCAGACACGTAACCCGATCCGATACGTTTGAGTCGGCTTGACCCATGGCCCATGGGGTGGGGCCTCCTCAGTTCCATTGTCCACCTTCAAATTCCGTGCTTCTCGCAGTTTGTGGACGCGCAACTTAGCTCTTTGCCTTCGAACCATACGTCTCCCAGAGCACCAGCACAGTCAATGGCTCTGGGATCGACGCGCCATCTGTACTGAAGCAAGATGCCTCAGAGAAGCCCCAAAAGCAAGGCCAGGGCCAAGGTTCAGGCCGCCGCGTCGCCGTCACCCGCGCAACCACCACCCGACTACAAGGCCATCGCCGAGCAATGGGCCAAGGCAAAGCGCATACAGGCTGCCAACGAAGCCGAAGCCGAAGCGCTCGGTCAGCCCTCGGAACGAAAGGCGGAACGAGAGGCCGCCAAGGCTTTGGAGCGCCAGAGGGAGAGACTCAACGAACTGCGACAAAAGTCGTACGAGCGAAGATGGTGGTGGACCGTCGCGTTCTGGGCATGGCTGCTTGTCATTCATGTCGTTGGCATCTGGCTCTTCACGAGCGGCTTCCTGTTGACGCGATTCGTCCTGGAAGACAAGTCGAATTGCACGATGCCGCCCATCGAGAGTAGCTTGGCGCCGTTGAGCATCGAGAAAGGCTGCTGGCATCCCAAGACGTTTGATCGCGCCGTCGTGATTGTGATTGACGCTCTGCGCTACGACTTTACCGTGCCGCAGGACGCGGCCAAGAAGCACGAATTTCATAATGCTCTCCCCTTTCTACACGACAAGGCTGCAAAGTCGCCGCGCAATGCCGTCCTACGTCCCTTCATTGCCGACCCCCCGACGACGACGCTGCAAAGATTGAAGGGCTTGACGACCGGGACTCTGCCAACATTCATTGACGCCGGTAGCAACTTTGCGGGATCAGCGATTGACGAGGACAATATCCTGATGCAGCTCAAGAATGCTGGCAAAAAGATTGCGCATCTAGGCGACGATACGTGGGTGTCCTTGTTCCCCGGCTACTTTGAACCGAACATCAGCAAGGCCTACGACAGTTTCAATGTGTACGATCTCCACACAGTCGACAATGGCGTCTTGGACAACATATTTCCGCTCATGGAGCCCCAGGCCAAGAGCCAATGGGATTTGTTGATCGGCCACTGCTTGGGTGTCGACCACGCTGGCCATCGCTATGGGCCGGATCACCCTGCCATGAATGCCAAGTTGCGGCAGATGGATGATTTCATCCGACGACTAACGGCCACGATTGACGAAAAGACCCTGCTGGTGGTGATGGGCGACCATGGAATGGACGACAGGGGCGACCACGGCGGCGAAAGCGACGATGAGATCGAGGCTGCGCTGTGGATGTACTCCAAGTCACCCATTTTCGGACGCACTTTGCCTGAACATGCCGTGCCCCCTGCCAATGCCAAGATCCGACCCGTAAACCAGATTGATCTGGTTCCGACCCTGTCCCTTTTGCTGGGGATTCCAATTCCCTACAACAACCTGGGCCGTCCCATCGAGGAAGCCTTCTCCGGGCCCAAGGGCAACGATTGGACCAACCTCGCCGCTGTCTCTCGCATGGCATCCGCCGGGATTGAGAGATACCAAGATTCCTATTTCAGAGCCCGCGGCATCTCTCCCCGCTCCGACGCAAATTCACCTGCTGCGCTGTGGAGCGAGGCACGAGAGGTGCCCATCTCGTCTCACAGGGACATTTACAATGCCTTTATCAGATTCCAGGAACAGACTCTGCTTGTGTGCAAAGACCTGTGGGCTCGATTCGATATTCCCCGCATGATTTCCGGCGTGGTCGTCACCGCAATCGGGGTCGTGCTTCTCATGTTGTACGCTTCCCGAACCGAGGACGACGAGTTCGTGGTCATGAATGACGTGGAGCTCGACTATGCGGAGAAGAAGTTGGAGGTCTTGGAGTTCAAGGGCGAGGCCGAGCCTCACGCGGATAAGTACTACCATCGCGATATGCTCCGTGGGCTGTGGAACACTCGGTTCCTCTTCATCGTCGGGGCCCTCATCGCCGCGGCCGTGTACAGACACCAGCCTCTCGACCGCTTGGCCACTCTTGTCGTGCTGATGGTCTTGACTGCCGTGGGCACTGGCATCCACGACGGCGGCAAGACTCTGACCAACCTGCTGCCGCGAACGGTCTGGGGCTGGCTCTCAGTCGCATTCACCCTCAGCCACTCCATCGGGTTTGCCTCCAACTCGTACACGATTTGGGAGGACCGAATCCTGCTCTTCTTCACCGCAACGTTCGGCTTTGCGGCAATCGTGTCCTCCTTCCGCATCGAGTCCAAGGTCGAACGCACCATGGCCGTCTACCACTCGGTCGCATTCATCCTGCTCGGCCGCCTCGCGTCATACTCGACGCTGTGTCGCGAGGAGCAAATGCCCTACTGCGCATCGACGTACTACGCGTCGGGCAAATCCACCGTCTTCGCCCCCTGGCAACTCATCATCCCCTTTGCCGTCTTCGCCTGCCTCCCGTCCGTCATCAAGTCGTTCCTTACGCCGACGCGATCCTACGAAGGCCTGGCACCCGCGTGGATCGGTTACGTCTTCAGAGCAGGCCTGTTCATGTCGGCCATGTACTGGACCGTCGATGCCGCCAACAACGGCGCCTGGTTCGCCGACAAGCTGTCCGAGGGCACGCTCAAGACAGCCGGCGTGTACCTGGCCCAGATGGTGCTGGCGCTCGCCCTCGTCGCCGGCACCACGGCCTTCATCTGGGCACCGCCAAGCGTGTCCATCGTCTCGACAGCCTCCAGGACCGGCCAACCCCGCGTCGCCATCCTGGGGTACAGCAACGTCCTCGGCTCGCGGTATCTCCTGCTCCCGCTCAACGTGCTCGCCGCCTGCCTGCTCCTCAGCAAGCCCATGGGCGCGGGGGCCCTCGCCCTGATGATGTGGCAGATCCTCTCGCTCGCCGAGATCATCGACCTCAACAACCTCAAGGCCGAAACCATCGGACCCATTATGCTCGCCATCCTCGGCAACCTGTACTACTTCAAGACGGGGCACCAGGCCGTTCTGTCCAGCATCCAATGGGACAGCGCCTTCATCCCCCTGTTCACCATTCGATACCCCTGGACCCCTCTCGTCGTCATCCTCAACACGTTTGGCGCCCAAATCCTAGCTGCCGTGAGCGTGCCCCTCCTCTCCATGTGGAAGGTCGGCCCCAAGCAAAAGGGGGTCCTCGAAACAGTCGCCCGCGCCATGGCCGTGTTCGTCGCGTACTATGCCGTCGAGGCACTGGCTACCATGAGCTGGGCGGGCTGGCTGCGGAGACACCTCATGCTCTATCGCGTCTTCAGCCCGCGGTACATGATGGCGGGGGTGTTGCTCGTCGTGCTGGACCTGGTGCTTCTTCTGGTGGCCTTGACGGGGTTGAGGAGCAACACCTTGTCAGTGAGCGAAATATTTGGATGGGCCGACTAGTTTTTTCCTTCCTCCCTTTGTAGTTCCAAAGTGCCGTCATTGTCGTTTCATTCTTTCTTGACTGGTCTGTGTGTATCGGCGAACGACGTGTTATTCATGACATGGTAGGGCAGGGGCACATTGGATATGATATCATCATTCTTAAAACCCCCTTTTAACTTTTTTCCACGATGTATATCAAACTGAAAATTCATCTATAAATACTCTGTAGGCCGTGGTTGGGAGCCCACAATACCAATTAATTTCAGGGATCCTTGCAAAAACCTCCAGGCATTTAAAGCCCGCGTAGATGGTCCCGAATCATCATGATTACTACAATTCCCATTTCTGCCACCCCCGTCGCCTCATCTCTCCATCACAGCCGTCCCCTTGACGGCCAGACCGCCCCCCGGTCCCTCAACCCACACATCCCACGGCCCCCCCTCTGCCTCGCGCACGCAAACCGTCATCTGTTCGTTGACGTAGAGCGGCGCGTAGTTCCTGTACGTAATGTGCGCGACCCTGCCGCGCAGCGCGTCCAGCATCAGCGCGAGGGTCAGCGGCCCGTGAACGAGCAGGTCCCTGTGGCTGTCTGTGGAGCGCGCGTACAGGCGATCGATGTGTATGGAGTGGGCGTTGAACGTGAGTGCCGAGAAGTGGAAGAGGTGCGTGGGCGAGGGGGTGACGCTGCATGAGTAGCTTGGTTTATGGGCGACTTTTTATTTTTCATTTTTTTTTTTACGATTTTCCCATAAACGACGTCAGCCCGGGTTCACTTCAAGGGGACTCTCACTCGACTGACCGCGGGGGGGGGGGAGTGGGGGGAGAAGCAGATGACAGACAAACCCTTTATTGCTCGTCGAGGAGCACCCTCCGCGCCGGAAGACGACTGCACGCTCCTCATGAAGACCAGTGTCCTCCTCTCCTCTATGTCCCATGCTCTCGCGCCGCCCTCGTGCCCGGCGCCATATCTTCTCCAGACGTCCACAAAGACCTTGTCCTCGGGTTCTGCGCCTCGAACCTCCGCGTGCCCAATCTCCTCTCGGCACGACCAGGGTCTGCCGTCCAGAACGAGGTTCTTGTCCCAGCCTCGGCGGAAAGTTACTTCTCCGCCGGCCCACATTCTTCTCGGGTACTCTGCGCCAGGGGAGTGGTCTGGGTCCGCGCCGTCGGACCCGAGTTTGGACGGCGCCGTCTGGATGGGGAAGTAGACGAGGTGGTGGCCTTGGGGGAGGATCCTGCCGGGAGCCTGGATCGTTGGCGAAGAGGGCGAGGGCGAGGGCGACAGGTCGTGGAGAAGGTCTGAGATGGTTGTGGTGAGGAGATGAGAGGGCATGGGGGTGAGGTAGTCTGAGATGGATTTGGGAGCGCGGGACCGGAGGTCATTGATGGGGGAGGATGAGGATGAGAATGAGGTGTTGGGGGAACGGGATGACGAGACCTGATGCGTTGGGGGCTTCGGTCGGTGACGGAGACATGGTCGTGGCGGCAGCGATTTGGCAAGATGTTTCATACTTTTCGGCATCTTGATGAGTTGGAATCGGCAACAATTGACAGGTAGGAAGGGAGCTCGTGGTGTTGACAAGAGAGCTGGCCAGGGTGAGTGAGTGCATGTGTGTGTGCATGTGTGTGCATGTTCGCGTGTTCCCAGTTGACGCTGATTGGAGCTGCCTCACGTTTGAGGCATCTGGGCCGGTTTGCGCTTCGACAAACGTCCAACGCACGACAAGACATTGGAAATGACGATTTGCGTGCACGAGGAAAGAAAACGTCGATACTTTGCAATTCGATTACTTTTCAACAGGTACTTTCGATTTGCTGGCCGGTCATCGGCAGACATGTCATTACAGCTTTTTTACGCATGTGAACCCTGGACCTCCACCAGTGTCGACCGTCGACCGACTTCTGTCTAAAAGAAGAGGAATAGTAAGAGGCTCCGGAAATAAACGACATCCCAAAGTAAACTGCCTTTATGCCCACGCGCGACCAAAACCATTCGAACTGCATTAGTGATCATCGTCGGCGTCCAGACACCAACTTTTACCTTCCCAAGGTGGTTCCATTTCTTGACTTGATCTATTCCTTTGCATCGTTCTCATACATACAACGACAAGGCGAAAGGCAACGAAAGTCTCTGTATATGGGTGTGCATAGACGACCTTTTTAACCAACAAAGTCGGTAGAGGAGGCGACGTTGTTTTTGGCTTCCCAAGCCTTCATGTCGCCCTTGAAGTTCTTGAGAGCAGCAGACAGGTTGAACTGAGAGTCAATACCTTCAACTCGGTGAGTAGAGTTGATGTTCTTGACCAGGGTGATTTGAAAGCAAGTGGCGCTACCCTGTCGGGAGATGATAGTGGAGTAGGCAAGGAAGTACTCCCAGATCTGTGTCGAGTTGCCATGTCAGCGAAAGAAACGGGTCAATTGGAAAAAAAAAAAAAAAAAAAAAAGGGTTGCGTGTGCCAACAATCTTACCCGGTACCATCGCTTGCCATATTTGGCCTCGACCTTATCGTGGTTTCCGATCCAGTTGCGGTACCATCTCCACAAGGTGGCAGAGTAGTGAACACCGACAGTGTCGACGTGCTTGATTTCAAAACCGGCGCCCTCAAGCTTGTCAACAACCCAGCCCAACGGAGTGGAGGCATCAGCACCAGGAAAGATGTACTTGTTCATGAAAAGACCCCAGATGAGATCCTCATACTGCCACGGCTTTCGAAGACCAGCAATCTGCAGGAAAAAGACACCATCGTCGTCAAGCATGTTGTAAACCTGAGTCAAGAAGCTAGAGAAATGACGAACACCGACGTGCTCGGCCATTTCCAGGCAGGTAATCTTGTTGTAGCGGCCCTCGGGGACAGGAATGTCACGATAATCCATGCACAGAATCTTGCTCTGCTCCTCGGGGACACCGACTTTGCGCATGGCACTGTTGCCCCAGGCAGTCTGGTTACGACCCAAGGTGATGCCGGTGACGCAGGCGCCATAGTTTTCGCTGGCGAAGCGTGCAAGAGTACCCCAACCGCAGCCAATGTCCAGCATCCTTTCACCAGACTGCAGACCAATTTTCTCACATACAATTGCCAGCTTGTTGTCCTGAAGCTGTTCCAGAGTCTCCTCCTTATTAATGTCGGAGATGATGCCAGAAGTATAGATCATACGCGGGCCGAGGAACCAGCCGTAGAAGTCATCACCGCGGTCGTAATGGTCTCGGACCTGCTCCTCGTCTATAGTGGACTTAGCCTCCAGACGCAACGATAAAGGAAGTTGAAACGCGGGGGATGAAGGAAAGTGCAGATTTAAAATTTGTTTTTATTTTTTTACCTTGGGAACGGGTGTGCATGATTAGCTCAGGCATCATGCCGAGCAAGAAGAACTTGATGAGGCCAATGGTGAAACGGAAGCTGGCCCAGTCGTGGCGGTACTCCATGACTTCGAGGCAGTCGCCCTTGAACTCGACATCGCCGTCAAAGTACATTTCATGGAAAGTCTCCATAGGAATCTTGTTTGAGCCGCGGTACTTGGCGCGATCCGCCTCTTTCTTGAAATCGAGGTAGAACTCAACGGGTCGGCCGGGAAGCTTGACTTTTTCATTACGTCGAGGGCTGATGGAGGAGATGACGAGCCACCAAGCACCCAAAAGAGGAAAGTCGACGAGCACGGCAAAGAAGAGGAAGGTCTTGAAGCCACCGCCAACCTTCCGCTTCAGGTAGTAAGGCACTCCGAGCAGAACGGAGAGCAAAATCTTGTTGTTGAAAGAATCGGAGCCAGGGCCGTCAGCCGGAAGAGGAGCATTTTTGATAGAGAGATACTTTACGACGTGTTTGATTAGCAATTGTACAACTGTGAGGCAGTCAAGGGGCTCATGAATTGTTACCTCGGTGGTGCGGACACCACAATTTTCATCCTTTTCCAAGACAGGAGGAGTGGCTTTCGGGGTTTCGATAAACTCGAACTCGCTCTCACTGCCGGTGAGACTTGTAGGTTTGGACATTTTGGCGGACAGACGGCCACCAAACCGTCGATTGCGATTCCCCTTCGAACTTGCCAGAGGGTGAATTAATATGGCAAGAAGGCAAGAGAAAGAAGGGGGGGGGGGAGAAGAGTTACATGTGGCCATGTACTTTTTTTTCCTTTTCTTTTTTTTCGGAGCACAGCCTGCCTGCCGGAGAGCTAGTTCGGCGAAGCTGGCGGGTCGGGTGGGAAACTCGGTGATTGGCCCACAGCTAGCGCCCCATTTCGTAGAATTCAACCCCTGGAATTACTCCGAATTTTAATGACGGGGGAATTGAGCGAATCAGATGTCAGCAGGGATGTCAGCAGGGAAATGAGGGCGACAGGGACTAGGATTACAGGTACCTAAAATTGCAAATGATATATCCTTCAGTGACGCTTAGTACCCTATATATTCTCCTTATAACTCTAATATTATTAGTATTACTTACAGCGGATTACAGCTGTTAGAGAGTGAGGAAAACTTGGGGCATGTATATTTGTAAAAACACAAGCAGGGTGAAAAGAGTGTTTGTTGTACGACGACTCACGAGTGTCTTCTCCATGATGCGAACCGGAGATGGAGTCCGTACAATTTCAAGCGTTTGGTCGCAGTTGATTCCAATATAATTACGGCATTCATACAAGAAGTTGTTGATAAAGATATGATTAAAACACGCGAAAGCTAAATTGGCTGAACGTCAAAAGTTGACTAAACGGCCCACGACACTACCGCCCTTGCCACAGATTGTAGAAGCAACCAACCAGCCACTTGCAATGAATATGAAAAACCCACTCAAATAACGACACAACTTTTACCCTCTGCTTGCTCTGTCCCCAAGGGAACAAAGCCATTCGAATTATCACATGGCTGTGGGAAGAATTGGTAGTCGTTCCCCCCCTCCTCTACCAGCCCCTGTGGGCCCGTGACGTCAACGTCAAGGATGGCAAGCCCACCCGCATTCGCATATATTAGACGAATGGGATAATACTGCCCTGGTGCGATTGTGGTGGTAAATGACATCCCTTGCCCTGCTCCGCCTTGGTAACTCGACGAGCTTTGGTTGTTATCCTTTTGGAAATCTCCGCAGGCCCTGTCTCCGAACCATGCGAGAGCGATGTCGTCGGCTCTGGTAATGTTGAACGTGAAGGTGCCTCCTTGACAAGTATGTACCCAGGCAGTGTACTCGTATGACCTGACCGTGCCGAAAGAGGCGTCCCCAATATCGTTAAAGTCCGCGACGATGGTTTGGCTGTCCGGCCTAGTCTCCTTGTAGAAGGAGGTGTTGAATCTTTCATTGTAGCCGTCGTACTCGCCGAAGACATTTGGATACCATGCTCGCGTGACACCGGTTTTGCAGGCAGGCTGGGTGCATGAAGGTGATGTGCTGGTAGTCGAGGTTGGAACGTAATCATGGACAGTGGTGGTGCATGGACGAGTACAGCCTGGTGGCGGAGGCTCCGTAGAGGGTTGACAGCTTGTCGATGCAGTGCAGGTGTCAGTCACAGTTGTGATAGCATCTGGTGGAGGATATTCATGGACAGTGGTGGTGCATGGACGTGTACAGCCTGGTGGCGGAGGCTCCGTAGAGGGTGAACAGCTCGTCGATGCAGTACAAGTCCCAGTAACAGTTGTGATAACGTCCGGAGGTGTTGGCGAGGGCGAAGAATCCGGTGGCGTTGACGAGGCCGGAGAATAGTCGTGGACAGTGGTAGTGCATGGACGAGTACAGCCTGGTGGCGGGGCCTCCGTAGAAGGCGAGCAGTTTGTTGAGGCTGTACAGGTATCAGTCACAGTTGTGATGACATCCGGAGGTGTTGGCGAGGGTGAAGAGTTCGGTGGCGTTGACGAGGGCGGATAAAAGTCGTGGACAGTGGTAGTGCATGGACGAGTACAGCCTGGTGGCGGCGGCTGGATGGAGGGTGTGCAGCTCGTTGAAGCTGTACAAATGTCGGTCACAGTCGTGATATAATCCGGAGGTGCCGTCACGGGTGGATGATACTCATGGATAGTAGTAGTGCATGGACGAGTACAATCCGAACGAGGTTTCTCAGTAGAGGCCGGGCAGCTCGTTGAAGCCGCACAGGTTTCAGTTACAGTCGTGATAATGTCCGGAGGTGTTGACATGGGCGGAGCATAAGCGTGGACTGTAGTACCGCATAGAGTACAGCCCGCAGGAGGGTACTCGGTAGAAGGCGGACAGCTTGTTGAAGCTGTACACGTATCAGTTATAGTCGTGATACCGCCGCCAGGGGTGCCCTTAGGTGATGGAGGATAGGTATGTACAGTGGCAGTACAAGACTCGGTACAGCCCGCAGGAGGATATTCCGTCGATGGTGTGCAAGAGGTAGAGCTCGTGCAAATATCGGTAACAGTCGTGGTAGCATCCGGAGCGGCATCCGGAGTGGCATCAGGAGCGACATCCAGAGCGGCATCCAGAGCGGCATCCAGAGCGGCTACCCGCGCGGGGCCTGCGTTTAATGGGAAAAAAACATGTACAGTAGCAGTACATGATTGGGTGCAGCCCGCAGGAGTGTTTTCCATAGATGGCGTGCAGGGAACAGAGCTAGTGCAAATATCTGTGACGGTCGTGGTAGCATCCGGAGAGGTGCCTGTGGTTAACGGAGGGTAAACATGTACAGTGGCAGTACATGACTTGGTGCAGCCCGGAGGAGGGTATTGCGTAGACGCCGTGCAAGGGACAGAGCTGGTGCAGGTATCTGTAACAGTCGTTGTAGCATCCGAAGAGTTTCTGGCGCCTGTGATTAATGGGGGAGGATACACATATACAGTGGCAGTACATGATTTTGTGCAGTCCGGAGGAGGGTATTGCGTTGACGCCGTGCAAGGGGTAGAGCTAGTGCAAGCATCGGTGACCGTCGTGATGGCATCCGGACGTATTGTAGGCGAAGGATAAGTATGTACCGTAGTAGTACATGATTTGGTACAATACGGAGGAGGGTATTTTGTCGACGGCGTACAAGGGGCAGATTTAGTGCAAATGTCGGTAACAGTAGTGATACTCTTTCCCTGATGACCATCAGGGGGAATGCCTGTGGGTGATGGGCCAACGATACAAGTAGTGGAAATAGTCCTGATCATTGCATAAGCAACACCTGTTGGTTAGTCTTGAAACGTCATGGGTGGACTTGGTAAGTAGGCTTCCGAAAGCAACGAACCGAGTACTAGTAGACTTTATGGTCTTGCCACTGCAGACAATCTCAATAGGCTGGAGTTCAAACGTGACGGCGTTTTGACAACCGCATTCGCCGACAACCTGGTAGCTTGCGTGGCCGACGACGACCAACGCTGCTAACACGTTTCGAGCATACATCTTGTTCGCAGGCTTGCAAGGACGCGCAGAATTTGGAAAGAAAGAGAGCACAGGGCCAGTCAAGCCTGCTTTGCTCAATCTGAGACGATATCGAGGGTATTGCGAGGGGCTTTATATTCCCGCTGCTGTATGATCGACGCTCCCAGCCCTTCATGCTGCTCTTGCGTTGGAATTTTCAAGAAGCTCTAATCTTTACACATGTACCGTATGTCCTGTGTTCTGCTGTGAGAGAGGTTGGTCAATCCGTGGTGAGCCCATCGAAGCCATTTTCATTTTTTCAAAGCATTCCTAGTATTCAGCAAGGAGGGCAAGTAGTACGTCGTAGCCTTTACGTTGCATACCTAGGTGCCGCCCTGTAGCGTCATTGACAGAGCATGTCGCTGAGACAGACTAAACTAGTCGATATACCCGGTGGTGTATAGGATTCGCAGCCTCGTCGCATGTCGACGGTTTTTCTTGCTCGACGCGGAGCCTGTCCAATTTTGGGACGATTCAAGGCAGAGAAACTTGAACACTTTGCCTAGCCGTTATATTCAAATAACCGTAGAACCGACCAGCCCGGAGAAGATTGGGTAACTTGCTACTGTTTACAGAAATCCAATCTTCAATTTTTGGGACGTTGGCGGGCTGATAAGGCGCCGCCCCCCAATCAAGAAACCTGTTCCCTCAAATTGTGGGATCCTGCACAAGCTCACGGAGATGGAGATGAATCTATAGATTTTTTTTCAATGTATTTTTAAACAAAGATCCGCAGTCGTCTTGCCATTGGCTTTATGGTATGTAGAGGTGTGACGTGGCTGGGTATAACACGTCTTTTCGAGCTACGGCGGATGTAGTATAGTATAGTTAGCGCAGGAACTGCGTTTTCAAAAGCGTGTTAGCGCTCAAAAAGACTTACAAATCAATGCACGAATGAAAATACCGCAAAAAGATGAATTTACCACCTCAATGCCCCTACGTGGAATCATAAATGGGTGGTAGACTCGAGTATCAGAACAGGATAATTCGACTCTTCTGCTTATATGGATGTCGTCTCGTTCAACGATGATTTCCACGATACCACTGTTTCACTGTTCCACTTGCAACGTGGCAACGTGGAAACGGTTACACAAATGCAGGCGCGTCGAACGGGTTGGAAATCTTATCTGATAAAGCCCCGGAACAATTGGTGATCGGAAAGTTGTAGATTACGGGGTTTACCCATAAGACCAGAACGAGACTGCGCGTGGCTGAGAGTGCGAGAGGGCTGAAGGAAATTCCAAAAGAAGCCTGGGCGCCTGGGTTTCCGTACACCGGCATGTCGAAAGTGAGCACAGAAAGGCAAACTACTTCCGTCCGCTGTGTGCACCACTAGACCAGATTTGACAGATCGCAGACCCTCGGGGGTAGGGGTCTAGGCCTAAAAGAGCCGAGTGAGTCCCCCCTTAACCCTTAAAGACATGGAGTGCGATGCATGTACAGCAGAATAGAATAGCCCGGCAAGTTGTTCAACGATGGTTGCAATTAAGCTCCTGATGAAGATCCCGACCCATGGAGGTCTTGTTTGACGAAGGTCTTGCTTGCTTGATAAAGGTCTTGGTTAACAAAGGTCCCGGTGAACAAAGGTCTTGATGATAGAAGGACCTAACTTTTAGGAAATCATGTCCAGAGGCGTTCCCTCTAATATAACATGCGTGGATGTACTTGCTGCTTCGCACCCCAAACTCCGTCCGTTACCGCGCGTTCAAGTGTTCGAGACGATCCGAGCCCAACAAGCTTGACTGTTTGATTGATGAAGCACCAACCACATACCCTGGCAAGGAGATACGGCCCCATCCTTGCCTGTGTGTTCTGAGATGTGAGTTTGTCGAGCGCGCCGTGCCGGGCGGGCAATGCAATGACGGCGAGATCACGCACCGTCAGATGTGACAATCTCCTGTTGCACGAAAAAGAGAGGCGCAGCCGACTGGCCACTAATTTTCTGCGTAGTCCCCTTATCATGCAACATCTCCTTAGCCCTCTTAAACCCTGTGGGTCTATGGAACCCCCACAGCCCACCCCCTGCCACAAGGCACAAGGTACACTATACCCCCTGTTTAATTTTGCGGATACTTGCGCCACGGCTCGCAGCCCTTATCAGTTAGCGCGTAGCTAATAAGACTAGCCTTATTAGTAGGGAATAGAAGCCACCTATAAGTACCTATTTTCCCCTGTAAATTACTGCTAAATTTAGGTACCTTTGTTTTGCGCTAATTGCCCGTTCTAGCTGCTAATTGGTGCGATTACCCCCTGCAAGTAGAAACGTGCAAAACATTCCTTATCAGGATAATCGATAAGTGCGATGTCGATACATACAGTCTACCCCCTGAATGATTTTACAAATCTACATGCCCCATTTTCTGTTCCCCTCTAACAGCTGCGATCAGCTATGAGTAATACTATTATTAAAGAGCTACAAGGAAAATACATAGGGTATAGAGCGCTACAAAAGAGTACATATATTTCTGGGGGGACTACTAGTAATACAAGGTACCTTCTAATCCTAGCCCCTATCCCCCTTATTTCCTTGCTAACACCTGATTCGCTTAATTCCCCCTATTATGTAGATTTGTAAAATCATTCAAGGGTTGTACTGTATACATAGGTACAAACGAAATTTGCTAGTACAGATATCATGGCATAATTTGCGCACAAACAAATTCCAATCCCCTATTATCCGATTGGATACAGATCCTTGTTGATGTGACTCCACAAGATGGTAAGAGGGCTCTGTATGTACTCACGTGAGGAGATGGAAAGAGCTTCCCGAGTCCTGACGTTGGATTATGTATGCCGCGATGCTACGATGCCACGGTCTAATAATACCCGCTTTGCCGCTCGACTGGTGCGCTATAACAGCTGAGTAGTCGCCGGATTCTTCTGGTTGATTTCAGCGTAAATGGAAAAGAAGCCAGGAGCTGTTATTGTTTTCCAAGTGACATAGTCTGCATCCAATCCTCCGTGGATGCATGATGGCACGAGGTTATGTATCAGCATGGTCTAATTACTCTGGTGTCTGCTCCGTGCATGTCGCTGCTTCTCAAAACTGGAAGCCGCCAGGCGGTACTGCCTTCCCCAGACCAGACCAGACGAACACCCCGCCATCGTCGACAGTTTACTCCCCATCCAACTTCCTAATCATCATACTCGGCAGCATGAAAAAAGAACGCATTTCCAGCTCGTGCGACGCATGTGCCTTTCGCCGGATCAAGTGTGATGATGCAGATCGACCGTGCCACGAGGGGTCATCAAATCGAAGGGAGGCCCCAGAGGGCCCCGACCCGTCACGTGCCGTAAGAACTGAGAAGGCGAGAAATGCTCCTCTGCGTCCAAGGACGAGTAGACGTGTGACAAGACTAACATCGATTGCTATGCTAGGTCTAAGTCGCTTGACGCAGATCCAAGACTCACAAACCTCAGCAACTTTGACAACAGCTACATCCGGGCCTGAATCGACAGCCAGTCACGATGCTGTACTATCGCAGCATTGACTCCCCGCATACTCTCGTAGACTACCTCTTGATGCGTGTTGCAAATATTTGGGCATGTTTCGTCATCGGCTGCGTGGCCTGATGCAAGCATGCAGCTCTCCAATAACGACATGCATAAAACAAGAAGAACATGTCGAAATCGTTTACGAAGCAGAGAGGAGAGTCTGCTGGACATATTTGGAACACGGCCTGAAACACCTTGAGAAGAGGAGAAAATACTTTTTGAGAGAGGCGGAGAAAATGCTCCCTTGAATTGATTCGACTGGCTGACGCATGGCGTCGCCCCCCACCTTGAATGCAGTGATTCGTGAAGCCAGCCTCCCCGCACTTCATAATACCTCACCACCTACCTCACCAACAACTAACACTGCGGCCTCTAACCTTGAAGGGTATAGTGAATATCTTAAGGTTGCTAAATTCATTCACGGCCTGTGTGGTGTAGTTCGGTATATTCGGTAGCGGTCATTCTCGAATCTCTACCAATCCCAAGCTCTTCAGCACATACGCTTTTCAATAAGTATGGACAAGTACGCATTCCCCTGCGACCCAGTTGCCAATCCAGGCGCCGTCGTGTCTGGATCAAATTATCGTTTTACGCTCATCAATGACACGGTACTTCGATACGAGTGGTCCGAAGATGGAGTCTTTGAGGACCGTGCTTCTGCATTTGCCATAAATCGCAATTTTACCCCGCCAGAGTATTCTGTGAACGACGCTGACGGGCAAATTGAAATCATCACCCGCAACATTCATGTCACTTATGACAAGAAACGTTTCAGTCGAAGCGGGCTTGTCATTGGATTCACTAGCAAAGTTACTCTTTGGGGAGCAGACTGGCACTATGGCGAAACGGTCAAAGATAACCTCGGTGGCACAGCCCGGACACTGGACGACGTCAATGGCCGATGTGACATGGGTGACGGGATTCTGTCACGCTCTGGGTTTTCTACCATTGACGATAGCAAGACAATGCTTTTTAATGGCAATGGAACCGTGGCGCCGCGAAGACCAGGGGATCGCATTGATGGATACATGTTTTGCTATGGACGTGATTATAAAGCAGCCATGAAGTCTTTCTTTGATATCTCTGGGCGTCAACCCGTGCTACCAAGATGGGCCTTGGGCAACTGGTGGAGCCGATATCATCCGTACACCGCGGATGAGTATTTGCAGCTAATGGACAAGTTTGCCCAGCAAGATGTGCCCTTGTCAGTCGCCGTTATAGACATGGACTGGCACGAAGTCAAGTGACCATATACCACACGCAGGTTGGACCGGATATACCTGGGAAAAGGACCTGTTTCCCGACCCAGAAGCGTTTGGATCGGCCCTCCACGATAGAGGATTAAAGATCACACTTAACGACCATCCACATGCGGGAGTACACCACCACGAAGACCTTTATGAATCCATGGCCAAGGCACTTGGGCACGATATTTCCAAAAAGGCTCCTATCCTGTTTAATCCCACGGATCCCAAATTCATGTACGTTTATCTGAATGTTCTACATCGCAGTCTGGAGAAGGAAACGTGCGACTTTTGGTGGATCGACTGGCAGCAGGGTCCAATTTCACGAGTCCCTGGCTTAGATCCGCTTTGGCTGCTGAACTATTACCATTTCCAGGACAATGTCAACCAGAATGGTCAAGGCAAAGGCATCATATTCTCTCGCTACGCCGGGCCAGGAAGCCATCGGTATCCCGTAGGCTTCTCGGGTGACAGTATCGTGACGTGGGAATCGCTCAAATTCCAGCCCGAATTCACGGCCACGGCTTCCAATATCGGCTACGGATGGTGGAGTCATGATATCGGAGGCCACATGGGCGGTTCTCGAGACGACAAAATGGCTACTCGGTGGGTGCAGTACGGGGTTTTCTCTCCAATTTTCAGATTACATTCCGTACGCAGTCAATGGACGTCCAAGAAGCCATGGAACTATCGAAAAGAGTCTTGCGACACCATGGAGGCTTTCATGAAGCTCAGACATCGATTGATGCCGTACTTGTACACAATGAATGTGAATGGTGGCGACGAGCCGCTCGTCCGTCCGCTGTACTGGGAGTACCCCGCCCGCGAAGAAGCGTACGGAAAGCCAAACGAGTACTTCTTTGGCTCAAGCCTCGTGGTTGCTCCTATTGTTGAGCCGCGGAATGCCAAAACCAATTTGGCGCGTGTGAATGTCTGGGTGCCTCCCGGACGGCACGTTGACCTGTTCACCGGGCTGGTTTATGATGGTGACCGGGAAGCTCAGTTGTTTCGACCCCTCGAGACGATCCCCGTCCTCACACCTGAAGGGTCCATCATTCCTCTCGACGAAGAGACGTCTCCCAAGAACGGGTGCAAGAACCCCGTCAATCTCGAGGTTATCATTGTCGTCGGTCATGACGGAAAGTTTACCATCGTAGAAGACCCAGCGGATGATGCTAGATCTCATAAGATTGCATCCGATGCACAAGAATCAAAACCCCGCATAATCAATCTCATATATGATCAATCCAGAGGTCGACTGTGCGTATCTCCGTCCACGAAGCACTGGCGATTCAAATTCCTGTCCGTGATGTCAGTTCCACCCGACGTCAAAGTCAGAGTTGGAGGATCAGAGGTGTCGAATACGTTATTCGTGGATGAAACTTCGAGCATGCCTGGATTGGTAGTCATACCTCAATATGAAAATCGCGAACACGTCGACATCGAGGTTCAGATTGGGCCCGACCCGCAACTTAGTGCTGTGGACAAGAGGAGTCGAGTGACGAGCTGGCTTTTGGCAGCACAAATCGAGATTGAGTTGAAAGACAAGATCTTTGCCGCAGCTGTAGAGGGAAGCAAGTCAGTTGGGAGCAGGGTCGGCAGTCTTTTGAGCTTGGGACTGGACGCGGAAGTGGTTGGGCCTGTTCTGGAGCTGCTGACGGCGGATAGTCGATGAACGTGGGATACTCTGGGACCAAAGATACAACATGGACGTTCCTGGATCTGGATCGTTGGATCAAGTAAACTTTCTGAGCAAACAGATCTGGTGGTATTTAAAGGGTAGATGGGTAGTTGAGGCAGAGGAGAGAAACACAAGTGTGTAGATTGCGCTTCGCATTTCGCTTTTGATGCGCGCTTGCTGTCTGTGAATGAAATGATGTCTAATTTTCAACAATGATGACATATTTGTCCAACGACTCATACCACTGTATTGCACTTCCGAAGCTGAACGCCGCAGAGGCCCATATCAGCGTGAGCTGGCTTTGGTACTCGCACCACTCTGGCGTGCAATACCCAAAGGATGCGGCCAGCGTCCAACCCACGCCGCCAATCATGTTCCACACACCTATATGCCACCCAAGCTTGTAAGGCTGCGGGGTGAACCAATTTGGCTGGGTCTCCAGGATGTACAAGAGCGAGGCAACGGAGAATAGTACGCCGCCGAGGAGATAGGGGAAGTAGTAGGCTCCTTGGAGGACGGGTCTACTCAGGTTGCTGAAGATTCCGGGAAGGGCAAGGATGCCACAGATGTAGAAGACGGTGGCGCCGACGGACATGGTCAAGGAAGCGAGGAAGCCAATCTCATAGATGTAGTGCGTGGTCACGTCATGCCAGGACGGCCACCATTGCCATTGTCGCTCACTGAAGACCATGTTCTCGTCATCCCAATCAGGACGCGAGGTCACTTGCTTGAGTTCTTCGCGTTCCCCTGTAGCAGAGGGGGTCAAGTTGCTGTCATTGCCGGGGGAGGGTGATCTGGGGCGGCCATCGTCGTCATGTACCGGTTGTGGTTGTTTGAGGGGGGTCTCGGCATTGAAGTGTCTAGGACGATGGTTACGAACCCGATGAGCGATCCCGAGACGATTCACGAACAGGTCCTCTATGGCACCCCCGAATTTGGTTTCCGCGCGGTCGTTGTACGATTCGAGGAACAGCAAGACGGCGCCGATCTGGAACAGCGTCGCGCCGACAAAGGCGCTGACGCCGCCGGCGACGTGGGCCTCGTTGGGAAAAGCTGTGCTCGGGAATGCAATGGGCAGCCAGTAGAACAGGCCAGACGCCACGAAGATCAGGCACCCGACTGTGAAGGAGATGCCGATGAGCCACGAGACGTCCCAGTAGGGGTACAAGGTGAACATGCGGCCGATGCCGAGGAGAAGCCTGTGGGAGCCATATTGCAGCTTGGAGGCGAGAGGGGCGGCCGGCGGCAGAATGAGAACATGTCGACCTGTGCAACATCAGCGTCGCGGCTAGGGGAATAGAGACAACACAAGTCATGCATGTTTCAACAAGTGCGATTTGTCCCGCCCGGACTGGATCGAGTGCGATGCAGTCAGGACTCTCTGTACCTTTTCGGTAGTCACGCGCGTTCCATCGCACCTTGGCCCTCTGCTGCTTTTCGGCATCGGTGATATCAGCAAGGTCATGCCTCGTGCCGCCCGGCCGGTCGTTGCTTTGTATGTCGTAAATGGCCGTGGTAGGGTTCAGGAAGCCAATGGGTCCGGCTACGCTGTCCTTGCGGAGCGACAACGTTGGGCCCGACGGCTCCCATCGAGGCGTGGTGAACGAGGTGCTTCGCGCGTTGCCTGGCCGGGGGGTCACCATTGAGGAATTATTAATAGTGTGGCCCTGGAGATCAGGACTTGGACGAGAAGCGGGAATGATAGTCTTGCATTTGGACACGTCTACGGGAAAGGTTTTGTAGTCGCGCCGTCCTGAGAGAAGCACCGCGCTCGCTCCTCTTGTATGAGTTTCAAACTTTTGGGTAGGGCCCGTAGGGTCTGGTGCTCGTCGTCGTGGTCCAGGGCCTCTCTTCCTGCCTCTTCCTGTCTCTTTCTGACGGGCACTTGCAATGGGGCCTTTCTTGGCTTGCGCCAATAATAAGTTAGCTCCACTCGAAGGGATAGGATGATCCAAATACCAAAAGTATGTACGGAGTTATCGAGTCGCGATGACCCATGATTTCTAGTCTGAATCCCGCTTAATCCAGTTTAATCCTAGACAGGAGGTCGGCAGAAGTCGGGTCGGTTAAACGAGAAACAGCAACGCAACAGCAACACCAATATGCGTTGGCTAGCGCCTGGAGCCTGCTCTAAGCTCTTGGCGTCTTGTCGCATGGGTGTTTTGTCTAACTGACAATGCGATAGCGGCGAGCCGGGCGAGGGCTGGGCGAGGGCTGGGCGAGGGCTGGGCGCGCGCGTGCTGGTTTTGCCATTATTAACGAGTTGCTTTGGCCTTTGTTCGGTCATCCCTTGAGACAGAGCCTGCATAGATTGCGGCGGCAACATCTGCGACACCATTTGACCATCTTTGCGAATCTTTGCGACTGTCATATGGCCAGCAAGGATACGGACTCATACGATAGCGAAAGTTGACTACCGGAGCACACTGCTTGTCCAATGCAACCGGACTTCTTTACCGACGATGCAGATGCTCACCGCTGCCTGGAGCCAGCGCTTCTGCTGACGATATTTTGGAATGCCGAGCCTTCGCCTCCAAGGGTCATCCCGGATCGTATGTAGTCATGATCGTCATGATCAGGCAGAGAGAGTACGGAGTACATGTAGTACTGCACGGCACATGCAGACGTTATCATGGTTGGCCTGGCCTGGCTTGGCTTTTGGCTTCCGACTCCAGATGATCGGCATCATCCGAGAGACGCAGCAATGCCATGCAGCCCAGCCATGCCAGCAGCCATCATGGGCTGGGCAAACCACCCCCCTGTCAGTGGTCACTGGTCACGGGGGGCAATCTTGGAAATGGCGTGGCGAGTAAAACACCATTTCGCTCCCTCGAATGGCATCATGTTTTTGTAAATGTTCGGTCTGGAAGAAGGAGATTGACGGGACAGCAATTTGGACTCTCCCTTCTTGCTAGGACCGACTGAAGTACGTGTCGTGGTTGGTGTTCATGCATCTTTGTCGCGCCACGTTCTTTGGTCTCCATCAACTGAGACAAGTTGCGTTGGCATCCAGCTGCCCTGTGGGCGTAAATGATTTTGGATCTTGCGCGTAGTTAGGCCCGGCTGGATGATTCGATGAAAGAGGCGGGAAAATCACCGATAAATGTCAAGTGGCTCGCAGATCACTGAGATCAGAGACAACGTGCGGGGTCGCCTAAATTGTCATCTCGCTCGCGCACGTGGCGTTGCACAAGCAATAATTGCACCCAGACAACTCGTACAACTCCCCTCCCTCGCTTCTTGCTGTTGCTTCGTCTTGTTCTGCTGACTTTTTGAGTTTTTGAGTTCGGGTGGTTGACTGACGTCTCAACGCCTTCTCTAGAGTTCTTTTATGACGACGACACTCCCCCCTCGCTTATATGCTATCCCGCCTCACCTTTGGGCCAAGATGCGTTGTCCGTCCGAGAGTGCCGCCAGGCAGGCTGTCGAAAGGTGATGGAAGTATTATCAGTACATGCACGCGCAACTCATGGTACATGGTTCTCGTGCGTGTGAATCGACAGCTTCTGCATTATCTGCATAGGCAAGGTGAACAGCGCGCGGAGCTCACAGAGTCCATGTCCACGTACGCCTGGTGGTTGCCAGCCGCAAATATTCTGTGAGCATCTGTGAGCTAGGTCAAGGATGACCGAATTTCCTCCGCCAGTATGGTATGTCGGACCATATGGAACCTGCTTTACATCCGATGGGGTCTCCAAAAACTTTTGGGTACAGTAAAATCTGAGGCTCTATATATTGTATGATTAGGTACGGTAGGTGACCTGGGGAGAAGTTGTACCTCCGCTATGACTTCGGCCGCAAGCTCTCGAAAGCCACAGTCCTAGTTGAGTCAATTCTGAGCCTTGAGAGTCATGTCCATGCATCCCCCCTTATTTTATCATGTAGTCTTTTGGAAATACTAGACATCGGTAAAGGCCGAAAGGCTTTCTAGTATCTTCCAGACACCTGACTTGAAAGCACAATGGGCAGTTCATCTTTGCCGTCAAGCTTCCGCCAAGCTTCAAGAATCAAGATTGACAGTGAGAAATACACTGCCGCGAATAAAGGGAACGAAAGGATACATGTCATAATACGTTTAATACACCACGCTCTTGGACCATCCGAGGTATCGTCTTTCCACGCGTCAAAGTCTGCCTACTCAAAGCGTCAACGCCAGTCATATAGCATCAATGTGTTCTGCATCTCAGCGATCGTGACGGTTTTTTCATGGAATAGTTGAACAGAGATGGTACTTGCTCTGCAAAAAGATGGACAGTGTTGTTTGATCTTTCTCGTGGAACCTCAGCCCATATGGAAGCATTTATTGCTCAAGGGACCCAATATATCGTTCCATGGTCGGAGTCCGTATGTAGCATCGATCGTTCATCTCAATCTTTGGCTAGACAACCACATATTTGAAGCGTCATGCAGCAAGACCAAGCTGCAAATGCTGGACTCACCAGAGTTGGGGGTTCTCCTGGCTTGTCAGGACAGTGAGGCCTTCGGCAACTGCAACTGGACTTGCATCGGCGGGCAAACCCTCGTCTTAATCGTGACAGAGCAGCTCGTACATGTTGAGTCTGTAGCAATTGATCGTAGACATGGTAGCGAACAGTTTCGGCGGTTATGCGTTTTCCTTTTCCGAATACAGTGGACCCTTGTGTCTCAGGTGAGCACCTGGGCTTCAATGGCGGGCGTCACCAACGAGCCTCCTCGGACTGCCCGTAATAAACTCCCGAGAACACGGCGAGATGCCTTGCCCAATCACTCTTCCCATCTCAGGACGATTACTGGCCAGTGGCTGCGGGACCATGCACGCTCATTGCCAGTAGGTTACCCCAGATGCAGACCTCAAACCTCGACCATGTCAACCCAATGCCCTCTGTACGAGCACATCGACGTCGTCGAAAGACTTGACTACTATCGGCCAGGGGGATATCATCCAATTCAGATTGGCGACGTCTTCAGACAACGATACCGCATCATACACAAACTTGGGTACGGTAGTTACTCAACCATTTGGCTCGCTCGCGATGAGCAAATTGCCACGTACGTCGCGATCAAAGTCGGCGTAGCCGAATGCGACTCCAAGGAAGTCGAACTGCTGAGTCGGATTTCTGCCGTTGCGGTCGAAAATAAAGAATTTGGAGGCAATCTGATTCCCCTAGCATGGGTTCGCTTCAACATCGATGGGCCGAATGGGACACACCAATGCCTCGTCACTGCACCGGCAAGGTGTAGTCTTGTCGACGCGGCAAGGGCAGCAAACTATGGTCCCTTCCGGCTCGACGTCGCCAGGTCAATTTCCGCACAGCTTGCCATGGCGTTGGCGTACATCCATCAGTTGGGATACGTCCACGGCGGTCAGTGCCATGTCCTGCTTCTCCCGAACCACTCTAACACCTGCTAGATCTTCATATGGGAAACATACTCCTCCAATTGCCAAGGCTTGACTACCCTTCCATCCAGCAACTCTACGACGAATTCGGTTCCCCGGAACCTGAGCCTGTGTTTAAGGCTGATGAGCAGCCGCTCACGTCACCGAGTGTCCCCACACACGTATACTCTCCGATCTGGCTTGGCAAGCCCAGTAATGAGTTCCTAGTCCCTGAAGCCAAGATTCTCCTCGCCGATTTTGGGACGGCCTTCAGCCCTGCGCAGGAGTCCAGGTTTGACTCCCATACACCTCTTCAAACCCGACCGCCTGAAGTCAGATTCGAGCCAACGGGACCCTTATCGTATACATCTGATATCTGGAGTCTTGGATGTGTGATCTGGGGTATTCTCGGAGTCAGGCCGTTCCTTGACAATTGGCTGCTCGGGCCGGATGACGCCACCGCGGACCAGGTTGATGCCCTCGGACCGATGCCGGATGAATGGTGGGAGACATGGCAAGGAAGGTCGAAACGCTTTGTCGGAAACGGGAAGCCAAAGGAGGGGAGGCAGACGTGGACTTTCGATCAACAGTTTGAATATGCGATCCAGGCGCCAAGAAGGAGGAGGGGAATGGAGGCGATGGGCGAGGAAGAGAGGAATGCCCTTTTCCAGATGATCAAGGGTATGCTTGTATTCAGACCTGAAGATCGTCTGAGTGTACGTCAGGTGTTGCAGACTGATTGGATGAGGAAGTGGGCAATTCCCGAGGCCGAGAAGACTTAGGGGCGGAAGTTGCAATGCTATCATTGTTCGTCTGGAGACTCATAGGCCGCCGGCCAGCAGGAGGGCAAAATGTCCATCCATAGCAGACTTCACATATAATGTGTCTCAACTGGAAGAAAAGACGGGTCGAAGGGCCTTGCGCATGTGCGCAATTAGAAAAAACTGGGTTGGCACTGTTGGCAGGTACTCACTTGTATCTCCATGCACATCTTGCCGCGACATTTACACCTGAAGTACCTGCAACATTATACGATTTGATTGGTTTCCCTGCCCCACCTCCTTCCTTTCTCATGAAAAGGCGAATTCGCTCAGACCCCCGAGAAGACTCGAGAAGATGCTAGAATCGCATGACAAGTTGGCTATATTATCGTGAGCCAACTTCTCACGCCAAAGTCCAAAGAAGGTCTTTCACTTTCTTTCCATCCACATAGCCACAAAAGCCGAGTCGGTAGAAGGCCAGGTGGGTTCGTGCTTGATGCAAAGCACGGATTAGATGCGAGTGAGTCATTGTTTCGCCACCAGCTATTATCCATCCACGAATGCCATGCTAGTCTTCATGGCAAGCAGTCGTAATTCGCAGACCAATCAATCTGCCAGACGATTTCATGCATATACAAAATGCCCCGGCTTAACCTGACTCGGCAGTTCTCGTGAATACTGGAGTCCTGGACTGAACAGGAGTTTCACGCAGTTGCTCGACTTTCGTGACAAGCTGCTACGTCTGGAAGGACTTGACTACCGGACGTTCTGTCATGCCTGGATCCTGTACGAAAGCGGTTCGATATGGGGGAGTTGTACAGTTACGTATTGAGCTTTGGTACCTCAAGTACATTATCACGGTGGGCCCATTCGAGGTCGTTCGTACATGCTCCGTAGGATTCCAATATCAACACTCGCCGCCACCGCCACCGCAGATACAACCATGGCATACCGAATAGGTCAGTCCCAGTACAAGATTTACATACTCGGTCACGCCAAAGAATCAATCTCCACCATCCAGGGTGTGGAATTCGCCCCCCCTCTCCCGGAGAAAAGCTCCTCCACTGGCCACGCGTCTAGGAACAACAAGTCATAATGAACGAAGTGTTACATATGTAGATACGATATTTCGACGTCGTGTTGGAGATGTGCCGCCCTTGGTGGATCCCTCCCATCACAACAGACGGAGTTGTTCTTACGAAACGCGCAAGCCCTTATCGTCAATGAGGAACTGGCGTTCAAGCTACGTGTCCTTGGCTGAGTTTCTAGAAGTTACTCCTTACATACATATAATGAAAGATTCTCGGGGACGCTGTACAGGCTGATTGAAGATGCCTGACGACCCCGTTGACGTCCCCGTTGATGTCCCCCCCCCCCTTTTTTTTTTTCTTGTGCCTATCAAGTCTTGCATAACTAAAGCAAAGAATCGCAGTATAAGGGGAAAGCGGATAGCCGCCACGCGGCTTCTTTTCCTGGTCGAAATCAGAGAGGCTACGTGTTCCTACGAGCGTAGTTTTGGTCATGACCTAGCTGAGACGATGCATATATATATGTCCATCCAGACAGGCAGAATAATCTCTCGTTTCAAGTTCCTGACGGGAGAGAAAGGAGCGAACCAGTAAGAGCAAGAGGACTACATCTCATGCAATCGAGCTCGACAGACAGTCCGTTCCCCAAAACCAGCATCATGACCTCGACCACCCCCAGAGAATTGCAGATCGCCGAAAAGATAGCACCGTTTGTTGAAAAGCTTGCCAGGTACGCCGTTGTTCAATATATGGATTCTATATGGATTCTGTCAAAATCCGCCCCCTCCCCCCTCACTAACCAAAAACCAAAAAAAAAAAAAAACGAAAATAGTACAGCCTGGTCGAGGACACGAACCATGACGACCTCATCCGTTGGTCAGACGACGGAATGTCTTTCATCGTGGTTGACAAGAAAGAGTTTGTCGACAAGCTACTTCCTGAGATGTTCAAGCACCAGAACTTTCCATCCTTTGTTCGGCAGCTCAATATGTACGGCTTCCAAAAGGTCCTTCCAATATCGGTAACCGTTGATGGAGAAGGGGAGCGCCGCCATCCCGCGGACATGACCGAGTATAGACACCCGTACTTCGTCCGGGGTCGTCCAGGGCTTCTTTTCAGGATAAAGAGAAACCAGAGCAGGCGAGAGCTTGCGCCGCCGCCGCCGCCACTGGGTCGTGACGGGATCCCAACTGGAGGCCATCCGGTGCGAATGGGGGAGGGATCATCATCTCGACAAGACAATCAACAGCTGGCTTCCCCCGGGTACAACGCACAGAGCTCGAACATCCAGACGAGAGACGCGCAATCTCTCCGCGACAACCTACGGGAAGCACGGGAACGGCAGGGTATGATTGCAAGGGCTATCAGTGGGCTTCAAGGCGCGAACAGGGGTCTGAGCGATCAGAACCTTGCATTTCAGCGCTTGCACGACCAACACGAGCACTCCATCAATGCCATCTTGGACTACATTGTTCTTCTGCTTCCCCGCAGCTTCAACGACTACATCAACGGGCCAGAAGGGAGCGGCATGACTCTTGAACAGGATTCGCTGTCCCTTCAACAGAGAACGGATCATCGAAGACCGGACAACGCCGGTCATGTCCTCGACAACAGACATGACTACTTGACACAGCACGGTAGTAGCGTCTGGGACAACTCCGCCAACTCCGCCCCGGGCCGCACAGTGACGGGGGCAATTCCCCACGAGGGAACCGCGGACGCATCGCAGATGGGTCTGTACGGACTCACTGGGAGATTTCATGGCGTGCAGACAGCATCAAATGATGACTGCAAGATTGTCTCTGCGCTTGAGGAGGGAGCAACACTGCATGAGCATCCCCACCACCACCTGTACGGATATGAGCAGCTCCGAACCATGCAAGAGGATCAGGATGCTCGAATTGCAAGCATCAGGACGATGGTAAACAACACACTGAGCCCCAGGATCGGGGAAAGCGGCAACATCCATGCGCCAGCGCTGGTTGATGACACGGAAACATGTGTCCCCTGCGGCGAGGGTCGGTGCCAAACTCACCCGGGAAGAGATGACGCCAAGTACGAAAATACCACATTTACGAATGGCCAGAAACTTGAGAGAGAAAGTGGCGTTGATTATTTCAATTGGCCGTCTGGTCAGTAATGTTGAATGAGCCAGGTATGCACATATGTTGCCAGGAGAGGAAGTTGCTCGCGGCGTCTAGTCTACAGTTAGATTATTGGCTTAAAAGAGATGACGGAGCTAGCTATCTATATCTGAGCTGGTTGCGTCAATAATGATTTCTGCAGCCCGCGGGATTTGTGAACCTTCACCTCACTCTCCATTGTGCGTCTAGTAGCTGCGTAAGAACACGCATTCGTAGCATCAACTGTACGTCCTAAGCCCGTCCGTCCCTGTCGCTCGAGACTAGTGACTGTTGTTGCTCATCAGGAGCACGCCCTTGGGGCATATATGCCTGGCTCCAACATCACGACCCATCACGACGACCCAGTACGACTCTTGACAGCAACGAATACGCTCAGCGCTAGACCAACCAGCGTTCCCGTCACGACAAACGCGAGGTTGATGGGCGTGGGATTCCCACCAAGCACGTCATGTGTAACGGCATCAAGACCGGATTGAGCCAAGTTGATGACACCCGAGAAGCACACGATGGTGCCGTAAATCCGGCCAAAAGACCGAAACCCGAAGACTTTGGTTGCATAGTCACTAGAAAAGCAGATGATCAGCGCCTACTCGGAAGAAAAAGAAGTGAGTAACACGTTTGTGGCGTGACCTACGAAACTGCCGAGTAATACAACGGCCGAAAGATGACAAAGGCGACGACGGTAGCGTAGCCTGCCCACAGATATGGGAGACAGTTCAAGACGCCTATGAAGGCGATGAAAAAGGTTACTATGCCGAGTACCACTGGCACGCTGAGGTTGTTGAGTACAAGACCGATAAGAGGAGTCGATGCGACTCCTGCGATGGGCAACGCAATGTCGAACAAGCCATTCACCTCTGCCGCTGAGCGTTCCGAGTCCAGCATGTATCTGTACTGCGCACGAATGGTGGCGATGAAGTAATTCATGCGTAGCATTTGGATGGCTGTCAGCAAGAGAATGAGCACGAACCAGGGGCTTAGCATTTGTTTGCGAGGCGAGACACCATGCAGGACTCCCCAAACACCGCTCGCTTCTTGCCTTTCCTCGTGGAGCTTTCTCCGATCTTGTCGGTGTGCGGCGTCACCGGCCACGTTCTCCAATTGGTCGAGCGTGGCAGTGCGAGCTAGCTCAGCTGTGTCATGTATGTTTCTGTCGCCTTCTCGGGCACCAGGCGGTGCTTGTTCGACTTTGCCAATCAAGCCCTCGAGCCTGGACATTGTGTGGTAGGGATACGGCGGCATGTAGGTCATCTCTGCTATGGCGATGAGGATCGGGACAAGGGTGTAGCCGAGAAAGAAGGATTGAAGTGAAGGCTTGCCGGATGTCGCGTCGTAAACCATGCCGTAGATGAGAAACACGGCCGACGATGCGTCGAAAGCTCCCGTCATGACAGCAACAAGGGCGCCAGTGTATTTCGGAAAGGCGTTGACTAGCTGGAAGCTGGGCACGAATATAAAGGTTCCCCCCATGGAGAGCAGGGCATTCGCCACCAGGTAGCCGTCCAGCCCTGGGAAAGCAAACGACGCGGCGAGCAGGAGACTCCCGGTTGCCAAGAGCACGCACGCAGCAAGCCAGCAAGTACGCCGACCAAACAGGTCGAGAACAGATCCAGCCAAGAGCGATGACACGTTGGTGGTGACGGACCCAACGATGAAGAAGAGGTTCAGGCGCAAGTCCTGCTCGTCGCAAGGCACCGTCCCGTACTTGTTATTGTTGTCCGGGGGGTTTGTGGGATGCGTGCCGTGACCATCACAGACGTCGCTGTACAGGCCCTCGGATACCAATATCGGCTTCAGGGCGGCGAAGCCAAAGACGATTCCTGCGCACAACCAGCACGAAACAACGCCAGTGGCTACCTGGACTGAGGGCGGACGGCGGGGCGTCAGTATTGCGATTGATGCGAAAGTGTGTACATACATGTAGCATGGCAGGACTTCTTGGTACTTACTCCCTCGTCTGGCAACAGACACCTCGTATGCGGGAATTTGATCGTCTTGCTCGGCCCGGGGGGCCACCCCGAAGTTCATGGAGCGCCACTTCGGTTTTCCAGCGTCCGAATGGTTGGTTCCAAGAAGGCGAGTTGTCTCATCTCCTCCGTTGCTTGCCCGGCCGTCCACGAGACCCTCGGCGTAGTCGAAGCCTTCGGACTGCGTGACATGCTGAGCCAACGACATTGTCCAGTGGAGCCGAAGAAGTGCAGATGTGATCTGGTGCTCTGAAGCATCATTTGCAAAGTATGGGAAGTCGATGTGTCAGAAAAAAAAAAAAGACGTAAAAAAGACGTCAAGGACGGTCACTCTCGTCGTGGGTCTGGTCCTTTGCGTGACGTTGCAAAACACACAAAAAAGGTGGGGATGAAGGAATATGTGACCGGCTTCTCGCAGTTTCCACGAGGGGTGGTCGAGATGCAACCAAGAGTCTATCTATCTACATATACATGGTTTTTTTTTTTTTTTTTTGCAATTTAATAATAAACTGCTGCCCCGTACATAAATACATACATACATACATGTACTATTCCGAAGACACTCTCATTAACTCGCTAGAATAGTCTGAATGGCGTCGTCCAAATCTTTTCGTGCTTTAATGAGCCCCGCCCACTTTTGCTTCGCCCACGCCTGATTCTCCATCAACAATTCCTCCGCCTCACGCCGCAATGACGCAACCTCGGCGGGACCAACACTTCCAGCACTAATGCGCGTGTTGACGAAGGCCTCGGAATCCAAAGCCAGATGAACATCCTTTTGCGACAGGGCCAACACCTCCTTTCCGACCGTCTGTAAGCTAGCTTCTCTGACGAGCTCCGCAGTCACTGCGGATTTTGGCACTCCCCTCTCTCTGCAGGTGCTCACTACCTTTGAAACCACAGCATAGGCTTGTCTCATGGACAGGCCGTGATGTTGCATCAGCGTGTCCGATAGGTTGCTGGTGGTGGACCAGCTTTCAGCCAGGACATCCCGAATCCTCTCCTCGTTCAGTTGAGCTGCCTCGACAGAGAGGCCTGCCAAAACGAGCATGTTGGAGGTGATCTCCAGAGCCTGTTCCATGTTTGACGGGATCCCGTGCAGGGAGTGGTCTCCCGTTCCGGCGGAGCGACTTGTGGCGAGGACGTTTGTGTACCACGAGACACTCGGTCCAGCAGCGAGCTTGATGGCCTCCAGCGTCACGGGGTTTCTCTTCTGCGGGAACAGGCTGCTTCTCTCGCAGAACGTGTCGGGCAGTGATATGAATGCGAATTCGTTACTCGACCACAGTTGAAGGTCAGTGGCGAGGTCGTTCAGGTGAGACATGACCATTGACAAGGCAGCCATGATATCGGCCGCGTACTCGGCATCTTTGCCCAGCAGAGAGTTCTTGACGCATCCGTCGAAGCCCAACAGCTGGGCGGTTCTCTGGCGGTCGATGCTGATTCCCGTCCCGCACCTGCCCACGGTGCCGAGCGGACTGCGGTTCAACCGCGCGAAAGCTGCTTGGCAGCGCTCAAAATCATCTTGCAGCTTGGACGCATACGCCAACAAGTAGTGGGCGTAGTTTCCAGGCTGAGACTGCTGCATGTGTGTGTGGTATGGGAAGACGGTGGACTCGTGTCTTCCAGCCGTGGTGATGAGGACTTGTTGAAAGTCATTGATCCTCGTCATGCACTGCAAGAGCGAGTTTCTGAGAGATATTCTCCCGACGGTGGCTCGCTGGTCAATACGGCTGCGAGCCGTGTGCATTGCGCCGGCAACATAGTCGCCCAGCTTCTCGGCAAGAGCTGCCTCGATCTGATAGAGGAGGCTCTCCTTGGTAGGGTCAATGGCCAGGTTCTCTGCGCCCTTGTCGCCGATTTCTCTTATGGCCGGGAGCAGCTTCCGGCCAACATCCTTGGACATGGTCCCGTGTTCCACGAGCATGACGACGTGGGCCAGGTCGATCCAGATGAATTCCGCAAGTTGCCTTGATTCCGCCCTTTGGGTCGGCCAGCAATGATATAAGAGGACTGGAGTACAGGGGACAGCCGGCATGCCCGCCTGAGGGGAAGCCACAAGTGTTCTCATCTTGATACAAAACAGGCACAGGCTGCGTGACGTGATACCAAGCAAGTGATGACCAAAAGAAAAAAGAACAGAAAAAAAAAAAGGTCCAAGTGAGACCTTTTGTTGAAGCCAGAATAGAAGAGGGTATTTATTGGGTGTAAACGAAAGGTAGTAATTACATGTACAAACACAAATCTCTTTGAAACCTGAAAACTCAAGTGTCCCCCAAGCTGCTTTTAAAAGTTTACAACCACATGGAAGAAATGAAAACACAGACGATATCCAACTCACCGGCCAGGTCGCACTTAGAGGGGGGGGGCCTCAACCCAGCCGAAGCTGGAACATGCCGCCACATGACAGAAGCCGAAGAGACGGCAAGTAGCGGCCAGCGGCCTCTTGGTGAATTGGTCGTTTCTGCCAATGCCGCTTTGTTTGGCCATGGCGGATGACAGGGGTCCGTCTACCCGAGGACATTGTCGTTTTCACACTCGGTAGGGCACACTCGGTAGGGAAGCATACATAATTGCGGTACGGAGCAATACATACTACACCATATAATGGTCCAATGCTTATGAAATTGTGTGGAGCCGAACGGGAATAGGGGATTGCAGTCTGATCCCTGTTTGTCTGTTTGATTGATTGTTTGTTTGCTTGCTTGCTTGCTTGCATGTACAACAATACTCCGTAGATGCCTTGCCGTGATTTAGCGTGGCGCTCCCAGCCACACACCCCCATTAACAGGACGAATAATGAATGATGCGGAGAATGGCAGTTCACTTGACCATATTGACCGACACGTCCGCCGCCCCGTCGCAGCTCGGCTGCTTAAAGGTATGAGACTCTCCAGCACCACAGTGATAGGGAACACCTACGAAGCCGCACGTGACCACGACTTTGGCTTCAACAGTCCCCGCATTTAGCTTGATGTGCCTGTCATTGATATCCACATCCACCGTCGCGTGGCCGCAGGTGTACTCATTTCTCGACTTCAAATTGCATTTGGCACCTGGTTTATAATCGCCAAAGTTTCCTACGCCGCAAACCGCGAGCGTCTGTCCGCCGAGAATGGCAGCGGCCAGCAGTGCTGATGTGAGGATCTGCATGATGAGGATAGGATGGTGTGGATAGGACGGCGAGGGAAAAAAAAAAACTAAAAAAAAACTGGAGAGGTTTGAAATGTGGAATGTCGACGGACGGGTATGACTGTGCGTGTACGGATTAATAGTTAGATTGTATTACTTGGCGCGGGATGCAACTTATATATGTATATCTCGTGCGGATAAATAGCGCCACCCTTGGCACCCGACCACAGCCGGTAATAGTGGTCGGTTCTTCTCGTGGGTAAATGCGAGTAAAACCTTCAAGGACAGGTGGTTACATATATTACCCTGCCTTGCGTACACGTGACTCGCTAGCAGCTATACATAGGTCTCTGCGCTTGGCCCTCCGAGGACCCACTGTGTGGCCACCTATCCCCGCCCTTCCTGCCTCTATTACAATACATACATAATATAGGTAGCTAGTAACGGCTGTTTTAAGCCACAGCAGCCACAAACTTGGGTGCCGAATAACAAAAGACAGGTGCTATGTAGATAACACGTCCCTTATTATTAATAAGGGACGTGTTCCTGATTTCTTAACTTGCTTACTAAATGACTTCCTAACTATAAGTGTGAATTCGCACTAACTGTGGTCTTGAGCATTGCTCAGCAATTTTTCACCGCCCACCCAATTAGGATTCAGAGGCTCCCCACCTGGATACGAGACGAACTTTGCTAGAGCCGAGATTTTCTGCAACCCGAGCTATCCCCTCTGTGTACATGTATGTATATTACTCCGTAAACACCAATGCAATGGGGTGCTTCACCGGTCAGCCGTCTCAACGGGGCGGGCTCGTACGTTGTTGCTGCAGGTCGAGGACCACAGCGCCCACATATGTATTACTCACACACCGACAAGCGCCGCACGAACAATCTTTAATCAACTAGGCCCCACTCTCCCGAGAGCACAGCAGGTTTAACAAAAAAAAATTAATTCCTTATTATGAAGCTGAATGATCTGATCGATGATGGCTGAGCCAACGAAACTCGCTTCCTTTCTTGCTCTCAGGATTTCAACTCCTAATTTTCACGTCGACTTTCTCCCTAACTCCGCTACCCTTTTTTTTCTTTTCTTTTTTTTTTTTTTTTTTTCAATTTGCTTCTCGCTTCTTGCATGTGGACCCGTGTGCCGTGTGCCAAGGCCCGACAGCCAGGATGCTTTCAGAATAAAGACATGGTAATATTGATATTCGCACGTACGGAGGCATTACTTTATAATGGAACCTACCACATTACCCACGGGAGTCTTCTTTGCCAGGAGACTTGGGGCGAATCCTCTCTTTTCTTGCAGCAACCAAGATTTCTTTGTGGATCGCCATGAGCTTGTCGAGATCACGTAATATCTTGCCATTCTTTTCATGTCAACAAGTCTCTCTCCACTTGGAACATGCGTTGACGAACAGCCGAAACTGACTGATCCTCATTCGCGACGTCTACGATTCTCCATGAATGCCCATGACTTCCAGAGAACAGCTTCCGACATGGCAGCATCGACAAGAAAAGGCATCGTCAAGGCCGTCACTGTTTTCTGGCAGTGGTCTGTTCCATACAAAAGTAGCCACCGACCAGACGACAAAGTATACTCTGATGTGTGGGCCACATCACTTGACGAGCAAAACATTCTTGACCTTCTTGCGCTGTCGTTTCCTGCGGTTCCCGGACGCGAGCTTCCCACAACCGAGGCATCCATTCGGCGCCTGGTTCGCGAACGACTGCCTCCTCCTCCTGGTTCGTCGCAAACCGGGCGAACCGGAAAACAAGATGGTCCCTCTTGCGGCAGTGACCTCGCGGTCTTCTCTCATCAGCGTGACAAGCAGATGGCCGAAGTCACAGAAGAAGCCTGGACTCATCTCCCCCTCAGCTTACGACAACTTCTCGCTGCCATGAATGCCCTCCACCTGGAGAACAAGCTGCAAGTCATGTCGGCGGACAGTTTCCATCCCGCAGCCGGCAGGGACAGCATCAAACGCTCCCTGTGCGGCGTCAACAAGACTTTTGCCATGTGGCGCAAGGGCTACAAGGCGGCAATCAGCCGACGCGAGCGATGCTTTGTCAACTTCTTCTTCGCATTCCTCGCCTTCAGCGCCATCTATCCAGACGTGGCCGCTGGCTTTCTCGGCGAAAGATCCTACAACCAACGCTCTATAGGCATGCGTATCGCTACCCTATGGCAGCTGTACTACCTGTGGACGTTTCCCTTCCATTCTTGCTGGCTTCTGTTCAACTGGAGTTTGGAGCGACTGATAGGTGCCTTTGTCGGGAACACGGTCTATGCATTCGCGGCCCTGGTGCCCGCCGTTCATGCCGCCTACCTGACATCATGGTTCAGGGTCATGATGCTTGTCATGTCCATGTGCTGGCAACTGGGCGTCCAATTCTACGCCGCAGTTCGAGACTACGTGATGAGATTGGTCACGCGCCGGCAAGCTAGTGCGTTACGGCGACGGGGAGATAGCGATGGCATTGACTGGAAGGCCGTCGATGAGAGCATCTCCAACGAGCTCTTACCTCTCAAGTCGTTCATTGCTCTGCATTCCGACGGAGAAGAGGCGTTGTATTCCTGGCAAGAAGTTCCCATACGGGTCCGCACGGAGCGATTCATTCAGTTCACGAGCTGTTTCAAACTAGGCCGACCGGCCGATCAACTGGTAGGCCTCGTGAAAGACGACCTCGAGGGAATAATCAACACATACGAGGACTACCTGTCCACCGCGCCACGCAACGACGACGCAAAGCTCGACGAAGGCCATGTCGAGCCGCGGCTTCCCAAGTTCCTGCTCGTCTTCTTCGATATTGCCATCTTCGCCTATGTCTGCTATTCCTTCTACCCACAGCCATTCACGTTCAACACCGTTGTCGCGTACGGCACAGTAGTCACCATCAAGCAGACCATTGTGGCGCTCAAGCGCTACCAGACACCGAAAAGTGCGCGGAGATTGTTCACCAACATGTCGGCGGTGAACATCATAGGCGTCCTGCTGGTATCGACGCCCGTCACTGTCGATGCGACTATTCTCGCCGATACGGGCAAATTCGTCGGTCTCACTCTTGCAATGACGTTTGCGACGCTCTTCTTGGCGGAACCCATCGCGCCGCTCCTGCTAGCCCTTGCTGAGAAGATGATGGCGTGCTGGGACAGGTTGACGAGTCGGTCTGAGCGAGCTCACGCGCCGTCAACGAAATGTTGTGACGGAAGTGACTCTGATGCGACAGAGAGGTGGGACGGAATAAGACATGATGGAAAGAATCTTGGGCCAAGTGAAAAAGCAGCCATGTGATGCTGCGTGTCATCTCGTACTGCCGCCGCGTCGGGCGTCGGAAGTGATGAACAATTTGTATGGCTTCCACTGGTTCCTGATACTAGTTTCCACGCAGAGACCGGGGCATACTAGTCACAGACTTGCCCCCGTGACATGACAAACTCGTCGATGAGCATCGTGCCATCCTGATTGCCCCCCCCCCCCCCCCCCCCTTGCCCCGAGTAGTGGCTACTGTCCAACTATGGGATGCACAATTGCGTGCATCCGACTGACGGAACCTGCAAGCCACTTCTTGGTGCTCGCACCAACCACCAAAGTTCCTTCTGGCGCCTCGACCAAACATTTTCCCAGAATGAAGCTGACACCTCTGTGTCGGAACTAAAGCCGAAAATTCGATTGGCCGGGATCGGCAATTACATGTCCGCGGGTTGCAGCCAAGCCCCTCCGGAATCTTGCCGGCCGGCTCGCAGCATCTTACGGATCAACCTTTACTCTGGAGCCCCATGTCCCATGTCCGCTTTCGATCCTCGAAAGAATGAAGAGTACTCCGTACACACCGTAAACCAACTGACCTTGTCCTGCTCCCGCATTGCTGGTGCATCACATGCTAAGAAACCAAGCCAGGGGCCATGTCTCCCACCGGATGGTCCATCCAGATGCACGTGTTAAGCCAAATGCAGGCATCGAAGCTTTGATCATGACAATGACAGCCCATTGAATCATTGTCGTCGCACATGAAATAAACGTATCCCCACGCCGCAGTAACCCGCTCGGTCGGTCAGGATGGTGGTCGTCGAGTGGCTGGTCGGTCGCCTTTGTTCTCTACATGTAGAGCGTGGGCTCCACGCGGCAAAACCAGACGAATTAGCTTGCACCTGTTGGCTCGCCGTCGATGATGAGAATTGATATTGGGGGACGTCACGGTCCACGGACTGTGTGTCAGCTAGTTCTGGTTAATATCGGTCGGTGGCTGAGACATGCAGGTCTCACTCGCAGAAACAAAGTTTCTTACTGGGCAAGCACAGGCAAGCGGATTCGGCCAAAACGGATGAAGCAAAAGTGCCAATGGCTTTTGTCAAACGAATAGTTCAAGTGGGCAGGGGAAACACAGAGACTGTTAGAGGACTTTGATTCATGCTTCTTTCAACGTCAAGATTGGGTGAGAAATCAACAACAGGTGACGAGCAAACCGTCACAGCAGCACCCAGGGACAGACAAGAATAGATACCTCGAGTGCTCCGTCGTAGGCCTGCTGTATGTATTCCGCCACTTCGACATCTCAGGTTGCTCAGCCCTGTCAAGCTTTTTTTTTCTGTTAGTAAGCGCCAGTATTAGCCCTGCGGACTTTACCCCTTTTCCCCGCTTGTTTTCGTCTGGATGTAAATGACTCGGCCGGGGGCTGGAACGGAAACCGGGGTAGACATGGGGTGGCAAAATGTGGTTGTGAAAAGAATGAATGCTGGCGTGTTCTAAAAAAATCTCGGATGCTTCTCTCGTGTGCATCCGTAGCCAAGATTACTGGGTTTAGAAAAACCCCTTCAGTATCCCCCCTTGATTGTTTTTTTTTTTTTTTTTTTTTTCAGCTGGCGTCGGCCCCTTCTAGAAGGCCGCGTGAGACATGCATGATTGATGGGCTGGCAACGATGGGCCGTTTTCGTCGGGATACCGGCGTTGAATCCCGTGTGGCACTAATTAACTGTGTGCGGGAATCTCCGCTCTATTCACACCCGCCGGCAACGACACCCCCCCCCCTTTTTGTTTTTTTTTTTCCCCAATACGCCCGGCCCGCCCAATGGGCTCGGTTCGATGAGATATCGAGGCGGTTGGACGCAAGGAAATATCAGATCTCATTCCCGCGCACCGGCATTGCCGGCCCAATTTCTCTCGCCGGCTCCGAGGACGTCAGGCCCATCAGACCAACAACGGCAACAAAGAACTTGTCAAGTATGCGACGCGACGCCAACGCTTCACTGCGTGGTGTCTCTTGATTTCGACATGCCGTTTTCCCATTGGATTCGATATTCTCTATATAAAGTCCCCCGACATCATCCAGTTCATTCAAGGTGGGACGACCTCTTCCATCAGTACGCCATGCCGTCGACCAAGCCTGCTTACCGATGCACCTGAACGCGTATCAAATTCCGCAATTCTTTGATTCAGCAACAAAAGCAGACATTGACCGTTGTCGAGTCAGAAAAGGAAGCAATCAGAAAAAGAGAAAAAAAAAAGAAGAAGAAGAAGAAGTCCCGACATTACGACATTACGAGACGAGTGCTCGACATGCAGCGATTCAAACACAATTTGTTGTTGTCCTCGCTCTCGCTGGACAGAGCATCAACACTGGTAGACGACGACCGAGCAGCCAGAGAAGGCCTCGACGGCATCATAAGCCTGTCGAACAAGAAGTGTGCGCATGCCCTGACGCACGAGTGCCCGTTCCTGGCCGACTCGAACTCCAGCTTGTGCACTCCTTGTGCTATAGCCGTGGCAAACGGTCAGCCTTGTTCATAAGGACAAAATCAACACCCATCTTGTGCAACAGAAGACGGGGGGGCGTTGCAGTCCTTTAGAACCAGCCTGTTAAATACATTTCAGCATTGTTGTATCTGATGTTCTGTTCTGTTCTGCTTGCTCTTCTCGTCTTTCAAAAGGGCCCCCCTTCTTCTCCTCATGGTTTGCCAGCCCAAGGGGCCCAACAAGTGATGATTCAACCACCGGGCCAGCGCGCACCGCGGCGTAAAGGGGCCAAAACAACTGAGTTGCCACGGAAATCTCGTGCAGTGAAATGCAGCGACGAATCGTTTCGGAGCCAAAAAAGAAAAAGAATAGGAGCCGGTCACTCATGATGGCCGGGGGTGGTTCGGGCAGGATGCGGTTCGGGGAAAAACAAAAGGACTTTCATTATCGACCACCGGTGTGAAATGGCCTGGAGCCAGGCGACTTCGGGCTAGTCTTTTGGCAGGCATCGCGTGGGACCTGAAGATGTAGTAAAATATACTTTGATCCGGGCGACCGACAGAAACAATTTCCTCGTGGTGACTTGAAGCCCTGACTGACACCGCAAGTGTTTTGAAAAATTGCTGTACACTTGACAGTTAGTTAGCGACGGGAAAAAAAAAAAAAAAAAAAAAAACAAAGAAACAGCATCTTACATGTTGGCTTCATCGTATCGTAAGGCATGCCTCCTCGGCTGCAGTAGGACGTGGATGAGATGTTGTCCAGACCTCGCTGCAATGTCTTCATTCAACACGGGCCAGGCAGAAGAGCAAAGCACGACTAGACCTCCGATTGACCTGGTACGGGGGTGCCACGTGACAGGATTACTAACGAATAGACGTTTTTTCCTGAAATAATGACTAGAGCTTTCCCATCCTCGGCCAACGTTGGTGATGCAGTAGGGGCATTATGAACATGTATATTTCATGTTTCGAGTCAAGTCATTCGTTGATTCAATTGTCGGAGCAAATACTCTAGTTCATACGTATCGTATCTCATCAAAGCATACAGGTGCCTTATTGTTGCGTAGCCTTGCAAGATCTCTCTTGCAGCCCGTCTGCCAGAATTGTAACTCCATTTCCGAATTGGTATCTGTTGCGCCATGTCTCAGTTACTGACAAGCTTTCACAGGCCATCGACAGTGGCGCCGTGACCAATAGCTGCACAATAGAATAGAAAAAAAGTCCCTTCTGGTATCTTCCAAAAATCCGAGTGGATGGATATATGGTCTCCAAGCCGCCTCTCCACATGAAAAAAAAAATATGCAGTTAAAGAGAACCAAAGGCGAGCAAAGAAAGCAAGAAGAACGGTTTCAATGAATGATAGTCAAGAAGAGTAAAGAGCGAGTTGAGAGAATCGCAGCCGTATTGCGCAGCCAGCGACGTTGAGACTCCCGCTTGGTGGTCTATCAGACCATGGCAATGAAGGCAGCAACAACAAGAAAAACGGCGGCGGCCCCCTTCTGAGCCTGTAAACCGCTGGCAGCACCAGTGGGAATAGTGACGGGGCTGGTGGAAGAGCCTGGGATAACACCGGTTGAGCCAACCGAAACCGTGGTGTTGGTGGTATTAGGGAGGAAAGTGGAGGCCGGAACCGGGGGAGCGACGACGGTCTGAGCGGCAGAAGATGAAGAGGTAACTGAAGTCGTCGTAGCAGCAGCAGAAGTCTTGCTCAAAGGACAGTCAGTGTAGGAGGCGGCGCAGTGAGTGATGGTCATGGTGCGGGTAGTCTTGGAAGTCTGAACGACGGTCTCTGTGGCGGCTACGACAGAAGCGCCAACAGCGAGCAACGTGAACAAGGCAGCGGAATGCATGTTGATCGCAGGCAATGGGACGTGAACCGAAGTGAGAGTTGTCGTAAGGTGGGTGGGTTGCTGGTTGCTGGTTGCTGGTTGCTGATTGCTGGTTGTTTGTTGTTGTCGTTGGTAAGCGCGGACTGGCAGGTGCAAAAACTGCAATTAGTTGTTTCGTACGTCAAGTTACGGATTAGAGAGTGTGTAGAATATGTATGTCGTCGAGACAAAGAAACACCACAAGTCTAGTGAGTGTTGTTTGTTGTGTGAATGAGAGGAAATGTTCAAGACAAGACCAAGGAAGGCAGGCGAACGACGGAGCACTTCTTATTCCATGCATCTCTCGAGCAGCAACGGTCTAGTCCGTATCAGAGGATGAAAACTCTGACAAACCTCCCGTGGCCACTGGCCACTGTGGAAAGCCTCATCCATCCTCCCCAGCGTCTCTTGTCACTGGCCTGGAACGGATGGCGTTGGACCGGTGTGGACTGGTTTGGAGGGTTTTAAGAAAACCGGTGATGACAGCTCCAGCCAGGCACGGCCCGTGATTGGACGTTGTTTTCAGCCCAGGGGTGGGCGGGCGCACGACCGCACCGTGGCCGGCTATGACTGGCTGTGACTGGTCCAAGCGGTGGGTGGTACCTGAATTAAGTGCCCCTCAGTGCCCCTCAGTGCCCCTCAGTGGCCCGTCGTCTTCCCGATCCCGTCCCTCTTGCCCCCTGGTGGCGGTTTATTTTAAAAAAAAAAAAAAAAAAAAAATGGTGAAAAAGTGTGCTGTGTAGCGCCAAACCCCGCATGCCCCTCACAATGTTGAAAGTCTGTTTTTTTCATTAGTCCTCGGGCGTGTGGGCTTGCCTCGGGACTCGGGACAGCAACTTGGAGAAGCACAAGTCATGCCGTGCTGTTGTAGCCAATAGCCAAAACGAGCTCATCTTGCTTGGGCTTGGTGGTGGTCTGCCCATAGCGGGCGAGGGCTTGCTGGATCCAAGCATTTGCAGTGAGTCGCGAACATGACTGACTGACTATCCGAGTCACACTTGTTGTTGTTGAGGTCACACTTTGCCGTGCTGCATCTTGTTTTGGTTGATTGTTGATTGTTTTCCCCGGCTGCTCTTCGTTTGCACTGCGTTGAGGCTTCGCACCATCCCGTCTTGCCTGCTTGAAACTTTGTGCCGCGTTTGAAACACCCACAGTCCTCAACATGTTTCGTGAAACGCTGAAAAAAATTCGGGGCTTGTGTAACAAGTTCCGGGATGATGTGGTCTCGTGACCGCGAGTTTGGCGCTGTGGAGTCTATTCCGCGGAGTCACGCCGTGGGTTGTTATCTTGTTATCCTCCGTTCGTTGCTTCTCGGTGAGCCATTTGAGCCTCAGGTGACTGACTCGGCGCTGCCATGATGCTGGCATGCACTCAACTGCGGTCTTGGTATTGCAATTGGTCCTGCTCGGCCTTTTCGTCTCGACCTCGTGCAAATGTCTCACCCATATGCTCCGTCCACTCAATCACTGTGCTTCTCTCTGTCCAAGACGCCATGGGAGTAGTAGGCAGTATTTATCCCGCAGTCTGATGTGCTTTCTTTGAAGGCAAGGCTCAGCTGGTTCGTACCCCGCCCCCGCAATTGGTTGGGCTTGTTGGAGTCTGAACAGCAGAGCAGCTCCAAACCCTCACCATACATGTACATACATACACCAGACCGCCAACCGCCCCTTGATCTCCCCCATCTCGATGCTCCTTGCAAGTTGATGCGACCATCACCACCGCATATCGCCAATCTTGAAATTTTCATCGCTTAGTAGGGAAGAGACAAGCTTACAGACCACCTTCTTGACAGCCTCCAACCTTGAACAGTACTTGCGTTGCCAGCGCTGCGCCCAAACATCATGACGACATACTCAACTGACCCCGCGCTATACATCTTCACCTCCCTCACTGCTGGTTCCTCCCATATCGTTACGGCCACATCGCGGCTGGAAACCATCCTGCGAGCCAACAGAGTGCCCTTCAAGGCCGTCGACGTTGCTACCGATGAGAAGGCCCGCATGCTCTGGGGCCGCAGGGCAGGCAAAGACGATGGTGGCCGCTTGAGGAAGCTTCCTGGCCTGGTGCAGGAGGGCTTCGTCCTCGGGGTAAGCATTCACTGACGCGCTACCATGGAAAAACGTGAGACTTTCTCCAGCTGAAATATGTACTCACTCTCGCGGCCTCAAATCCCCTGCAGGACCTTGTTGAAATCGAAGACTGGAACGAGTACGGCGAGCTGAAACAGCATGTCAAAATTTACTACGACGAACACACCATTCCCAACATACACAACAAGCCCCCCGAGCCGAAAAAGCCTCAAAAACCAGCGGCCAAGCCAGCCACTGCCACCAACACCCCCGTAGTAGCTTCCAAGACGACGGCACCAGCCGCGCCTCCTGCACCGCCGCTCCCCGAGCCAAAATCATTGCCCGGCTCAACAATCCCCAGGACCGGCGACACGCCACCCGCGGCCGGAAAGCAGACGACCCTGCCCATGCGATCTGTTGCCGATGAAGCTGCACAAAAGGCCAAGGAACTCCGTCTCAAGTCGCTGCGCGAGAAAGTCCATGGCAAGAAGCCCGACGGCGAATCCTCCATGAGCAAGACGACTGCAGACGAGGACGCCTCCAACGCAGAAGAAAAGGCAGCTGCTGATGAAGGCCAAAAGCCGGCTGGACTGCAGTCACCCACGAGCGGTGCTTGGGAAAACAAGGCCGGCAAGGATTCCATTCCCGAGACCCTACAGAGCCCTACGAGTGGGAAATGGAGACCCGGGTCCATCTGTGGAGCGGCCGCCGCGGCTGTGAGCAAGGAGGGTGGCGAAAAGGCCGTGCTGGAGCAGAAGATGCAGGAGGAGCCGAAATCGGAGAAGAAGGCGGGCGAGAAGACTGAGGTGCTGAACAAGGAGGAGGAGGAGGAGGAGGAGGAGGACGATGAATCAGAGGACGAATCAGCAGAGGACGAATCAGAAGATGACGGCAACGAAGAGACCAAGGACAAGAATGCAAAGACAGCGGGCAGCAAGGGCAAGGACGGAACAAAAGAGAAGACCAATGATGCACAGTCAAAATAAAGCCTTCATATAGTCTACAGATTGAGCAGGTGCAGCCTTAATGACAAATCTCAAGTCGGACAAATTCAACGTTGTTTGTTTCGCAATGCCATGACCACCTCCTACAGAATAGTGATGCAATGTGATGTAATGTGATGTGATATGATACACGTCCTGTCACTCTAATACAATCCCTCATCGTCACTCGCCGTGCCATCCTGGAACCCCACGACGGCCTTGCCCTTGCCCTTCGAGCAACCATTTGCTATGCTGCCCGCCTCCTCCCGGTCAGAGTCCTCGTCGTCTCCATCGGTTTCGGCACTATTCGCTTTGCCCTTGCCCTTGCCCTTGCCCTTGTTCATGGCCATCTTGCCATGAGCTTTGCCACCGCCCTTTGTCCTGCTGCTGGATGCAAAGGACGGTCTATGCTCCGGAGCAGGAACACCGGCCTTGGGCTGTTCATCCCGACTACCCTCGAACGTGGCGCGGACCTTTTCGTAATGCGCCAACTCGCCCGCGCTCACACTGGGAATGAGCTCCTCGTGAGCGGCCATGAAATCGTCCTCGGTGACCATGACGGAGATGTCTTCCTTGGTGGCCAAGTGGTCGAAGAAATAGGCCGTTGAAATGGCTGGCTTGTCGGCGCGCTGGCGGTTGATGGCGCGAACCTTGACGTCCACAGCCGAGGATTGCCGTGTAACGGCTTTGAGCATGGCGTCGCTGCAGAGGGCGTAGAAGTCGGCGCCCGTGTAGGTAAAGGGAAGACGCTGGGCTACACTGCGGAGAGATACCGATGGGTGGAGGGTAAATCTGGGGGGGGGGGGTTCGACGGAATTAGATTAGTTACTTGCATGCAACAAGATGATGGGGGAAAATTCTTCAATACTTGCTTTCGAGTCAAGGCTTCCAGGATGGTCTGCTGTTTCTCATGGGTATCCGACACTCCCAAGTAGAGCATCTTGTCGAACCGACCCGGTCGCAGTAGAGCGGGATCCAGGAGATCAGGCCGATTGGTAGCTCCGACCACAAACACACCTCCCGCGTCATCTCCACCCGACATGCCGTCGAGCTCGGCGAGGAGCTGAGATACGATACGGTCCATTACACCGCCGCTGTCCCCTTGATTGCCTCGCTTGGGAGCGACCGAGTCGAGTTCGTCGAAGAACACAACGCAGGGGCGAGCATCCCGTGCACGTTGGAAGACTCGCCGAACATTTGCTTCTGATTCTCCAATGTACATGTTGAGGAGCTCGGGTCCCTTGACACTGAAGAAGTTCAGGCTGTACTCTGTAGCAATCGCCTTTGCCAACAGTGTTTTACCAGTACCGGGCGGGCCGTAGAACAAGATGCCGGATCGTTTCTTCATACCCTTGGCAAATAACTCGGGGCGCTCAAGTGGCAGTTGAATTGTCTCGGTGACTGCGTCCTTGACGTTGCTCAAGCCGCCCACGTCATCCCAAGTGACATTGGGAATCTTGGGCGCACCGATGGAGTCCGAGAAGTTTTTGCGAGCGGCCTCGACGGCAACCTCGAAGTCCGCGGCCGTGAGAGAACGGGCAAGAGGTCCACCAGCAACTTGAACATCGCGCACTGTTACAACATTGCTGTCGTGGCTATTCTTCGCCGAAAGAGTCTCCAGTCGAGCGTACTGAGCCAACGAAGCCCGCTCCACTACGTCGACTAGATCGCCTGCGACCAAGGCCGCAGTCTTCAAGGCAATCGAGTTCAAGTCAAGAGATGGCTCTAGCGTGAGGCCGCGATCATCGACCACATTTCTCAGGATAGCCTCACGCTCGGACTCATCCGGCGCTCCCATCTCTAGCTCGTGGGTAAACAAAGCTCGAACACCATCTGGAATCTGGTCCACCTCGTTTGTGGTGGCGATGAGCACTCTGGTGCCCTCCAGGATCTCTTTCATCGTAGATTCGATTCGGTCTGCGGTGAGAGCTTCTACATGTTGAATCAACAGGGCACAGCAATCTGGGCCGCAGCTAATCGCTCTTTCGGCACGGGTTCTGAGAAAGCCTTCGGTTTTGACGTCGCTGCCGCTTCCTCCACTTTCACTCAGAATGTCGTAGGAATCAATCGTATAGGCGTGCAGGCCAATGTCGGCACAAGCAGCCGAAGCTAGGGTGGTCTTGCCAACATTGCGGTGTGTGGATTTTAGTAAAATGGCGATGGACGGCATTTCAAGGTGCACTGCTCTGGAACTTGTGGCCGCGGTGAGTAGTTGTCGCAGTTCTCGCCGCAAAGGCGACACAAATCTCTCTCGAGCCAAGGAACTCGAGTCCGATGACGATTGTTTTGGTGCCTTCTTGAGTCCGAGATAGTACGGCCAACTGCTCTGAACGAGACCCGGAATCCGGCTTGTCTCAAACCCGGAGCCATGCATCCCGACTGTTGAACTGTCGATGCACGCAACAGAGCCCCAGAATGCCTCGGCGGTCCCGTCCTCGTCCTCGTCAGCCCTTTGGTTTTGAATATGTCCAACTTTGAACCAAGCCACACTGTCAATTCGAGATGAGGGCAGTCCTGGGCGGCTCTCGTCTGCAGTAAGAGCCATCACATCGTCGACCTCGGAGCCACCGGCTCCGGTCGCTTCCTGTAGTGCTCTGCCTAGTTGTGCATCGACAGGCACAGCGATTAAGTCGCCGGGTCGAACTAGGCGGACCTTGCGGGCGAAATATCGTTTCAACCCACCCAATACGGCAGTTTGATATGCTCTTTCGGCCGAGATGGGTGTGCGGATATGATGGATAGCAATGTCCTTCGCGTAAGGGGGGTGAGAGACACTGGTGAAACGAGGAAGGGTGCCTTTCCCTTGATAAGACGACTTCTTCAGCGCTGCTATCCGCAAATGAGTGGCACCGTCGAGATTGGCAAGCAGTATAGGAGATGCATATGCGGCTGGACTTGTCGGTCTTTGCAACTGCGATTCAAAGAAGGACATCCTTCCATCACCGGCCCGAGAGCTGGGTATACGAGTGACAGGTCGCTGAGAGTAACCCTCTGGTAGGCCATAGACTCGCACCGGTCGCCAATTTGAGGCCTCGGGGTCTGTGGCTCCAAAACTACCCAGTCCAAAAGCACCAAAGCCATTCAAAGGTGGCTCTTCGGCAACTTCAATTCGAGCCCAATCTCCGGAGAAACATCCAATCTTTGGCAAAGAGCTCATATCAACATATATCCTCGCTTCCTCATCCTCTTCTTGTGACGGCTTCGGGTGAAGCAGATCCGAGGGAATTGGCTGTACGAGACCATGAGCCTTGAAAAGACGACCTCTTGGTCGATCAGGTCTAGCTGTAGCCGAAGTAAAGTTCGAAAACACGGAGCCGGGTGTTGCAGCCCCGTTCGTCTTTCGGCCGCGCAAGGTGCCCATGGTCATTGGTGTTCCAGGTTGCATTGTTCCGACACCACTGATGCTCGTGGTAGGCAGGGTCGGCGCTTCTAGAGATATCATTCCATCTATTGAATCATCCGAAAGCTCCTCTTCCTGCTCAGTGGCGGACACGTCTGTTTCTGTCTCGGTGACGGTGTCGTCAGCTCGGGCGTCGGTCCGATAGCGCTCCTCGGCGGCCGAAAAAAATTGATCGGTGTTGCCGTCGTCGTCCTCACCGACCCTGTTCAGTCGGTGGCTCGTGGATATCGAAGTAGGCCGTCTATTACGCCTCTTATGCCGTCCGCGCATCAACACGATTTTTGTAGTGTCGTCCAAAATACCCTGCGCGACGGGCTCACATAGCATGATCTTGCCCGGGTTTGGCGGGACATGAGTTACCGGGTGTGGTGCTAATGGCAAGGCGAACAGATCCCCGGTATGCGCAACTTTGAGACCGCTGAGAGATGTTCGAATAGCAGAAGTTAGCCGCTCGTCTGCAGTCAGGTTTGCTACATTCTTCCCCCGAGGATTTGGCGGATGATCTTTGAAGAACGTTCCCTCTCCATTTTCCAGACGCTTCGTCGACTCGCTCTCCAAGCTCACGAACACGGTCTCAAGAGGTAAAGGCGCAACATCTAGGACCAATATTTCTATTCCACTTCGGCTATGACTGGAGAGCTTGGAGGGTGCCATCTCCTGTAATGATACAGCGAAGCTCTGGAGGGCTGACGACGAGGGGGAGAACTGTATGGTAGAATGCCCCAAGGAAGATGACGGTTTGACAGGAACTATTGACCAAGTCGTCTCGGACGGTGCAGCATTCGGTGCCCACGGAGCAAGTGCTACATGATAAATTTCATCCGGGTGGTCCTCGTTGGCTTCTTTCAGTTAGCCATGATTGTTAGCAACATGTCCATTGATTTTTTTGAGATGATTCTGGATGAGCGAGTCTGCTTGCAACTTGCAACGGGGCGCACATACTTCCCTGGAGGTGAGGCAGCAGGTCAGTGATAACATCCTCGGATGCAATGCCGACGTCGCCTTGAATGTAATCGTCTAGAATGAGTCTGGCCGAGATCGCCGGCTTGTCTTGTCGTCGCCGACGAATGGATCTACCACACGGCGGGAATGCTGCGCCGCCTGCAGCCGCCATGTCTTCAGTCTCGCGGGGTCAAGCTGAGGGAGGATACGGAGAGCACATGCGCGATGGGCGGTTGAATACGAGAGAAAAAATGACAAACAGGCTGAGCACGCCGTTGCTACACGAACATTGTGCGCGTTGAGGTTGATTCAGGCACGGAAACCAACCAAGCCTTGAAGCTTTGGGGAAGTCGTCGTGAAGCTTGGAGCAGCTCTTCAAGTGCTGTATGTGGGTACGTGGGTGCGCGTGTGGACCAGTGGTTGACGGAAGCTCTGAGTTGCGGCTCCGTTGGTTGGTTGGTTGGCGTGCTTGCATTAGCCAGGCTCTAAAAGGCTCTAATCCGTAGGCCTCGGCTTTGCTGTCTGGCTTCGCCGCACCAAGCAAACTAATATTAATAAGGGGGGCCCGGGGGTTCCTTCCACCCGCGCCCACCGAGGTCATTGCCGACCGTCATGGATATTCATTTCCCGTCATTTCCCGTCATTTCCGCCCCTCCTCTCCCATCACCACCATGTTGCATGTCCATCATGGAGATAATGGATGCCCTGCGACACCAACTCCACAATGGCTGGAGCGTGGCGCCTGGACTGGTCACTGGATGCCCTGATTGCTCTTCAATTTCGATTGAGCAGGCAACAGGCAGGCTGCGCTACTGGCTGCCTCTTTTCGGAGCGTGTGACACCCGACTTCCTTCCAAACTTCTCCTTTTTGGGGACTGGATGCAACATCTTCTAAACGCGGTTTGCCTACCTTGATTCATTACTTGGTTTCTTCCATGCTTCAAACCGACCTTGTATGTCCAATGCACAAATGCAGTTTCCAAATCGATTTCATTCTATTTCGTACCGCCTTTGCCCGACGTCAAGCCTCCAGCACTGGGATTGAAACTGCATTGGCCAGACCAAGCGAACCTAACCAACAGCGGCCTTCACACAACGGCAAAATGGGCATGCCAGCAGGCAGAGCAAAGTGATACTGTGAAAGGCCATTGTCAATATGGCGCAATCGACATCGAGCACAGTTACAGCCTCAACCATGGTTGCCGAATCTGACGAGAGCAACGATGCTCTACCTCAAAATGCCCATATTGCACGGAATGTCATTGATCCACGCAAAAGCTCTCACCACGCTACGCATGCCTCCATATTAAAAACTGAAAAAGATGAACAAAATGCCAACGGGTTCATCGACGCAAGCCGTTCTCCCGTCGACGACTCAGAAACGGCCATGGCCGAAAAGACACAGCAGCATCAGGATAGTTCTTGTGGAAAAGACGCCGAGGCCATGGTGGCGTTACCAAGTAGCCCCTTATTCCCACCGTTGCCAACTTACGGATCTCCATCGTTTGTGTCCCATATGAAGGCTACAGTCTTCCGGATCACGGCCTTCTTTCTAAGTTTGACGTTTCTCTGCTTTATTGTCACTGCCTCGCTCCTCACGGGTATACCGAGATCGGCGAAGAAGCTTTCATACAAGTTGACACTGAGAGATTTGAACAAGTTGCGACCACACCATGGAGAAGAATGCCGGAGAGCTGACGTCAGGCGGCGGAAACAGAAAGAGTGGGAGCACAGAAGCTCTGCTGCCAAGATTGGGGGTGACCAGGAGGGCACTGCAGAAGATTTTCCTCCCACAGAAGGGGGCAAGGATCGCATCATCTGCGATGTTGCATATTACGCGAGACGCGTGGGGCTTGATGTCGACATTTTCCAAGTTCGCACCGAGGACGGCTTCCTCATTGATCTCTGGCACGTGTATGACCCCAAGGAATACATCTCTTACACAGTCACACAGACTGCAGAAAGCCCTGCACACGTCAAACGGCCAAGAAAGGCCCTCAAACCGGGTGTTCAAAAGCCAAAATTTCCGATACTGCTAATACATGGCCTCTTGCAAAGCTCAGGGGCATATTGCTGTAATGACGACGAGTCACTGGCATTTTGGCTCTGCAAGTCTGGCTTTGACGTCTGGCTGGGGAACAATCGGTGTGGGTTTAACCCCAGGCACGAGAGTTTGAAGTACTCGGATCCGCGAATGTGGTCTTGGACGATTCAGCACATGGGAATTTATGATCTTCCAGCCTTGGCTTCTCAAGTTCTGTTCGAGACAGGATTCCAAAAGCTTGGTCTGATTTGCCATTCCCAAGGCACAGCTCAAACACTGGTTGCTCTTTCGAAGGATCAACGACCCGAACTGGGACAGAAGCTCACTGTCTTCTGTGCACTGGCTCCGGCGGCATACGCCGGCCCACTCATCAACAAATACTACTTCCAGCTGATTCACAAATTGTCGCCTTTCACGTACGAGCTGGCCTTCGGGATACACGCCTTCATACCATTCATGATGCATATGCATTCACTTCTGAATCCCAGCTTATACGGCTGGCTGGGGTACAAGGTGTTTTCTTTCCTCTTCAATTGGTCCGATTCGAGATGGGACCGAGGACTGCGCAACCGACTTTTCCAGTTTGCGCCAGTCTATGTCAGTTCCGAGACTATGCGCTGGTGGTTGGGCAAAGACGGGTTCGCGAGCAACAAATGCATCCTATCGACCAAAGACATCGTCCAGTACGAGGGCGAGATGGATAGCATAGGAAGCCGAATGACGATGAAAGCAGGCATTGAAACCAAGACGGGTGGCACAAAGTTCACCAATGGCGGCGAGCCATCACCAACAAAGCGCCACAATGTCTCGGCAAGCACACCGTGGTACAATGAGCAAGTCCCCCCATTTGCTATGTGGGTATGCGGAAACGATCAGCTCGTCGATGGAAAGCGTCTGCTTAGACGGCTTGAGAACGGGCTGGAACCGCATGTGAAGATGGTGCACAGCAAAGTAATTGACCAATACGAGCATCTCGACGTTATCTGGGCTATTGACGCAGTAGAGCAGGTATTTGAGGAAATGCGCGGAGTGCTGTGGAAGACATGCTACGACCAAGACAATTTCTGGGTGCCCAAGGGATGCGAAGGAGGTAAATGTATGGATCTGTAGAAACAGGACGGCCTTGGAGCAGAAGCATGCAAGAGAATACACTCTATTCCCTAAATTATTTGACAAAGATACAAGCCCCACTAGTTAGCAGTAGCTATAGCAAAAGGGGGAAGGAAAAGAGAAAGGAAGAAGAGAAAAAGAATACTAAGAATAAGTTGGGGTACTCATGGAGTAATAAGCTGCCCACGCAACTTTTAGTTTATGGTTATGTACAAAAATGTTAACAAAATACCAAGCTTTTAATCCTACGCTTATTAAAGTGCCTATGTTAGGAGCGTGGGGGCCATAAAATCACAATGTATTGGTAGCGCCTAGTACAGCAAAGCGTGCAAGCGAGGAGACCCCGGGTATTTAGCAAAGACCACACCCGCATAGGAGAGAGGAGCTCAGAGATTGAGACCTTCAAGCACTGACCCCTGACTATTAGCTCTGTAGCTGCGACCTTTTAATCCCAACTTTTACTCCGTACTCTGTTTACACAGCCTAGGTACCAGCCTTGGCAATCAAGGCTGTAAATTATAGGGGGTAAACGCTAGAAGAAGAAAGCTTCTTTTCTATGTAGCTAATTAATGATGCAAGGTATCTTGTCTTAACCTAATCTCCTAGCTAATGGCTAATTGTCCCAGTTCTTCATGTCATGTAGATTTGTAAAATAATTCAGGGGTTGTACTGTAATCGAAGACGAACCTGATGAAGACGAGCATCGCGCGACAACATGGCATCATCTTCCTTCCCCGCATCCGCATGCGGCTGGGGCTCTTGTTGCGGCCACCAATCAGGAGCTGGAGAATAAGCTGGGGTAGCCCCGCGACGATGAATTAATTGACCGTCGGTAATTCCGCAGATGTGGAGCCGTCGAGCCGTTGCACCTCGGTCCAATTGGATAGCCGTAGCCGGCGTCTCTCTATGGTCGTGGCGTCACTACGGCGTTCCAACTCGAATAAATATCACGGAACTGCCTGTTCATTTTCCCCGTCTTTCCGCATCTACATACTTGTCGCTGTCGACCACCCTCGAGCCCAAGATGCCGATTACTTCAGAATGGACGGTGGACATCCCCGTCATTGACATCTGGACCATGTACTTTGCAATCCCCAAGGAATACCCACCGGATCATGGTTCGTCGGCACCTCTCCATTGACCAAAAAGGGGGGGGGGGGGGTCAAATGCTTACTCGTAGTCTTTGACGAGAACATGATTGACTGACACGCTCACTCTCACACTCACTCACCAGTGCTCCTCACCGACGGCGACACCAATCGCTCATACACGTACAACCACATCAAAGAAGCCTCGGTCCAGTTCGGCAAGGGCCTCAAGCACATGCTGGATTGGAAAAAAGGCGACGTCCTCGGCTTCTTCGCCCCAAACTGCATCGACACCCCTATCCTGACCTACGGCCTCCACTGGGCCGGCGGCATCGCCAGTCCTGCCAATCCCACCTACACCGCGGACGAGCTGGCGCGACAGCTCACCGACTCAAAGGCCACCGCGCTGGTGACCCAGAAGCCCTTTCTGAAGACGGCGGTGGACGCTGCGCGGAAAGCCGGCATCCCTCTCGACAGAGTCATTCTCATGGGCGACGAGAAGGACGAGACGGGCCAGCACAAGCATTGGAGGGACGTCACGGCCAAGAGCGCTTGGTTCCAGCCGAAGAAGACGGCCTTGGACCCCAAGAAGGATTTGGCCTACTTGGTGTACAGCTCTGTAAGCTGCCGTCACCGATTCCCCCCCCCCCCCCCCCTCCTCTTCTGAATAAAGAAAATATTGGGCTTTTGTAAAGGGCAAATATGAGGCTGACGCGAATAAACAGGGCACAACCGGTCTACCCAAGGGCGTGATGCTCACGCACTACAACATCGTTGCCAACGCATACCAATCCTCCCGGATTGACGCCAAGACTCTGAACTGGGATTCCGATCGCCAATTGGGCGTCTTGCCCTTCTTCCATATCTACGTGCGTGCAATTGACCTCGTTACTCCGTTCCCCAACCCAGCTATGTGTTACTGACTGACTTCCATGCAGGGTCTCTCCGTGACTCTCACCGTCACCATGCTCACCGGCTCCCGCATGATTGTCCTACCCAAGTTCGACATCGAAAAGGCTTGCCAGTTGATCGAGAAGCACAGCATCACGTTCATGTACGTCCCGCCACCGATTGTCCTCGCGCTGGGCAAACACCCCGTCGTGGACAAGTACGACCTGACGTCTGTGCGATGGATCAACTCGGGCGCTGCGCCGCTGGGCGTCGACCTCGTAGAGGCTGTCTGGAAGCGTCTCAGCATCGGCGTCAAGCAGGGGTATGGTCTCTCGGAGACGAGTCCCGCGACGCATACGCAGCTCACTGATGAGTGGTGGAAGTTCCAAGGCTCGGTGGGACGTTTGCTGCCGCATGTGGAGGCCAAGATTGTGGATTCGGACGGCAAGGAGTTGCCTCGGGGAGAGGTATGTTTGATTTATCATTCTAAATTCATTATGGAGAAGGAGAAGAAGGGGGAGAAGAAGAAGAAGAAGTCGTGACGCAAGGTCCCTGACTAACATGACGTTCAGGCTGGTGAGATTCTGCTAAAAGGCCCCAATGTCTTCCACGGATACTGGAACAGACCTGATTTGAACAACGAGACCTTCGCCGACGACGGGTGGCACAAGACCGGTGATGTGGGATACGTCTGCAAACGCGGCCATTTCTACATCACGGACCGCATGAAGGAGCTCATCAAGTATAGTACGTCTCCCCTTCCCCCTTCCCCCTCCCTCCCTCTCCGAAAAAAAAAATAAAAATAAAAAAAAACCATACTCATGCAAAACAGAGGGCTTCCAAGTCCCCCCCGCCGAACTCGAGGCCAAGCTCCTCGGCCGCGAGGACATCAACGACGTCTGCGTCATTGGCGTTTGGGACAATGACCAGCACACTGAAGTGCCGCGCGCCTATGTGGTTGTCCGTCCTGATGTCGAGGAGACGGATGAGTTGGCCCAAGATATCGTCAACTGGCTGGGCGAGCGAGTCGGCCCGCCTAAGCGATTACGTGGTGGTGTGCGCTTCGTCAAGGAGATCCCCAAGTCGCAAGGTGGCAAGATTTTGAGAAGGGTCTTGAAGGACCAGGTGAAGAGGGAGGAGGGCGACGGTAGAAAGTCCAAGCTGTGATGGGTGACGGTCGCGCGTGTGGGAACAATTTACGTAATGAGCTTTTCTCGACGGTGATGTTCAGTGTTTGATGGATATTCTGTGAGGTATATCTAATCTGTGTGCATTGGAAAAGTTAATTTAGCCTGTCATCAAACTCCTTGATCTGAATTCCAGATGTGTCCCATGTTCCTTCCTTGCTCCTATGTTATTCTTGTCGTTCTCTGTGGACGACATAGTTGGTCAAGGAGCCACTTTTGACGATTCGTCGGTCACACGCGCATGGCTATTCATCAACGATTTTGGGGGCGCCATTGACCGCAGCGCCGATGAAGATGTTACCCAGATGCTTGTTGGAGAGAATCAATTCTGCAAATTGGGTATTCGCCCAAAACCTGTCTGCGTAGCATGCCGCAAAGTGTGCCACAGTGGTCACCATATTGTAAAAGGCACCATCTTCGTTGGTGATCTGTTCAAGGAGGTCATGGAGAAACTGGACAACTTGATCGACTATCTCATGATAGCAAGTAAACCCCAGCAACAACTGTTGCACCTTGTATGTAGCGAAGCAGCACAGAGTTTCAAGGTGACGTTCTTGAGCGAAGAGGAAGACCTTTCGGTGCGTTGCGAAAACATGTGTATAGTTGTCACATGTATCATTGTCGCGAGAGGGACTGACAATTTGGTGAGAAGTTTGATCGTAGAATTGAGGGAACATCTGGCCGTATGTTTTGAGAAGGTAGGTTCTGGTTTTCTCTCTCATGGAGACAAGTTGTCCATGGGTAGTATCACTATGGAATGGACATGATTGCTCATGATGGAGCTCAAATTCCTCAGCGGTGCCCACGCAGAGACGGCATGACTTTCGTGCCTCAGATGGAATCATGTCTCGGCCCATGGCGGTATATGTTCCCGTGTAAACGAACTGAATGAATAGACCAAAAGTATAACAACATTTTATGTCCCAAGAAAACTGGTTACTCTTGGTATCGAACCCGTGGGATTCGGCAACCTTCTCAAAGGCTTCATCGGTTTGATCCATCTCGAATAATCTAAGAAGCTCTGGGAACCGATCGCTCAATGCCCCTCGATGGATGTTCATATCGTTTGGGTGGCGAGCTGAGAATTGGAACAAGGGTGACAAAGCAATTCTGCTCATGACTAGAATTAGCCTCGGGAGCAGATATCAGACCAGAGTGGTAAACCAGCTACGTACCGTAGAGCGGAGAAAGCATTATCGAATGGCTTCATTTTTGCTTAGGAAAAGTTCAACTGACTAGGCAGCTCTGTAACAGTTGCTCAAGAAGCCGTGATGGAGTGGGAAACTGGGATGCGAGCATCAAATTGTGAAATTTGGAGGAAGTGGAACTGAAACTGGATCGGCCACCTGGATGGCTTTAAGAATTAGTCACGTCCTAGCCGATTGCCAGCTGCAACCAGCTGTGAATTCATGATCCCAGTCAGATGAACTGGCAGCTGACAACACTGGCGGTGTTCTTTAACGTAAGAAGCTTCGTTTGAAAATTGCTACCTCTTCTGGGTTTCTTCATAGCCCAAACGGAACTGCTGCTTGGGATTGCTATCATCCAACACTTTTCAACGCGAAATGCTTCACAAAAAATGGTGCTTTGGTGTTCATCATGGTTTCACGATTGTCGAATTCATTGGAGTCACCGCGGATGTTTCTCACGCCGACGTTCGATGGAGAACTTGATGAATCGGATGATGATGCGTCTTCCATGAGAACTGTGATCTATCCTCGACTTGAACAGAACCTTCAAGAACTGCATCAATTCACATGACATACGAGCGGTAATGTGAAACTGGCGTTAAGATTCTTTTGAGTTGAACATGAGCACGCGTTATAACCAAATGCCAAAGCAATTACAGGATAAAATTCGTACGACCTGTCACAACTCATTGTTTTTTCAACACCAAGCCTTGCCAATTGCCACTAGTTGACCCTTCGCAGCGCAGCAGAAATTCCTACCAGTCAACTCTCTTAGCTTGAGCCAAATTGTACTGCACAATTCTCTTCAAAAGGGCCGTCGAGAACTCTGGGCAATCCTCAAGAAACACCCTGAAAGATTCATCTGTCCAAAGATTCGTGATTTGAATCGCGACATGATTTAGTATCATAGCCTGAAGATCTGAAGGGGACTGATAAGGCCAACAGAGCTGCAACAACGCTGTCATGACGGTGATGACAGTACGATTTTCCCGAGCTTTTCCAAGGTCGGCATCAAGCTTTTTGAAAGACGAGTCCATGAGCTCCCCGATTCCATAGCAATCTGCAAAACAGTCTAATACAGAATGCGAATATTGACTTGTAGTATTTCCCTTATCGCCCACTACCCTGAGCAGTCGCTGCTTTAACCTGAGCGCAGCCTGAGCGTACACTGAGCCCCGGCCAAGCCGACGAATGAAAGAAGACTAGACAGGGCTGACGTTTCGGCCCCCGGTAAGTAACAAGGGTAGATCAACCAACCCCATACACACCAAAGTAACCTTAGCTACTACGACATCTGGCCAGTTTAATCCTCTTATGTACTTGAGTTTATAATATAGCTTCTTATTATTTACTAATAACTCACGCTTTTGATCTACGAGTTGATAATACTTAACAGTCGATATTAACATGTTCCTCCAGATACAGAAGGTACGTCAGGGTTTTCATAGGTTAGGAGTTGCTTCCAGAAGGTTTGCAGCATCAGGAGGTCGCTCCTCGGAGATACCGAGCAGTCTGTCTAGTAATAGCATGACACACTAATATTGAGACGCAGTTCGAGTAGTGTGGTCCGGTATTTGTGTCATTGGAGGAGATAAAAGGCAGGGATATCTTTATCTTACCCCGGAAAAAGCCGATCAAGGCGAATACTATCGGCAACTCCAATCCCTACACCATTATATCACGACAATCATACTCAACTTGAGCAATAACCACCTATTAAGAAGGGACCCTCGATATCACAGATTAGAGGTAATGGGCCAACATCTTTCTATTGTCATTTCTAAGCCATATCTTCTCTTTAAGAACATAGAGGTTCTGGAGACGATGAAAAGCGTGGGGCCAAGGCAAGGATTGGAGAAAATCTACGGGAGAAGAATAATAAAGTGGAATCGTACCTAGCAATCTTAACTGATCTCCAATAGCTCTCACATATCTATATCCAAACCAGCCAATAGCTTCTTTCCTCAATACATAATCACCGGTGGCTTCGTTATCTTATCAGAGGCTGAGAATGTTGGTATTGTATATGGGTGGAAAACCCTCTTTTTGTAGATTAATATGTAGATCAAACCAGTCGAGCTCACCGTCGGCCTGAGATGCTCCTTCTGACTTGTTGATTGGCTCAGCTGCCTCGATAGTCAGGGGTGGTGAGGGGGAAGTATCTAGAGGACGTTGTCATCCAACTTTATGAAACCTCAACTTCATCTCTTTCCCCTCTCTATACTCACTCCTCGACAATGGACCCCATGCCTCCTCTTGATTCATTTACATCGTGGCTCTCAGTGGACGGTTTCACTGATTTCGATCAGTTGATTTTCCCAGATCTACTTCCTTGTCCGTTCAGAGCGAGGGAAGAAGCAGCGGAACTTACTACGCAAGCGAGCGCGTCGGATGATCCCATTGGCGTACCACAAGTTGGATCTGCTGACGCGTGGATGGCTGAGGCCCCTATTACGCCAGGCATATCTGCATCACTGATACTAGGATATACTCTAGGTCAACAGGGACTCCTCTTAGATATCCCAAGCATTATCCAAGGATTTTTTTTACGGCATGGCAGAAGCCCTCCCGTATCACTTCATAGGCGGAAGCAACTTTAACCCTTCAGCCAGTCCTGAACCAACCGCTGTCGATATTATCTCCAATCCAACAGGAGCAGAGTCCTCCACTGGTGAGCTGTGTAGTATTCCAGTGTCCTCCAGTTACGCAGAGGGACAACCTATCAATCACTGGAGCAACAAAGCATTCTTCGGCTCTCTAGAGACCTATACCCCAATAGAACATGTGGCTAGGCTCCAAGAGGGAAATCGTTTTCTAACGGCTCTTTCTATCGACCTTGAGGCGCAATGCTAAGGAATCGCTGTATGGTAGCTATATACAACCGATGGCAGTTTTCAAGAAGATACCCTCCTTGGGTGGCTAATAAGCCCAGCACAAAAGCTTGGAGCATAGCCATTCGGTTGCCTTGAACTCTTCAGCGGAGGGTCTAGGCTTCAATGGGCGTTCTCCGACCAGCCGTACAGGAAGTCTGATACAGGCTGAAGATAGTGCCAGCTTGGACGGGCGCAACAAGGGAGGTGATGAAGAAGAATATGTGTTCGAGTGATTTGACATACTGCAGAGCTTGGACTACTTCTTGCCAAGCAATATAGGCTCCTCTACATAGCAACTATATCTAATCAATCCTCGCAATCAATATATATCATTATTTCAAACCAATCTCCCTTCATAACTACCGATATTCCAATTATATCAATACGCTCTATCTAGTGGTGACATGCTTTCTAGCAAACCGATAGCATTATGACTCGGACTAAGATATAACTAATAAAATTTCCGCCTTCAATTTTCATGAGTACTTCCTATCTCTCTAATTTTATCTCGTCTTGCAAGCTGTCTGTCCTCGAGAAGGTTACAGTCCTGATAGCGACGAGGCGTCTCCTGGATTGCCAGCATAACCGATCAAATACTATCTCATCAGAGGAGCGATTTGCTAGACCGTAAGCCCAGTACTGATCTGCATAAGCTTTTTTAAGCTCTAATATAAATTCAATCAACGTTAGGCGAGTGCATTCTGCCAGCCATGGTACACCTGTTCGTTTGTTAACAGCGCGACACCGATGGGCTGATGACAAGTAACCCAGCAACAAGATGTTTCCTCCACATTATCGCACTGTTGCTCGTGATCCATCCATTCACGATCAACATAAATCTTCTTGCACTTTACACATACTTTGAAATGCCTCGTTAGATAATGAGTTTGTAACTCAGATGGCGTTGGAAAGGTCTCAGTACACAGAATGCATACTAAATGTTCTTTGTGACAATATAGGATGTGCACTCTATTTGGACTTAGTACTCTATCTAACCAAAGATGAAATAAGCATACCTCAAATCTTCCTGGGATAACAAAAAAAAGGTGGCAGGGATAACAGTATAGGTCAGCTAGTTGTAGCTGCACCTCATGGCAGCCTCGGTGTTTAACCTTCGAGTCGACACACGAGTAATACCTGCCAAAGTCCGAGCAGCCTTTCACACTGAATATCCAGTGTTCTCCATCGAGGTGTGAACGAAGATGATTCTCGATATCTGTTGCACTCGGGGCAGAGGTATAATAGTCGCAATATGGATGAGGACATGGAAGGTGACCGTGAAACCAAGTCAAGTGACGTCTTTCCTCTGTGTTAGTAATGAGATCTTGGGGGAGATATTACGCACTTTAATCCATCGGTACTCCTCATACTCTTGTCACATGTTGGGCATTGCGCGTCACTCGCAGAGGGCAACGAATGCGACAAATCTTCCAATCCCTTCTTGAACTGACTTTGGTGGACCAGTATCGGTATGACGAGGGGAATTGCTATATCCGGAATAAAGCAAGCGGCCCTGGAGGCAAAACGGGACCAGAACTCGTAACTTGCAAGCCCTCGGCGACATGCGATAGCCATGGTATCCAATAGCTCGCACTCCCTGGAAGACGTTAGAGAGATCTGGAAGCAAGCGTTTAAGAGTAGGTTACCTTTCGAACACTTTGGCTCTCCCTGCGTTGTTAAGCATTTGAGAGACCGCGACAAAGAGTGCAGCAGTTTCGACATATAATCGAACTTTGGGACAACGTGGATCATGTTTGTCAGCACCGACATCACTCAGAAAGAGCGAATACGTGTGTCTGTTTGCCTGCATACAAGTACTTATTGCCTCAAATCGCAGCTTTCGGAAAGTTGGAAGTCGGTAGACTGCTGGTGGCAGGTTGGTCGGCCCGTAACTGATCAATTGTAAAAGCTCGAAATGCGTTCTTCTTTCTTGGAGTATCTCCCAAGCTTTGCAACCGAAGGCTTTTACAAAATCGCTCTCCTTGGGCAAGTCCAAGTCATATTCGACGTCTGGAATATCTTCAAGACTCGACAACGTCCTGATCGGAAGGTTATTGAGTCATATACTCTCCAGATGTTTCTCAATTTGTACTTACGACTTGAATGATTGGAGAGAGTAGCTTATCAACTCATCATCACCTGTGTCCGTTATGCGGTCTTCACAAGAATGTGACCATAGTTTACCCGCGGTACTTAAGTATAATTGAGCGTCTGCTCTGTTTAGGCAGAAAAGACTAACCAAAGCCATCAATAGTCTTGCGCAGACACATGTAGCAATGTCTGGCAACCCGGTTAGCTGTGACAGAGATTCACTCATTGTTTCCAGAAGAGCCAAGTCCGGAAACATTATCTTGGAAGTATTAAATGATACACGGAAAGATAAGAAGTGAAACCAAGGCAGGAGCTTGAGCTCCGAAGGAGATAGAGGAAGAGATGGAGTTGTCGTCCCTAAGTAGCAAGAGGCAAGATGCTTCGCAAGATCTGAGGGTATGATAGGATATTCGGGTGTGATAATGTTGTTGAAGGCTTGAAAAGCCAGGTCTGCTGTCATTCTTTGTGCCATATTTAAGTGCAGCGAGAAGTAACGGCCAAAGGGTCAAGACTTGCTTCTTCATCTTGTCTGTGTTGGGGAACATGCTACTTATATGTTGGTCCCTTAATGACCCGCCTTGGCTTGGGACGCTTCACACGGAGCACGCCGATCTTTTGATATGCCTATAAGCATTGTGGCACCAGGAAACCTTGCATCCGCATACAGCCACTTCGATTGAATAAAGGATTAAGGGGTGGGAAGTCCGTGCTCTGTGTGTATCACTGGGACTTACCGTTAATCTACTAAAGAAAGACATTAAACCTGTGTATTAGATTTCACAATTTTTTTGATCAAAGGTTCCTGTACAGCGGGAAACGCGTAGTTTATTTCTTTTTATCTAATTTAAGGATTAAAGTGATAAAATGCATTCGACATTCCATAGCTTCTGGCTTTAATAGATAATACCAAGTTATTGTAGCAAGCAAGAGCTTAGAAACCAAGATAAGTCTCCAATACTAGAATAGCATATAACGGGAGCATAAAGTCATAATAAAAAAGAGCTGACTCAATTAGCGTCACTGATACCTGCTTTATCCTCGTATGATTCGATCTCTTTCGGCCGACATAAGTATAAACAGAGACCAACGTTTAGTCTCGTTATTTTTGAATACTAAATTAACAGTAAGGTCTTGGCCTGCAAGTCTTCCTGTCGCACTTTGAAGCCTACGGCTCGCTCCATACCCGGGTCTCAGATTCAGGTCTCCTTGTATATCAAATAGAAAAAATATCAATTTCCAAGTAACGGTAATGGTAACTATCATAGGAAAACCAAAAAAGAAAACAAAACCCCGCGTGTATCCTGATCTGCGCCTGAACGTATTCAGGCTTGGCTTCGCACCACTAACTCACGTACATCTCGGGCCTTTAGTCCAGTCAGGGCCGCGGAAGATTACACCTTGGGAGGTCTAAGCCTCGTTCCTAATTTCTCTTTTTTGGCAGGCCTTTGCTCTTCACTTGCTGCTTCCTCATCGCTTCCAGTCAAGTCAATGACATCTGTAAAGTCCCTTTTCCGTCCAGCCTTAGACAAATCCGTATGTGTCTCGATAGAAGCACAGGAAGGTTTAGCACCATCTTGTGTAGGAATGTTTAAAATAGCTGCATTAACAGTCGAATCCGGCAAGGCAAAGTCAACGTGAGCGCTGGTTGGTATATCGTTGATAGACTGATGTTCTTCCAGACCAATGCGCTGTGCTTGTTGCTCAACAACAGGGGAACTGTTTAATATATGGCTGATAGACTGACGTTCTTCCAGACCAACGTGCTGTCCTGGTTGCTCGACAACGTGTCGCGGACCGTCTGATGTATGACCTTGGGGGAAAGGCTCAGGTTTGTCATCGGCCACGTAGGTGCGATACAGAATACCAGCTTCTCACGCATTATCAAAGATGAGTCGCAACTTTGGATCGTTTTTGTATGGATTGTTAGAAATTGCAGTCCCATTCGCACCTCCACCAAAACCATCATTGAATGTCGCTTCCCAATCTCGGAAGCTTTTTTGGCGGCTCTGTCCCTTATACTGGGGAATAATTCCGGAGAACGGAATACGAAGTATTGTAGTTGCCGTGGCTTTGTTACTCATGGTTTCGATGGAGTAGAAACAATAATGTGTGTAGTACTGTGGTAAATATGATGTGTGAGTGAATTATTACTATGTAGGTAGCTAGACTTGTCGCCAATTTATATGTGCAAGTACTTCTTATTTAGTGTTAGGAGCGGAATGGCGATAGCATTGATATTAGTAGCGCCTAGCGGGGCATAGAGCTATAACCTAGCTATAAGCTAGTTATAGATAGACTATAGGGTGTTTAAGAGAGGTTTCCTTATAAGGGGAAAGACTAGAGATTAAACCTTTTAAGTACTTACCCCTAACTAATAGTTTAATAGCTATTACTCTTTAGTTTAATCTTTACTTTATTATTTACCTAAAGCTAAAAGCCTTAATAAATTAATCTCTCTTTCCTTTAAAGGAATAAACTATTAGTTAAATTAAGATATTAGGAATTTACTATATAATTGTTACGGTGCAGCCCCACAGGGGCCATCGCGGGTGTCAAGCGCGCACCACACGGGTGGATTGCCCGATCCAATTGCGCCATAGGTATGGGCAAAAGGATACGTATTGAACAAGTCAACATTCACTTGTTCAATTGACACCTATATTGCTAGGTCTAGGCAAAGCCTAGATCATCACAATAATAACCTAATTAGGTAATAGCTATAATAATGTAATAAATAAGTAAAAAAGTACTATACTTATAAACCTATTTAATATAGTCTAATAATTCCTATTAGTTAACTAACTACGTAAAATACTTATAGATAATAAGAAGCTATTACTAAACTAATACCTTAAAGAAGTAATAACCTAAATATATATTTGTTAGAACAAGCATGATATCAATCGCGGCACGCAGCCGCAATTACCTGGCAAAACGTCGGGCCGCGGGGCCACGCGCGCGCGCAACACAGGGAGCTCCACTTATAGCCCACAAGCCTGCCTTCTAATAGGGCAAGGACCCACAAGTTAGGTAACCCATAAACGCTCTACGTTTATAGCCACTTTTTATAATCTAGAAAAGCCTCTCTTTTCCTCTCTTCTTTTAAATTAGATACTAAGCCTAGAATAAAAGAATTATACCTATTCCCTAGGCTATCTAATTAATCCTAACGTTAGGAACCCTATAATTCTAATATTAATTAGTAGTTAACTTTATAGATAACCACATGGTTTTTTATAACTATAGATTAGTAAGGTTAATTAGAAAAAATAACTATACTATAAACCCGCTCTATGTAATAAGAGAGCCACTAAAAGTAATATAGTTATACTAAGGAAGTTTAAGTATTCTCTTATAATAAGAAAGGAGTTTATACCTCCTAAGATCTAATATCCTAAGACCCTATAAAGACTTTAAAGTTATTAGAAGATTAAGGCCTAGTTAGTAACTAGTCTAACCTATTCTTAACTATTTAATTAGCATATTCCACTATATACTTAACCCTTAGAAGGCACTCTCTTATAATAAAAAAGGAACTTACCACTCCTAAGATCTAATATCCTAAGAACCCCTAAGGAATAAAGATAATAGCTATGCCTATAATTCTTTAATCTATTATATAAAAGCCCTATTCCCCTAATCCTATATCTCCCTTCTATAGTTTTCTATAATAAAGATAAGAGGATTAAAAGCTCTTTAATAAATAGAGTAGTTAAAAGCCTCTCTCTCTAACTCTAAGTTTAGTAATACTAAAGAAAGCACTAAAATTAAAAGAGACTAGAAGGGCAAAGGTCTATAAGTTAATAACCCCCTTCTAAGATATATCTCGCTAGAGATATATAATTATATTATATAAGAAGCACTATAATAAGCGAAATTATTTAATCTTAATAAACATAATAACCCTAAAGCTATTATAGCTTATATTCTTATTAAGATAGTAACTTATAAATTAGAAGGTCTTATTATAAGAAGTCTATTTACTAACTTTAGTAAAGACTTTAATAGATAGATAAGAGAGGTATTTATAACTATAGACTAAATAGTTACTAAATACCTCTGTAATTTCCTCTTCTTCTATAGCATATATATAGATCTAATAGCCTACTAGAAGACTACCTTAATGCTTAAGGAAGTTATAAATTATAAGGGATTCTATAATTAGCAAGAAGAAGAGATATAGAAAGCTATAAGGAAGTATATACCCTTCTAAAAACGTACTATAGAATAAGACTTCCTTAATAACCTTTTGCTAATCCCTCTAATTAGGTTAAGATTATAATACTATTAATAGTATAATTAATAAACCCCTAAAACCTATTAATATTATTCCCCTAGCCTAATACTATTAGGCTAACTAAATAATAACCCTTAGGATAGCCCTTAATAAAGGTATCCTACACTAAGACAGGACATGTCACCTCCTGTATCTCCTAGAGCACCTTTTTCCCTTAAATAAGCACACTTCTACCTAATATAGCTTAAATCTCCCTTAATACCTAGAATATTAAGACCTACCCTAAAGTAAATAATTAATCTTGCAAAGCTATATATAAGTAATATTTAATATAGCGTAGATAACTATAAGGTCTTTAACTTAAAGTTAATAATCTTCTAGGGGAAATATAAGATACTAGGCATTAAACCTAATAAAGCTAGATATACTCTAGAGGCTATGCTTAAAGAAAAGGCCCTAATATACTATTATAAATATCTATGCAAGCTAAATAATTCCTAAGACCTTAAGACTCTTATTAATTAGATTAAATAAAGGTTTAAGACTAATAATATAAAGCAAAGATATCTCCTTAAGTAGTAAAATACAAAGCTATAATAAATTATATAAGAGAACCTAGAGAAGTTAAAACTTAACTACTTTAAAGAACTTATTATAAAGCTTATAAATCTTTAGTAAGTAGTCCTAGATATTACCTAATCTAAAAGAGCGCTTTAGAATTAATTAATCTCTATATACTATAGTATTATAGAATGTAAAACTTGCCTTATTAACCCTCCTACTAATTTATAATAATTCTATAAACACATAAGGATATTAATCTAGATAACTATAGAAGAGTTAAATAAAAGGCACTAATTCCTATTAATGCCTAATGTAAAAAAGCAGTACTAAACTAATTAAAAGTATAACAGATATAGTAAGGAAGCCTATTATAGATAATCACGCTCTTAAGGCACTAGAAGTGTTCTATATACTAAGAAATGCTATATATATAGTAAAGAAGGTTATTAGTTAACTAAATACTCTAAAGAGAAATGTAGAAAGGCATATTAACGCTTTAAGAATCACTACCTTATAGAACTAATAACCCCTTTTTATAATACTTTGCTTAACTAGTATAAAGGTAAAGAGAATAATAGTATTCCCTCTAAAGAAAATAAGATTTCTACTTATATAATAGAACTTAGTTTTAAGGAAGAAGGTAAAGAAAGTAAAATGCCTATAAGCTTCTTTATATAAGGCATAACTATTAATAGTTACGTAATTATAGAGATTCTTACGAATTAAGCAGCTACCTATACCCTTATAAAGGAGAATCTATTTAATCTCTAATAACTAAAGGAAGCTCTAACTACCTTTCTTCTTAAAGACTACTACTCTTTAGGCGTGTTCTAAGGTATAATTCCTAATACTAGGGCTATAGGCTACTTATTAGTAAGGCACCCCTAATTTCTTACTCTATAGTAGTTAATCCCTAAGATCTAGCTTAATAAATCTAGAGCTAGGGAGGTAATAATTAGATTTAGAAGTAGAAAACTAATCCCCTTTATTAGATTAATTAATATGCCTACCCCTTTTAGCATTATCCTATTTTATATAATACCTATAAACACTCCTTTCTTACTATATCTTATAGACATAGATTGCCTTAAGATTAACTTCTATATCTCTTAGAATATCCTCTAATAAGGCAATATTAAAGTCCCTGTTATACGTAAATAGGGATATCTATAAATACTTCTATAAAAAGAAAGATTAATTACTTAGAGCCATTTAACTAAGGTTAAACTATAGCGCTTGTATTACTAATTTAGTTACCCTTCTGTTTGCTAACTTTATAATATGCTTTCTAAATTAGGCTATAAGGTAGATTACAAAACCATTAGATAATTAATAAGGATTTACTACTAATATTAAATAAATATAGATAACCTATATTACTTTAAATTTACCCTTAAGGATAAATATAACTTTAATTATAAAGTAATTATAAATATTATATATCTTAATAGTAACCACCCTATCCTTTATGCTATTAATACAGTTATATTATTTAACGTAGCTAGATTTCTTAAGGATATTATAGCAAAAGCAATATAGGAAGCCCTTTAACTATACTAGATTAACACCTACTAAGGTCCTCTAGATTAGATTATAACTAATGCTAGTATAACGTTTAGAAGCAAGGAATTCCGCTAATTTATAGCTTTAATATTAATCTTAATTAAAGAAGTCCCTATTAAGGCACACTATAGCATTAGCAAGGTTAAAAGGTATTATAAGCCACTCTAAAGAGCCTATAATATTATCTAATATAAATATCTAATAATACCTAAAGCTATAGCCCTATAAATAGCTATAAAAGCCCTTAATAATACTATAGGCCTAAATAGCATTATCCTAACCCTCCTAGTCTTTAGCGCTTATTTATAAATAGTTAATAAATCCCTTTTATTGCCTAATATTAAGTAATAAGCCCTTATAGTATAGAAGGTAATAAAAGAGATTAAAAGATTATATACCCTATAAAAAGTTAATAAAGCCCTTACTATAAGAAATAGCCCTAATACCTTACTAACTCTTAAACTCTTACTTACCTTACCTATACTTATATAGCAAGAAAAAGTAGGATAGTAAGGCCTATATAAACTCCTTATAATAGATAGAGAGAGCTATACCCTTAACCTTCTATAAGGCCCTAAAGTCTTTAGATTAACCTCTATTAAGCCCTATAATAAAGACCTTAATAGGGAGAAGCTATTACTAGAAGGAGGTATTAATCTAGAGGTAATTAAGGGGGAGAACTAAGAGGTATAAATTAAAAATATAGTACCTCTAGTTCCCTTAAAGAGAAGGCCTAGAAAATCCTAAAAAAACCCTCTAGTAATTATTAATTAGGCAGATTAATTAGTAAATAACCCTAAGACTTTCCTATTAAGTAAAGAGAAGGTAGACTTTAAGCTTATAATTTAATTACATAGAGAAAGCACTATTATAACCCCTAGTAAACCCTTTAAACTCTTAATAAAAGCTAAGATTAATACTTTAATTAATTAAGGTATATTTAAATTTACTACCTTTAATAAGAGGAAGCACTAAGGGATTTAAATCTTTAATTCCTATATTATTAATAAGGTAAAAGGAAAGTGTTGGAATAGGCATGATATCAATCGCGGCACGCAGCCGCAATTACCCGGCAAAACGTCAGGCCACGGAGGCACGCGTGCGCGCAACGCAGGGAGCCCCACTTGTGGCCCACAAGCCTGCCTTCTAATAGGGCAAGGACTCACAAGTTAGGTGACCCACAAACGCTCTGCATTTGTGACCACTTTTTATAATCTAGAAAAGCCTCTCTTTTTCCTCTCTTCTTTTAAATAAGATACTAAGCCTAGAATAGAAGAATTATACCTATTCCCTAGGCTATCTAATTAATCCTAACATTAGGAACCCTATAATTCTAATACTAATTAGTGGTTAACTTTACAGATAACCATATGGTTTTTTATAACTATAAATTAGTAAGGTTAATTAGAAGAGATAACTATACTATAAACCCGCTCTATATAATAGGAAAGCTACTAAAAGTAATATAGTTATGCTAAGGAAGTTTAAGTATTCTCTTATAATAAGAAAGGAGTTTATACCTCCTAAGATCTAATATCCTAAGACCTTATAAAGACTTTAAAGCTATTAAAAGATTAAGGCCTAGTTAGTAACTAGTCTAACCTATCCTTAACTATTTAATTAGCGCGTTTCACTATATACCTAACCCTTAGAAGGCACTCTCTTATAATAAGAAAGGAACTTACTACTCCTAAGATCTAATATCCTAAGAACCCCTAAGGGATAAAGATAATAGCTACGCTTATAATCCTTTAACCTATTATATAAAAGCCCTATTCCCCTAATCCTATATCTCCCTTCTATAGTTTTCTATAATAGAGATAAGAGAATTAAAAGCTCTTTAATAAATAAAGTAGTTAAAAGCCTCTCTCTTTAACTCTAAGTTTAGTAATGCTAAAGAAAGCACTAAAATTAGAAAAGACTAGAAGGGTAAAGGTTTATAAGTTAATAACCCCCTTCTAAGATATATCCCACTAGAGATATATAATTATATTACGTAAGAAGCACTATAATAAGCAAAATCATTTAATCTTAATAAACATAATAACCCTAAAGCTATTATAGCTTATATTCTTATTAAGATAGTAACTTACAAATCAGAAGGTCTTATTATAAGAAGTCTATTTACTAACTTTAGTAAAGACTTTAATAGATAGATAAGAAAGGCATTTATAACTATAGACTAAATAGTTACTAAATACCTCTATAATTTCCTCTTCTTCTATAGCGTGTATATAGATCTAATAGCCCGCTAGAAGATAGCCTTAATACTTAAGGAAGTTATGAATTATAAGGGATTCTATAATTAGTAAGAAGAAGAGATATAGGAAGCTATAAGGAAGTATATACCCTTCTAAAAACACACTATAGAATAAGACTTCCTTAATAACCTTCTACTAATCCCTCTAATTAGGTTAAGATTATAATACTATTAATAGCATAAACAATAGACCCCTAAAACCTATTAATATTATTCCCCTAGCCTAATACTATTAGGCTAACTAAATAATAACCCTTAGGATAGCCCTTAATAAAGGTATCCTATACTAAGACAGGATATGCTACCTCTTGCATCTCCTAGAGTACCTTTTCCCCTTAGATAAGCATACTTCTACCTAATATAGCTTAAATCTCCCTTAATGCCTAGAATATTAAGACCTACCCTAAAGTAAATAATTAATCTTATAAAGCTATATATAAGTAATATTTAATATAGTATAAATAACTATAAGGTCTTTAACTTAAAGTTAATAATCTTCTAGGGGAAATATAAGATACTAGGCATTAGACCCTATAAAGCTAGATATGCTCTAGAGGCTATGCTTAAAGGAAAGGCCCTAATATACTATTATAAATATCTATATAAGCTAAATAATCCCTAAGACCTTAAGACTCTTATTAATTAGATTAAACAAAGGTGTTGGAATCACAGGGTTCCTGACGTCAGGATCAATTGGATAGCCTAGGGAATAGGTATGATTCTTCTATTCTAGGCTTTGTATCTTCTTCAAAAAAAAAGAGAGGAAAAAAGAGGCTTTTCCGGATTGTGAAAAGTGGCCATAAACGCAGAGCGTTTGTGGGTTACCTAACTTATAGGTCCTTGCCCTATCAGAAGGAAGGCTTGTGGGCCACAAGTGAGACTCCCTGCATTACGCGCGCGCGTGGCCCCACAGCCTAATATTTTGCTAGGTAATTACGGCTATGTGCTACGATTAATATTATGCTTATTCTAACATTAGAACCTCTTTCTTTTTAACATAATTGTTAATACATAATATTAATCTAAGAAGAAAAGAGATAAGGATTAAATAAATATATAATATAAAGAAAGGAATAAACAAAAGAAAAGCAATAGGCATAGGCCCTATCCTTCCCTTCTCCTTACTTACTACTAGTTTTTAATAACTAGCTTCTCTAATCCCCTTTCCTTCTTCCTTATATAATACTACCTATAGTATTTATAGTTACCTTTTCCCTACCCTTTTATTTAACTATAATATAATATTAAATTATATTCCTAGGGAAGGGTTGCCTATAATCTCTTCCCTATAGGTATAATATTAGATTATACCTTCCTATGCCCCCTTACGCTCCCTTCTCTTTTCCCCTAGGACTATACTATCCTAGGGGCTTAGGCGCCCTCTATTAGAGGGTGTTATCTTACCCTCCCTCTAGGGCTATGCTACTATAGAGACTTAGGAGGGCACCCTTTTTCCTTCCTCTAGGGCTATATTACCCTAGGGGCCTATAAGGGCGCTATTTTATTCTCCTTCTAGGGTAATATTACCCTAGAGGCCTATAAAGGTGCCGTTTTGTTCTCCTTTTAGGGCTAAGTTTAGGTCTAGGACCCTATATAGGTAACCTTACACGCAGGTAACCTATCCTTCTATCTAGACTATTACTATATTGCCTATAATAAACCTCTCTAGGGCCTTATTAGGTATTGCCTTTATAAATACATCCGCTAGGTTATCTTTGCCGTTAATCTATTTAATCTCATAGAGCTTACGGCATTTATATAATTATTAAAGGGCTATAATATTAATTATTAGCCACTTCTCCTTTATAGTCCTAAGCTTAACAAGGCATTTATATAATAAGTATAAATCAGTATAGACCATAATTAGGATTATAGGGAGATTTAATTAGTCTATAATTATCTTTAGTGTTATTATAATTATGTAAGCTATGTTAATACCTACTACTATACTATAGACCTCTAAAGTAAGTATACTTCTTATAACTCTCTTACTCTTTATTAAGCTATAGTATATAATATTGCCTTATACTATAAACTTATTATCTTTGTATTCCTTATTAGCTAGGATTAATACATAGCCTAGCTATAAGGTAAAGTCTTAGTTATTAGCGAATAATCTATTAATAAACGTAAAGAGCTTTGCCTTTGTAAGATTAAGTAATATAAATATTAATCCTTAATCTAGATAATCTATTTACTACTTAATATAGTAATTAAGTTCTTTAACGTTCTTAATGGTTAGCTCTTAGTATTATGTAGTAATAGAGAGATTAAAGCTTGCCTTAGGTTAGCAGATTAAAGCAATATAGGCACCTTAAGCCCTCTACTTAATATACTTCTTTATTAACTCTTCTAGCGGGATTAATTAAAGCTTATTACTTTGCCCTTTCTACTATATCTTAATAGTATTATTAGTTAGTTAAATAATTCCACTATTAAATACAAGGGGATTGTTAGGCTTAATAAATTTCTTTAGTTTTATAGCGAATTTAGTAGTAATTAATTAATCTTCTTCTAGCTATAAGAATCTCTTATCTAATAGACTAAGAGTATTATTAGTCTATATTCCTATATATCTAAAGTAAAGGCTTTTAGCGGATATTACTAGTAAGTATAAATTGTAACTTAATATTATTATTTAGAGATTCTCTTTATAGTACTTATAGTAAGTCACTCACTAATGCGTACTAGCCTCTATAATGCTATAAAGAGGCTTAATAACTCTTATAATTATGTTCTTAGAGTGTTAATCATAAATTTAGATAGGGAGTTAGGTAAGGATTATTTAATTTAGCGGCGTCTAGGATTATATGTACGCCTATGTAATGTTTTAAATCTATAGAAGAAGTCCTTTACTAAGAAAGAAGAGAGTAATTATAAGGATTAGACGCTAGCTTACTCTCTGGATTATTAGGGCCTATGTGAGAATTACTTGCTTTGCTTTATTACTAAAGCCTTAGATAATAAGCCTTAATTTCTTATACGGTTAGCCTATCTTTCCTTTTACCTTATTAATAATATAGAAATTAAAGATTTAAATCCCTTAGTGCTTCCTCTTATTAAAGGTAGTAAATTTAAATATACCTTAATTAATTAAAGCATTAGTCTTAGTTTTTATTAAGAGTTTAAAGGGTTCGCTAGGGGTTATAATAGTGCCTTCTCTATGTAATTAAATTATAAGCTTAAAGTCTACCTCCTCTTTACTTAATAGGAAAGTCTTAGGGTTATTTGCTAATTAATCTGCCTAATTAATAATTACTAGAGGGTTCTTTTAGGGTCTTCTAGGCCTTCTCTTTAGGGGAACTAGAGGCACTGTGTTTTTAATTTATGCCTCTTAGTTCTCCCCTTTAATTACCTCTAGATTAATGCCTCCTTCTAGCGGTAGCTTTTCCTTATTAAGGTCTTTATTATAAGGCTTAATAGAGGTTAATCTAAAGACTTTAGGGCCTTATAGAAGGTTAAGGGTATAGCTCTCTCTATCTATTATAAGGAGCTTATATAGGCCTTGCTATCCTACTTTTTCTTGCTATATAAGTATAGGCAAGGCAAGCGGGAGTTTAAGAGTTAGTAAGGTATTAGGGCTATTTCTTATAGCAAGGGCTTTATTAACTTTTTATAGGGTATATAATCTTTTAATCTCTTTTATTACCTTCTGCACTATAAGGGCTTATTGCTTAATATTAGGTAATAAAGGGGATTTGTTAACTATTTATGGATAAGCACTAAAGACTAGGAGGGTTAGGATAATGCTATTTAGGCCTATGGTGTTATTAAGGGCTTTTATAGCTATTTATAGGGCTATAGCTTTAGGCATTGTTAGACATTTACGTTAGATAATATTATAGGCTCTCCGGAGCGGCTTGTAATACCTTTTAACCTTGCTAATGCTATAGTATGCCTTAATAGGGACTTCTTTAATTAAGATTAACATTAAAGTTACAAATTAGCGGAATTCCTTGCTTCTAAACGTTATGCTAGCATTAGTTACAATCTAATCTAGAGGACCTTAGTAGGTGTTAATCTAGCATAGTTAAAGGGCTTCCTATATTGCTTTTGCTATGATATTCTTAAGAAATCTAGCTATGTTAAACAACATAGCTATATTAATAGCGTGAAGGATAGGGCGGTTGCTATTAAGATGCATAATATCTATAATTACTTTATAATTAAAGTTATATTTATTCTTAAGGGTGAATTTAAAGTAATATAGGTTATCTGCATTTATTTAACATTAGTAGCAGATCCTTATTAATTATCTAATGGTTTTGTAATCTACCTTATGGCTTAATTTAGAAAGCATATTATAAAGTCAGCGGACAGAAGGGTAACCGAATTAGCAATGTAAGCGCTATAGTTTAACCTTAGTTAAATAGCTCTAAGCAATTAATCTTTCTTTTTATAAAAGCATCTATAGATATCCCTATTTACGGATAACAAGGACTTTAATATTGCCTTATTAGAGGATATTCTAAGAGATATAGAAGTTAATCTTAAGGTAATTTATATCTGTAAGACATAGTAAGAAGGGAGTGTTTATAGGCATTATATAAAATAGGATAATACTAAAAGGGATAGGCATATTAATTAATCTAATAAAGGGGATTAGTTTTTTACTTCTAAATCTAATTATTACCTCCCTAGCTTTAGATTTATTAAGCTAGATCTTAGGGATTAACTACTATAGAGTAAGAAATTAGGGGTGCCCTACTAATAAGTAGCCTATAGCCCTAGTATTAGGAATTATGCCTTAGAATATACCTAAAGAGTAGTAGTCTTTAAGAAGAAAGGTAGTTAGAGCTTCCTTTAGTTATTAGAGATTAAATAGATCCTCCTTTATAAGGGCATAGGTAGCCGCTTAATTCGCGAGAATCTTTACAGTTACGTAACCGTTAATGGTTATACCTTATGTAAAGAAGCTTATAGGCATTTCACTTTCTTTACCTTCTTCCTTAAATCTAAGTTCTATTATATAGGTAGAAATCTTATCTTCTTTAGAGAGAATACTATTATTCTCTTTACCTTTATACTAGTTAAGGAAAGCGTTATAGGAAGGGGTTATTAGTTCTATAAGGTAGTGGTTCTTAAAGCGTTAATATACCCTTTTGCATTCCTCTTTAGAGTGTTTAGTTAACTAATAACCTTCTTTACTATATATATAGCATTTCTTAGTACGTAGAACACTTCTAATGCCTTAGGAGCGTGATTATCTGTAATAGGCTTCCTTACCATATCCATTATACTTTTAATCAGTCTAGTACTGCTTTTTTATATTAGGTATTAATAGGAATTAATGCCTTTTATTTAACTCTTCTATAGTTATTTAGATTAATATCCTTATGCGTTCGTAGAATTATTATAGATTAGCAGGAGGGTTAATAAGGCAAGTTTTACATTCTATAATACTATAGCATACGGAGATTAATTAATTCTAAAGCGCTCTTTTAGATTAGGCAATATCTAGGACTACTTACTAAAGATTTGTAAGCTTTATAATAAGTTCTTTAAAATAGTTAAGTTTTAACTTCTCTAGGTTCTCTTATATAATTTATTATAGCTTTGTGTTTTACTACTTAAGGAAATATCTTTGCTTTATATTATTAGTCTTAAACCTTTATTTAATCTAATTAATAAGAGTCTTAAGGTCTTAGGGATTATTTAGCTTGCATAGATGTTCATAATAGTACATCAGGGCCTTTCCTTTAAGCATAGCCTCTAGAGCATATCTAGCTTTATAGGGTCTAATGCCTAGCATCTTACATTTCCCCTAGAAGATTATTAACTTTAAGTTAAAGACCTTATAGTTGTCCACGCTATATTAAATATTACTTATATATAGCTTTATAAGATTAATTATTTGCTTTAGGGTAGGTCTTAATATTCTAGGCATTAAGGGAGATTTAAGCTATATTAGGTAGAAGTGTGCTTATCTAAGGGGAAAAGGTGCTCTAGGAGATATAGGAGGTAGCATATCCTATCTTAGTATAGGATACCTTTATTAAGGGCTATCCTAAGGGTTATTATTTAGTTAGCCTAATAATATTAGGCTAGGGGAATAATATTAACAGGTTTTAGGGGTCTATTATTTATGCTATTAATAGTATTATAATCTTAACCTAATTAGAGGGATTAGTAGAAGGTTATTAAGGAAGTCTTATTCTATAGTGCGTTTTTAGAAGGGTATATACTTCCTTATAGCTTCCTATATCTCTTCTTCTTACTAATTATAGAATCCCTTATAATTCATAACTTCCTTAAGCATTAAGGTTATCTTCTAGCAGGCTATTAGATCCATATACACGCCATAGAAGAAGAGGAAGTTATAGAGGTATTTAGTAACTATTTAGTCTATAGTTATAAATGCCTCTCTTATCTATCCATTAAAGTCTTTGCTAAAGTTAGTAAATAGATTTCTTACAATAAGACCTTCTAATTTATAAGTTACTATCTTAATAAGAATATAAGCCATAATAGCTTTAGGGTTATTATATTTATTAAGATTAAATGATTTCGCTTATTACAATGCTTCTTATATAATATAATTATACATCTCTAGTAGGATATATCTTAGAAGGGGGTTATTAACTTATAGACCTTTACCCTTCTAGTCTCTTCTAATTTTAGTGCCTTCTTTAGCGTTACTAAACTTAGAGTTAGAGAGAGAGGCTTTTAACTACTCTATTTATTAAAGAGCTTTTAATCCTCTTATCTCTATTATAGAAAACTATAGAAGGGAGATATAGGATTAGGGGAATAGGGCTTTTATATAATAGGTTAAAGGATTATAGGCATAGCTATTATCTTTATCCTTTAGGGGTTCTTAGGATATTAGATCTTAGGAGTAGTAAGTTCCTTTCTTATTATAAGAGAGTGCCTTCTAAGGGTTAGGTACGTAGTAAAACGCGCTAATTAAATAGTTAAGGATAGGTTAGACTAGTTACTAACTAGGCCTTAATCTTTTAATAGCTTTAAAGTCTTTGTAAGGTCTTAGGATATTAGATCTTAGGAGGTATAAACTCCTTTCTTATTATAAGAGAATACTTAAACTTCCTTAGTATAACTATATTGCTTTTAGCGGCTCTCCTATTACATAAAGCGGGTTTATAATATAGTTATCTCTTCTAATTAACCTTACTAATCTATAGTTATAAAAAACCGTGTGGTTATCTATAAAGTTAACCACTAATCAGTGTTAGAATCATAGGGTTCCTAACGTTAGGATTAATTAGATAGCCTAGGGAATAAGTATGATTCTTCTATTCTAGGCTTAGTATCTTCTTTAAAAAAAAAGAGAGGAAAAGAGAGGCTTTTCTAGATCGTGAAAAGTAGCCATAAACACAGAGCGTTTATAGGTTACCTAACTTGTGGGTCCTTGCCCTATCAGAAGGAAGGCTTGTGGGCCACAAGTGGGGCTCCCTGCGTTGCGCGCGCGCGTGGCCCCGCGGCCTGACGTTTTGCTAGGTAATTGCGGCTGCGTGCCGCGATTGATATCATGCTTGTTCTAACAAAAGGTTTAAGACTAATAATATAAAGTAAAGATATCTCCTTAAGTAGCAAAACATAAAGCTATAACAAATTATATAAGAGAACCTAGAGAAGTTAAAACTTAACTATTTTAAAGAACTTATTATAAAGCTTATAAATCTTTAGCAAGCAGTCCTAGATATTACCTAATCTAAAAGAGCGCTTTAGAATTAATTAATCTCCGCATGCCATAGCATTACGGAATATAGAACTTACCTTATTAACCCTCCTGCTAATCTATAATAATTCTATAAACGCATAAGGATATTAATCTAAATAACTATAGAAGAGTTAAATAAAAGGTACTAATTCCTATTAATACCTAATATAAAAGAGTAGTACTAGACTAATTAAAAGTATAATAAATATAGTAAGGAAGCCTATTATAGATAATCATGCTCCTAAGGCACTAGAAGTGTTCTATATACTAAGAAATACTATATATATAGTAAAAAAGGTTATTAGTTAACTAAACACTCTAAAGAGGAACGCAAAAGGGTATATTAACGCTTTAAGAACCACTATCTTATAGAACTAATAACCCCTTCCTATAACGCTTTCCTTAACTAGTATAAAGGTAAAGAGAATAATAGTATTCTCTCTAAAGAAGATAAGATTTCTACCTATATAATAAAACTTAGATTTAAGGAAGAAGGTAAAGAAAGTGAAATGCCTATAAGCTTCTTTATATAAGGTATAACCACTAATAATTACGTAACTATAGAGATTCTTATAAATTAAGTAGCTACCTATGCCCTTATAAAGGAGAATCTATTTAATCTCTAATAACTAAAGGAAGCTCTAACTGCCTTTCTTCTTAAAGACCACTACTCTTTAGGTATGTTCTAAGGTATAATTCCTAACACTAGGGCTATAGGCTACTTATTAGCAAGGCACCCCTAATTTCTTACTCTATAGTAGTTAATCCCTAAGATCTAGCTTAATAAATCTAAAGCTAGGGAGGTAATAATTAGATTTAGAAGTGGAAAACCAATCCCCTCTATTAGATTAATTAATATACCTACCCCTTTTAGCATTATCCTATTTTATATAATGCCTATAAACACTCCCTTCTTGCTATATCTTGCAGACATAGATTGCCTTAAGATTAACTTCTATATCTCTTAGAATATCCTCTAATAAGGCAATATTAAAGTTCCTATTATCCGCAAATAGGGATATCCGTGGATGCTTCTATAAAAAGAAAGATTAATTACTTAGAGCTATTTAACTAAGGTTAAACTACGGCGCTTACATTACTAATTCAGTTACCCTTCTATCCGCTAACTTTATAATATACTTTCTAAATTAGGCTATAAGGTAAATTACAAAACCATTAGATAATTAATAAGGATCTACCACTAATATTAAATAAATGCAAATAACCCACATTGCTTTAAATTTACCCTTAAGGATAAATATAACTTTAATTATAAAGTAATTATAGATATTATGTATCTTAATAGTAACCGCCCTATCCTTCACGCTATTAATATAGCTACATTGTTTAACGCGGCTAGATTTCTTAAGGATATTATAGTAAAAGCAACATAGGAAGCCCTTTAACTATGCTAGATTAACACCTACTAAGGTCCTCTAGATTAAATTATAACTAATACTGGCATAACGTTTAGAAGCAAGGAATTCTACTAATTTATAACTTTAATATTAATCTTAATTAAAGAAGTCCCTATTAAGGCACATTATAGTATTAGTAAGGTTAAAAGGTATTATAAGCCACTCCGGAGAGCCTATAATATTATCTAACGTAAATGTCTAATAATGCCTAAAGCTATAGCCCTATAAATAGCTATAAAAGCCCTTAATAATACTGTAGGCCTAAATAGTATTATCCTAACCCTCCTAGTCTTTAGCGCTTATCTATAGATAGTTAATAAATCCCCTTTATTACCTAATATTAAGCAATAAGCCCTTACAGTGTAAAAGGTAATAAAAGAGATTAAAAGATTATATACCCTATAAAAAGTTAATAAAGCCCTTGCTATAAGAAATAGCCCTAATACCTTACTAACTCTTAAACTCCTGCTTACCTTGCCTATACTTATATAGCAAGAAAAAGTAAGATAGCAAGGCCTATATAAGCTCCTTATAATAGATAGAGAGAGCTATACCCTTAACCTTTTATAAGGCCCTAAAGTCTTTAGATTAACCTTTATTAAGCCCTATAATAAAGACCCTAATAGGGAAAAGCTACTGCTAGAAGGAGGTATTAATCTAGAGGTAATTAAAGGGAAGAACTAAGAGGTATAAATTAAAAACACAATGCCTTTAGTTCCCCTAAAGAGAAGGCCTAGAAGACCCTAAAAGAACTCTCTAGTAATTATTAATTAGGTAGATTAATTAGTAGATAACCCTAAGACTTTCTTATTAAGCAAAGAGAAGGCAGACTTTAAGCTTATAATTTAATTATATAAAGAAGGCATTATTATAACCCCTAGTAAACCCTTTAAACTCTTAATAAAAACTAAGATTAATGCTTTAATTAATTAAGGCATATTTAAATTTACTACCTTTAATAAGAGAAAGTACTAAGGGATTTAAATCTTTAATTCCTATATTATTAATAAGGTAAAAGGAAAGATAGGCTAACTATATAAGAAATTAAGGCTTATTATCTAAGGCTTTAGTAATAAAGTAAAGCAAGTAATTCTTACATAAGCCCTAATAATCCAGAGAGTAAGCTAGTGTTTAATCCTTATAATTACTCCCTCCCTTCTTAATAAAGGACTTCTTCTATAGATTTAAGACATTATATAGGCATATATATAATCCTAGACGCCGCTAAATTAAATAATCCTTACCTAACTCCCTATCTAAATTCGTGATTAATACCCTAAGAACATGATTATAAGAGTTATTAAGCCTCTCTATAGCATTGCAAAGGCTAGTACGTATTAGTGAGTAACTTATTATAAGTACTATAAAGAGAATCTCTAGATAATAATATTAAGTTATAATCTATGCTTACTAGTAATATCCGCTAAAAGCCTTTACTTTAGATATATAGGAATATAGACTAATAATACTCTTAGTCTATTAGATAAGAGATTCTTATAGCTAGAAGAAGATTAATTAATTACTACTAAATTCGCTGCAAAACTAAAGTAATTTATTAAGCCTAATAATCCCCTTATATTTAATAGTAGAATTATTTAACTAACTAATAACACTATTAAGATATAGTAGAAAGGGTAAAGTAATAAGCTTTAATTAATTCTACTAGAAGAGTTAATAAAGAAGTATATTAAGCAAAGGGCTTAAGGTGCTTATATCGCTTTAATCTACTAACCTAAGGTAAGCTTTAACCTCTTTATTACTATATAATACTAAGAGCTAACTATTAAGAATATTAAAGAACTTAATTACTATACTAAGTAATAAATAGATTATCTAGATTAAGAATTAATATTTATACTACTTAATCTTAAAAAGGCAAAGCTTTTTATGTTTATTAATAGATTATTTACTAATAACTAAGACTTTACCTTATAGCTAGGCTATGTATTAATCCTAGCTAATAAGGAATATAAAGATAATAAGTTTATAGTATAAGGCAATATTATACACTATAGCTTAATAAAGAGTAAGAGAGTTATAAGAAATATACTTACTTTAGAGGTCTATAGTATAGTAATAAGTATTAATATAGCTTATGTAATTATAATAATGCTAAAGATAATTATAGACTAATTAAATCTCCCTATAATCCTAATTATAGTCTATACTAATTTATACTTATTATATAAATACCTTATTAAGCTTAGGACTATAAAGGAGAAGTAGCTAATAATTAACATTATAGCCCTTTAATAATCATATAAACACTATAAGCTCTATAAGATTAAATAGATTAATAGTAAAGATAACCTAGTAAATACATTTATAAAGGCAATACCTAATAAGGCCCTAGAGAGGTTTATTATAGGTAATATAGCAATAGTCTAGATAGAAGGATAGGTTACCTATACGTAAGGTTACTTACATAGGTCCTAGACCTAAACTTAGCCCTAAAAGGAGAATAAAATAGTACCTTTATAGGCCTCTAGGGTAATATTACCCTAGAAGGAGAATAAAATAGCGCCCTTATAAGCCCCTAGGGTAATATAGCCCTAAAGGGAGGAAAAAGAGCGCTCTCCTAAGTCTCTATAGTAATATAGCCCTAGAGGGAAGGTAAGATAATACCCTCTAATAGAGGGCGCCTAAGCCCTTAGGATAGCATAGTCCTAGGGGAAAAGAGAAGAGAGTATAAGGGGGTATAGGGAGGTATAATCTAATGTTATACCTATAGGGAAGAGATTATAGGTAACCCTTCCCTAGGAATATAATTTAATATTATATTATAGTTAAATAAAGGGGTAAGGGAAAGGTAACTATAGATACTATAGGCAGTATTATATAAGGAAGAAGGAAAGGGGATTAGAGAAGCTAGTTATTAAAAACTAGTAGTAAGTAAGGAGAAGGGGAGGATAGGGCCTATACCTATTATTTTTTCTTTTATTTATTCCTTCCTTTATATTATATATTTATTTAATCCTTATCTCTTCTCTTCTTAGATTAATATTATGTATTAATAATTATATTAAAAAGAAAGAGGTTCTAATGTTAGAATAGGCATAATATTAATCGCGGCACGTAGCCATAATTACCTAGCAAAACGTTAGGCCATAGGAGCATGCGCGCGCGCAACGCAGGGAGCCTTACTTATAGCCCATAAGCCTGCCTTCTAATAGGGTAAGGACCCACAAGTCAGGTGACCCACAAACGCTCTGCGTTTGTGGCCACTTTTCACGATCCGGAAAAGCCTCTCTTTTTCCTCTCTTCTTTCGAACAAGATACCAAGCCTAGAATAGAAGAATCATACCTATTCCCTAGGCTATCCAATTGATCCTGACGTCAGGAACCCTGTGATTCCAACAGAAAGATAGGCTAACTATATAAGAAATTAAGGCTTATTATCTAAGGCTTTAGTAATAAAGAAAAGCAAGTAATTCTTATATAGGCCCTAATAATCCAAAGAGTAAGCTAGCATTTAATCCTTATAATTACTCCCTCCCTTCTTAGTAAAGGACTTCTTCTATAGATTTAAGACATTATATAGGCATATATATAATCCTAGATGCTACTAAATTAAATAATCCTTACCTAACTCCCTATCTAAATTCGTAATTAATACCCTAAGAATATAATTATAAGAGTTATTAAGCCTCTCTATAGCATTATAAAGGCTAGTATACATTAGTAGGTAACTTACTATAAGCACTATAGAGAGAATCTCTAGATAATAATATTAAGTTATAATCTATACTTACTAGTAATATCCGCTAAAAGCCTTTACTTTAGATATATAGGAATACAAACTAATAATACTCTTAGTTTATTAGATAAGAGATTCTTATAGCTAGGAGAAGATTAATTAATTACTGCTAAATTCGCTATAAGACTAAAGCAATTTATTAAGCCTAATAATCCCCTTATATTTAATAGTAGAATTATTTAACTAACTAATAACACTATTAAGATATAATAGAAAGGGTAAAGTAATAAGCTTTAATTAATCCCGCTAGAAGAGCTAATAAAGAGTATAAAGATAGTAAGTTTATAGTATAAGGTAATATTATGCACTATAGCTTAATAAAGAGTAAGAGAGTTATAAGAAGTATACTTACTTTAGAGGTTTATAGTATAGTAATAGGTATTAACATAGCTTATATAATTATAATAATGCTAAAGATAATTATAGACTAATTAAATCTCCTTATAATTCTAATTATAGTCTATATAGATTTATACTTATTATATAAATACCTTATTAAGCTTAGGACTATAAAGAAGAAGTAGCTAATAATTAATATTATAGCCCTTTAATAATTATATAAATACTATAAGCTCTATAAGATTAAATAGATTAATAGTAAAAATAACCTAGTAAATATATTTATAAAGGCAATACCTAATAAGGCCTTAGAGAGGTTTATTATAGGTAATATAGTAATAGTCTAAATAAAAGGATAGGTTACCTATATATAAGATTACCTATATAGGTCCTAGAACTAAACTTAGCTCTAAAAAGAGAATAAAATAGTACCTTTATAGGCCTCTAAGGTAATATTACCCTAGAAAAAAAATAAAATAGTGCCCTTATAGGTCCCTAGGGTAATATAGCCCTAGAGGGAGGGAAAAGGGCACTCTCCTAAGTCTCTATAGTAATATAGCCCTAAAGGGAGGGTAAGATAATACTCTTTAATAAAGGGCGCCTAAGCCTTTAGAATAGTATAGTCCTAGGGAAAAAAAAAAGAGAGTGTAAGGGGGTATAGGGAGGTATAATCTAATATTATACCTATAGGGAAGAGATTATAGGTAACCCTTCCCTAGGAATATAATTTAATATTATATTATAGTTAAATAAAGAGATAGAGAAAAGGTAACTATAGATACTATAGGTAGTATTATATAAGGAAAAAGGAAAGGGGATTAAAGAAGCTAGTTATTAAAAACTAGTAGTAAGCAAGGAGAAGGGAAGGATAGGGCCTATACCTATTATTTTTATTTATTTATTCCTTCCTTTATATTATATATTTATTTAATCCTTATCTCTTCTCTTCTTAGATTAATATTATATATTAATAATTATATTAAAAAGAAAGAGGTTCTAATATTAGAATAAGCATAATATTAATCATAGCATATAGCCATAATTACCTAGCAAAACGTTAGGCCATAGGGCTACGCGCGTGCGTAACATAAGGAGCCCTACTTATAGCCTATAAGCCTGCCCTCTAATAGGGCAAGGACCTATAAGTTAGGTAACCTATAAACGCTCTGCGTTTATGGCCACTTTTCACGATCTAGAAAAGCCTCTCTTTTCCTCTCTTCTTTCTTATTAGATACTAAGCCTAGAATAGAAGAATCATACCTATTCCCTAGGCTATCCAATTGATCCTGACGTCAGGACCCGTGTGATTCTAACAGATAGTAAGTTTATAGTATAAGGTAATATTATATACTATAGCTTAATAAAGAGTAAGAGAGTTATAAGAAGTATACTTACTTTAGAGGTTTATAGTATAGTAGTAAGCATTAATATAGCTTATATAATTATAATAACACTAAAGATAATTATAGACTAACTAAATCTCCCTATAATCCTAATTATAGTCTATACTAATTTATACTTATTATATAAATACCTTATTAAGCTTAGGACTATAAAGAAGAAGTAGCTAATAATTAATATTATAGCCCTTTAATAATTATATAAACACTATAAGCTCTATAAGATTAGATAGATTAATAGTAAAGATAACCTAGTAAATGTATTTATAAAGGTAATGCCTAATAAGGCCCTAGAGAGATTTATTATAGGTAATATAGTAATAGTCTAGATAGAAGGATAGGTTACCTGCGCATAAGGTTACCTATATAGGTCCTAGAATTAAACTTAGCCCTAAAAGGAGAATAAAATAATACCTTTATAGGCCTCTAGGGTAATATTACCTTAGGAGGAGAATAAAATAGCACCCTTATAGGCTCCTAGGGTAATATAGTCCTAGAGAAAGGAAAAAGGGCGCCCTCCTAAGTCTTTATAGCAATATAGCCCTAGAGAGAGGGTAAGATAACACTCTCTAATAAAGAATGCCTAAGCCTCTAGGATAATATAGTCCTAAGGGAAAGAGAAGGGAGTGTAAGGGGGTATAAGGAGGTATAATCTAATATTATACCTATAGGGGAAGAGATTATAGGTAACCCTTCCCTAGGAATATAATTTAATATTATATTATAGTTAAATAAAGGGGTAAGGGAAAGGTAACTATAGATACTATAGGCAGTATTATATAAGAAAGAAGGAAAAAAGAGATTAGAGAAGCTAGTTATTAAAAACTAGTAGTAAGTAAAGAGAAAGGGAGAATAGGGCCTATGCTTATTATTTTTTATTTATTTATTCCTTCCTTTATATTATATATTTATTTAATCCTTATCTCTTCTCTTCTTAGATTAATAATTATATTAAAAAGAAAGAGGTTCTAATGTTAGAATAAGTATAATATTAATCGCGGCATATAGCTATAATTACCTGGCAAAACATTAGGCTATAAGGCTACACACGCGCGTAACGCAGGGAGCCTCACTTATAGCCTATAAGCCTGCCCTCTAATAGGGCAAGGACCTATAAGTTAGGTAACCCACAAACGCTCTGCGTTTATGGCCACTTTTCATAATCTGGAAAAGCCTCTCTTTTCCTCTCTTCTTTCTAATTAGATACCATGCCTAGAATAGAAGAATTATACCTATTCCCTAGGCTATCCAATTGATCCTGATGTCAGGAACCCTGTGATTCTAACAGTAGTAAATAAACTATTTAGATTAAGGATTAATATTTATACTACTTAATCTTATAAAAGTAAAGCTCTTTATATTTATTAATAGATTATTTACTAATAATTAAGACTTTACCTTATAGCTAGGTTATATATTAATCCTAGCTAATAAAGAGTATAAAGATAGTAAGTTTATAGTATAAGGTAATATTATATACTATAGCTTAATAAAGAGTAAAAGAGTTATAAGAAGTATACTTACTTTAGAAGTCTATAGAATAGTAATAGGTATTAATATAGCTTATATAATAGTAATAATACTAAAGATAATTATAAACTAACTAAATCTCCCCTTAATCCTAATTATAATCTATATAGATTTATACTTATTATATAAATACCTTATTAAGCTTAGGACTATAAAGAAAAAGTAGCTAATAATTAATATTATAGCCCTTTAATAATTATATAAATACTATAAGCTTTATAAGATTAAATAGATTAATAGTAAAGATAACCTAGTAGATATATTTATAAAGGCAATACCTAATAAGGCCTTAAAGAGGTTTATTATAGGTAATATAGTAATAGTCTAAATAAAAGGATAGGTTACCTATATATAAAGTTATTTATATAGGCCCTAGGACTAAAATAGCCTTAAAAGGAAGGTAAAATAATACCTTCCTAAGCCTCTAGGGTAATATAGCTCTAGAGAGGGTAAAATAGCACTCTCTTACTCCCTAAGGCCTTAGGAAGAAAAAAAGGAAGCATAAGGAGATATAGGGAGGTATAATCTAATATTATACCTATAGGGGCGGAATTATAAGTAATTTTTCCCTAGTAATATAATTTAATATTATATTAAACTACTTAAATAAAGAGATAAAGGAAAGTAATTATAAAAGCTATAGGTAGTATTATATAAGGAATCAAAGGCCCCGCCCTGGCGGCGCTTGATGGAGGTGCTTTCGTCGTCGGCGGTGGCTTGCATCATCTTGTTGAACTCGCCGCGGGGGATGGCGAATTTCTTCTGGTATTGGAAGTAGAGGCGGGAGCGGAACTTGTTGGGCAGGCGGCGAACAAGAAGGAAAGGAGATTAAAGAAGCTAGTTATTAAAGGCTAGTAGTAAGTAAGGAAAAGAGAAGAATAAGGCCTATACCTATTATTTTTCTTTATTAATTCCTTTCTTTATATTATATATTTATTTAATCTTTATATTCTCTCTTCTTAGATTAATATTATATATTAATAATTATATTAAAAAGAAAGAGGTTTTAATATTAGAATAAGCATAAGATTAATTATAGTATATAGCTATAATTACCTAGCAAAAGGTTAGGCTATAAGGCTATGTATATATATAACATAAGGGCCTTACTTATAGCCTATAAGCCTACCCTCTAATAGGGTAAGGACCTATAAGCTAGGTAACCTATAAACGCTAAGCGTTTGTGACTACTTTTTATAATCCGGAAAAGCCTCTCTTTTCCTTCCTTTTTCCTACAAAGATACCACGCCTAGAATAGAAGAATAATACCTATTCCCTAGGCCATCTATTTAATCCTAACGTCAGGAGCCCTGTGAATCTAACATATATTTACTTTTCTATTAGCGCTTTAAATTCTTCTTACTACCTACCTCATACCTTTAAAGATAGGTCTTAGTGCTCTCTAAAGTAATCTCCTAAGACTTATTTCTACTACTGCCTTACTAATTATAACTTTAATTACATTAAACCTCTCCTAAAATCAGCCTTTATTAATAAACTAGATAATATCCTAATCTAGGATAAACTTTATAATACTATTATTAAAATTTACCCTACCTCCCTAATAGATATCTTCTCTTATATATTACTAGCTGCTTCGCAAACTTATCTAAACATTATAAATATATAGATAATATGCTAAAGGAGGACCTTAGCCCTATATATATATACTAAGCTCTATAATTTTATAGCACTTAGACTATTTAGCCGCTATAACCTTAACCCTTAAAACTAATTAAATACATAGGAAGTAGATAAATACAAATACTAAAGAATAGTTTAACCTAGTACCTAATGAAATCTATAAATCTCTACTTAATACATCTCTATGTTAGGGCAAGATAGGTTTGAACGTCTGCCTGTAAACCTCTCTTAACGTGAAGGGAGACCCGGATTACAAGCCTGCCATGAAACTTATATTTGCACTGTTCGTTCGCGCTATTCTCCACTGACCTCGTGTTCGATCAGTATTGCCGCCGGATATTTTTCATTGAAACCAATCTTGAGCAAGAATTTCGCTTGGCGTGGCTCTGAGGCATGGTTCAAGCTTTAACATACCCGCAATTGCTTCGGCTATCCTCGCAATTTCCTCCGCCGTGAACTCTGCCTGTTTATCATTGCCAAAATAAGTTTCTTCTAGCCATTTTTGAAGCGTAAATCCCTCGTCCTTTTGAGACGCATCTTCTTGCATTGCATGCCATTTGGCCTGCCACCTCGACGGTAGCTCGTCAGAGGTGAGCTCAATCATCTGCTCAACGAGAACAGAGGGAGTCAACATAACGACGTCGAACGGAGGTTGCCCGGTTATAAGTTCGAAAATCTACGCCCGTTAAAATTGACCATTTTGAAGATTCAATGGGTGTTTACCAGACAGCCGGCACTCCATAGATCCACTCGACGATCCAGCCGGTCCCCAAAAACGATCTCTGGTGCCCGTACAGGCAATGGGGTATGCAGCGTGCCTGGTGCATTGTCGCTAAAGAAGGCTTCTCCGAAGTCAATGATCTTGATTGATGGACAAGACAGCATAATGTCTCTTCTCCGGAAGGATGCAGGTCGAATAATCTGAGTTGGTACGTTGTGCGCTAAAGGCCCACCATCTGATCTGATCACTGCGCCTGTCTTGGGCTTCCCCAGCTTGGCAACGAAGTCTTCTTCGTTTAGAGAATTAAGATCGGACACGACTAGAGCAAGGTTTCGAGTGTGCAAATCTGTAAGCAAAGTTAGTATGATATGGAAGTGCCTAAGGCGTACAGGCCTTACCCCCATGCCCAATATCGTTGACCGCGAGGAAATCGAGCCCCTGCAACGCCTGCTTAGCGAATACTTTCGCAAGCTTGGAAGGAAGTCTGTCATCTTTGCAGTGTAATTCAACAAAATCTGCAATATTAGGTCCTACAAGTTCCAGCACCAAACAATAGTGGGAACCATTAGGACCGACAAGAGTGAAATGGTCTAATAGTTGGTTCACATGAGACGACCCGGGATGATGTATGGGTAGAGCAGACAGTGCTCGCAAGATCATGAGCTCGCCGCTCTCTTCAACCTCGGATATCGTGATCTTTACTGTAACATAGCGGTCGTCTCTTGCACAGAATTAGAAAATAGCGTTCCCTAGTCTCTGTTGTAGTAATAGGCATACTTCTGGTCTATTGCGGCCCATGTGGTAGAATAGCTACCCCACCCTAGCTTATGGAGAATTTTATACCTCCCATTCTTCAGGGCATCACCCAATGCAAGGGGATGGTAGCCACCTGGTCGATACCGGTGTAGCGGTTCGGCATCAACATTGCAATTGTATGTTTGTGCTGGCATCTGAGAATGATAATAACGAGTTGAATTAAGTCGCTGCAGGCAGAGAGAAACAAGTGAGTAGATCTTGGTTGAAATGAGAGGCGTCCTCAGAGAAATTGGGTATGTCATGGTTGCCGCAAGTGGTGGTGTTTTTATTAGTCCTTGTTTTTTCTGCGACATTACTCTGGATTGACCTGGCGCTTGCATACATCACGTGCGGGGCAGATGTATGTTACAATTGTATCCCTTTGGCAGCCGTAATTACTGTAACCCCAACAAAAGCAACGTGACTGACAAGGTTGCGGGGTAAGATCTGGGCTGGGTTTTGTACTACCAACCTACCTCGGTACGTTCGGAGGGCAGGGGTTGACGGTTACTTGGACTAGACAGGGGCCTGAAAGTTGAAACAGAGGCTGAAGGGGCGCGTAACTTGATACACCAATCGCCATCTCCCACTGGGGTTGAACTGATACGTGACATGTGACATCCCGAATCAGATCTTACTTCCCCACGTTTAAAGTTCAAAGTGCTCATGCTCGGCAGGAAGACTCTGCTTGTTCACAAGGCTTCTATTGCCAAGCCACATCCCACCATGTTCCCTGCTGCCCATCAGAGGCCAGCGCCTTCATTCTGTCACCACTGTGTCCACTGTGTCTGCGTGACGGTTTCAGTCATAGAACATATCGGAATTGAGGGTTCTGCAAGCATGTTAGCAGGCGTCTTGTGCTTCTTTCGTGGTTCCTTCGCCAGATGGCCCCCACCTTGACGTCCGTAAGATCGTCTTCAAAGGCATGGTCGAAGCCTTCCGAGATGCCCGCCTTGTCGCGCTTGCGATTGTCCCAGATGCAGACGTAGCGATATACAAGTGCCAAGATACCAGCCACAAGTGAGGCAATGACGACGACAATGAAGCCGGGCACATATCTCGGCGCATCCTGCTTCTTGAAAACAAGCGGGCCGACAAAGTTTCCAAAGCAGTACCCAATATATATACCGGAGGACGAGATGGATCTCTTGGTGTACCCCGCCGTGTTGGCAAGCTGCAGGCCCATGAGGACGACGTAGCCGCTACCGAGCGTCGACAACAAGGTCGTGGCGAAGACCAGCGCACCCTTTGCGCTGAGCGGCAACAACCAGAGAAGTAGAGCAGCCAAAGTAGTGACCATCTGGGCAATGAAGATGAGCCAGGTCCGGATGCCAGGGTACGTCATGGCCAGATAGCTGAATACGAGCTGAAATGTGCCGCCCCAGGCCCCCGCTGGGATGAGCAAAAGGAGTGACTGGAGGTTGCTGTAGCCAAAGCCTTTGACAATCAAAGGAACAAATGTTGACATGGGCCCGTTTGCGATCATGCAGAGGAAAGAAATGGAGAAGATGATCCAGAATCTGGGGTCCACGGCTAATTCGAGAACCTGATTCATCTTGTAGTGCGTATTTCGGACCCCCGAGTTGTTCGTACGCAGACGGGCGACGAGAACGTATCGCTCGCGCGGCTCCAGCCCCTTGGCTCGAATAGGATCAGCAGGAAGAATGAAGAGGAGGAGGATACCCCAGGCGATGGTTGTGCCGCCGGCAAAGTAGAACATTAGACGCCAGGAGGAGCCGTTGGGGTTGGTAGATCCGAACCCGAAGTTGATGAGGGGCGAGACCATGGAAACATAGCCGTTGCAGCAAAGCCAGACCCTAGGAGCGAGAGAGAGTCAGCAAAGTGTTTTGTTATTGTTATCATTATTATGATTATGATTTTTCTCATATTCAGACTGTCAGTCAGAGTTATGCCTTATTTACCCCATACGCATCGCCTGCTCATTCTTCTTGTACCAGCTTCCAATGATCAACATGAACATGGGACTGATGCCGACTTCCAGGAGACCGAGAAAGAAGCGCTGAGCATAGACGCCCTGATAGTTGGTGCAGACTGTGGTGAGAAGCAGGCACAGACCCCACAAAGTGACAATGGTCGAAGCAACTCTTTCGACGGGATATCTCTGGGCCAGAAGCATGACCGGATACGCGCCGACGAGGAAACCAAGGTAGAAGATGGAGGCGCACCAAGAGAAGCGCTCGCCCACGTCGAGGCCCAGATCCTGACGAAGACCAAAGAGGGCCTAAGGAAAATGTGTGAGTGAGCCCGTGAGCGAATGAAATTCAAAACCTGGGCGATGAGACTGGTATCGACCTACTGCCTGCGACAATATGTTCTTGTCGTAGTATTGCAAGCCGTAGGTTACGCAGAGGACGGGCAACAGCCTCCAATCAACCCTACGGCGCAGCCGCTTCTCCTCCTCGCCCGTCCAATCCCGGTCCCCATCGTACGTGTCCAGAATCTTGGTGGCTTCATCGTTGTGGACGGTGTCGATGTCGATAGCAGCCCGCTCCTTGGTTGGGCCGATGTTGCGCGCGGCTTCCCCGGGGCCGGGGCCGGTGCCGGTGCCGTCTGGAGTCTGTTGGGAAGCCATCTCGACAAAACGAACTTGGTGTTTTGTGTGTTGTGTGCAAAGAGACACAAGACAAAAAAAGATCACAAAAGATCACAAAGGATCAGGCCCACGGCCTTCCCTTGAAGTATCCATGGGAATGGAGGACGTCAAGGATAAGTATGTAGATGCCATCGGCTATTAGGTGCCCAGCCGGACAGCCAGTGCGCCCAACTGCCGATATGCCGCAGATTATTACTTGGCGCGCGGGGTCTCGCAGATAGACCGACCCAGCCGGCCTATAAGACAAGTTATGTGAGGAAAAAGGATTCGCGCCGAATCGCGCAACTTGTGCGCAGTCGAGAGTCGGGCCCGAGTCGTGACGGTCGGAGACTCGTCACTCTCAGCTGATTTTAGCCGCATCCTTAACCATCTTGAACTAGCATGCATGTACATATACGTGTACATACATGTACAGTCTACCCCTTGTTTGATTTTACACAGGTACAAGACTAGGGTTACTAGACTAATTATGAATAAATCCTCCTATTAAGTAGCATAAAAATAGGTAGAGATACATATGTAAGATATATTATCTTCCTTATCTTCCTTATAATATACTAGTAAGACTAGTAAGACTGTAAATACGGAGTCACTCTCACTGCAACTCACTGCCCCACAATCGAATGGGCTCCCTCGATGGCGGCCAATCACGTACTCGCGCCATGCCCCACCTGTCACGTCTGCTTTGCCATCCGGGGCAACTTTGGATTTTTGCATATCCGTAAAAGCCGCTTCCGCTCTCGTTCAATGTTCATGCATGGCAAAAGGGGCGTGTCACATGTGATACGACTCGTGCACGACAAGACTTTTCTCCCTGAATATACACACTGCAGCTCTTGAATTATTTAACAAATCTACATGACAGGGGGATTTAGGCGAATTACATAAATATCAGCTAGGAAATGAAACGGGTAGGAGCTAGGGGCTAGGATTAATAGGTCCCTCTTATTATTAGTAAACTATAAATAAAAGGGGACATCTATATCCCCTGTCTTTTTTCCTTATAGCTCGCCATCACTTATTATAGCCAATCGTAGCTATTAAAGAGGAAGAAAAACTAGGGCACGTAGATTTGTAAAACAATTCAAGGGTTGTAGTCTACATACATACACGTACGGAGTACATACGGACTAGTTGTTCCAAGCTTTGTCCTCGAGCATATTTCTTGGCGCTCACTGTCCAGAAACTGGGCCATGTAGACAAGACCTGCTCATCGTATAAGCGAGTACAGCCTCCAAAAATTGACCTGTCCCAACTTTGCTCGTTTAATCTTGCTGGCAATGTATGACAATGTTTGAAGCAATCTCCCTCGGGCCTTCTTCAAGGACCTTCAGTCTGTACCGCAGAGGCGCCTGGCTTGGGCTTTGACAGAGCCCATTCGACGCTGTGTGCCAAAACTGCGTCCCAGCGCCTCGATTGACTCAGCTGCCCGAAACGCCGGAACCCATGGGGCACTCCCTCAAAGACATAGGTATCGGTGGGGACGCTACATGACATGAGCGAGTGTTGGTCAGAGAGGCCGCCAAATTGTGTCCTTCTTTGCTCCAACAGGCAATGTGACTTACCCGGCTTCAGCCAGCAACTGGGAGTAGAGCAGTCCCTCATCTCTCAGCGGGTCAAGTCCTGCGATTCCAAAAGTGGTAGGTGGGAGCCCCCTGACGTCCTCAACCGATGCGTTTCCCGGAGACAGCCGAAGATCGGACGCATCTGGCTCGCCCGTCTGGAGGAGGCCGATGAAGGTCTTGACCAGCCGCACGGGGAGCATGGGTGCCTCTTCATTCTCCTTGTACGAAGATAGAAAAGCGTCCTTGAGCTTCCTCAGCTGGGGCTCGTATGCTTCCATGTGAACGAGACAGGGGATCATCAGAACCTGACCAGCGATGGCGGGATACCCGCCGAGGGCCTTGCCCTTGTTCTTGCCGAGTACGAGCGAGGCCGTGAGCTGGGCTCCCGCTGAGATTCCGCCGACAATGACCTGCTCGGGATTTCCCTTGAGCAGCTCCATGTTCCGGTGAAGCCATTCGAAGCCGTCCTCCGAGTCGTTCCACGCCGTCGGGTACACGTGTTCGGGCGTGTGGCGGTAATTGACGTGCAGGACCACGACGTTGGCACTGGTACAGATCCACGAACATGTGGCATCTTCGGTGTCCAGCGTTCCCACGAGGAACCCGCCCCCGTGGAAGTAGAGAAAGACGGGCAGGCGCTCTTCTCCGCCTGCGGATACGGGACGGTAGCTCCGGGCCTCGATGGTTGAGCCATCGCGTGCGGGGATGGAATGGTTGTCGATCCGGACTTGATCTTTGAATGTCTCCATTGCCTTCGCAGCGGCCTCCTCGCGGTTCTCATTTATCAGCTGTCTGAGCTCGACTGGCGCGAGCCCTTCACTCGCCAACGAGAAGGCCATGGTCTTCTCGACCTCTTTCCACTCGTCGCTCGCCCCGCCATAATGGGAGAAGTCGGCCATGGTTGTTGTTGGATGGTCACTGGTGATGATGACTGAGGAAAGATGTAGCGCGGGTTTTTTTCAAAGGGCAATCGTGTCAAGAATTTCCTTTTGAGGTCAGAGGTCCGGATCATGTTCACAAACAGTTACGAATCTCTCCAAGAGTCCTGATCTGCGGCAACGGACAAGAAAGACCCCGCGTCAGCCGGCGGGGAAGCGGGCCGCAGCTAAATATCACAGGTTTGACGACCTCGGCTAAGATGGCACGAACAATCTGTTGCGTAATCAAACATAGCCATCGCACAAGAAGATGCTTACTTTCTACTCAAGGCCCATGGTGGTGAAGCGACAATGGGTGATGGAGATGGACAACTAAAATTGCTTTGAACTCTGTTGAGCATACTCCGTACTCCGTACTCCGTGTGTATATATACATGTATGCTCATTGATCGCAGCTACTAATAATAAGGGGTGCGCACTTCTTTTTAACCCGTTTGGTCTAGCTGCGTGCCAAACTAAACTCTAATCTCTAGCCCTTTCACATGACTAATTTCATCAACCCCTGTTGGCGCGAGCGCAGGGTCAATCTGACATACATATCAATCAGGACCGTAACTTTTTAAATTTGATCCTGATACTCCAGTCAATCATGCTAGATCTATTAACCACTACTTCTTAGATTTTCTATAGAACTGTGTCTGTGTGGTAAGTTCGCGCGTATCGTGATTGGCGTCGATCGCGACATATCAAGTCCCTGCACATAGATATGAGCACCCCCGACTTTTGGGCACCCATCCTCACGGCTCAACCAGAATGACTCGTCCCATCAATTTATCACACGAACATCTCTGCCAAAAATGACTTGGCCATGTGTAAATTCGTGCATAGATGCACAAAACACCGAGACTGACATCCACCATGCACTCGAATCGATAGCGAGTGGTGTCTTGACCAAGAACTCGTCTCGAGATTAGGGCCACGCTTCACAACCGTATCCACGGTCGGGAATGTAGAAAAAGATGCATTCTCTGCCCTTCAGAGGCTCACGCAGACCCAAGGGAAGCAGCTTACCGAATGGATTCTCCTTCGGATTCTCCTTCAGGACGCTCTCGGCCTTGCGCCCACTCATTCGCAGATCAGACATTTCGCGCAACGAATGCTAGCCGTGAAGGGAGACCACGTACCACTCACAAAGACATTGGATGCAGGCCTTTTCTAAGAAGAAATTCAGCCATAAGGACGCAAAAGTGTTATCATAGGGACTCTACTCCGTATTTATAGCGCTTGCACCGAGGTAATTCGTCCTTGATTTAACAAATTCTACATTCCCAAGTTTCAGGCGACCAAGCCACAGAACAGATAACAACATGGATGAAACAAATATCATGGAAGGTCTGAGGAAGAATTGACTGGTCGTCGGGAGTTCAGAAAAACGTTCCATCAAAAAGAAAACACCAGGTGCTAGAGCGTGGACGTCATTTATCGAGTGCGTATCCTTTGGCCATCTCCAAGGGCAGATCAGTCCAAAAGCAGTGGTTTCCGCCTGGAATAAACGAATTAAAGGGTTGGCAATTCACCGCCACAAAGAACGGCTGGACTTCGGACCAGACTGCGGTGGAATGGCTCGAAGAGACCTTCATACCCATGACCCAGTCAACCGACGCTACCGAGCGAAAATTGATGGTATTGGATGGCCATGAAAGCCATGAAACGGCTGATTTTAATGTATCTTTGCTGCAGGCATTGCGCTTGAACAAGAAAACGATTCAGGTCCCTCGACGGCTAGGCGGCTTGATCCGGCGCCGCATCCTAGACAGCTCTTAGAATCTTCCTCCTCATCGTCCTCATCCCGATTCTGTTTCTTGTAATAGTCCAGAGCTTTCCGGTCATTCACCAACGCAGCCGCAAATAACGCGCTCCAAAGTGTCCGCGTTGAAGAATTGTTACAATACGACGTCATCGAGTGGTTTGTTGACGATGGAGAAGGTGTCGCCGCCGGCGTTGTCCTCGGCCTTCTCCAACGCCTCTCGGCCAACTAGGATCTCGGGATGCCTTGGAAAGAATCAGGAATTCTGGAACGGACATAAACAGAACATTTATGGTCGAGTGGGGGCTGAGGTTGTACCAAAAAGATGGGGTGCTTCATGATGGTTGTACACATATATGTATTCATTCCTTAGTCTGCCCAGCTACCATGTCTCCACAATATCACTACTTGGGATTACCTGAATGTTTTACTCACCAACAGGGCCATGTGGATTGTTTCTGGCGGGCTGGCTGGCTCATTACCCTGACTGTATCGTGGTTGCATTGGCGGCACACCCGCTCACCACCCATGTCGATACAAGGCTACATACGGAAGTCGCTCGATGTTGGTGGGTATCAGACTTTGGACACCAGTTTGGATGCCGGTTCGGATGCCGGTTTGGATGCCGACGTTCCGGATCTAGAAAAGCGAACCTACACTTACCAAGTTAGGCCCGTAAGCGCAGGTCAATGATGATGCGGAGTGACGGCTAGATTTTGGTTGCCGGAACCAGGTCAATAGACTTGCGACTCCCAGTGGTCAATCAAGATCGTAGATATTCGTCGTAACATTCAAGGGGCACCGCGCTTGAATAAGGAAGATGGAGCCAACAAGAAACGTGGAATGCCTTTGGCATCTCTTCTGCTGCAGCTGCGACTAGCAGTTTCTGCCTAGAGTTTTTGATAGTGGTACTGTTTATAGTCAACACTCGAGGAAATGTCACATTGCAAAATCACCCAAGATCAAATTCATTCCGAATTAGCTAATACTCTAGTACGTGCCCTGCAGCAACAACCACCTCAATCATCACTATAACTTGCTGTTGTAGTAGTTCATCATCTTCCCGTCGCACTATGTTTAGCCATTCAACTTGGCATTTTCCACTATCCATACCCGACTTCGGACTTCGGCCTGGCTCTAATGCCGTGGCTGGCAGCTCAGCTGGTGTTTGCATCTACCTCCCACGTATGGGCAACAAGGGCATCGTCGGTCTGCAGAGCAGCTATGGCTGCGCGCGCGAAATTAGCCCGAAGGTCCTCGGCATCGACAACCCGGCCGCACCTCGTGATATCATTGCCAGTAGTGTCGTATCTCTTCATGAACTTGTCCCTTGACATCACCGTCCTTGTTGTGTTTTTGGTAGTACTTTTCAGCTTTCTCATCGTTGACAACAGGCTTGTTAACAATGCCAAATGGTATGAGGGCCGAGGCCTGCCTCTGCTGTTGCAATCTCTTCTCGGCCGACCTGTATATCGGGTGCTTGGCCAAGAATGTCTCAGCTTCATTTGCACCAGCTACAAGCCCAATATAGAGCAAATTTGCCGGATAATAGCAGTGATTATCGGTTAAGAAGAGGTGGTCACGTCGGGGAAAAGGATGACTCGTTACAGGACGAGAGGAATCATTTCCGGTCCTGACGGCCCCGTCGAAAATCAAAATCATGTCCTAAAAAGTCGCTGTAAACTGACATATCATCGTTTCGTCGGACGATTGAGACGCATCTCATCACATCGTTCCCGGCAACGTCCTATTCTTGAGAAGATGTCTCATCCACAAGTCGGGACTTGTACTTGGTCGGAATGCGAATAATAGATGTCGATTCACCCGAGACCTCCCTTGGTAGCCCCACGCGGAAATCGAAAACACCACTACTTCGTACAGTACCTCTTTAAAATCTCTGGATTCTGTAAATCAATAACTTGGAGTAAGCCTCTCTCACTTCGCATTGCTTGATTAGCTATCTTGCCTAACAGGCCTAACAGGAAGTGAAACGGGATCAGCCTCTAAATTCGATGGATGATGGCTCTTCAAGTCCTGGGATAGGATCCAGTTCCTAGGAGCCAAGGGGGATTCTCAAAGTCCAAGTCGGACGGCAATTGATCAATAGCCGAGCAGCTTCTCTTAGAACAAGTCCCCCCAAAAAAGGAGTCATCTCCAGCAATAAAGTCAACAGGGAAAGAGGCAAGAGTTGAGATAGCTGGCTGTTAGAAAATGCCTCACGCTGACACCCAATAGCGTAGTCGGGCTGGGGACAAGTTCTAGTTACAAAAGTACAGCCCACTAATCATTCTCCAAGACCAGGATCATCATAACTACCAGTAACAGTGTCGATAATTATTTGAAAGTGCAAATTAACGTTCGAAGACCTTGTAGATTCTTCCTTATACTTAGATCTGATCAGCCAATTTATAAAGTCGTGACATCGATGCTCTCTCGCTATACGCGGGTAAGTTTGGATATGTAGGCGTGGCCAAATAATCTTGCGGTGAGTTAACATATCCGAATTTAGCTAATGGATGTCCCCGTTGGAAAACAGTTTGGCCCGAATAATCTCGAAGAGTGCGTACAGTCCAACAAATCGCCTAGTCGAGCTGCTCCCAAGGTGCATCAACGTTGGGCAAAAAAAGCCAAAGTCGTCCAGAAAGATCATTACCCATTGGTTCCTCGGAACTCTTCGACATTCGAGACATCTCCGCACGGTTTACTTGGCATACTTACAAATCGATAGGCTGAGCTATATTTCGAAGCAGTCGACTAACATCACTCGTAGGTACACCCACTCCAGATCATCATTTCCTCCGAGATGACCTATTGCGCTTGAAACGGGGCGGAAAGTCAAAGCGACAGCTCGTCTGAAGGCGTTTCGGAAAGCAGTGGCTCCTTGTCTGAAGGTATCAGCATCCCCAGTCATACACCCCAAGTCTTGATTTGTGCCATAACGAAGCCAGCGTGTTCACCAGCGGCTGGTGGTATGGGACGACTGATGTATATTTTGAGCGTGCCTCCGCGGCTCCTATATGTGATCGGATAGGCATTATTATCGTGCTGCTGCTCTTGCTGGTTGTACAATTGTAGGCATCCAATCCATCGCGCTCCGAGACCACAATCGTAACTTGCTTGTCGAGTAGCCACCGAAAGGCTCCCGTCAGGCACCTTTACCTGCAAGCAGTGGTTTGTCAAAATAGGCTCACCATATTGAGTAGAAGGCACAATTAAATCATGTAGTTGTAGACGAGCTGTTGATGGAGCTGCTCGGTCGTCGCGCGCCACAAAGGTCGGGGTGTCCCGGTACAAGCGTTCCATCAGTAAGATGCTCTATATTTGTAAATGGCGTCTCTCTAGCAACACATCATTATCCTTAATTAACACGCCCCTTAATTATAGTAATGGCATTCATTGTGACATCTCTCTCTCTAAATGCCTGCGCATCAATATTCTCAAGTCTTGAGAAATCGTCTTCTGTGAATTTAGGCAACGATAGCGATGCTTTTGGTTGAATGTGAGCCTGCGGTACTCTCTGTGCTTGTTGTTTTGGGTGTGTTACTGCTTTAAGTCCCGAGACTGCGAGCTCCTCTTCGCTGGCGACTGCGAAGCTCTTTTGCGCCGTCCGAGACTTGACTGTCTAGAGCTCATGCTCGTTATCAAAGGCAGAGGAACCTGCGGGGCATTAACATCTTGTATATGGAGCGAGGCTGGGAACCAGTAAGAATCTCTTTAGATAATAACGATCTCTAAGATTTTAAGAATAGTACTATATTAAATGCCTCATTTTATAGCCTTGCAAGTGGATTAGAGTTCTTTATGCCTCAAGCATAAGCCTTTTCAAGCCGCTAGGTTATGTCATTATAATTTGCGTATAAAGTCTAGTATCGTGGAAACCGGTCGCGTAGCTTCTAACAGCCCGTGTCAAGACTGCTTCACCCATGACCTTGTTCTTCCCCTGGCACAATGGCAGTCCAGGACGGCCGGTTTCTGGAGCGCTTGAGCTCACGCCATCGATTTTAGGCCGAGACTAGTTCCCCCGATTTCGAAAGGGGAAATAAAACCCTTTATCATTAACCAAGGCGGTTCCATTCGCAATTTTGTCATGCTACATGTTCCGATTCCCCAGGTTCTTTCACTATCCCGCTATCCGACTTCCGTGTATGGTCTTGGCATAACATTGATTCCAGATATCTCTCCATGGCTCTTACGTGCATCCACAAATGACATTCGAATCTCCCGAGCAAGAAAACGACACGTGCGAACCTCATAGAATTTGTTGCCATGACGAACAACCCTGGCTGGGCATGTTGGTAGAAACCAAGCCTTTTGAATGGAGATCGTCTCAGGTTCAGTTGCTGTTTTGATTACCCCTACCTAATCTCGATGTTTGACTGAATCATGATAGAGGCAAATTTAGGTTTTCTGCAGTCAGCCTTGGAATGTCGAGGGTCGCAATCGTCGCTGCTCATAAAATGGACAAATTCTTTCACAATGTCCCGCTGTTCGTCTATCCATCGTGAATTTGGGACTGGCCGTCGAGCTGGACCTGAATAAGTTTTTCGAGAACACTCGAGTGCTCGTCAAATGCAGACCTGGTCGGGTCCAAACCGACTAGAAGTCTTAAAGCTTCTGAATTGGTGAGGCTAGGAGAAATTTAGGTCGTGGTGGACGCCAGAGCCTCTCCACGTGAATATGTCTCGAATATATAGGCGAGAAACGGTCAACGCGGCTCGATGTGACCGGGATTGATTGGCAATCGGCAGGTAACCATCAGGACGTGGTATCCTGTTGGCGATTGTCTAATATACACTTATGGTAAACAGGACAACCTCTATCCCATTGTCTCGGCTTCCTCGAGCAGCTTCTCTACACTAAATCTAGGGTCGCCGCTGCCGAACCATTCCACAAGTTTTCTTCGCTCCTCAGCTCTCTCTTCCCTCATGCCTTCCCGCTCTGCCTCTGTGCCATCCCAGGCTCCGTAGAATCGCTGGAGACACAATACTAGCCACCTAGCATGCTCAGGTGATACCCCTCGGTCGTCCATCGTTTGGCCTTGCATCAACACAAGCCCATTATCGTTGGCCAAATCGAGATGGTGCGTAATAGTTGTGTGAGGTTGCGCAAACTCGCCACGACTTTTGAACTCGGCCAACTGGGTGAAGAGCACTGTGCTCGTACGAGAAGCAGCGTCAAACGTCCACTGGAGGAAGTGAATCTCGGCGCCCTGGCTCTCATGAGGAACTGGCAGCACAAAGCGCGGCGATTTGCGCGCCATCTCCTCCATTACTTTATAAGAAGCAGCTGGAATGACGGCGCACAGCTTTTGGGGCGAATTGGCATGTCTTAGCCGCCAGACGGCAGTCAGTTCCTTCTCTGGCAGTTCTCTGATCTTGCCAACATCCACGAGGTCATCTAACGATTGTATAGCAGCTTTGCCTTTCGCGGAGGGTGGTGAGGTCGAGGCTTTGGGGGTTTTCTCGGCGTTTACCTCTTTTGATGGAAGAGGTCCTCGGTTGGGTTGAGAAACGGGTGTGCCTACAGCTTGGGGAATCGTTGGGATTGAGTACTCGATGGCGTCTTTCTTGCGTTCGGCTTTGATTTTGTCGGCATAGGCAGATTTGAGATCTTCGATACTGCTGAGACCTTCTGTCTTGGCCTTCTTGTCAAGCTTCTCTCGGTACTTTTCAAGGATTGCCGCCTGGTGTCCTTTGGTCACGAGGAATCGCACATCGTGAACCTGAGCGCAACGTCTCTGGGTCTGGAGTCGCGCTGACGATCGTAGGGGACAAATCGCCAATTGGCGGAGGGCTGGTATTCTGATTGAAGCCATGATAGCTATGTGTGTAGCGACAGGCAAGCCTACTGCTATCCGCCCAGAGAATGGATGGCAATGACGAAGCAAAGCTTGAAGCCAAGCACGCGATATGTAAGGAAGGACGGCAGGCTCATCTCAGCTCGTCATCATTTGTCTGGACCCTTGTTGGTCCTAAAATGCGGGGTTACAGTAAATCTTGGCTCTAGTAAAGTTTATCTCGTATCTAGGGTAGGGCCTTTTAGGTAGTAGAATAGTATAAAATAATTATATACTAGGTATATACTACTATATAGTATAAATTTATAGCTAATAAAAAGTTTTAAAAGAGTAGGTTAATGTTAGAACAAGCATGATATCAATCGCGGCACGCAGCCGCAATTACCCGGCGAAAGGTCGGGCCGCGCGCGCGTGCAACGCAGGAGCCCCACTTGTGGCCCACAGCCTGCCCTCTGATAGGGCAGGGGCCCACGAGTTAGGTGGCCTAAAAACGCACTGTATTTATAGCCTTTTCTTATAATTAAAAAGCCTCTCTTTTCGCTCTTTCTTCTCTCTTCTATACATACACATTCACATTTAGAATAAAAGAATTATACCTATTTCCTAGGTAATCTATTTAATTCTACTAGTAGAAATCCTATAATTCTATCACTAATTAGTGATTACCTTTACAAATAACTATATAGTTTTTTATAACTATAGATTAGTAAGGTTAATTAGAAGATATATTTATATTAAAGAACCTATATTATAGGGTTATTGTGAGGCTTGGTGACGGGCTTCATAAGTCTTATAATCAATTATAAGGTGCAATGTTAGTAGCGGCTAGCATTGACGGATCTTTGGTCTATTGGGGAATTCCAGCACACCTTCTGGGTTCTTACACCTGCTCCGTCCGGCTTGAAAATTTCTTGCTTTGATGCCTCTTGCTTGTCTTCTTCTTCCTTCCTCTCCTGTTCTTCCCTCGCCTTCTTACGTTTGTCCTTGCTGCTCTCGCCAGCTGCAATCATCGCGTCCTCGCAATCGTCCTGGTATTTTCCCTCACTGTCGCGGCTTTCGCGGTTTGAAGTCCTCACGACGATGTTTATGTGTCTGGTTTAAAGCTAGTCTGGCTGCCATCCCTTCCACCCCCATTTCAGGAGTGGTTTGGACATACTATTTCAGGGTGTTTCTGATTGAAGTTGAAGTTTGGCAAACTAGTAACGGAGGGCGATAGATCAGCTGCTTGAACAATGGCTTGAAAGCAAGGCAATGAGAGCTCTATATTGACCTGCAAACAACCGGTACCTTTATGCCTTTTCTCACTTGTATCGATTTCAAATCAAATCAACTCGCTGCCTACTGTCCTGCTAACACAAAGAATGGCAACTGGACATGCAGGGTCAAGCCATTCAATCCACGCCGATGATGAAAGATCTTTGCATCCGATTGGGAGAAGAAACGCCAAGAGTATGCATATGCAAGCGCCGAGGACAGCGGCGTCCTAAAAATAAACTGCCATTCAGTTCGTCCTGTTGACGTGCACGTATTAGCCGCGCGTTAAGCACAAGTGAAGGGGAGCAAGCGGCGATGGAACCGCTGGTACAAGCCAAGATGGCGGAGTCCAAAAAACGGGTTCTGATTGAGTGGGAAGCTGGAAAGACAAAGCAACGCCTCTCCTCTTTCTTGTTTGACTGATCACTGTGGCCTCTAAAGTTTTACTGAGTTTCCTGTTCAAGTTTCTAGACCGCCTGCCTCCTCGGGAAGGGACTCTGACTGCGTTGGCTTTTTTTTTTCATCTGTTCATATTGGATATAGGCTTACCACAAGACACAAAGACATTTTTTCGAGGGCAACCTCACTCGTACTGTAGTCAATGACATTAAAATCTTTGTCTAACGATCGTGCCCTGATTTTAGTGCGGGGTGTCGTTGAGTTCATATTAGTGCATGCCTGCTGAAGCATGTGTGCTGACGCCAGAGTCCTAGCGCACCCACCCGTATTACCTGGATACAGCGGCTGGGTCGGGATATAATTAGTAAGCGCTGGTGCATTGGCTTCGGCATAAGGGCTGTTTGCTCTCTTGGTCAGCATACGTGCAGGTACATGATATAACACGCCAGCACCTTTATGTTAACGATGTGTCGCGCTGACGTAGTTTCACCAGTGCAATGTAATAAACGTTGACATCTTTTTTTATGTCGGCTTGTGTGCACCCTTTCGTAGTTGAACGTGTCTGCGCTCTGCGTTGCGAGCTTGCTAGCTTGGTGGCTTGCGGGACCGCCCAACCTCCCTCCCCCCCCCCCTTCCAGTCTCTTCTTGTGCTAGGAACAATATATGTAAGGCGTCGCCGCCGCAGAATGAGGTTCCCGCGCCGGCAATAATCTTCCTTGATCTGACCATCATATCCGCCATTTGCCCGCGTGGAGAGAGACCATCGCTCAACACGCTCGGTCATGCCGCGCCCAAGCTTCTGGACCACGCTCATCCCCCAGCCATCGACAAAGCCTTTTCGATGGGCTTCTCCTTACAGCACTCGCACGCGCAGCTTCCTCCTCACCCCTTTTTCTTCCATGGCTTACAAGCCCCAATATCACTGCATCGATGGTGCGGAAAACTTGGACAAGTACTCCGAAGGCGGCTACCATCCCATTGAGACCGGCAACATACTCCACGATAGGTACCATATCGTGGACAAGCTGGGTTACGGGGGATGGTCCACCGTCTGGCTAGCGCGTGATTCTATCAGGGAGCGATTTGTCGCTCTCAAGGTCGGAGTGGCAGACTCGTTGCCTCACGAGACGGAAGCTCTTCGGGCGCTTGAGCCATGCCACCTGGCAGACAGATCCGATGCGATCCCGCGCCTACTCGATCAATTTCAAGTCGATGGCCCCAATGGCTCTCACCCTTGCTACGCTACCGAACCTGCTCTCTGTACGTTGCAAGAAAGTCCCTTCTCCCGCCTATTTCCACTCGATGTCTCTCGCGCCTTGGCGTACGAGCTTGCCCTCGCAGTTGCTTATGTGCATTCCCACGGCTATGCTCATGGAGGTGAGTTACTAATAAGTTAGGGGTCACAAGTTGCTCCACCTACCTTTTCTCGTAACTGGGGACATGTTCTCATAGTCGCCGCAGACATCTACCTACAGAATGTGCTTATCAAAGCTCCATCGACATTAAATCAACTGTCTGTAGAGCAATTCCGCGAAAACTTTGGTGAACCGGACATATACTTTGTAGAGAGGTTGGATGGCAGTCCACTTCCCCCTGGTGCCCCGAGGACTGCAGTGGTCTCACGCTCCTTAGGAAAGCGCGCCAATGACTTCACACTTTCGGACGCACGGTTTCTGCTCAGCGACTTTGGCGAGGCCTTTGTTCCGGCGGCCCAGTCGCGGCTGGGAGCAGACTGCCACTCTCCAGTCGACTTTCGACCTCCTGATGCCTTTTTCCAACCAGATATTCCTCTCTCCTTCTCTGCTGACATATGGTGCCTTGCCTTGGCTATCTGGGATATCCTCGGCATGCAGGCTCTTTTCAGCAGTGCTTTTGGCTCTCCAAACACTATCATGTCTCAAGTTGTCGACGTCTTTGGGCCTTTGCCGAGTGAGTGGTGGGAGAAGTGGGAAGGGAGGACTAAATATTTCAACCACGACGGTACTCCAAAGGCTGGAAGAGAAGTTTGGCCGAAGTTAGAGCAGGCATTTGAGGAATGCGTGCAGAAGTTTCGGCGAGAAGATAACATGGGTGAGTACGACCAAGACGAAAGGGTGGCCATCTTGGACTTAGTAGGTCGGATGCTCAAGCTCAAGCCCCAAGAGCGCATCACGATAGACGAGGTACTCCAATGCGAATGGATGGCAAAATGGGCTCGGCCTGATTATGAACGAAGCTTGGCGGCGAGGCTAACCGCACCTTGGCCAACATGAGCACAAGTATCTTTGATTCTGACCCTCAACTGGCCGTTCTCTACGAGCGCGCTCTCCGGCTTGATGAATATGCATCGAAGAATGCATTCTTCTTGCGATATTTCGTACGGCATATCTTCGTGGAGCCTCAATGGATCCATTCAACGGAAGTACCACCGGCAGATGATCATGATCAGACCCGATTCGACTTAGCAATACAAGTTTTTTGGAGATTCCTTCTCCAGATCGACAACTTGGACTGACTACGCTTGTGTTTCGTTTGACGTGTCAGGGAAAGCATGGGAGAGTTTCCCAAAGTGCCTTAAGAACGGCCGAAACCCAGGCATACTCAGTCTTGGATGTACATGCATCGCTGGAAGGGACAGATTCCAGCGGTCTGGGCAGTGACGTATTTCGGCCTTCATGCTCGGCTATGGATGTGTGGGTATGGCGGCGACGGGCGATTGATGCCATGTTATCCACCAGCGGACTCGGTCGGAGAGAAGAAGGACTACCTGAGTGTCAAGGAATACGAGGAGGAATTTCAATGGGCTTTTGATTACATCAAAGCCACTCCCGAGCCCGTCTTCGAAGAACTCGAAAATGTCCTCCAAGCGGCGGAAGATTTTGATCCAGGCGCAAGTCAGAGCCATGGTATTGCCGGCTCCTCGATGGATTTAGACAATGTGCAGGTTTCTGTGCAGCAACAGTTGATCCTGGCCAAGGATTACGCGTCGGTCGTTGTTACGAAGGTCTTTCCGGGAGACAATGGGCAACATCGCACGCAATGCAGGCTGAAAGATGGCAGTAAGCAGAACTTCCCGCTGTCATACTGGCAACAGGTGAGAATCAGACGAGAGGACGGAAGAGACAAAGATGGATATATTGCCCTAGGCCGACTCCGAACTTGGAGTTTGACGCCGGAACAGAAGAAAGGAAAGGAGAAAAGAGGGAAATAGGGCGATCCCCACTCTCCCCCGACAACCCAGTTTTAGTTGCAGTTATATCTCAGTATCATTTCGTCGGTAGTAAACCAACAATCCAAAACCCCATCCATTTTACAGCACGTCCAGCCTAGTTCAGCGTGATTATGCGACATTTCTAGAAAACATTTCGCCACAACGCTGTGTAGATCTCTTCCAGAATGAGTTTGTTGCACTTTCATGTTTCGAAAGCAGAAGAATGACGGATTGTTAGATCGCTCAAATGTATCAATGCCAACTCGACATTGGCCAATAGCTCGCTGCGAGCCTTCGGTCGTGATCAAGATTCCTCTGCAGCAAGTGGTACCTTGAACATTGAAAACGTCTATTCGAGAGACGGAGCGAAGGGAAGCGCTGGAGAAGACGGGTTTAATGAGCGTGGACAATCGCGAATGATCACGGGAAGGCAAACGCGTCGTCCTTGAGCAGCATTCTTCGGCAAGAGCCCCGACGAAGCAGATGGGTGTGGGTCCGTTTTTCTTATACACAAGTGAAGAGCAACGCTTAGCCTGTATGAAAGAGACAGGCCGCGTCCGGAAGGGTCCAAGTGTAACTTCTCCTGAGAGCTTTGAGCGAAGCTGGCTCCGGTTAGATGACGATCCCCAAGTTGTATTCAAGACTTTGACCATCTTACCAAAATATTCTGTCGCATTGAATAATGGGGTTGTCCTTCCTGACACTGACTGAACCAGATTTCCGCTTCATCACCTTGGATCGGTATATAAACCCAAGTCGAGTTGGCCTGTTGTCCGACACTTAGCGTTCTGAACGTGTCCCATGCTATAGGTTGGTCTTTTGTATGAGCATGAACAGCGTAGATCGAGTCGCAAGCCATGAAGAACGTGAATCCGGTGGACCCTTCTATTTGCATAACTCCTATATGGGAGGGCGAACGAAGGACTCCTGCGCTAAGGAAAGCTTCATCCAAAGAGGGTGGGAAGGGTGTGTCCCAAATGTGAAAGCTTTTGCCCGAGACTTGTAAACGTGCGAATCCAAACTATGAGGAGGTTCAGCTGTTGTCAATCCGCAGTCACACAGTAGTCTACCTTGAAATTAACAGAAACTCCGGAGAAGCATTCGGCTTTTTCGACAACGTAACCGAAGGAAAAACTTCGCCGAGGAAGACCTTGAGGTCTTGCGTCCAGTTTCTCTATACGCCGTAGAACGCGAGAATCGATTGTCAGACGGACAAACTGCTTACCAATATTATCAACAACGATAGGGCGGCTTCCACGTTGCCATGCCAGTACATTGCGGAGGGGGGTACATAGTTGCTCTGTATCTGAAACCTTCGATAGCTTGGAGGTTAGATCCAGGATACAGCAGTACCAGAGGGATTTCGAAGAGCAAAGATCCCAAATACACATGCTAAGCTCCGGAGGCAGAGACTATAGGAAGGACATGCTTTCCCATCGCTGAATGGCGAATCGAACATCGATCGAAGGAATCACATTGATTAGCATAGCGCCATGCCACGGCTTCCGCCAAGTGGACGCCAGCCAAAAAAGGGATAAAACGCTGTCACTCGCCAACTCGCGGAAAAGAAGCTTCAGACAGGCTGTATGAACCGTGCTACTCTCGGCAGACTGATCGCATTGACGACAATTTGGAACGCAACAGAGGCAAATGCCGTCGAGAGTCTGATCCATGTATAGAGACGTAGGAAAATAAAGCTCCCCGTGCACCGTGAAAGGGCCATCGCGGCTGTCGTCGTCGCTTTTTGATACCACTTTGAATATTGCGTCAGAAAACAACAGATCACCTGTACGGCAGAACAGACTTACGAAGGTAAAAGGGGTCATTAGGATCAAGGGCGAATCCGCATCCATCACAAAAAATGTGCACTCGGATATGCTGGTCGTCCGTCATGCTGCAGTCGAGTGATTCCGCCTGTACCATGCGAGGTCATCGAGAATTTGCTCCATCGGGGGTTTGAATCGATCCAGGAATTTCAGGCCAGACATGCATTGTGGCCATTGCAGTTCAAGATGGACTAATGGGGTGCGAGGTCTGACATTTATTGAGGTTCCTGGGTGCCTGACTACTGGCTTCCAAGGCAGTCTCTTAGTGTTAGACGTTCACAGGATTTCGTCTCGACCCCACCACCGCCCCCCACCACCCAATGGCGGCGGCTTCCCGACCTCGGGCAAGTCAAGTCGCAAGTAAATTATCTACCAGAGCTTCAATATCCGTTTCCTAATATCTGGAAGACCATTGAAACGCACTTTTTTTCTAACGTCGATCCACATCGGACTCTAGGCTCCTTGACTGAAGTCTTGTTTCACAGTCGTATTTCGAGCCTCACCCATCTCATCCATTGCTTGAAGTCGGTTTGCCCCTCCATCTCATTTTGAGCGGCATTCGTCACTCGCCGGGCGCAGACTGCTCTCTTGTCACACAATCAGCTCAACGCGTGTGTACTAAAGCGAAACTCTGCTTCCAATCTTCCAATTCGCTCTCTTCCGTTTGCGCCATGGCCGACTTTCGGCAGCTTGCCCTCGAGTTTGTCCTCGAAGACAGCAAGGCAAAATCTATTCGCATTGCCCAGCAGGCTGCTAAGGGTTGGTATTCTCAAACTCACAAAACTTGCCATTCACTGAAACTTTCTAGAAATTGAGACGGCCCCTTTGCATGCGAACCCCGTCGCCAAATGGGTTGAGTCTGTCCAGCCATGGATGCCTGGAAGCTCCGAGGACGATGTGATGCTGGATGCCGACAGTACCCCGGACTGGATAGCTAGATCTAAAGGTTGGTTCATGCTTCTCCAACTCGTATTACATTAAGCTCACTCTAAATAGCGTTGGAATTTCTGTCCGTGACGTTGTACTATTTGAAATTAGATACACTGAAACCCAGTCAAGGTATGATGACTGAGTCGGGCCCAGCCTCTTTGATATGTTGATTCTGACATCTATCAGTCGATCTGTTAGTCGCATTCTTCGGGGCTATGTTTGATGTTGACCACAAGGCCGGCATTCTTGCGTCTGCAACAGCGCTATCACGAATCACCTCCATGAAAGCATTCCACCCGAGAAGTGGGAAGGATATCATCCGAAAGGTCTGCAAGCTGAAAGACGACTTTCCTCGACAACTAGCCAAGACCCGGCTAGCTGTATACGAGCTGATACAGTCTTTCATGGCCAATGCTGATGTGGTCCAAGATCTCAAGCAGCATGATGGGGACGATGCTGCATTCATGAAAGACCTTCTGCTGCTCTGTGGTAGCGAGCGAGATCCCGATTGCTTGATGGTGTGGTTCGACATACTTCGACTATTTACCTCAGGGTACTCTCCATCCAAAGAGACCCTCGAGGAAGTATATAATGCGTTCAAGGCTTACTTTCCAATTACGTTGCCGCGAACTGCACAAAGTGGCGTGACCCCAGAAGAGCTGAAGCTACAATTACGCAAATGCTTCTCATCGACCCACCACTTGGCTCACCTTTCTCTGCCCTTCCTGATCGGCAAGCTAGATCAAGGTGATGGTGTTACCGTCAATGTCAAGGTTTGTAACTTCGACACGATTTATGATCTGATGCTGAGTGTAAATAGGTCGATGTTTTGAGGACGATCAAGGCTTGTCTTGAAGAGTATCAAGATCCGACAGAATCCATCACTCCCTATACTAATAGAATCTGGACTAGCCTTAAATACGAAGTCAGGAACGGAGAAATCGAAGACACGATATGGGCTACCCTCGAAGTCCTGAAAACTCTTGCCACGCGGCTGACAGGCGATGACCTGCGTGATTACACTTTAACAGTGACAAGAGATTGCGTATCTGACTTGGAAACGCCCATGTACACTAATTCCTCCGGCCGCCTCCTTGTTGCAGTTTTGAGTGCCAATCCAAGCTCATTCGTGCTCGTTGTTGCGCCAGCAATTACGCATATCAAAGAGAATCTTCGTCACCCAAAATCGCATACTCACAGTCTAGATCTCTATAAGATCCTCCGCATTATTCTCGAAACTCGACTACTTTTGACGAATGCTGAAATGTCTGAACAGGACAGGACTGACTTTGGTGCTGTCGACGGAGCTTTCAAAACGCTGTACGCAGAGATCTACAAGAATCCACTGGGACTTGCTGTAAAAGAAAGCCCGTCGGAGGAGGACTTGAGGCTGCTGACAGAAGTAGTTCAAGGCGTGGGTGCGCTTCTTGGCCAACGACTTATCCAATCTTCGGCTGTGACGGCAGGTTCGAGCCCAAGGGCCCAATTGCTACTCCCCACTTCGACTTGTTCTGATAGCTGTGAAAAACTCTTTGAAATTGCGACAAAGCCCTGGGACGAGCGAGCACGTCGAAGCGGTGCAGACGATCTAGTCAACGAAGCTACAAGGGCTCTTCGGCGTATTATTCAGGCATATCCCGACGGCTTCCAGCCTTTGATAAGGACTGGCACAACACTTCTTCGTGATTCCATCTCGAATCTAACACATGATTCATTGGACTTGATTCAGTCACTTGGTCCTCTACTAGCATACATAGGATGCTCCTCTGCTTCAGAACATGGCTCAGAGTTCATGGGACACTACCTTGATTTTACGCAGGCAGTCATGACAGAGCTTATCGCTGCAATTGCCGGCAAGGCAAGTCCCAGAACATGGTGCTCGTTGGTTGCGGGCATTCATTCGGCTGTGCGATACTTCAACGATGCTTGTTCGGAGGCGGATTTCTCGGCCAGCCGAGTGGATGGGTCCATACCCTTGGACAAGATCGCAATCAAGTATCCTCAGCTATCCATCATCGGCAATTCAACTGACAGCCAACCAACATCATCCGTCCTATCCTTCACTTCAATCGGCGAGGCTCGCAGCGATGCACTACTTGTCGGCCTATACGTGACCGGGCTGTTATACAAGCGAGCGACACAAAAAGCTGAGGCAAAAGAAGAGCTCTCACTCAGCGCAGACTTTAGTGGCTCAGAAGCTCAACAAGAGCGACGCTATCTTTACCTACTATCCGAGTTAGCCAGCTTTGTCATACACGAGTTAAGCGAGTCTCAACAAGCTACTCTCGAGGTAGAAACTTTCTCGCTGAATCTCTTCCGCGGCAGCGAAATTGACACCTCAAATTCTGCGTCTTCGTGGAAGTGGTTGACCCACGGGCCGCTAAACGTCTTGTCACTCGGAATACTCAAAGCACTCAGACCGTCTCGAGTAGCCAAACTCGTAAGTTCATTATCTTCATCTAGTCCACATACTCACGCTAACAAATTTGTCAGTATGAAAGCAACGTAGCCCAACAAATCCTTCTGGATGTTGCATCACCAGATCATTCTACATTGGATGCAATTTCCAGACCAGCCAGAAGATCTATTTTGGCCGTATTGGCAAACAAGCACAACATTGAAACAATCGATCCCATCATGGCAGATCTAGAGAAGAATCTGAGTGTCGCTGTGAAGCAAGCCAAAGAGAGTAGTACGGATGAGACATTAGCACATACCCTCGAGCCGGGGCTTTCTATTTTCGCCCTAATGGGAGGTCTACTCAGAAGATACAGCGGCGCCAAGGTCCAGCCCCTACTACAATTACTTCAGACGGCCCCCAACGACTCACAATCAGGATACCGCCTGGCTAGAGGGCTCGAGATCATTGTCGCTCCCCAAGGATGTCTCACAAAGGACTGCTTTGCAGTAGTCAGACCTCTTTGGCTACAGAAAATATATGTAGCGCTCGTTCAGCCCCTCATAAGCGCCGCTCTCGGCAGCGATGCCTCTGTCACGGATCCCCTCATCAAAACGAACTTCAGCATAGCCGCTCTCCTCATAGTCAAGCACATGAGCTTTCCGATCTACGAGGCAGATGCCGATAAGATCCTCCGCATTTCCATTGGCATCTTGCAGAACCTAGAGACAGGGCCGGATGGACTTGCGGCGCTGGAGGTCATTAAGGACATTCTCGTCGAGGCGTCGGACAAGGCACAAGACCATATCCGTAGCTTGGTCAAGATCTGCACTGGGATTTTCACGAACAACAATTCCTCGTCAGGGGCTCGACCAGTGTGGTTGCCGGCGGACTATGGCACTGTTGCGAGCGGTCCCGAAGTGCAGGCTGGGTGTGGCAAGTTGGCGCTCGAGATTGTGGGTGGACTGCCCCGGATGTATGAGCCCCGGCACCTGTTGGCGTTTGAGCCGCAGGTTCAAAGGGATTTGTCGACTGCGTGTGGCCATCGAGTGCGCGAGTTGCGGAATACAGCTCGTTTGGCGCGTGCTGCGTGGGCTGATGTGAAATAGTCTAGTGCATCGACGGAGTTTGGAATGGCGATTGCATGGGGAGCATAACTTGCACAGGATACGATTCAATGACTTGTTCTGTACTTCATGACTGGATTCAATTTTATCAACGACTGGAATGAAAGCAACACTATCAAGAGTACAGAAACCTGTTTGCGCAATCGTTTCAAGCATTCACTTTGGGAGTGACAGGTTTGCCAGCCCTCCTGCAACATGATCCCTAATACCTGGGCTGGCGTACAAGTCTTCCACCGCCCACGGGGTGGCTTTTTATCTCTCTCATTCCATCTTGTGTGATTTCGACACCATCCAGCAATCACATCTCTCTCATCCTAATTCTTTCTTCGCTTGCCCTTCTTCTCAGCCGTCTCAGCCGCCGTCGAACTAGCCTCATCACCAGCTCCCGAACCCGCCAACATGGCATCCAACAACTCTGGGTTCGCTCCCAACATATCCTGCGCCACGCTCTTGACCCTCTTGGGATCCTGCCTCCCAATAGCCGGAACTGAAGACGCCAAAAACTCCTGGAACGGCTTCGCAACAAAGCGGCCAGTCTCGTCAAACCATTCGGTAAAGCTTCTGGACACCTCGATAGTCTGGGGCTCGCCGGTCTTGGCTTCAATCGCAACGGTCAGGTAGTATGTAGGATCGTTCTTCTTAGTCGTAGTTCGGATTGTGATCTGCAGGGTTTTCAATAATTCACAACGACAAATCCAAATTCCCTTGCTTCATGGTGAAGACTTACTGTCTCTCCAGATGGAGTTTTTCCCTGATACACAGTGCCCTTCTCCACACTTGACAGCCAAAATGTGAGGAAGCCATTGAGCAGAGCGTAGGTGGCCACCGCCGCGGCAGTGTAGTATTTGGTGTTTTCGAAGCCGAATTTGTAGTCCCAGGCGAAACAGGCGGCTGCAATGATGAACGCGCCGTAGCCAAGGGCTAGTCTTACATCGAGCAGGAAGTGGGACTGTTTGAACTTCAAAGAGTTGAGGTAGTTGGGGAGAGCGTCATCGGAGGTGTTTTTGAGCTCTGGAAGCTTGATGCATTAGCTAGTGGATTTGGGTACTTGGGTTATGAGTTCCACACTGCGCGTGCAAATAAGCGAAGTGACATACCTGCCAAATTGTACAGGCTGATCTTTTCGGTAGCCATGGTTGCGGTGGTATTCGGCGCGCAATGGGGAACTTGTTCAAGATGAGGACCGAGGAAGCAAGTCGACGAGGTGTCCTGAAGATGCGATGTGTGTCAGACAGTGGGGCGGAGGGAGCACTTGGGGGAGTCAGGGTCGGTGCTATCTATTATGCCTGCTTCCTCTCAATCGAACGACGCACGGCGCGGGAGAAAGAGGCCCCGTCAAGCTCCTGTACTGGCGCCACCAATTGCTTCCGTCACGACGACTCCCTCGTTGCATCCGACGCCGCATCGCCTGCCCACGAACGGAACGCATCCATAATCTCGTCGCCGATTCTTCATACGAGACTTCCGTCGACTCGCTTCCGTCGCCATGGCCCAACTACCCGTCCAGACCCTTCACCGAGACCCCCAGTTGTTGTACGGCTGTCAACCTCCATCGTGATGATCAAGGCTATTGTACTGACTAATATCGTAGCTACTGGATCCTCATCCCCATCACCGTCGTCATGATTCTCACCGGTGTTCTCCGTCACTACGCCTCCGTCCTCATGGCCACGGCGCCAAAGAAGCTCGACGCCAGAGGCATGCGTGAGCAGCGAGCGCTAGGACGAGGAGTCGCCCTCCGCACCAACTATCATGTGCTCTCGCAAAAGGCCTTTGAGGATCGACGAGAATACCTCAGCGCCGGCTACGAGTCCGGTGCCTTCCTGAAAGAGCCGGATCGCAAGGGTCAGCCCCCTGCCAATCCTCTGAGCGACCCCAGCCAAATGGAAGGCATGATGGGCATGATGAAAAACAACATGGCGATGATCATCCCCAATACCTTGATCATGAGTTGGATTAATGCCTTCTTCAGCGGCTACGTCATTAGTATGTTTCTTTGTGCGGTGGAATCGCCTTGAAGACTTGCCGAACGCTAATGAGAGTCTGTAGTGAAACTGCCTTTCCCAATCACCATCAAGTTCAAGAGCATGCTGCAGGCCGGTGTTCAGACCAAGGACATGGACCCCCGGTGGATGTCGAGCATCAGCTGGTATTTTCTGTGCATCTTTGGTCTGCAGTTCGTTTATGTCTTCCTTCTTGGGAGTGACAATGGTATGTCACGCTTCTTCTGTCACACACGTCTTGCTTCGCTTTGCTAACTTTCTCTTCAGCTGCCAGCCAGATGGCCCAGCAAATGGCTTCTCAGCAGATGCCTATGAATCCCATGGGCGGTCCCGGCCAGGACCCTGACAAGCAGTTCAAAGCTGAATCTGAGAATTTGGCTGTCATTGAGCACTATTCCGTCCTTGACGATATCGAGGAGCGCCTTCTTCAGGGTATCAAATCGTAGAATCATGTCAGAGTAGACTAAATAGAAATTTTCACAATATGCCATGCCAAACAATACCCGGTCCTCATCCAATAAAAGATCCAAGACAAAAATTAAGCACCATCCCACCATAAGCACACGCCCAAACCCTCGCGAGCCATGCTGCCCTTTACCTTGTAAGGAGTCTTGGCAGGCGCATCCTCGCCCTGTGTTGGTCCAATGGGAGTTTGATCATGCCACTCCTCATCAATGACCTGAAAGCGCACCATTTCGTGATTATCGTAAAACAGTCGATCTCCGTCAAGATTCCAAATCCATAGCTGTTCGCCATGGTTACTGCCACCGACGTAAGCCAACGTTGGAGAACGAATGAAAGCGATGGATGCTACTCACTATTCTGCACCCTGAGGCAGCTCCTCGAATGGAATGAATATATCGTCAAAAAAGTCTGTCCTCAGATTTATTCCCGCCGGTGTGGAGCTTCTGATTCTACCCAGCATGACTTCGCCCTTGAAGGGACGAAATACCACCATTCGGAACTCGACTGAGCATGTCAGCGTAATTGGTCTGGTGGCGGAGTTCCAGGATATTCCTTACCATTGACATTCACCAGCCCAGTCCCGTGGCCTATCAAGCCTTCCGATGACCAGAGAACATCATATAAACATATGCAAAGTCCTATCTTTTGGATGACCTGTCCAACAGGACGAGGTAAGTTGAGTGACACACAACGATAGACAAAGGGCGCCACAAACGAACCTTGTTGGAATATTTGGCATTGATGTTGTCCTCGATAGCAACAATACTGTGTTTGGAAAAGTCCTCTGGCGCAATTTGCACCAGATCCGAAATTTTGGTCTGAGTGACGTTTGTTCATTAGCCATTGAACCAATGTGACAAGCCGGCGGGGCATCTGCTTACCAAGATGAACATTGTGAAGAGGCCATGCGACACCAAAAAGTCGTAGGAATCAATTAGATATTTACAGATTCCTCGTGCAACGCTGATTTTTTTTTTTGAAATGTCATACCTAAAAGCATTAGGTCTTTTTACTTGATGTAGGCGATGCGCTTGCTGCAAGATCTTTCCCCTCTAACCAATCAAAGCATGGTTGAGCCAGACTTCATAAATCTCCAAACTCCGGTTCTGCCGTGGGAACTCAGACCCTTCCAGCCCACCGCCTGCCGCCTTGGGCAGGCTCTCCACTTTGGCGGTCCTGGCCGACTTGCTAATTTCCTGCTTGTTACTCCGTAGACAGGAGAAGTCAACAGCTGGACACCTTGACCGCCGTCGAGACTGACCAAGCTCTCAATTGTATCACTTTGTTGTTGACCTTCGAAGCTCGACTCTTCCCCTTGTTCCAACGGTCGATGTTGGTTTTGCTTCGCCCTCGTCTTTAGTTGCGCCATTGTCGAACATATCGAACTCTCATCCCAGCCCCCTGCCGTCTAGTAACTTCAAGCGGTTCTACTAAACCTTGCGACAAGGCTTCACTCCGGCTGGTTCTTAAACTTGTCATACAGACAAGTGTTCTGTCAACAACGCCGCAAGCTGCAGCGTGTCTTCCTCGCCAGCCATGTCTGGCTACGGTTACGGCCCTCCGCCGCCGCCGCCGCCGCCGCCCTCGAGTTCTGCTTATGGACCTCCGAGCGCTTCATATTCTCATCAAGGGCAGAGTAGAGGAGGTGGCGGAGGATCGCAGGGCTCTAGAGGTCGCGGTGGTCAGTATCCCCGCTCTCGAGACTATCATGCTCCTCCCCCGGCCCATTATGAATACGCCAGCCAGCCGTATCAGACACATCAGGCCTCGTATGGAACCGCGCATACTCCAGTAGGCACTTATCCGCCTCATCCATCGCAATGGGGTTCTGATCACGGCGGTCATGCACCGCATGCTGCACATCCCCATGCCCCTGCACCGCTCTCTTCCAACTATCATCTGAACTATGCTCCTCCGGCATATGTCTCACCCAACCAGCATCAGCAACCGCCATCATATGGTTCAGCACAGCCGTATGGACAGTCCTATCAAGGTCACCCAGCTGCAAACCCGCCTCATTGGCATCCTCAAGGTCCTCCACAGCCCTTACATTACTCAGGAAGTCGCGGCAGGGGAGTTTATGGAGATCGTGGAGGTCATAAGCAACCTCAATCTGGAGGACCAAGCCGACGTGGATATGAACCTGAGCCTATACCATCTGCAGGACCGTATGGTCAACCCTACCCAAGTGATCCTCTTGCTGTCCATTATCCCCCCCCTTCATTTCCTTATACAGGCCCTCCGGCGCCGCCGTCTTTGGCGCGCCAAGATAGTCGTTTCAGCCAACATCCACGACGTGGCCGAGGCGGCGGGCACAGGGATGGTGCTCGTGGTCGGGGTGGGCATAACAGTGGCAGTACCCAACATCATGGGAAATCCCGTCAAAACAATCATACCAAGTCCAATCAGAATGGCAACAAACCCAAGACCGAGCCACCGTTAGGGGGAAAGAAGAAGAAGCGTAAGGTGAATACTCTCGGCTTGACACCCGGTGTAGAGTCGGAGACTGAGGATGATGAAGGCGAGGAGAAGGCGCTCACTGAACTTATCGGAGCTGAGACCCTGCAGTAAGTCCAAGACGTCTCACTCGTCTCACTTCTACTTTACTATCCTTGAGATGGAAGCTAACTGAAACACTTAGAATTAGTGATGTTGCTGCGTTCTTAGCTGAACGGCGTAAAAATTATCCTACCAAGGCACGAGTTGATGCCAAGAAGACGGCTCAGGTAGCCCAAAAAGGCCACGACAAGACCGCGGAACTTGAGAAACAGGCTGACAGGCTGAGGAAACAACTCGCCAAGGTCGAATTCTCCATCAAGCGAAAGCGAGAGCAAGGAGATGAAGGAGATGAAATGCGAGATCCAGTGCAAGACTCGTCCAATGACGAGAAGCCAGAGGTTATGTCGTCTCGCGTCAAACCCGCAGCACCGACCGCCCCTCCGGGTAAAAAAGCCGACGTATCACGACACTGCAAGTATTATTCTACGGGTGGTACGTGCGGAAAGAAGGGCAAGTGCCGCTTCGTTCACGATCCTGAGGTTAGGGAAGCAGCGATCAAAGAACGTGAGGCCAACAATGGTCGTATGACAATACAGCAGCGCTTGATTCTCAATGACAAAGAACAAGAGGAACTTGCAGTTCTTCAATCCATTCAGTATATCCGACAAAAAGGTCTTATGGAGGCCTCGGAGAATGGCACACGTGGCGGACAAGAGGAGAAAGAGAATAGTCAGGGAAACGGTCAAGACCAGAACATCGTGAGGCCAGCGCCCGCAACGTCTGGTTCAAGTCTGCTGCCAACTGCCCCGGCCTCTCTGCCAGCGCCCCCTCCGAAGAGGGAATCGAGTACTCCCCCAAGTCAGAATGATTCAGCTTCCTCAGTTGTCCTCTCAGCTGATAGTACCGGCAATGAGGACGAAAAACTCTGCGAGGGCTGGCTGCTGCAGCCATATAAGAGTTCGAATGGCGACCAGTCCAAAACGGATGATTTGCCTTGACGTGAATCTGTACGAAGCCGCTTGTTTGAACAAAAATCACGTTTCCTAGTACCTCTTTTTTTTTTTTTTTTTTTTTTTGTTCCTTTCGAGCTTTCATCGTATTCTGTGTACCAGTATTTTTCTAGTTATTCCAGCATACATAGTCTCTCGCTCTGTTTTATAATCACATCTTTATTGTTTGCAGTCTACATTTCCAGGACATAATTGTGCACTTATATCCTGAGCGTTATTTGCCTAGTCACCACGCATCAAGGAGAGTATATGCATGGAAAGTGGTCATTCTAAAAAATTTTCCTCGTATAATCTTCCCATAATATTGCATGACTCCCCCGTCTTTTCCCACCCGTTCATGAACATGAAATGCTGAATCCAAGATATAGTAAAAACTCCGTCGCTAATGATCCAACCCCGTGATAACAGCTGGCGCTGTGGACTTGTTGCAAAAACGCCACGCTCGGCCCTAATACTGGATTCAATACCACTCTTTCGCGCAAATGCAATGCTATCATGTGGCGCGCAACGTATGAATAATAATCAGGTATAAGATTAGCGTTTTCTGGCACGCATTTCCTCAAGAGCCCTGCGCTTTCTGGCCTCCTTTGCTGCCTTGAGTGTCTTCTCAAGACGTTCTTCCTCAATGTCTTCCCGGCGGCCGATATATTCTGCGCGACGTTCCTCATGGTCTATGTCGTCCAGGCCAGCTTCCATGTCAGAGGACCCGTCCGACGCGTAGTCGTACCGTGGGCCGCCAGCTTCCTCTTCTTCATCGTCATAGTCAATGAAGTCGTCCAATTCCTCGTCATAGTCATCTTCGTAGCGCGACGTCTTGGACGAGGTGTGTCGTGGAACGTTGAGCAATGCCCCGCCACGTGGTGCATCCTTCTTTCGAACCGGATTGCCTGGCTTCGGTCTGGCCGTTCCCGTGTAACCGGTTGTGGCTGCGGCTACCTTCTTGAGCTTCTTTGCTGCTGCTGCTGCTGCTGCTGCTTCCTCTGCTGCTGCTGCTGCTTCCTCTGCTGCTGCTGCTGCTTCCTCTGCTGCTGCTGCCGTCTTGCTCTTGTCACGGCTGACCCCTCCTCCGGGCCGGGCGCTCAAACCTGGATGAGCGTCTTTGACCGGCGATTTTTGCACAGCGTTGTGACCGTTGCGCTGGCCGGACTTTGCGGTTCCGGCGTAATCTCCAGGGGCTCGTCCTTTCGCTGGAACTAACAGGGGCTGGGGTTCGTCTCGAGTCTTTTTCACAGCACCCTTCTCGACCTTTTTGTGTTGTATTTTGCCCACTTGTCCCATCGCAGCCTGGGCTCTCTGGCCACGTGCAAGAATCTCAGCGAACGAGCCCTTCTTCGGTGGCGCCCTGGGTGGTGCTGCTGCAGCAGGTGCGGGCGAAGATCGGCTGGGCGGTCCTGATTTCGCAACCCTGGGCGTCGAGCTGGCCGACTTGCTACCTAACGTGCTGCTTGGCCGAGCGCTTCCCGTGTACTGGCCCTGAGGGGCGTTTACCTTGACCGATCCAGGTCCCGACGCCAAGGTGCGCGGTGATTTAGAGTCATTTCTGCGAAGGTCATCATCTGGCTTCCGCTTGGCCGGGACGGATATTGTTCTCTGAAGAGTGGGCGCGGTCTCGGTGTTGGCTTTGCCGCCGCTTATCTGCGCGAGCAAGTCACTGATCTTTAAAAACGGCCGTCAGTATTATCCTTGTGGCTTGCGGGTCGTTATATTTCAGTTCGTTTTACTAACCGGCATCGTGACTGCCCTATCGGACCGAAACAAACGGATACCGAGCGATGTCGGTCTGAATCCAGTATTTGACGGCTGAGTAGTTTTTTTTTTGGGGGGGGGGGGGGCTTTTCCTTTCAGGTTCCCCCGTTCTACGTTGCTCTCCCACAGCAAGCCAGCGTAGCTGCTCAAAGATGGTGAGGCATGGAAGGGGTGGCAAACGCTTAATTCCGATCTCTTCCGTTCGTCTAATCGTACATCGGATCTTATTGCAAGAAACACGTGGTGGTGAGCCGAGTAGGTGATGATGGTCTGTCGAAACTGTGCTGCAGTAACGAGCACGATTCAAAGAGATGGACAGAATCCAGCAGATAGCCAAGAAGCGCGAGCAGGACGAGCAGCAGCAAACAAGCAGAGATCGTGATGGTTGAGTCGTGGACAAGTAGACCGTTCACTTGGGGGCCCAAATGGGAAAAGTATGCGCCACAATTTCCAAGATTGAACGCCTGAGGCACGTGATGCTTCTAATAGACTACAGTAGATATCGTATGTGGCGCTGTGGCGGAATATGGCTAGCGGGAAGCAGTTTCAAGGGTCATTAGTCGTTACCAGAGTCTGTCTCCACTTCAGCGGAGTCTTCGCACCCTAACACTGTCCTCGCTAATCACGGTTTTTATCGCCCACAGATTTGGAAAAATTGGCATGCCACTTTACTGCGTGTCGGCCAACTTTTCTCCGTGTTCAAACCTCAGCACACTTCACCAGAACTCGAAGGTTTCAGTCTCCGCCCAACTTGCGGTTAAATTGATTGATTTCTCGTGTTTCTTCCGATAAAATCTACTGTAAGTGCATCATCTCGGCATTCTGGTTTATCGCGAGCAGAGTCACTTCTTGCCGCTGGTGTACAAACGACCCTGGTGCATCGGCGATCTTTTCGCACGACATATCTCAAGAAGGGAAATTCAGAAGACAAATTTACAGAGACTTGGAGGTGCTGACCAATCATTCTCTTGTTTCAACAGACACCAAAATCAAAATGAAGCACCTCGCAGCGTACCTCCTCCTCGGCCTCGGTGGCAACACCTCCCCGTCCGCCCAGGACGTCAAGAGCGTCCTCTCTGCCGTCGGCATCGAGGCTGATGATGACCGCTTGAAGCAGCTCCTCTCCGAGCTCAAAGACAAGGACGTCTCCGAGGTATGTCGAACCTGTGCTCCCATTTTTGAGTAACCCCGTTCGAATTGCTCGTCAAACAATTCTTTTGCGGGGAGAAGGAGAACAGCCAACTAACATGGTTTTCGCCTAGCTCATTGCTGCCGGCTCCGAGAAGCTCGCTTCCGTCCCCTCTGGTGGTGGTGCTGGTGGCGCCGCTGCTGCTGGTGGAGCTGCCGCCGGCGGTGCTGCCGCTGCTGACGCTCCCGCTGAGGAGAAGGAGGAAGAGAAGGAGGAGTCTGACGAGGACATGGGTTTCGGTCTGTTCGACTAAGCAGTTCCTCTCGCGTAGGAAGTTGTACGGTCATGGCGTCCCACGAATTTCGGAAAAGTTCTGGTCTGGTTGTGCGGCGGTTCTTCGGTTCTTCAGTGTCTTGTTTTTTTCTTAGCAGGGGAGAATCGGTTGCTCATGGATGGGCTCAGCAGCTTGCGTTATAGGACCGGGCACGATAGATATCTTGCCATGAAATATACGGGCTTTTACACTTCCGAAAGCAAATGACCTGTTCACTCCATTGGTCTTTGCATATTCACGTGATACTACTAGCTTTGTCGCAAGTGACTAACCAGGACATTAGGACAAGGCACAACCTGAACCTGGTCAACTACTCGTACGAGTTTCACGATACGATGTCAAGCCAATGGCAAAAAGCAGTCTGTCTGTCCGAACAAGTGAATTTTGTATCTTCCTCACTCTAATTTTTGTGCACTTCAGACGGTCGATAGCACGCCTCCGCATCCTGCGTCCAAGAAAACCGCGGAGACTGGCCGTTCATCGGCATCGCTTCTCTATAACTTGGCAACGGGGTAATCTGTTCTGGGCCAGGCATCGCCGGCAACTCGACTGGGGCTTGCCAATGATAAGAAGCAAGTGGTCGCTGTATAGGGGACGCTTCCTGTGACTCTATCGGAGAGGGCTGGCTACAACAACGCCGCGTCAGCTCACATTCGTCTCCTGAGGGAAAAAAAACCTTGGCGCCAGCCACCTACCAGTTACGCAGAGGAGCTGCTCCCCCCTGTGGCTCAATGGGGGAAACCGCACTGTGATTCATCCAAGTCGAGTTCGTGCCTGAAGATTGGTCCTCGTGACGAAACGTATGGTACGGCGGTGGCTGCCACGGTGGACATGGCGCCCCCCCTGGCACGAACAGTTCATGGATTGGACTCGACTGAGTACAGCGTTGTTGCTGCGTTGCAGAGGTGTTTTGGCAGATGCCGCCCTGTCTGCAATTCGACTTCCGGCTGCACAGCCATAGAGAAACCCCCCCTATCAAGACTATGCAGGAAGCCAAGGCGGCGATCACCCCAGTGACCAGACCAATGTTGCTCCACAGCCTGTCCTTGTCTGCTATCAGGACGACTGAGGGTGAAGGTGCAGGCAAGTAATAAGATGCGGCTTGTGACTTGGGGTTGCGCTGTTGATCCCGTCCATGTCAGCGGTTTTCTCAAGGCGGGCAGTCTTGACTCTTGTCACGGGTGAACCAACCTGCTCTGGCTCATCTGAGCGTATCTCAGCAGCGTTTTCGTCCATTTTCGAGTAGACACGATCGAATAGGACATGCTCATCTCGGCGGACCTTCCGTGAAGTCCTGATGCTCGGTGCATCCGCTGCGAGTGAAGAAGCCGCCGCTCGCCCGTTCCCGCCGAGTTGGCCCCTCGGTTTCCCTGAATGAGATCCCACTAGATCCATCGACAGCGATTCTGTCCATCTCGCAGCCTCGTTTTGTTCAACCTGTATTCCTGTGCCCGCAATGTACCTCCCGTACACATGTCCGGAGGCGAACCACATCGCCAGATAAGCGGAGAAGAATATCATGTCAGCCTAAAGCCAAAAACTGCGACAAGGCAATGTAATGTACTAGGCAAACGATGTCTCACGTGGTGGGTAGAAATGTGAAACTGCGAGCAGGGTAGAACCATGACTTTCTTATATCTGGCTGGCAGAGGCTGCTTCATAAATCCAATTCCCCAGCATTTATTTCCCCGAGCCCCCCCCCCCCCCCCTCTCCGGCGTCATCTTTCCCAGCTCAAGCGCATGATTACGACATGCCACTTCCACGGGGTGCACTTCTGGTAGTCGCCGAAATCGCTGTCCTCATAACAAAGAGTTAATCGCCGAGGGGGGGGCCCCAGTAAATGTTGGGTACCTACCCCTTGGGAGAGTAAAAATTGCCGCCATGGAGGGTGAGTAAAGCGTCTTCAAAGGGGAAGGGAAAAAAAAAACTAACAAAGGCGCAGTGGAGGGAGGGGACTACAGACCATAATTGTGCCACTTTTTGTCAACAAGTACGGAGTAGACAGATGGAATCCCCTCCCCCCTCTTCAAGCCAGGCACAACGGCCAAGGGAAACAAAGAGATTCAATCCCTCGGCACGGGCCAATCCGCGCGGGTACTACATGATACGGAGTTACTGATGCACAGCAACTCTTGCCGTGTGCAGTCTTTGCATGAACCCGTATGTAGCCAGCCCCGATTCGGGATCAGAGCTAATGTACATACGGAAGGGGGGAAGCGCATGGGTCGTGAGAGGGGGGAGTGGCAAGTGTCTGCCTGGCCCTGACCTGGACCGGACCGTCTTTGAGGTGGAGGGGAAGAGTGGGTTGGGGGTCAAACGAGAATGCCGCTTTCAGTAATCTCGTGGGGGTTTCTGTTTCTGTTGGTGGTTTGTGCGCAATGCCAACGATGTTGGGCCAGGGTCGAAGGAGGGGGGGGGGAATGCGGCTTTGGCCGGTTCAGGGGAGAAGGTACGGATTTGACGAGCGTTGGGGTGTGCCAAGGGGCATTTCTGCGTGGACATGATGAAACAGCATCATGTATGATGATATCGGCTGGACAAAGCGGGCTGGCTGTGCTCGTGCTTGTGCTTGAGGACTCGGGAGAATAAAGACGGGAGACGGCGGCACAACTCCACACGGGAACGCACATCAAGACGCGTGAGATGCACCATCGCATTGCGTGCCATCATCTTCATGCACAAGTGAGATGGCGCCCGCAGGGCATCCGCCTTGCCGCTCATGCATCGCATCTTGAGCTACCATGGTCGGCCGGTCGGCCGCATGGCGGCGGCCAAAAGTTCAGGTTGCAGAGTTCATAGGCGCCTTCAACAGCCATGATTCCTGGCCAAAAGTATCCAAGGAATTCAACCAAAGAAAAAGAAAGTTGATGTAGCATCATCATCAAGTAGTAGTATCATTGCTGCCCCCTCAGCCGGGCGAATTCTGTCCTGTCCGTCAATATGAGGATGCCTAGCTAGCTCGCGTCCTCAATGTTACTGTCTTCCACACCGGGGACAAGTCTCTTCATTACCTGCAAAAGTCTTTCTATCCGATCCGTGCGGGTGTATGTACATCTCCCTTCCACACTGCCACGTCCAAATTGGTGCTCATGCTCATGCTCATGCTCACGTTATCATGGCCCATTGCAGCATCCGTGTCATTGTGTCTTTGCCTTTGGTAAATTCCATCCTCCTACCAGACCACTGTCCACCAACAGCTTCCAAAAACACCACAGGTAGCAAAGCATAAAGCCTGCGCATCCAACACCAACGTTGGCCACCACCCACAAGTCCGGCTTGCCCAGGGGTGGTGCGACAAACGCATTGGCGGCATGCCACAGCAGCATGAAAAGGTAAAAGGCACCCTGGACGAGTGCCGTTGCCCATTGCTTGGGCGCAGATCCCGCCTCCGTGAACGGCGCCGTCCAACATGTGGGTGGCAACCCCACAAGATATGCCCACAAGAGCGTCAAGACAGTATACGGCACCGCAAGGTCAACTCGACTAAGAAGGGGGAACATGGTCCAGGCTCCGAGAATGTTGGCGAATCCGACCCATGATCGAGTGTCCCCGCTCAAGCCCTGCTTTCCGGCAAGAAGTAAAGTCATGGGCATAAGCGGAAGAAGGACGCTCTTTTCGTGTACCTGGTAACTGAAGAGAAAGAAGCCCCATGCAGTCGTGGCAAAAGCCAAAGGCAGAATCTTCCTGTCCGGCTTATAGAACAAAACAATGTTGGGGGGGATGATGGACAAGAGAGTCGCCCCGAGAGCCGCTTTCTGCAACAAGTCGGCCGGATAGTTGCGCAGCTTGACCACGACATTGAGTGCGCACCAAAAGTTGGCAACCTTGTCCTCGAACAAGCCCCTGGAGAAGGGAAAGATGCGATGGACCATCTGAATCATTTGCTCGACTACAGCGTATAGAGTAGACCGGCTATCGAGGTACTCAGCAACAAAGGGGAACAGTGGGAGTGGCAGCGGGGGCTGCCTGTCGAGGTCTGGCCTGGAGTCGATGCCACGATATCTGTCGAATAATGTGCCGATAATCAAAGGTAGCACCAAGACCGTAAAAGAGGCAATAGTGACCAAACCAATGCCGATCAGCCGAGCCAGGTTGATGCGCGGCCAGAAACATTTACCGAGGAGATAGGCAAAAACACTAAATGCGTAATACAAGGCCATCTGTTTGAAGCCAAGCGCGGCAACAAAGAAGACGGCAGCCCACTTGTATCGCTCGGCCAACATGCTGTTGATGCTGGCAAGAACCAAACCCAGCATAACAGTGTTGTACTGAAAATGAGTGTGATCGATGAGAATCGTGGCAGGCTGCATGAGGATCGCGACGAGAGCGATTGAACTGGTCCATGTCGTCACTCCATTGAGTCTGCCATATCGTCGAACAAAGACAACAATCGCGGGGATGTAGATGAGGTATTCCGAAATGATGACGGTTGCTCTCATGAAAACCTTGAGCGTCGGGTCATCGGAGCCTCTGGACGAGAACAAAGCAAACCAGGCCGGCTCTATGAAACCACCAATCTTGCCCATGACCCAACTGTGGTACGCCGTCAAGGGGGGATAGTCGAGACCCCACCACTGCAGGTCGTGAAAATACCATTGCGAGATTGGTAGATGAGTCGTAATCTCCATCCAGTGCCGTTGCGCTTCGTAGTCACCAAACATGGGAGGGCGCTGAAATCCTAGGAGATTGGCAGTCAGTCTTGACACTTGGGAGAGGGCGAGGCCCATTGTCAATTTGTGTATGCACTCGTCTGTTCATCGCACCAGAATAGCCCCAGAGTCCAGCAGCCCATCTGAACAGGCAAGCTACCATCAATATAGCTGGCAGCACCTCCCATTGTGTTGACGAAGTCCGTGCTGGCCAGAGAAAGGCCGCCAGGGGAAAGGACGGAGCTCTCACGAGAGCTTCGGATCGTCTTCGTAGGAGCGCGTCGCTGCCACTGGCGTCCTTGGCCTTGCGCCTGGGTTTGTGGGGTGAGGGGCTTGCCGCAGCCATTGTGACAAGGCGGACGAGAGCAAGCAATGATGGATGATGGTGTGCTCGTGATGCTCGTGATGCTCGTGATGCCCCTTGGCTGACTGATGGCGACAGGAAGTCTGGCTGGAAGACACGCACCCTAAAAATGGTGTCGCGCCCCACCCCAGGGTGTCACTATGTATGTGTATGTAGACTCACTACTACCATGTACATGCATGTACATAGGGTGGAGCTTGAGTGGCTGCTCTCCACAGCAACTTGAGACTCCGCCAAACAAACCAGCGCATCCGTCTAAACCACCAAATGGCCAAGACCTTCACATCACCCGCACCGCAAACCTTTTTACTTCAAGTTAGTCCTCCGCCTCAATCAATGCCTGACACTTCCTTTACCCCCCTCGTAACCCATAGGCGGAGACGCCCACCATAGGACTCATTTGCTTCGTCCCACACGATGCCATTCCCTTTTGTTCTCCCCACGACGTCCTCCTTCTCCTTCTCGTCCTGTTTCAGCTGTGACTCGCATCCGTCCCTCCCACTTACTGCCAGTGGTCAACGTGGGGTCGTCCGAGATGCCCTTAAGAAGCATAAGCGACTGCCGCCAACCTCACGCATCGGAAGTCTGGCTACCGTCGTTGCCAGCATACATGATTATCTGCCGTACCTGCTGGCCGTGGACGCCGGAGTCGGCTCGCAGAGCCTGGGAGCTGAGGAGTTCATCAATGTTGTCTTGAAGACAGCTCCATCCATCAGCTGGAGACCAACCCTATCGGGGGACATGGTTCCCGGGAGAGAGCGACCTCGTGTGAAGATCACCTCCTTGGAATATGAGATTTTCTTTGTGCTATCTTCGTTGGCCTGTGCGTACACTTTGATGGCAAGATCGACGTTGCAACCCTTGTATGCGACCACGACCAACTTCTTGGGCGACAAGGAGAGGACCACGGCCATCACAGCGGCAACAAAACATTTGCTTGATGCAGCATCAATCTATGATTATTTGTCTCGCCGCAGTGAACAAATCTCGAGTGCGGCACCTTGTACAGACGTGGCGCCCACAACAGTCAGAGCTTTGTCTTCGTTGGCCTTGGCCGAGGCCACCCTCCTAGCCGTCCTGAAGGATGACCCGTACCCAACCGCCGTCGCACAAGGTAGGAACAAGACAGATAAGGAGTGGATGTTCAAGGCTCCAGATATCCCCAAAGTCCGTGCTCATCTTTTTGCGAGACTGTGCCTCGCTGCCGCACAACATGCCTCAAAGGCAGCGTCATTGCTACAGTCTTCGGGCTCCCTTGGCGCGAGCAAAGTCAATCCGGTCTTGCTGAAATATCTCGAGGACCTTCGGCGTACGAGCCGTGCCAAAGCCTGTAGGTTTTTTGGCATCGATGCCGAGCTCGGGGGTCAGACTGCTGAGGGTATTGGCTGGCTACGAGTCGGGCTCCACGAACTTGGGGCCGAGGTGAAGGATTCAAAGAAAGGCTTCAGTCTCAGCCGCTTGAGAAAAGATATGAGTGAAAAACGGGAAGACCGGCGGGTAGAGAAGGACGCAGATTGGGGTTATGACGCGGGTCGGCAGGAGGAGACAAGGATCATCGAACTGCTCGATGTGAAATGGAACAAGATCAATGACACTGTAAGTGGCTACTCTTTCTTCTTCTTATCAACTCAACACAATATGGCCGATTAACAATCCGTCAAGATGAACACGCAAGCTATACCGCCGGTAAACTCTCTTCTGCCAAAAATGCCGTCGGGTCGAGAGGTGCATTCCGTCAAGCCATACCAGCCTCCAACCCTGGACAGAGACCTTCTCGAAGCAATGCGATCCCCGCCTGACGGAGAGGACGAAGTTGGCGACGACGCAAGTTCGGATGATGAGAAGGTAGTGCCAAATGCACCGGGAGCTTTCCCTAGCATGCCTATGGATTACGGGACTCGAAGCAGCAGTGGGAATGCATATTATTAGATGATCGTAGCGCATCTATTCAAGAAACTTATTCGTTCCTTGATACATACTGGAGACCCCCCCCCCCGTGATTCCCGAAAAGTAGTGCCGTTCGAGGTTGCCATTGGACAAGGCGGCTTCGAAAGTTTCCACGGCCTGCAATCCGGAATGCATCTAGTCATCGTCATCGTTAGCCAACGCCCGTCAGAACAGGACAAGGAACAGAAGTCCACTCACCCTCCATACCAAATTCCACATTCATTCACAGCATCAACGCAAACCGTTCTCGTTTTGCAATCATCGAGCATTACATTCGTGGGTTTGTCCTGCGCAGGCAGACCCTCAGTACGGAACACCACATGGGCCAATGGCATTAATGCATCTCGTTTCGCACTTTGTAACGACAACGTCAGGAGGGAGGAAAGCGACGGCCGTGCTGGCAAGGAAAGCAAGAAGCATCATGTTTTATCGATGTGAAACGACAATGAAGATAATGTGAAGCGGGTGTAGTTTTAGAAGTATATTTGAAATTCACACAAAAAAGAAGGAAAATTATTCCGACATGGTGTCAAGTCTCTCTTCATAAGCAAGCATGGCAGTCTTCAATAAAGACGTTGACAACAAATTTTCCCACAGCCCTAAATTCAACAAACTACTGCATTTTCCCTTGAGTACCTCGCGACAGCGGCAGCTGCATGCTGCGCTTCCTCGGTCAGGCCACGTACCCTAAAGGACGAGCCATGGCGCGCCCTCTAGAGTTGAAAGAGTCCGGAAATAATTGGAAATTGGAAATTAAAAATTCATATCGGACTTTGTATTTATGTTATTTTCACATTTTGACATGGCTTTTTTTTTTTTTTTTACCCTTGACTTTGTTGGCACACGCACAATGGTATGGCGGTCGGGCAACAGTGCACACAACACGGGCGACATGTTCCCTAGAGCTAGACATTCTTGTCGCGGAGCAATGATGGACATGAAAGAGGAGGAGAATAGACTTGGGGCTCGTGCGAGATCCATTTCGTACACATTGCTGACATGACCTGGTCATGCATGTCATGGTCGGCAGTTCTAAATGCGGGAACGTGGATCGAGCGGGATGAGGACAAAGAATGCCGTGCGGGGGATTGTTGGCGAGACACATGGCGTGACATTGATGCAAGGTGGTGTCTGTCGTTACTGAGCATTTGATTTGTCGATTCTTGCATCTATCTGCATTGACACGAAAATAAAAAAGACTATTCTTGTATGTGAACAAAGAGAAAGAGTTCTTCATGAATTTACTATTCTGCGTATCCTATCATGGACATACATCTCATCCATGCCTTGTACACAGGGAACCAAGTTGCTCAACCCCCTTTGCTCCTGGTCCCCTTCCACTCCACAGCTCGTTTTCATACGACCCAAAAGGTTCCTCGTTGACACCAAAACTTGGAATAAGAGTAACGAAATGAATTTGTCGACAAAATCACTTTCAAACCACCGCCTTACTGCCTACCACCCACATCGCATATCTATGACAGCGACATCTGCTTCTTGATCTCGGCAATGGCCTTGCCTGGATTCAGACCCTTGGGGCAGGCACGGGTGCAGTTGAGAATGGTGTGGCAACGGTACAGACTCATGCTATTGTCCAGGTTGGCACGGCGTTCGCCCTTGCGCTCGTCTCGTGAGTCGGCGAGCCATCGGTACGACTGGAGCAGGATAGCAGGTCCGAGGTACTCCTCAGAGTTCCACCAGTATGAGGGGCACGAAGTTGAGCAACAGGCGCAAAGAATGCACTCGTATAGACCGTCCAGCTTCTTGCGGTCCTCTTTGCTTTGACGGTATTCCTTGCCCTGTAAGAAAAAAAAAGAGAAAAAGAAAAAAAAAAAGTCAGTCCATGCACTTGGCTCCATTCCGAAATGAGAGAGAACATACATCAGGAGCGGGAGTGTCACGCTGAAGGTAAGGCTTGATAGACTTGTATTGCTTGTAGAAATGGGTCAAGTCTGGGACGAGATCCTTGACAACGTAGGTGTGAGGCAGGGGATAGAGCTTGACATCGCTGGAGCTTTCGGCAGGGATACGGCCTGTTCAACTTGTCAATAAGTTCTCGTTCCTTTACCTGCATTGACTGATTTATGGAGGGAGGCCTTTTCATATATGCCCACGTGGTGACGTACACAGACAAGCCAAGGTGTTCTGGCCGTTGATGTTCATGGCACAGCTACCGCAGATGCCCTCACGGCAACTTCGTCGGAAAGTCAGGGTAGGGTCAAGCTCATTCTTGATTCTAACGAGAGCATCCAAGACCATGGGTCCGGTCTTGTTCAAGTCGATGGTGTAGGACTGCATTTTGGGCTTCTCGGCAGGGGTATCGGGATTCCATCGGTAGACCTGGAAAGTCTTCATATTGGGAGCAGTCTTTCCCTGGGGAGCCTCGGCGACAGAGGCCATTGAGCGGGTGAAGATAGCGCCGGGGCGCATGGCGGTCCTCAAGGACGAGCCGAGAGTTCGGGAGGAGGAGCGGAGAGCGGCCATTTTCGCGACGCGAGGCATCAATCGGGAATCGAGGATGGCGGGAGTCGACAACAAGACAGACAGCAAGGGGTGACTTGTGGTGTTCAAGTTGGCCAAGGGAACAATGAATCCAACCTGCTCGCCCGTGGAAGATTGGCGCGTTGTTGGAAGCTGTTGCAGAGACGTGTGGGATATGGGTGTTGTGTTGGCGGTTTGAATTTGGGAGGGAGTAAGTAAGTAGCCATCCTCGGTTATTTGTCCGGCAACCAATTAGAGTGTCCGGGAACCAATCAGAGGCGCGATATTGTCAATTCGGCTAGGAAGGAGAAAGCCGGACGACGCTTGTGACTTGTCGGGCGCACTGCGGGTAAACCATTTGGATTTGCCACCCGGGGGATTGTGGTGAAGGTGACGCACTGGATTTTGGACCTTCATCTCACAGGCGCCCGGTGGCTGGCCGGCCTCTATTATTTACCTACCTATTCGGCCCCAACGACCCTGAGACTGTAGCATTATTAGAAATGCCATCCATACATGTATGATAGCATCGGAGATGGCGAGACCTGGAATCCGCAGAATCCCCAGATCTTTGCCTGTGTGTTTGTGCGACGTGGGACATGCCCATCGATGGTCCAAAAAAATTCTTATCTTGCTAAAACCCCCCCCCATACATATCATATCCATCTACTCCGTAATAATACCGTGAGGATTTACTCCGTATTTGTGCTTATTAATTCCGCCATCCATTTTAGACCAGCTGGTCGTTCCGCGCGCGACACACTATTATTTGTAAGTTGTTAGGGTGACCATTGCCTGCCACTGTCACGCAACCCAGATGGCTACGTCGAGCGCCAGGGTTGCTTCGGCCGTATCACCATGGCGGATGTCGGTGAATAGAGGTATGCAATCTTTTCCTCACTCACGCTGGCGATCATGTCCTCGATGGAACTCGACCACTACTAACTTAATTCTTGCATCGAATTAGTCTCTCCCCTGAACCACAAACGCACCCGTACTCCACCAGCCGTCCAACAAGACCACGAAGCCGACCTGTCGCGATCAAAAGCGTACTTCTCATCCTCGTCCTCTTCATCTCCTGCATCCCCCAGATTCAGCTACCACATCGCCGCATCCTTCATCGGCAAAGACCGTCGCTACGATCCGTCCTCGCACGTATTCCACTTCAGTCCGTACAACCGCATCCAGCCTCATCCTCGCACCCGCCGGCGATCCTCTCGCCCCGACTCCGGCCACGATGCCTTCTTCGTCAGTCGCGTCAACGACTCCGGCTCCGTCGCATTCGGTCTCGCAGACGGCGTAGGCGGCTGGGTCGATTCAGGTGTTGATCCGGCAGACTTCTCCCACGGATTCTGCGAGTACATGGCCGCGTCGGCGTACGAGCACGATTCCGCCAACAGCCCGCCTCTCACCGCGCGGCGGCTCATGCAAAAGGGCTACGACGCCGTATGCAAGGACAGGTCGTTGCAAGCCGGCGGAAGCACGGCATGCGTGGGCATCGCCGCGCCAGAAGGGACCTTTGACGTGGCCAATCTGGGGGACTCCGGATTCCTGCAACTCCGTCTGAACGCCATCAATACGTACTCTGAACCGCAGACTCATGCCTTCAACACTCCCTTTCAGCTGTCGCTCGTGCCGCCGAGTGTCGCCGCACGCATGGCTGCTTTTGGAGGCGCCCAGCTCAGCGACTCGCCACGCGACGCAGACGTGTCGCAACACTGCGTGCGACACGGCGACATCCTCATGTTCGCCACAGACGGCGTGCTAGACAACCTCTTCCACCACGACATTCTCAAAATCGCAAGCCGAGTCATGGCATCCAGCGGCGCATGGCAAATGACCCCCGCTGGCGGCGTCCGCGTCGCCGACTCCATCGACTCGTTGACCAAGTCTCCCGGCTTCGCAGGCGAATCCTCCGCGGCCCACGGCAAGGTGGCCAAGCCCATCACGCTGCAAAGCCTCCTGGCCACAGAGATTGTCGGCGCCGCGAAAGCCGCGAGTGTCAATACCAAAGTCGACGGGCCGTTTGCCAAGGAAGTTCGGAGATACTACCCTCACGAGCAATGGCGCGGCGGGAAAGTCGATGACATCTGCGTCGTAGTAGCAGTTGTATCGGAAGATGTGGGCGGTTTGCGAAGCAAGTTGTAATCTGAATTCTTCTTCAGAGAAGCGGACTTGTTCTAAAAGGAATGGCTTACTTGCATATGAGTTTCCAGCTATAGTTTCAGGCATTATTGGCATAGACTTTACTAGAAAAGGATGCGGCGCAATGCTTTTCTCCTCCTCCTCCTCCTCCTCCTCCTCCTCCTTCTTCTATTATTATAATTAAATAATTTGGAGCCTGGCTGTTCTCGAAGTACTCGTCAACGGGGGGTTCGAGGGCCAGCGAAAACGTGCGCATTCAGCAAGTTGCAAGCACATACGCGAACTTGATGGAAAGGGCCATCTACATAGCTTTGCATTTGCAGTTTTGTTTCTCGCTTTCTATCGAAACTAGCAAACACCCCAAGATCATTGTGTGGAACAGCACACGGGCACGGGTGGTGATTCCGCCCGCGCCAACATCCCTACAACGTCATGATGTCATCCAACGAAGACTGTGGACCAAGTAACCACCAACGAGTTCCCGCCGCAATTGTCATCATTTCAACTATGCATACGCACCATGCTTTCGAGTTGATTTCCTCCCCTCCATGGACGTTTATGTAGTGAGTCGACCAGAGACCGTTTACCTGCAAACAAGCACATGACTAAACCAATTGGCATTGCAGGCCGGCGCCGTAGCCGCCTTCACCGTCGACGTACTCGTTTACCCGCTCGACACCATCAAGACGAGATATCAAAGCCAGGATTATCTGTCCACGTACGCATCGTCGAAACAGAATGCATTCGCCCTGAGGGGACTATACCAGGGTATAGGGAGCGTTGTGCTGGCCACCCTCCCGGCTGGTATGTTTTATCCTTGCCCCTCCCCCTTTTTTTTTTTTCCAAGTATCGTTCCCTGAATCGCGGCGATCCGGAATACCGCTTACTTTTTTTTTTTTTTTTAAGAATTAAGAAATCTGACAGACAAGTAGCTGGACTATTCTTCTCAACCTATGAGCAGTCCAAGGCCGTCATTGGAAAATCCCTCCCGATCCATGAATCGCTCGTGCATTCATCCGCGTCGGCAATCGCCGAACTGGCTTCGTGTCTAGTCCTGGCTCCCGCCGAGGTGATCAAGCAAAACGCCCAGATGCTCCGCGAGGACAGCGGCTCGTCAAAGGGGAAGACGGCTCGTGGTGGCTCGACATCTCTACAAGCCTTCCGCCACCTCGCCGGCAAGGATACATCACGACGATTATTCACAGGGTACACGGCGCTGGTGGCGCGCAACCTTCCCTTCACGGCACTTCAGTTCCCCATCTTCGAGCAGCTGCGCTCGTGGGAGAAGCTCGGTAGGCGACAGGACCAGACGAGGGGCATCATCGAGACTGGTTTGATTGCGGGGGGGAGCGCGGGTGGCGCCGGCGCGGCCGCGGCATTCATCACGACGCCTAGTGATGTTGTGAAGACGAGGATGATGCTCATGGCTGGAAGCACGGACAGCGGGCGTGAGACGGGGACGACGCACAACAGGACGAACCTTGGCTCGTGGTCCGTAGCCAAGACGGTGTATCGGGAACGAGGGCCCAGGGGCTTCTTCCGAGGCGGGCTCTTCCGATCAGGGTGGACGGCCATAGGCAGTTCGTTGTATCTGGGGACATATGATGCTGCAAAGGTGTGGTTGAAACGGCGGAAGAAGGCGCCGGTGGAGGACGCGGGGATTCTGTGATCTCGCGATGATGTGCATCTCACCTTGCAGTTTGCAGTCGAACGTTTTTCCTCCAAAACACTGACTCTCCATATTATCTTGATCTTTATTACACGTGAATCGCTCTTGATAGCCCGTTGACGATGATCCGTCACAAGTAGTCGGGCGATTCCAGGACGTGAGTTGTCCATTTCGAAAGACTCGTTTCTAATTCCGACGAGAACAATGCCGACGAGACAATCAAGCGACACGGGACCAGGGGCGGATGCTTAAGAAGATGCGGGATGTTCTCATTGGTCTTTGAACCATGCAATTTTTGAACCATGCACACCAATTCAAGGTTTGTTCCAACGAGACAGAAAAGACAGAAAGGGCGCCCAACAAGCCCAACAAGCCCAACAAGGGATGGACGTGTGGAGATGGGTTTCGCCGGCCAATCAAGGGGCCCTGTCCCATCATCGTGCATCATGAATCAAGCTCGACCCCATCTGCCGCCCCCAGATTAATCCCGATCGCTTTGCATGAGGGTGTGTCATGGGTGCCCGTCTGCCCTTCCACCCTTCCTTCTGGGCTGCGGCTGAAAACGATTTTGCTTCTTATATCACATCTCGTGGATGCTCGTGTTTAGGGACCGAGGCATCATCACGCCGATTATCATCTGCCACCAGTTGATAAGCCGGCTATTCCTCCAGGCCATTGCATATCAGTCAGCCTCTGGAGTCAATCACCTTTTACATCTTCCACGATAAAACAGCGAATTTGCCTTTCTTCAAGGGAAACACACGATGCAGGGCGTGCATGGGGTCGGAGGGCGACGGCTCCGCAACTGATGCAAATCATGGAGGTCTGTCATCGTGTCTAGCATAACCGCCACGAAGTCTCCCGTGCAACAATGCACACAGGGATGATTGGGATCGACCCAAAAGCAAAAGCACACGAGCAACCCCACGACTGAAAGGTTTAACCCCCCCAAATTGAAGTTCTCCATCCTTGCTGTCGCCCAGGCGTCCGCCCTTTTGAACCCTCCCGTCGAGAGTCTTGGCCATGCCGCTCCCATGCCGCTCCCATGCCGCTCCCTTTCCACAATGTGCGAGCCTTCAACTGCCACTTGTTTGTGTCCATTAAAAAAAATGACCCAACGCACCCTGCTTCCACTTGACTTGACTTGGAACCCCACGTCCCGATGTCCTCTTTTGGCAGTGCGTGGCTTGATACAACGCTGCAAACTAGCCCGGACGCGTAACGACGAGGGCGGTTTTTTTCTTTGAGGCCATGATCACCAGTCATCCCCTGGACACGGAAGCTGGATCAATACACGATATAAGTGGCTCACAGCCTTTAGAGAAAGACACCTGAGGGCAATCATGAGAAGTAGTTTGAGACACACCCAAAGATTGTCCGTCGATGCTTGCTCCAAAGCACCTGAGATCCCATGCATGTCATTTATATATCGTCCGACCAGCTCCAATTTCTATGGCATAAGTTGTTCACCACCCGTCCTGATCAGGAGCTTGCTCTTATTTTCTTTCTCCTCCCTTCGTTGTTGTTACTTGTTCTCGCCATCACATTTGTTCGTGATAACAAACACAAACGGCGGCCCTTGAGATGTTGTCGAAGAGGCCCTTCTCTACTGTGGCCTCGTGCCTTGCCCTCACGGCTTCATTGTATGCTGAGGGCGCTTACACCGCTTCCAAGGAAGAGTATGTTCAGCAGGCCTCCACGGGGATCAGAGCCCTCAACGACAACTGGTACGACCAAGGGTCGGGACTGTGGGATGGCGCCTGGTGGCAGAGCGGTAACGCCTTGACAACTATGGCCGATTTTGCTCTTCTTCAGCCTGGGGCAGCCAACTCACTTGGCATCCCTCAGAGAATACAAAACACCTTCCGGAACGCCCCAAAAAAATTCCCAGGCTATCTCAACGAGTTTTATGACGATGAAGGATGGTGGGCTTTAGGCCTTATTCACTCTTATGACGCCATGCGCGACGAAGCCTATCTCGAAACGGCAGTTGATATCTTTAATGATATGCAGACCGGCCGCGGAGGGCCTTGCAAAGGTGGCATCTATTGGAAAAAAGATCGCAAATACGTCAATGCAATTTCTAACGAGTTGTACCTTGCTGTTGCTGCTTCACTGGCCAATCGCATTCCGTCCAACGGAACCTATGCTCAGATTGCGAAAGACGAGTGGAGGTGGTTCCGAGAGAGCGGAATCATCAACGGCCAGAATCTCATCAACGATGGTCTCAATGATCAGTGCAAGAACAACGGCCTGCAGACTTGGTCTTATATCCAAGGTGTAATTCTGGGTGCTCTGGTAGAACTGTCCAAGGCTTCTCTGCTCGGTGGTGGCGCTCTCGACCAAGCCAGAACACTGGCCAAGGCGGCCATCGGCGCTCTTTCCAACGAGAACGGCATTCTCGTCGAGACCGACAAGTGTGAAACGCGGGAAGGCAATTGCGGGTTCGATGCCAAGCAATTCAAAGGAGTCTTCATTCGAAATTTGGGTTACCTCAACCAGGCAATCGGTGATGGCGACATTCGCTCCTTTATCCTGAGAAATGCAGACTCTGTCTGGAGTAAGAACCGCGACAAGGACAATAAAATGGGTGTCGCATGGGCCGGTCCTGTGGTTGGTGTTAATGGCGCATCACACGGGAGCGCTGTGGATGCTCTCGTGGCAGCAGTTCGAGCCTCTTGAGCAAATACGGGATGAATCGGCAAGAATATCGTACTTTCAAAGTTTCGCCGAAGTAGGGAACCGGCTAGGCGAACGCAAGTCGTCTGTTGCCTTGGTTCGGGCGACGCATTTGAAACCGAAAGCTGTTCAACGGGTATTCCTGTTTCCCGTCTTTGATTTCAGAATCGGCCTGACTCAATCTGACAGTCATTCATATAATACCCTGGGATATGAATATCGTCGGTAAGCTGTAGGATATGATTGATGATGAATTCAGAGGATAGGGATGGTAAAGAGGGTAAAGAACCACGGGAAGAGACTTGCTCTTCACTTCACTGTAATTACTTACTTTTAATTCCGTATGTAAACACTATCATGCATATGAAATGCTTCTTCTTCTCTGTAAGCCCCCCCTCTCTCTCACTCGCAAATTTTGAGCACGGCTTTGTTTGCGTAAGAATGCACTGACCGGTAAGTGTGATGGCGTCATTCAGGGTCAACTGTCGTGCCGTCGATTTGACCCACACATGTCAGAGATCTGACATTTGACTGGGTGTAGGGCGACGGCGGCAGCGCGAATGTGCAGGAACGGAGTCAAGGGAGTTTTGGGTTTCTTTTCAACTTGGTTTCGTGGGCTGCATTCCTGATACGCGTCATGAAAGGTGAACTGAGGGAGGGCTCAAACAACAGTAAACTTCCGAGTCTTCCTCCAACCAGCTTCAAGTACTGTCCATGTACTCCGTACGATAAAGGGATCCGCTAAGCCACCCGGCACGGATCATCTTTCGATTTTGCTGATCCATGAATTGCGAAATCATTTTCTCTGACTGCCTCATCGGTAATAGAGACTTTTCGCGCCATCCTGACTGGTCAGTAGGCGCAGATTTGATCCTTTGGCCCCATAACTATGCCTTACAATATCCACAGGTTTGCTGGGGCTTGGCTCCTGTCTCCATGTGTCGTGATTTTAGAATCTTATTTCCCCTTCCAGAGCGGTGTGGCAAGTCGAATAGCTCCCACCAAATGGCGCCATGTCGATACTTTTAAATTGCTAAAACCCTCTCTCTTCATCAATCAATGGTATACCCGTAGCTCGTTCTCTGCTTCGTAGTCAACTCGTCCGGGCTCGATCTTCCACCACATCTGTTGTCCATCGTGTCTCACAACGTCTTGAACTCCCGACCCTTCCGCTAGATCACTCATTCAAGAAAAGTGAGATACTGCAGAGCCCCTACCACTGTCGACATGGCTGCCCGAGGGGTTCAGACAACCCTCCCAGTCGAAATTCCCAGTTTTGCGAGAGAGAAGGAGGCTATCTCTGACCTTCAGAACGATGCCTTGGATGGTAAACGCTTCATCGTCCAGTCGCCATACGTCGACACAGATCACCTGCTGGACCTGCAAACATTAGACAATGAAAATGCCCTTCTATCCAGGGCGTTGTCAAGGCTGCGGGCGGTTCGAGAGGAGTACGCCACCGCCTCATATACGGAATCCTTCAACTGGTCAGAGGTTATTCATGAGTTGAGGCAGCTCGTTGTAAAGTCGGGAAAGGACTTCAAGGAAACTTCATTCTATATCGTCGCATTCAGATCCCAGATCAAACCTAGCACTGACTACAGCCACCTCGGTGAACTGGACAAGGCCGCGCACGCTGAAGCGATTGCTAGTGGAGGTTTCCTCAAGTAAGATTTTGGTTCCTTGATGTGCGGTGTCCTTTCCTGCAACTCACTACTGACCGATTCAAGATATTGGTTTGGATCACCTGACGATGAGCTGCGAAACCTCGCCACTTGCGTTTGGAGATCTCGCCAGGACGCCTTAGAGGGGGGAAGGGGTCCAGCTCATCGCAAGGCTGCCGGCGCCACTCGGTCAATGTACGCTTACTGGAAAATTGACCAGCATCGATTGACTGTCAGTGACAATGTTGATAGCTGGGAAATTACTGAATGGGAGGGACAAGATGTGAAATCCTGAAGCTAAGAGAATAATGCTCAATGAAGCAAACACTCGTCGGAGTCTCCTATATTCAGCCTGTCAAAGTCGCGAGGGATAAAAATGATTCATGGGCACAAAAGAGGCGTTCTGCGATGATCTTTCAACGCAACGCGTATCGAGGACCATTGGAGGCGTAACGGTTCTGGGCGATGTTATCGGTATCATTGTTGGGATACATTTTCTGGTGTTTAAAAAAATGTGATATATTTGTAAAGCAAGCGAAATCATATATTTTTATATTTACTGTCATTTGCTGACAGGGCTCGAGAAATAACTTTTTCTGATGGTTATGGTGATGGTCTTTAAAGTCGAGTTATTTCTCAGGGACATTTCCTCTACCCCACTAAATTGTGCCAGGTTTGACCGCTTTCAACCCATAACGCCCACAAATCGGGCACGCGAAAAGTTCCATATTTCATCCACGAAGAAATTTTGTGTAGATATAATCCACCACATCGTCGCATAAGCTCCTGCCTGTGCACCTACGGCACCGAAAGCGTCTCCAGACGAATCGACAAGATGAGCGACGCTTTGAAAGATGCGCCTTTCCAGGCCGTTCAGGTCGAGGCTCTGGTATGTTTGCAAAATCGCCAGCGCGCCCCACCTTTCAACCCCCCTTGAGCAGTTATGGGCTTCCTGGAGAATGAGTTACTCATACCGCAGGCTTACAGGTCATTATGAAGATTGCCAAGCACTGCTCCTCGACTTTCCCTACTATTGCCACCGGATCTATCGTCGGCTTGGACAAGAATAACGTCCTCGAGGTCACCAACACCTTCCACTTCCCCACCATCGACAGTGCCGCTACCGAGGGTCACCAAAACAACGATACTTCGTTGATCGCTGCAGCTGCTCCACGACAAAAAGCCAATATCACCTACCAGAACGAAATGGTCAGATACTTGAAGGAGGTCAACGTTGATGCAAACACTGCCGGATGGTACACCAGTGCTACCATGGGCAACTTTGTCAACATGGGATTTATTGAGAACCAATATCACTACCAAAAGGACAATGACAGAGCCATTGCTCTCGTCTATGATACCAGCAAGAGCTCACAGGGAAACCTGGCTTTGCGAGCATTCCGCTTGACCAGTGCCTTCATGGCTATCTATAAAGAGGGGAAATTCACTACGGAGATGTAAGACCTCTCCCTCGTCACACCACGGGGCTCCCATACAGCCACACATGCCACACAGGAATATTGACCAGTTTTATAGCCTGCAAAAGTCAAAGCTCACATTCCGTGATATCCTGGCCGAGTTACCCATCAGCGTGCACAACTCGCACCTCCTCACAACATTTCTTCATCAAATGCCCGCCCCGCCCCCGACGGATGAAATCGAGCCCCCCAACTCTATATATGATATTAGGCGAGACGCCTTCAAGGCTCCTCTGTATCCTTCCATCGATAATCTGGATCTTGCCATTGATCCGTTCCTGGAGAAAACGTGCGACTTGCTTCTTGAGAGCATCGAGTCTCACTACACCGATCTCAATAACTTCCAGTTCTATCAGCGCCAGGTGGCCCGTGAACAGGCCAAAATCTCCCAGTGGCAGGCGAAGCGAAAGGCCGAGAACGCCCAACGCGCTGCGTCTAAGCAGGCCCCTCTACCGGAGGATGAGTGGCAAAGACTGTTCAAGATGCCTCAGGAGCCAAGTCGTCTCGAGGGTATGTTGAACGCCAAGCAAGTGGAGAACTACAGCAAGCAGGTTGATGGTTTCACCTCAAATGTAAGTGCCAAAATGTTTGCCGTTCGGGAGAACTTGTTGCCTCAGTGAATTGTCCTGGGAACGCAGGCGAATCAAAGTTTGACCATGTGCACAAGATGAGAGGGTTTTGGCAAGCAAATGGCACCAGTTTGCAGGTAGCATTAGCGGCGTTCCGGACATGGTGGGAATGTATGAAAGTTTTCTTTGTCTAGATTTAGCGACAAGAGAACTATATATTTGGTACAATGACTCTATTGGAGATTATGTTTGAAGTAGGTAGGCACGGGTTTATGTGTCCAATATTGTCTCTAAGTGCTACTGTGTATTCAAAAATCCGTTGCTGCGTGTTTACGTGCTCGAAGACCAGGGCCGCTAGTGGTGAAAATTGCCCCTCATCAGCCGCTTACACCGCCCAGCCCCCAGCGAACCAGCGACGAGCACACACCTTGATGCACCACCAAACACCAGACACGCCCTTTGTAGGAGCCCCTCAATAACTCCACGGAACCCCGCCCCTCGTCTCTGGGCGGCTGGTCGTTTTTTTTTTTTTTTTTTTCCCCGTCTGGTAATGTAATACCTTGGGGTTCTCTCATCATCAAGGTCTTTCTTCCCTCCCCCTCTTCCTCCCTCTTTTTTTTCTCATCCAATTCATCCCCTCTCCCACTCACAACAACAACTCACCATCACAATGGCTGCCCCCGCTCAGAAGTTCAAGGTCGCTGACCTGTCTCTCGCTGCCTTCGGTCGCAAGGAGATCGAGCTCGCCGAGAACGAGATGCCTGGTCTCATGGCTACCCGCGAGAAGTATGCCGCTGACCAGCCGCTCAAGGGTGCCCGAATTGCTGGCTGCCTGCACATGACCATCCAGACCGCTGTCCTCATCGAGACCTTGACTGCTCTGGGCGCTGAAGTCACCTGGACCAGCTGCAACATCTTCAGCACCCAGGACCATGCCGCCGCCGCCATTGCTGCCGCCGGTGTTCCTGTTTTTGCCTGGAAGGGTGAGACCGAAGAGGAATACAACTGGTGCCTTGAGCAGCAGCTCCTTGCCTTCAAGGACGGTGCCAAGCTCAACCTGATTCTTGACGACGGTGGTGACCTGACCAGCCTCGTCCACACCAAGTACCCTGAGATGCTCAAGGACTGCTATGGTGTCTCCGAGGAGACCACCACTGGTGTCCACCACCTGTACCGCATGCTCAAGGATAACAAGCTCCTCGTTCCTTGCATCAATGTCAACGACAGTGTCACCAAGTCCAAGTTCGACAACTTGTACGGTTGCCGCGAGTCCCTCATTGACGGTATCAAGCGGGCTACCGATGTCATGATTGCTGGCAAGGTCGCCGTTGTTGCTGGTTTCGGTGATGTCGGCAAGGGCTGCGCTCAGGCCCTCGGTGGAATGGGTGCCCGTGTCTTGGTCACCGAGATTGATCCCATCAATGCTCTCCAGGCAGCCATGGCTGGCTACCAAGTTACCACCATGGAGAAGGCTGCCAAGATTGGTCAGATCTTCGTCACCACCACTGGTTGCCGTGATATCTTGACTGGCGTTCACTTCGAGGCTATGCCCAACGACGCCATTGTCTGCAGTAAGTATCTCTCCACTGATGTTTAGACAATTACATTTGACAGCGATGCTAACGAGTCCTTACAGACATTGGTCACTTCGACATCGAGATCGACGTTGCCTGGCTCAAGGCCAACGCTCAGTCCGTCCAGAACATCAAGCCCCAGGTCGACCGCTTCTTGATGAAGAATGGCCGTCACATCATTCTGCTTGCTGAGGGTCGTCTTGTTAACCTCGGCTGTGCCACTGGCCACTCTTCTTTCGTCATGTCCTGCTCCTTCACCAATCAGGTTTTGGCTCAGATCATGTTGTACAAGGCCCGCGACGAGACTTTCGGCAAGAAGTACGTTGAGTTCGCCAGAACCAGCAAGCTCGACGTTGGTGTCTATGTCTTGCCCAAGATCCTCGATGAGGAGGTTGCCCGTCTTCACCTTAGCCATGTCCAGGCTGAGCTCAGTTCCCTAACCAAGGTTCAGGCTGAATACCTCGGCCTACCTTCTGAGGGTCCTTTCAAGAGCGATATCTACCGTTACTAATTTAATGTATTCATACTCAAGAGTCCTTCAACTGGATTTCTACGTGTAACGACTTGTGCCGTTCTTTTCACGGCAATGGGGCAAAATTGTGGATTCAACAGCATAAACTTGCATGGCATATGGGTCGGGAAAGTTTTGGTTTGCTGTTTTTTTTGTTTGTGATGTTTAATGAAAAATGAAAGGGTTTCTTTGCTTATCTGGTAGCCTTTCTTGTGCCTTAAGAAAGGATGGGGAATTTTCATCTCGCTGGGCGGACAGGAGGAGGCAAAAAAAGGTCTGCTTTTTCAACAAAATGGCGTTGGCTCTTTTTGCTAGACATGATATCCCCCATGGCGAGATCAAAAAAGGAAAAGGCTTACGATGAAAAGATGTTCTTGGGCGAGAAGATTCTCAGATCCGAGGCGCGTAGGCGTATAGAGGCCCGTCAACCGCGGCCAATAGACAGTATAGTTGGTCTCTCAAATAATACAACAACGGATTCTGATTGAGAACCCACATGCTAAAAGTCCTATACCTGCTTGTCGGTGTTTATTCATCATTTTCATGTCGCTCCAAGCTATAATCTTGAGCCAACGTACGGAGAAGATATCTATAAAATCAACAGCTGCCATACGCTTCACACATTTGAGTCTAAGTGGAACGACTCATCCATTTTTAGGCCAAGTATTTTTGCTCTGGCACGATACTTTTCAGCTTGCCACTCTCCAATGCCATCTTGACGTTACTAATCGCCCACTCCTCCATCTTGGTCTGCGTCTCAACCGTCCACGTTCCCATATGCGGCACCAAAAGAACATTAGGGTTGGACAAAAGACCGGGATTAATCTCGGGCTCCTCTTCATACACGTCAAGACCGACACTAGCGACTTTGCCAGAGTCAAGTGCGTCCACGAGGGCAGCTTCATCCATGACAGCCCCTCGGGCAGTATTGATAATGACGATGCCAGGCTTCATAATATCAAACTGTGCCGTAGAAATGATATGCCGAGTTTGAGGCTGTTTTCACAACCGAATAAAGTAAGTCATCGACTTGGCACGGGTCAAGACGAATTGCCAAAAAAAAAAAAGGGGGGGGGGGGGGTCGGTGGAGGAAAGTCAAAATGCTAAACTTACATTCAATGGTAAATTCAAGCTCAAGACATCACTCTCTCTCAGTAATGTCTCAAAACTCACGTATTCCGCCCCCTCTTCCAGCTCCTTGCTTAACTTGCTCCTATTATGATATCGAATCTTCATGCCAAACGCCCTCGCCTTGGCAGCCACGTTCCTCCCGATGCCGCCCATGCCCAAGATGCCGAGGACTTTCCCCTGTGGGTCATGTCCCAGCCTGGGCAGTCTTTTGCCACGCCAGTCACCGGCACGCAGGGCGGACATGCCGATGGGGAAGTTGCGCAGTGCTCCGATGAGAAGCCAGATGGTTATGTCGGCGGTGGCATCGTCCACGGCGGTAGGGGTGTTGGAGACGCAGACGGAGTGGGATGTGCAGGATGGGATGTCGATTTGGTCGTAGCCGGCGCCTGGTGAGATGATGAAAAATTAGGAATTTTTTTTTCTTTTTTTTGGATCCTTCCAGAAAATGTATGAGAGAATGGTGGGAAGGGCAATCAGCGAACCATTGTGACATAGGAATTGCAAGCTCGAAGGTAGAGCGTCCAGTAGCTCATTGTCAATTTTCCCCGTCACGGAAAAGGAGTCGAATGTGCGGTATGCGACTGTTGTGCCGTCGAAAGCACCGGATTGGCATTCTGATATGAATTCCTGGCGGTTGGTCGACTTGGGTTGGAGGACGTCGGCCATCTGGGCGATGGTGGACCATGCATCGTGGGCGCTTTTTTTTTTAAAAAAAAAAAAGAAAGAAAGAAATACAGTGTTATATTGGGTGAACGGGGGAACCAGAAAGATTCGGAAGAGCAGATTGATTGTCTTGGAGTACGGATGGTGATTTGTTTCGAGGTGGACTTACTGCTCGATTTCGCCTAGGAGGAGGACCTTGGGTTTGCTGGCCATGGTGAAGCACTGAAGGAAGATGCAAGTTGAGTGATGACGTCGGAATCAGGTAGGTTGCGAGTTTCGCTTTCGATATGGGGGGTACGAATTTTCAAATCGGGTCAGGATAAGTTTCGAATTGTTCCGATTTCTTTGTAGAGAGAGTGAGAGGAGCGGCTATCGTCTGCTGGATCAGGAGCATAAAAGTTCTCAAGTGTCTTCGGCGGGGGTTGGTGGTTGGTGGGGGTTCGCCGATGGACGGCCACAAACAAATGTAGAACAGGGTGCCGTGTTTGTGTATCATAGATCACGAATCAAGGACAAAGAATAAGAGTTGCATGAGAGTATAGTCATTTTTAGTATTTGAAGTAATTACTGAATAGTAGTATGATATAATTATTATCATTAACTCAATGCTCGTTTTCCCAGCGGATAACCAACTTAAAAAGCAACTTACTACTCCGTTCTACCGCCCCGCTTAAACCTTGAACACAAAGGTTTCTCTCTCAACATGCATTTCTTCTCTAAGTCCGAGCCTTGAAGGCATCGCCGCCAGCATCTGACTCGTACCTCTTCAGACTTTGCGATCCACGTGCATCTCTACATCAAGCAGACTTTTCCGCGGCCAGCTATGAACCGGCCGAGGAACCGTCAGCCAAGGCCACCGAGGCATGGCCCGAAGAGCAACCGTCCTTCTGGAAACCCATCTCCGGGCTCGCCCGCCGCCACGCCCCAACAAGCTGCAGGCACAGTCCCGACAAGTCTCCAAGTAGTCGCAGGAGCATCTGTCTTCATCGTTTTGAAAGAGGACCAGCCCACTGGGAAAGAGACTGCCGGTGTAGTCGCCGAGCTCCTGACCCGAGGCAACCACCCTCGTGGCATCAAGGTCCGATTACAGTCGGGGCAAGTAGGCAGAGTGCAACGCATGGGCAACGAACCTGCTACTCAAATGACGGGCACGGAAACCCCCAACAAGTCAAGTCGTTTGTCGAAGTTTAGTCACAGATATACCGACGTGCGGAGCGACTTGGATTACCCGTCTGAACCACCAGCGAGGAGTTTGGCCGACTTTCTCCCATCTTCTCACGACGAGGGCACTATTCTCCATCTTGGGGCTGGAGGTTCTACTACGGTTGCTTATGTTGCGGTTCCTTGCCTGTTCTGCGATTCCTTCGAAGGCGACGAAGCAGCAGTCACTCATCATATCGAACGGGAGCACCTGACGTGAAGCTTGCATTCCTCAATTCCATTGCATGTGGCTTTTTTTGTCGCCCTGGTATCCTGTTTTACAAAGCCGCTTCACAAAAATCAGCACTCCCATGGCCCGAATATATCGGACATCCACGTCAAGTCCGTCAGGTCCAACCCGGCCACCGGGTTGTCCGTCACAGCATCTCCGACTACCAATCCTGCCGTCGCATCTAAAGCCTGTGGCCCAGCCTGTATCACATGCCCTTGGCTATTCGGTGCAGGCAGCGCCGTATCCCGGAGGTGCGGTGCGAGAACAGGTTCCCACGAGTTCCGGAGATTCCTCAGGATCTTGGCCCCCTTGGTGAACAGAGTGCCTTCTTGATCATCAGCTCGGACGGGGTACACCTCATCCGCTCTGTAGAATAACTCGATGGTCTTGTCCAGCAAGTACAGCAAGTCCACAGTGCTCCTCACGATGTCTTTATCCCAAGCAGGATCCTCAACGACCGTCAATCTATACACGACTGCCTGCATGTGGGACATATTCACGTATGCAGCAAATGGCAATCCCACAACCTGGATGGGTGGGAGTGCAAAGAACGCGTCATAAAACAATTTGGCTGATTTGGCGCACGAGTACAAGCTGTTTATGCGCAGCGGCTCGGGCATGCCTTGATCGGTAAATGTGCCGACAGAGTGGACGAGGCCCTCCGTGCTATGAAGCAGCATGAGGATGTATACTGTTGGGAAAGGGGGATGGTTAGCCAAGTTGGGATTCTTTTTATTTTCCTCTCTACTTCACTCGTCTCTTTTGCAGTGCATGATACAGTAGGTGAGGCTTTCTTGCCGCGTGTGAGATGTTGTCTGCGGTCCGGGTCACATACTGTTTTTGGCCAGGCGGTCTGGTAGCTTGCTCCGGATTTTATGGAGTCGTGAGACTAAACCCGGTTTTAAGATGTAGGCCGGATTTTCACCAGAATCCATCGGTTTTTCTCTTGTAAGCCTCTGCACTTCCTCACCTACAAGCTGAATCTTGACCATGGTGACAAGGACAGCATCTGATGCCACCTCATTTTCCCGTTGTAAAACATCGAGACACTCCTCCATATGTGGTGTCCAACTTAAAGTTTCCATCTTCCCGATGAATCCCGTCGTTCTGATGAACAAACACAATCAGTCTAGCTGCATCTACAAAGTGAAGTTGCATTCACTCTTTTCCCCCTCACTTACATTGAAATCACTAGCCAGAGGCCCAAAATGGCCCGGCGCTCATCCATAGTCCGGAGCCTCGGAGCTGGTGGAGGACGCGTGCTCCACATCTTTAAATACATGGTTGGCTGCTGCTCTTCAAAAGGGGATCTAGTCAGGCCCAGATCAAAAGCAACAGATTGTGCCAGCGCAGAGTAGATTAGAACAAAGGGTTTCATCCCCGGCCCGGTATTCATAGTAGCCCTGTCATCAGAACCAGTCAGTGGGCGAACATGCCCGACAGCCGAAGAGAATTAGGACTACGGAAGAAGCAAAAAGTGGTATGACTTGACTGCCCAACGTACCAAGTTATAAAAGCAATCAAACCTTGCAGCATATCCATGCTTCGGTCATGCTTTAAAACTACTCTCTCTGCAACCTCTTGCCGTACGTTTTCTCTCATCATCCGTTGCTGGGGATTAGACATGGAACACAGGTTCATAATACACATCCACAAGAAGGGTTTTTCTCTCCTGAGTGCCTCTGCAGTTAATCCCCCTGGTATGTGCATGAAAGGGGCAGCTTGCAGCCAGTCCCTGAATTTTGACAGATAGGCTTCCGCTTCATGCGGAGTTGGCTCTGGCCTCTTATCGAGGTCGCTGAAAGGTGCGTTGTTCCTCGCTGTCATGGTAACAGGAATGATGCCCATACAAGTCGGACTCGCTCCAATGCTTGACTTGCGGTCTCGCGGACTGGGCCGGCTCGGATCCGCAGTGGCAGCAGCGGCCAGCGAGTCCAGCCGACTGGGGTACGATTGTGAGGAGGAAGAAGAAGAAGAAGAAGAAGAAGATGATGATGATGATGATGGAGTGTTAGACACTGCATGGTATGAATGACCTGGCCGCGGCCCGGAATCCTGGCTGGCCCTGAGCATCGATACCAGATCCTCGATTTTCTCTTCGAGCTGGGCGGTACGGGAAGTAGCCGTCTTCTTGGCGATGCGCTTCCTCATCGTCGAGATGCGATGACACTCCTTGCCCAGACGGTGACATCTCTCACAGCTACCCCCCGCCGGTCTCAAGATGCATCTGCACTTTGCGCGAGAACAGTTCGTACAGGAGCAGCCGTAGCCGGCGGGAATGCCATCCACCGAACCAGCTGAGCCGGCCGAAACAGACGTCATCTCGGTGCGGGTGGTGCGGGTGGTGCGTTCGCATGCCAACAAACACGCCAACGGCTGTGGGCGACGGGTTTACCCTTGAGTCGCTCCCCAATTCCGGCTGGGCCTCTGGGCAAAGCTGTCTGGTATTGATGGACACGTCAAATTGCGAATGAATTTGAATCAAGACATGAGGCGCTTCTGCATCGGGATTTAGAAGAATGGTGTCACAAAGAACTGGCACTATTTTAGGGGTCGTTCGCACGATTGCGGTGCGGAGTTAAGATCCCGCGTAGTACGAATGCCGGGGCGTGGCTAATCAGTCAGCGTGACGCGTAACTTGCTATAACTCATAATAGTGCAAACCCCAGCGTAGCTAGATAACAGTAATTAGATTTATGAAATTCTAGTATTTGTGTTTCTTACCGATTATAGTAGAACCATTTAGTAGCACTAATATCTAATCTAAGAGGCAAACCAAGTTAACAACCTAGCTTTTGAATTGAAAATTTATTTCATCTTATTTTCAGAAACGCTATGCCTTATTCGTAGATGTGATAGGCTGGTAGCACAGAGCTAGGAGCTTCCCTTCACAACTGTGCAATGCCGTTAGACCTATGTACCTTGTTCACATAACACGCAGCCAATCACCCGCCGTCGTGCCTCACCACCACCCCCCCTTGATCAGGCCGATAATTCCCTGAATCTCCAGACATCGCGCACCAACGACCTGCAAAACCTTGCACTTTTCCCAATTTTTTCGAGACTTCACCTACCTCGTTGTGTGCCCAGAAAAAAAAATTAACCACCCAGCACCTATGGCTGCCGAGATATTACCACGATTTCTTCTGCCCCGGCTAAGCTGGAGCGCGCCGCTCTCTGCTTCTCGTGCTGCGAGGCCCCTGTCAGGAGGAGGCAATACCGCTTCACGACGGCATCACTCTCTGACGACTGCGAGATTCCATGAAGGGACAAATCCCCGGCGGCGCTCCGCATCGCAAAGAAGCCCAGTTTTGTCTCGGGCCTTTCACGCGACAGCGCAGCCGCAGCGAGACCATCACTTTGACACGCTCAAGTTCGTCAAGCGTCTACAAGGAGAAGGGTTCACGGAAGAGCAATCCGTGGCCATGATGAAGGTGCTCAACGACGTGATTGAGGAAAGGTAGGCGCCGTTCGGCCTCCCCCCCCCCCCCCCCCCTTCTTTTATCTCCCAGACGCAAGCCGAATCAGTGCAGTTTTCTCACACAATGTCTCCCTCCCATTAGCATTCAAAATTTGACCCGCACAATGGTTCTTCGAGAAGACTCGGCCAAAGCAACGTACACTCAGAAGGTCGACTTTGCAAAGCTCCGCTCAGAGCTTCTGTCGGCAGACAGCACCGAGTCCAATACAACACGGAGCTCTCACGAGCGTCTGAACAACGACATCGCCAAGCTTAGCAGTCGTCTTCGGGATGAGATCTCACGGACGCAGGCCAGCGTGCGGCTTGATCTGAATTTGGAAAAGGGGCGCATTCGCGAGGAGGCTGTTGGACAGGAGCTCAAGATTAAAGAGACGGAGACCAAGATTGAGCAGGAGGTGGCGGCGTTACGAGAGAAACTGGAGCAGGTCAAGTTCCAGACATTGCAGTGGCTGATGGGTGTGTGCACTGGTTTTGCGGCGTTGATGTTGGGTGCTTGGAGATTGCTCATGTGAGGGATGCTCTGCGATGGTGAAGAATGAGGCAGCAGCGGTCGTGAAAAAGGCGCTGTTGCGACGTGCTTGGATCGATTGATTCTGACGATATCCTGGGTGATCAGAACCACGCATGTTGAAGCACATTGAGGCGAAATTGTTCAGTTGCTGCACACAGGCAGATATTTTTTTTATGTGAAGGAAAGAGAAAACAACAAATTAAAAGCAAGGTAGATAAGAAGGCAAAAGAAGAGTTACATGTCAGGCTGCAGGGGGAAAATCAGCATCAAGTCTACCACCATCACGTCACATCGCTGCGTGGTCATGATTTGGTGTTTATAATGACTGCACTCTGGTGTAATCCTTCTTTGTCCTTGAATCGTGATACACGACAAACAAAACACGGATACAGAGAAGGGGGAAAAATATATATACATATCAACTAAACGATGCACACGCTCAAACAGTTTTTGTTCGCTCGGATAATGATGGCTTTTTGCCAGTCCCCGTCTCCAAACCCCTCTCCCCCCTTCGAAATTGACTTCAACATTTCCTGCAGGTCGACTTCTTGAAGTCTTTTTGAACCCTGATGCCCTGCAACGGTATATCGTCGTCGTTATTGCTCAGTCCCTTGATGGTATAACTTTTCACCGAATGTCCATAGCCGAGGGTATCTGTTCGAAGTGTTGGCTCCGGCGGTTCTTCCGGCGTGATGCCTCGGGAATCGATGGGCTGCGAAGCCACGCTGCCCGATTCCGCGCCATGGAAGGGGCCATCGGCAGCTTTGTCGGCATCGTCGTCGTCCAAGCGAGTACCGAAAGTACTCAATGTCGTCGTAGCGCTCTTACACTTCAATTTGCCGGGTCCAGAGCCGCCAAAGGTCGGTGGTGCATCGGTCTCTCGGCTGGGGATAACTGTCGATCGCGTGTATCCGAACGCTCGCGCGCAGAGTAACACAACTGGAAGCAAGGTGGGCAGGCAGGCGGAAATGATGCCCGCTGACATTTCAATGGCCGTCCATCCCACGGTCGGGGCCAACGAATACGTCGGGTCGGAGTTCGTGTAAGTGAAGAGAACGCTGGTGCGATATGCGGAAGCGAAAACAACACTGGTATCATGGATGGGGACTTTGGTTAGAATCGGAGTAAAACCCTCTTTTCTCGAACATTTGTTCCTTGGTCGTTTTTTTTTTTTTTTTTGTTGAAAAGTTGGGGCAAGGCAAAGGTTGCTCCGGAACTTACAAGAATCCAAGGCTGAATGCCAGCGTCAGACCAACTTTTTCAGTCCTCCTCAGCTGCAGCTTCCATATTTGCGGCATGGGCATGATCAGAATGATGAGGTCGGTGAGGATGGTCGAGGCGGCATTCGAGATCCACGTGCCAACCTGGTTTATGCACCGACCGGGGATCTGCGGATACCATAGCTTGCGCACCGGCACGCAGATAAAGATGAAGATGAAGGTTATGCAGATGACCCAGGCCCAGACAAAGGCACCGACCCCCCATGCCATCTTCTTGAAGTACTCGTGGCGGAAGATGCGGTAGTACATGAGCAAGAGGCTGAGCTTGGTCCATCCCAAGTTCCAGGCGTACAGAACCTCGGCCACAACCAGCCATTTGGCCATCATGACGATTTTCGCGGGATCAACCTTGTCTGCGTGGATGCCCATTCCGGATGAATACATGGCAAATATGAAGCCCACAACGACAAGATTCCAGCCCTGCAAAAGGAAGAGAAAACGCAGTCAGTGTCAGTGAATACGATAATAGAGCCCCGCTGGCCAACAAAAAAAAAACGAAAAAAAAAAACGAAAAAAAAAAAAAAATCAAAGGTGAACATGGCGAGCGCAGAAAACCCACCATGGAAAAGATTATCATCTTGTCATCCCACCACAATGGCTGGCGATTGAGTCGGCGACTGAGAAGACGAAGGCCAACAGTAAGCATCGCCAGCACCGTCACAGACACGACGACCGCCACAATCCACGGTTGAATGCTGTCCGGATCGTAGCCCGGAAGACCGGGTAACACGGACTTGCCGTCTGATGACATCGAATGACATGGAAGAATGGTGCAACGCCGACTGCGCAAAGAGGCATGTAGGTTTTCAGGTTTATTACAACGGGTTGGGCATGGCAATATCGTAAATATATCGAAGATGCAGAACCATATCGAGAAATTCCCGGGCACAAGGACGTCTCTTTTCTCTTTTCTTTTTATTAACTCGGCCCCCCCCCCCCCCCCCCCCTTTTTCCCCCACGCTACGAGGAAAAGTCGCAATGTTACTCCGTAATATAAACGGAGCATAAGAAAAAGAAAAAAAAAGCACAACTGGCAACTAGTATAGCACGATTTTCTGAGCTTGCTTAGCCACTCCCGGAATTCTTTCCGACACTACGGAGTAATTCAGCGTTAGTACGGAAACACTGTCTCGGGAACGAACAACCCCCCCTCCCCTGGCTGCCCAGACTCTTCGACCTCTCGCGGTGCCAATCACCTCGTGGAAATTGGCTGCTGCCCCATGTTCAACCAGGATGCTGGTCATGCAATGTAGGACTGGCCCGTACTGTAAGGGGTGCAACTTATGGTTTCTGGGTTTCTGGGCTGATGACCCTTATCAGTCTCCGGGATTGGCACGTGCACTGCATTTTTGTTTGAACCACCGTTGTTGTGGCATTCGGCCCTGTTTCATTGTGTGCACTGGGACGGCACGAAAGTACATCCCGCGACGTTGATGTTCCCGTCTCTCTTGGTGAAGAAATGGACCTCTTGGTGGGGAAAGTGGCTGGGCTTTGTTTTTTATTCTTCTTGTTTCGCTAGTCTAGTCGTGATGGCACGGCTAATCAATGCGCCATCAAGTATGTATTAGTTGTCAGGCGGCTGAAAGTCTAATAAATAAAATCCAATCGCACATCAGACACCAAGTTGTCCTGCTGAATTGAGGCAAGCATGCCCGACCTTTCGGTTCCGCGCGGGGTAATCAATGCCCGAGTGAGCACTGACTGTCCGACGTGACGTGATGAGGATCAAGATGTACTACATACATATGAATGGACATTGATTCTTTTCTCTTTTTTTCTCTCTTTTTTATTTTTCTCGTAATACAAAATTTGACTCCCTGTCGGCCAAAGTTCCTACGATACATAGATATCGTGGCTGATGGTCCCTTGCATATAGAGATTGTTCTTATTCGCTGAGGACCCGGATTACATTGTACACCTCGGGTCTTCTCACAATGGCGGCGACGACGACGGTCAAGGTCCCCCACCTCGGAGGCATCAGTGCTGGGTATAGACTTTCGGGCGGCTCCGTGGATTCCTCAAAGCCCACCGTCGTGCTCATCAACTCCATGTGCACGACCTCATCACTGTATCATGCGCAATTTGAAAATCAAGCCTTGACCGATGCAGTCAACCTTCTGGCCGTTGAGCCGCTGGGTCATGGCGCAACCAGCTCAGCCTCTGAGCAATTCACATACTGGGACACAGCCATCATGGCACTCCAGGTAATGGACGCGCTTCACGTTGAAAAGGCGTTTGCTGTTGGAACCAGCCAAGGTGGTTGGATGGTAGTCCGTATGGCTCTCCTGGCCCCAGACAGGGTATGCTTGATTCACCTCATCCCCGCTGGAGAAGCAATGTCGGGGTTCCTTGCGGAGTATTCCGTACATGCGTATAGGACGGTTTTATTGACATGTCATGTCCAGATCCTGGGTCTCCTTCCCCTCGGCACTTCCATGGACTCCGAATCAGCTGTGTCCCGTGAGAAAGGCTGCTGGGACGCTCAAACTCAACTGGCTCCCTTCTACGACAGTTGGTGCAGTTCCACCCCGACTCCCGACTTTGTAGTCGATGAGGTGTGGCGCGGAATGGTCGCCCAGCTGGGCTTTTCAGGAATCGTTCCGCCCGAGACACTGTCGTTCTGGGATGCAACGCTGAAGGCCGTCTATGCTGGCGATGAAGGCCGTCGAAAGCTCCGCATGGCTTTGGCCTGTCTGCTGGAGAGAGACGGTCTCTTGTTGCGACTGCGGGACGTCAAGTGTCCCGTGTACTGGCTACAGGTTTGTGCTATTCAATCGTCATCCCTATCTGAAGCCTGCTTCATGAATCAAGACTAACAATCGTCAACAGGGCTCCGAGGACCCAGTGTTTGGTAGTGTGCTGCCCAAGGAACATATCAAACTCTTCACGGCGGCGCCAGAGGCAACACTGACGTTTGTTGAGGGCGGTGGCCACTATCTCAATGCTACGAGTCCCAAGGAGGTAAATGAGGCGTTGCTTCGCATGGTAAAGAAGTATGCTTGAGTGAGCACACACTGATTAGTTTCGACAAAGTTTCGAATTTCGAATTTCAAATTACCAAATTACCAAACTACCAAATTGTCCAATTCGGGTTCCTCCCAAAATGTGATTCAGTCTGCCCTCAAAATAATGTTCGAGGCCCTTCTTGTATATGATCAAAAGCCGACTCATCGACACGAAACGAGGCCCTGCCATAGGCTCAGCTCGCCAAGGGGCATCACAGCATCTTTCTTAGTTGATCACTTGACCGTTGTTCCCAAGGGTTCGCCGTCAAAACCCTTGTGCCCGTTGATAGTCCGCGCGATTTGCATCTGCAGCAATGCAAGGCGAATGACCCAGGAGTCAGAGCATTCATTAATAATTGTCTTTGAAGATCTCTACCTGTCGTTCAGAACAAGACTGCCGAGTTGTTCAGCATGACCACACCGTTGGAAACTTCTCTGGCAGGCACAAAATATGGAGCGGTCGCTGTGACGCCTGTCCTTGGGCGGCGATTTCTCTGGTGCGTTTTGGCTGGAGTTTTTCACGAGGAGCACTATTGGAACTTGGCAGTGTGGCACTGGCCCTGGGCACAACAGGTCTGCAACAGGTCTGCAAGATGAAATAGAAGTGCCTTGCTGCTGTGCCGTTGAGGTCCCGGGCTGGACCACAAAGAAGTCTTGTTCTTATAAACAACCAGTGTTATTACGTACTGAGTCTTTCGAACTGTCCGTCATTCATTCATCCGCCGCCCTTGGGGTGCACGTGCCAGCCATCTGGGTGGGGGGCATGAGCTTGAGCTCACTGGTCCCTGGGTCGGACCTTCTTTAATCCTTCACTGCTCCATTGGCCAGCTTCCGCGAATGCAGCCCCACGCACCTTCCTTGTCGGACTGCCAGGTCGCCAAGGAACAGATAGCCTAACCGGGATGAAGACACTCACTCTCTGCTCAGCCTCCTAATAATCCTCCCCAAACAACAACACAACCACCAAATCTCCCGCGACCAACCCGTCTGCTTGTTCTAAGCAGCTTACGGATGCCCTCTCATCACCCTCTTTTGCCACTTTCTCTCTCGATACTTTGCCGTTCAGTGCTTTCCTCTTTTTTCAGCTGAGCAAGTGCTTTCCTGTGCGTACTGCTCGGCGCATGGAAGCTTCCGCCAAGTTCTCCTTACGTCGCCACTAGGCACCCACTTTGAACTGCCATCGACTGATCAGCCACGAACGAAGTGTGATCCCTTTAAAGCATCAATTGCATCAAAACAAAAGGCGCCGATACATATCCTCACTGCCCGGCTTCTCACTTGACATAGCAAGTCGAGTCAGGCGCAATGGCGCCTTTGCCCATCAAGTTTCAGGAGCTGGTCCAGCTCGCCAACGTTGGAGTGGACACGCAATCAATCAGCTTCAACTCCTGCGTAAGTATACATCCCCACCACCAGCAGATTCATCTGACTTGTGCTGGCAAGCCGAGGAAAGAAACAAGCGTGGTTCTTTTCAGGCACTAACCAAACACGATGTAGACACTCGAATCCGATTCATATGTGTGTATCCGCGAGAAAAAGAACGAGGCTGCGCAGCCCGAGGTCGTGATCGTTGAGCTGAAGAACGGCAACAATGTCACGCGGCGGCCCATCAAGGCCGACAGTGCCATCATGCACTGGAATAAGCAGATCATCGCCCTGAAGGCTCAGTCAAGGACGCTGCAAATTTTCGATCTGGAGCAGAAGAAGAAGCTCAAGTCTTGCACAATGAACGAAGATGTCCAGTTTTGGAAGTGGATCAGCGAATCCACTCTCGGTCTCGTCACAACCAGCAGCGTCTATCACTGGGATGTTCACGATGCTGCGCAAGACGCTCCTACCAAGGTGTTTGAGCGAAATGCCAACCTGAATGTTCGTTTCCCCCCCTCTCTGCGCTACTACTTCCTATCTCACGGCACATGGACTAACTTGTACATTCCTCATTAGGGCTGCCAAATTATCAACTACCGTGCTAACGGGGACGGCAAGTGGATGGTTGTAGTCGGCATTTCCTCTCAGCAAGGACGTGTGGTCGGTGCCATGCAACTGTACTCAAAGGACCGCGGCATCAGCCAAGCCATCGAGGGCCATGCTGCTGCGTTTGGGTCCTTGCGGCTGGAAGGGGCTCCCCAAGACACGAAATTGTTCAGTTTTGCGGTTAGAACAGCTACCGGCGCCAAGTTGCATGTTGTAGAAGTCGATCACGCCGAATACAACCCGGTCTTCCAGAAGAAGGCGGTCGAGATCTTTTTCCCTCACGAGGCTACAAACGACTTCCCCGTTGCACTGCAAATCTCACAAAAATATGGTGTCATCTTTATGGTCACAAAGTACGGCTTCATTCATTTGTACGACCTAGAGACTGGCACTATGATTTTTATGAATCGAATCTCGAGCGAGACAATCTTCACCAGCTGTTCCGACAACGACTCTGCCGGTCTTGTGAGTATCAATCGCAAGGGTCAAGTTCTGTTTGTCACCGTCGATGAGACAACTGTCATTCCCTATCTTCTCGAAAACCCGGCAAACACCGAGATCGCCATCAAGCTGGCTTCCCGAGCTGGACTGCCTGGTGCGGACAACCTTTATGCGAAGCAGTTCGACCAGCTCTTCAACTCTGGGAACTACCAGGAAGCAGTCAAAATCGCGGCCAACTCCCCGCGGGGGTTCCTCCGTACTGCCGAAACTATTGAGAAGTTCAAGCATTTGCCAACTCAACCTGGCCAAATGACATTCACTCTCCAATACTTTGGATTGCTCCTCGACAAAGGTGGCCTGAACCGACACGAGACTCTTGAGCTAGCCGCACCTGTTCTTCAGCAAAACCGAAAGGATTTCCTCGTCAAGTGGTTCAAAGGTGGGAAGCTGGATTGCTCTGAGCAACTAGGCGACATGGTCCGACCTTACGATGTCGACTTGGCTTTGAGCATCTACCTCAAGGCCAACGTTCCCCAGAAGGTTGTCGCTGGTCTTGCCGAGACTGGTCAATTCGACAAGATCTTGCCGTATGCCGCACAGACAGGATACCAGCCCGATTACATTCAGCTTTTGCAGCACATTATCCGCATCAACCCTGAGAAAGGTGGCGATTTCGCTACTGCGCTGGCCAATAGCGATCAAGGCCCATTGGTCGATTTCGAGCGAGTCTGCGACATCTTCCAATCTCAGGGTATGGTTCAGCAAGCAACAGCTTTCTTATTGGACGCCTTGAAAGACAACAAGCCTGAGCATGCCCGCCTGCAGACTAGACTCTTGGAGATGAACCTGATGCATGCACCCCAGGTCGCTGAAGCCATCCTGGGCAATGACATGTTCACTCACTTTGACAAGGCTCGTGTTGCTCAGCTTTGCGAGCAAGCTGGCCTGCCTCAAAAGGCCCTCGAGCTCTACGAGGACCCCGAAGCCATCAAACGTGTCATTGTCAACATCCCAGGTAGCCCCAACTTCAATCCTGAGTGGTTCAGCAACTACTTTGGCAAGCTTTCTGTGGAGCAGTCCCTTGATTGCCTCGACGCCATGATGAAGCACAACATTCGCCAGAACCTGCAGTCTGTTGTGAACATTGCCACCAAGTACTCCGAGCTTCTCGGGCCTGTCCGCCTGATTGATCTTTTCGAGAAATACAAGACTTCAGAGGGTCTTTTTTATTACCTCGGCAGTATTGTGAATCTCTCGGAGGATCCCGATGTTCATTTCAAGTACATCGAAGCCGCCACCAAGTCAAACCAGCTGAACGAAGTTGAGCGAATTTGCCGAGACAGCAACTACTACAACCCTGAGAAGGTCAAAAACTTCTTGAAGGAGGCCAAGTTGCCCGAGCAGCTGCCTTTGATCATTGTCTGTGATCGATTCAACTTGGTCCACGACCTGATTCTGTACCTGTACCAGAGCCAGCAATTTCAGGCCATCGAGGCCTACGTGCAGCGTGTAAATCCCGGCAGGACTCCTGCTGTCGTTGGTGGGTTGCTTGACGTCGATTGCGAAGAGAACATCATCAAGCAGCTTCTCAGCACTGTCAATGCCCAGCAAATCAACATTGATGAGCTTGTATCCGAGGTAGAATCACGCAACCGCTTGAAACTCCTTCTCCCTTTCTTGGAGGCCACTTTGCAGGCAGGCAATCAGCAGCAGGCCGTTTACAACGCCCTTGCCAAGATTTACATTGACTCCAACAACAACCCGGAGAAGTTTCTGAAAGAAAATGATCAGTATGATACTCTGACTGTGGGTAAATACTGTGAGAAGCGTGACCCCAACCTGGCCTATATTGCCTACTTCAAGGGCCAGAACGACCTCGAGCTGGTCAACATCACCAACGAGAACTCCATGTATCGTGCACAGGCCCGTTACCTCTTGGAGAGATCAGACAGCGAGCTTTGGAACTTTGTTCTCAGCGAAAACAACATCCACCGTCGCTCAGTAGTCGACCAGGTCGTCTCTACTGCCATTCCGGAGTCAACCGATCCTGCCAAGGTTTCTATCGCCGTCGCTTCATTCTTGGAAAATGATCTACCTCTCGAGCTCATCGAGCTTCTTGAGAAGATTGTCCTCGAACCTTCCCCTTTCAGTGACAACCAGAACTTGCAGAACCTCCTCATGTTCACCGCTGCCAAGGCCGATAAGGGCCGTGTCATGGACTACGTTCACAAACTCGACGGCTACAATGCACAAGAGATTGCCACGTCATGCATTGACGTTGGTCTGTTCGAAGAAGCTTTTGAAATCTACAAAAAGGCTGATAACAAGAGTGCTGCTGTTGATGTTCTCGTGGAACATGTTGTCAGTATCGACAGATCCCAGGCCTATGCTGAGGAGGTTGATCTCCCTGAAGTTTGGAGCAAGGTTGCCAAGGCTCAGCTTGACGGACTCCGTGTCTCTGATGCCATTGAATCTTACATCAAGGCTGAAGATCCCAAGAACCACGCCGAGGTGATTGAGATTGCCACTCATGCCGGCAAAAACGAAGAGCTGGTCAAGTATCTGCGCATGGCCCGCAAGACTCTCCGAGAGCCCGCCATCGACACTGCCCTTGCGTTCTGCTACGCTCGTCTGGATCAACTTCACGAGCTTGAGGACTTCTTGCGCACCACCAACGTTGCCAACATTGAGGAGTCTGGTGACAAGGCTTACGAGGAGGGCTTGTTCGAAGCCTCCAAAATCTTCTACACCAGCATTTCTAACTGGGCCAAGCTTGCCACTACCCTCGTTCACTTGGCTGACTACCAGGCTGCTGTTGACTGCGCTCGCAAAGCGAATAACATCAAAGTCTGGAAGCAGGTGCACGAGGCGTGTGTTCAGAAGAAGGAGTTCCGTCTTGCTCAGATCTGCGGTCTCAATTTGATTGTTGATGCCGAGCAGTTGCAAACTCTGGTCAAGGAATACGAGCGAAATGGTTATTTTGATGAATTGATTAGCCTTCTCGAGCAAGGTCTTGGTCTTGAGCGTGCGCACATGGGAATGTTCACCGAGTTAGGCATTGCGCTTTCCAAGTACCACCCTGAACGCTTGATGGAGCATATCAAGATCTTCTGGTCAAGAATGAACATGCCCAAGATGATCCGCGCCTGCGAGGAGGCCAACTTATGGCCCGAGCTCGTTTTCTGCTACTATCACTATGATGAGTTCGACAATGCGGCCCTGGCCGTCATTGAGCGCCCCGAGAACTCTTGGGACCACCAGCAGTTTAAGGAAATCGTTGTCAAGGTTGCCAACCTAGAAATCTATTACCGTGCTATCAAGTTTTACGTCGAGCAGCATCCATCATTGCTCACCGACTTGTTGGCTTCTTTAACGCCTCGAATTGATGTTAACCGCGTTGTCAAGATGTTCCAGAAGAACGATAGCTTGCCTCTCATCAAGCCGTTCTTGCTCAACGTTCAGTCGCAAAACAAGCGCACTGTCAACGAGGCCGTCAACGATTTGCTCATAGAAGAGGAAGACTACAAGACATTGCGAGATTCGGTCCAGAACTACGACAATTATGACGCCAATGAGCTTGCCAGCCGTCTCGAGAAACACGACCTGATTTTCTTCCGCCAGATTGCCGCCAACATTTATCGCAAGAACAAGCGCTGGGAGAAGTCGATTGTTTTGTCCAAGCAGGACAAGCTCTTCAAGGATGCCATTGAGACCGCTGCCATCTCTGGCAAGAGCGACATTGTCAATGACCTACTTCGTTACGTAAGTTTAAGCTATCTATGTTCCACAGTACCAAGCTTGTCTCATGGAGAGGAATACCGCTTGCTAACATTACGTCTACTTTAGTTTGTCGACATTGGCCATCGTGAGTGCTACACTGGCATGCTATATGCATGCAACGACCTCATTCGCCCTGACCTTGTGCTGGAGCTCTCATGGCGCCATGGTCTAAATGACTTTACAATGCCATACATGATCAACATGCTGTCGCAGCAGACAAGGGAAATTGCTTTGTTGAAGTCTGACAACGAAGCTCGCAAGGCCAAGGAGAAGGAGCAGGAGAAGACCGAAGACAACACCCCCATTTTGGGCGCTGGTCGCCTCATGATTACCGCTGGACCAGGCGGTAACATGGGCAGCACCTCGCCGGCGCCATACCAGCAATCGAACGGCTTCGCACCGCAACCCACCGGCTACGGATACTAGATGCAAGTGCCGGTCTGGGCTTGGTTTCCCGCCCGCATTATCGAACACCACTTGCCACAAAGTTGTTCATGCAAACAAGATGGCATGAAGCATGAAGCTACACCAAGGTCTGGAGGAGACTCGCCGCTGGGAGACGACTCGGGGATATCATGGAGCCCATGATACTGCTGTAACCATTACCCTTCTTACTTTGCGCCATGGTTAGAGGTGAAGAGAAATATTGACGGCGGCCAGATGCGTCATGTTTGTTGTTCTTTATTTTAGCTATTCCATTTACAGGGCGAGAGAGACCCCTGGTAGGGCGGCAGGCAATCTCTAATTCTGGCATGAAGAGGACAGGGTTCGTAATGAAGAGGAATTCCGATTTCGCCACAGCTAGACTGGAGGCAGGATCCATATCAAGCCAGATGAGAAAAATTAGGGAAGCAGAACCAAAGCTACTGTATGTTGTATGATAGTAATCAAATTCTGCATTTGCGTTGTTTCTACAAATATGATGTATCCCAGTGCGCCTTTCGATTTATGATGATGTATATGCTGTACAAGATTGCCAAAATGCCGTCCTCGAGTTGAATATATGAGAATAAATTGTCCGTCCTCCTTCATCAAACCCAGGCTAGCTAGCCTGCTCGCGATAAGTCCCACGTGAGTCTAACATTATGCAGCGCTTCGCTCTCGACCCCTCTCCCTGGGAGAGCATTCGTGACCCTCGTCAATATATTTTACCTCTTTTTATCAATGGGTTTCGGGTCCGTAATCTTCAACCACTCCCCGTTGAAAGCATTGATGAGCCAATTATTTAATTCTACAAGCAAGAAAATGTCAGCAGTGTCCCATATACGTACATGTACATGTGCGCGCGTGTCTGAGTCTGCTCCCTCATGACAAAGAAACGAAAGAAAAAAAAAAGGCCTTTCGATCATCGTGGGAGGTCCGTTCGGGTGGAGGAGACAACTCACTGTCGTACACTACATGGTTCGCGCCATGAAAGGAAATGCCATGATCGCTGTCGGGAAAGACGTGGATGTCATAGTTTTCGATGCGTTTGAGATTCAACTTGTCGAGGAGTTTGAGAGAATTTTGGAAGTGGACGTTGTCGTCCGCGGAGCCATGCATGATGAGGAAGCGCTTGTTCATGCCTAGAGCTGTGGCGTTTTTGATGGCCGAGGCGTCGTAGCCCGAGTGGTTGTCCTGCGGGAGACCCATGTAGCGCTCCGTGTAGATGCTGTCGTAGAAGCGCCAGTCTGTGACGGGGGCGACGGCCATGCCGTACGAGTAGGTGCGTCCGGCGTCCTGCTCGAGCGTCTTGAGGGTCTGGAAGCCGCCGTAGGACCAGCCCCAGAGGGCGAGGCGCGAGGGGTCGACGTAGGGCAGAGAGGCGTAGTGTCGCGCGGCGGCGATGTGGTCTTGCGCCTCGAGGAGGCCGAGCTGGGAGCGGACGGGGACGCGGTGGTGGCGGCCGAGAAAGCCCGTGCCGCGGGGGTCGACGGTGACGACGAGGTAGCCTAGCGCGGAGGCGACGTAGGATTGGAAGTCGACGGAGAATCTCTTGGTGACAGTTTGGGACTTGGGGCCAGAGTACTGCTGGAAGAGGACGGGGTACTTCTTGTTGGGGCTGAAGTGGCGCGGGCGGCGCTCAAGGTAGTTGACGGAGACGTTGTTGTCGAGCTGGAGGGTGCCGTACTGAAGGATGGGCAGCTCATGCTTCTTCGCCTTGTCGGCCAGCTCAGCGTTGTCTTCAATGGTGCGGTCATAGGAGGCGGGCGTGGAAGGGGTGGAAATGACCTTCTGGTAGGGCGTTTTCGGGCCCATGTAGGAGAGCAGGGCGAATCCGGCGTTGGAAGAGAAGGATACCGTATAGTAGCCTTCGGAGGATGTGTCTGTCAGAGGGGTGAGGTTGGAGCCGTCGAGTTTGACCGAGTAGACGTGGCGTTGAATGGAGGATTCCTTGGTGCCGACAAAGTAGACAAGGTTGTTGGTGAGATCGACAGCCAAAGAGGTATCTTCGACTTCCCAGTTTCCAGAGGTGAGCATGACGGGTTTCGGATTGTCCATGGAGGTAAAGTAGCCGATGTGTTCGTAGCCTTGGTGAATGACTATGTCAATGTACCCGTCTTGCTGGCGGCCGTTGCTCGGGTCCGCGGGCATGTACTTGGTTGTGTGGGATATGTCGAACCACCCGCCGTCGATTTCGGCAATGTTGATGCTGTTCACGGTTTTGGCCTCGCGCTTGGCCGGGTCGACGAGAATGACTTTGAGGAAGTCGCCCACGCGGTTGGATTGTTTGACAAGAACCTTGTCCCCAGCCCAGAGGACATTGGAAATGATGCGGTTGTCGTCAGGGAACCCGTCGGTTGCTGAGACGGAGAAGACATTCCCCTTGGAGACGTCATAGTACTGGACGTCAACGACGGGATTGTGTGCCCCTGGTTTGGGATACTTGATCTTGCGGACGTCGGGGTACGCCTCTTCGCCCTTGAGCGGTTTCTTGCCCGTCGGGCGCTGGACGTAGTATTTGATGAGGTATTCGGGGACCGCAGTCTCGTTGGTGCGCAGGAACGCAAGATACTTGCCATCGTCGGACCACCAAGTCGCGGAGCGGCCGGAGAAGACTTCCTCCTCGTATACCCAGTCGGGAATTCCGTAAAAGTACTCTGGTCCTCCGTCCTTGGTGATCTGCACCACGTCGCGGGCACCGCCGAGCCGGCGGATGTACATGTTGTTCCTCATGGTATAGGAGATGGCATCGCTCTTGGGGCTCCAGTTGGCGAGCTGTACTTTGGCATCGGCATTGTCGGGAACCAGAGGCTCTGTGGTGTTGGATTCGACATCGTGGATGAAGTACGTCGCTGTGAAGGAATGGCGCCAGTTCTTCTCGTAGTTTATGGCCAGCAGGACCTTTTTCAGATCGGGGCTAGGCTTCCACCACTCTGGTCTCTTGAGGTCGCCCTTGTACGTGAAGTAAGGGCTCTTCATGAGTGTTCGCGACTTGGCAAGCTTGGTCTTTGAGTTCTCGTGGGCCGCTGCGCCATCCTTGTTGGCGCGCACGTCCTCGACGACCAAGAAGCCGGCCTCGGTGCCGACTTCGAGCAACAACCCGTCGTCGCCGTCAGGGTCGGCAATCCAGCTGATTCCTTGTGATTTTGGAGACCAGTAGCCACCAAGGACCTGATCTAGGGTGATGGCTTTGCCAGAGCCTTGGAAACTGGCGTCCGGGTCGTGCTCAGAGTCGCTGGCGTGCTTGTAGGATCCAGACATGACGAAGACGCCCAACCCTGCTAGCCAAGCGGCAACGAAGACGGCGCCGACAATCAACAAGATACGACGCAGGCGTCTGTCCATGGGCTTGCGCTGGAGCGGAACGCCAGGCTCGCCCAGGAAGGGCCCCGTTTCGGAATCTTGATAGCCGGCTTCATCCTTGATGGATGCGAAGTGATTTCGTGTGCTAGTTCGACGCGCGCAAGGGTCCTTGTCCGCCTCCTCCTGGAGTCGGTCGAAGACGAGGCTCGTGGTGGAAACGGACGAGAGCGAGAGCGAGCCTTGTGAAGGTCGAGATGGTCTGGGACCGTCTGGGTCGTCGGTGAATGGGGCCATGACAGGTATCTAGGTATCTAGGTAGGTGGGTGGGTAGATTGATTGGTAGGAGCATTGGCTGGCTGCAAGAGTCAAAGGAAGCACGATGTAGAGTCGATTATCTTGAGAGAAAGGAGAGACAGTCGGCATGGCTGTGTGAGACAATCAAAGTGGGTGAGTGAAGGTCAAGGTGAAGAAGGTGCCAGCACCGGCCATGCTGCACGCGCAGAGACTCGAGCACGTAAGCACATCCACCCTCGTCTCGTCACCAGCGATGAGTAAATAGAATGAGAGTTTTTCGGGGTCTCAATAGCTTATAATCTTGCATGAACGAGTCCTCAACCGGTTCGGACACTCGTCCTAATCCGTACGTACATACGAAGCCCAAAAGGACCAAATGCTAAGTTGACCCTGCGAGCGAGCTTTCAGATTGTCGGACCCTGCGTGAAACGTTCGTCATTCCCACACTGTGTAGCCCCGCCGTCATCATAGTGAAATCATAGTGAAATCATACAGTGTTATTCTTACGTTAGACTTATTATCCCCTCCCTCCTTTGTCCCCAGGCGCGGCTTTTTAGTTTTCTTCGGCATCTGATTGGCGCGTCGTCCCAAACAAGCAGAGCCTCGCGGAAAAGCCGGTAGCTGGACATGTTCGGCGTTTTCAGATGTGTTTTGTGCCAGTACGGAGTAGCGCATCTGTACGGAGTACTCCGTACTTGTACTCCGTATATATTTTTTCTAATCAATCAATCTCGCCCGAACTGGCTGTCAGCTTGTGCCCGCCACCAGCCAAGTCCGGTCTGGTTCCAAATCCAACCCCATCTTTCCTCTTCCCCGAAGTCGCCACCCTTTCTCTCATCAATCTCTCATCAATCTCACATCTCCATTTCGACATTCCTCCACCATCCTCATTCCCTCACACATCGTACTAGAAAAAAAAAAAAGAAAAAAGAAGGAAAGAAAGAAACAGATCCAGTCAACGACATTCGCTCACTCCTCACAGAAGTCGATCGAACCTTTCCCTACAGAACTTCCATCATCATGTTCTCATTACGAGCGCCGTTTCGCTCCATACGGGCGATGCCTTCGCCTATCGCCGCCACAGCTGCCGCTCCTCAACTCGCCGGTCGGAGGTTCTACCACGACAAAGATAAGTTCTCTTGTCATTGAAAGCAGCACCACGGCTCTCCTCATGACCCCGACCGCCTTTGCATTTTGATTTGGACGCCAAGCTAACATCTTTTCTTTGCGATCTGCACTGCTCGACCATTACAGCCGACCTCGAAACCCCGGTTCCATGGACAAGAAGGATCCCGCTGTCGGCACTGGACTTGTCGGTGCCCCTGCCTGTGGCGACGTCATGAAGCTGCAGATTCGTGTGGACGAGGCGACGGGCACCATCACCGATGCCAAATTCAAGACATTTGGATGCGGGTCTGCCATTGCGAGCTCAAGTTATCTGACCGAGTTGGTCAAGGGTATGAGATGTGAGTATCTCCGCGAGCACCTCATTGACATCACACTACTCCCTCGCTCTGCATCATTGCTTGCACTGCGCGCATAATGCGAGCTAAAGAGTTTACACCACGATGACATACGAATACAATTCAGCCCACTAACGTAACATCAGTGGAGGATGCCTCCAAGATCCGCAACGTCGATATCTCTAAAGAGCTATGCCTACCGCCCGTCAAACGTACGTCATTTTCCGATGATAGAAATTGCTCTTTCTTTCTTACCCCTCTCTCCTCATGTCCCCGGGACTAACATTACACCAGTGCACTGCTCCATGCTCGCCGAGGATGCCATCAAGGCCGCCATCGCTGATTACCACGTCAAGAATCCCAATGCCAAGATTACCGATTTGGCTGGTACGGCCAAGTCCATACGGGAGACCATGCAGCAGGCCGCTTGATAGATTCAAAAAAGGACGAACGTGATACAAGCAGATGTGGGAAAATGTCAGGATGACGAAAAAAATTATGGCAGCATGGGACAAGTCAGTTGCATGGTGCAAAAGTTGGCAAGGAAAACAAGCGCTATTGACAACGGCACGCACACGAAAAAAAAAGACCAACCAAATACGACGAGAGCATTCGAGGAGTTGAAGGATGTTTGGGGCGAAGAGTAAGAGGACCAATTTGATTTGATTTGAAGCAGGAGAGTGCATATGGGGACGTGTAAAACCTCGCACTAGGAGGGATTTTGCCTCGAAACATTTCTCTTTCGGTGTTGTTGACAGTGCTACTGGTGTTGAATTTATTATGTATGGATACTGTTGACTTCATTATAAGACGCAGAGGACACTGAAGTCATCAATCGACATCGACGCTCCGCTCAATACAATCTTCCACGTCTGGCTCTTCCCAGTGGTCCGAGCCTAGTAATGTGATAAAATATGCACCGGATATGATTAATAATGTCCTGCTTTTACTGCCAGAAGTGTTCGGTAAGAATGAAGCAGCCATCAATCAGGCTGAGCTCTCGAAATGGGAAGTCCTCGAATGCAGGCAGTAGTAACACAACACACGGAGCTCCTTCCGTGTAGAAAGTCGGGACGTCGGGCCTCATGGGACCTTCCTTCCTCTGTTCTGCTGAGCGGCACCCAGAGGTACACATTCATTGTCATGACCAATTCTTGCCACATGGGCGTTGGAGCCCAAGTGTATTGTTATTGCGACCCAAGTTTGGTTTTCAGCGTCTGGTTCCGGCCTCGTCACAATTCTTAGCAACTTATTATTGAACAATGCCTGAAATCAAGGGAAAAGGAGTCGACGAGGTTGCCAACGTGCTCCCTCAACTATCCGATCTCCACTGCTTCACGAAAACAGAAGGTGTCATTACAACCAGTAAGTATGGTCAACCTTGAAATGGCAAGCATGAGGCATTTCTGATATCTTGTACATAGCCATGATGGACCTTCCCGGATATCGCATTGTCCAAGTCTTGGGGACGGTCTACGGGATTCGCGTGCGCAGCCGCAACCTTGCCGCGAGTCTCGGCACGGGTCTCAAGAGCTTGATGCCGCCATGCGCTCCATCCCGCAAGCTGCCCACCATTTGACAATGCTTCGAATATATAATTATAGATATGCCAGACTCGGATAGTATAAGATAAGCTCACGTTAAGAAAGGGTCAAGCATCTTCAGCAGTGAAGGGAAATTACAATGCTGTAAGTTAAAGGGAACAAATAAGCCACTTTTAGGAATCCCAGAATACCTGTCAAAGTCCAACTTTCCATCACGCGACATTTTGCCGGGGAAATGTCAAAATGTACGCACTGGCACTCATCCTCGGTGCGCTGGACATCGCCACCGCCCAGCATTACTGGAGCTTCGTGGAGTTCATGAAGCCGCTCGAAGAAGCGAATCGGAGAGCTCTGTGTCATGCTTGCTGAGAGGTTAGTAATTTGCTTTTGGCCAGGTTTCTACCATCCATCGATGATTCGGGTGAACTGGGCCCCAGAATGAATTAAGAGCCCCAACCGAACCCCAGCTTCCCCCGCCTAATTAGAGTGCTGCTCTAATAATCACTAATGAATGCATGCCTGCATGCCGCTAGTGCTGCGGAACTTTGTGTCTCATCCCCCTCATCCTCGCTCGCGCGCCAAAGTCTCAATCGGGATGTCCGAGTAGGATCTCAGTGGCGTCTTTGATATTGCTTAGTTTGAGTTGCATGTTGGGAAACGCCGTCGCTGCATCTTTGGTCATGGCGTTTCGCACCATCACCCATATGAGTGTTTGCTCGTTTACGTCAAAAGACGTTGGAAATCAAGGTTTGTTGACATTTCCATGCCGCCAAGCACGAGCTGATAATTTAACCTTTTGTCCAACAGCCGCGGCGGAGTCATCTCAGCCCCGTCGACGAACCACCAGTAGCTTGATTTGTGTGCTTCGTCAAAATTCGCGGTGAAATGAACAATAAGTTCAAGACCCTTGCATCATCATCATCAACGTTGCCCATCAGACACTAGAGGAGAACCGGTCAAGGGGGGGGGAAACGGCTCTACCACGGCAGCACGCACAGTGGATTCTGGCGCATGTACAATGTACTACATACGCATGCAAGCATGACATGGAGACATGGATTCTTGGGCGACGAGCGTGGGGTCCGCCGATGCGCAACGCATGATGATTGAAACTAGTCGAATTTGAGTGTACCCGCCAAGTGGTTCGTTGGCCGATGATTTATTTCGTCATGGCGTTGTGCGGAAAAGCTGAAGCCAAGCCAGAAGCTCTCGTGTCCAGCTTCCGCGGTTCGCACAGGCTGAGATGCAGTACTTAAACAAGGAGCTTGCTGAGGCCGTAGCTCTTTCCCTCGACGACTGATGATGGATTGCGCCTGCCTTTTTCATCCATCCCGTCCACCCCATCCATCCCATCAGCCCAACTGGCACTTTCAAATACCTCCAATCCAAGGCTTGCCATTGCCACGGTGCTCAGTGTTCATTCTTGATCGCCATGACCAATGCATGCCGACTCGTGGCCGCAGTGCTGGCTGCCGCCGTTCCAGTCGTCAATGCCCTGTACTCAAATGGATCGGTAGTAGCGCCTTGTGATTCGCCAATCTATTGTCATGGAGATATTCTCAAGGAAGTCGAGCTCGCCCGGCCATTCTCCGACTCCAAGACATTCGTCGACATGTAGGTGAAACGCAATGATTTAGTTTACTTCCCTCTCCACTTGGGAAATTGATCTACACGAACTGTATCTAATCTCTTCGCCACAGGCCTGCTATTAAACCCTTGAAAGACATTCAAGAAGCGTTCAAGAAGCTCGAAAAGCCCCTCAAAAACAACACGGCTCTGCAAGACTTCTTGTCCACCTACTTTGCCGATGCGGGCCAAGAATTGCAGGAAGTCCCCAAAGGAAACCTCACCACCGATCCTCAATTTCTCAAAAACCTTAATGACACTGTCATCAAAGAGTTTGTTACCAAAGTCATTGACATTTGGCCAGATTTGACTCGCTCCTACCGCGGCTCCAACCCCAACTGCACCGAGTGTCCTACTAGTTTTATTCCCGTCAATCGAACTTTCGTTGTTGCTGGCGGCCGCTTCCGAGAGCCTTACTATTGGGATTCGTATTGGATCCTGGAGGGTCTTCTTCGAACAAAGGGCTCGTTTACAGAAATCGCTAAAAACACTATTGAAAATTTTCTCGATTTCGTGGAACAGTTTGGCTTTGTGCCCAATGGAGCAAGAGTATACTATCTGAATAGATCGCAGCCGCCCATGTTGTCACAAATGGTGAAGCAGTACACTGAGCACACCAAGGATACCAGTATTCTAGAACGTGCGTTGCCGCTGTTGGTCAAGGAGCACGAATTCTGGATGGTCAACAGGACCATTGAGGTTGAGTCTGGCGGCAAAACGTACAACCTCAATCGATATGCAGTGGACAATACACAGCCTCGGCCAGAGTCTTACCGAGAAGACTACGAAACGGCCACTAATGCGTCATACTATGCCAAATCGGGTATTATCTATCCTGAAACCCAAAAGCTCAACGACTCGCAGCGCATGGAGCTATACTCCAACCTGGCTACCAATGCTGAGAATGGCTGGGACTTCAGCTCTCGTTGGCTTGCCAACCCCTCGGACTCTGCTCGTGATGTCTATTTTCCTACTCGCAGCAACGATGCAAAAAATATTGTACCCGTGTGCTTGAACTCTATTCTCTACGGCAATGAGCTTGCCATTGCGCATTTCTTCAATGCGACAGGCAACTCGACGGCGGCCAGTCTCTGGAAGCAAAAGGCGGACGCTCGTAGCGAAGCCATGCACTCTCTCATGTGGAACGAGACAATCTTCAGTTACTTTGACTACAACCTGACCTCCTCGTCGCAGAACATCTACACCATCAGTGACGATGATGCTACCGCCTCTGACGACAAGACGGCCCCTCCGGACCAACAAATTGCCTTCAACATTGGTCAATTTTATCCCTTCTGGCAAGGAGCAGCCCCAGCGTATCTGAGGAACAACCCGCATGCCATCAAGGCCATTTATGCTCGTGTTGCAGACTATCTCAAGGTCCGCCAAGGTGGAATTCCTGCAACCAACGCAAAGGCTAAAGAGCAGTGGGACCAACCTAATGTGTGGCCGCCTCTGATGCACATTCTCATGCAAGGTCTTCTCAACACACCTGCTACTTTTGGCGAGGACGACCCTTCGTATAAATCTGTACGAAAGATGGCTCTTACTATAGGCCAGCGATATCTGGACTCTACCTTTTGCACATGGTACGCCACAGGAGGCTCTACCTCGGAAACACCCAAGCTGCAAGGCTTAAGGGACAAGGATAAGGGCATCATGTTTGAAAAGTACAGTGATAATTCGACCAATCAAGCTGGTGGCGGTGGCGAATACGAGGTCGTCGAGGGCTTTGGCTGGACAAATGGTGTGCTCATCTGGGCAGCAGACGTGTTTGGCAACGACTTGAAGAGACCCGACTGCGGAGACATCAAGGCGGCCAAAACGCGCGGCGCCAAGAGAAGCATCAGCGCTGTCGAGCTGACGCCAGGAGATGCCCGAAGAATCAAGAGATTTGGCAGCAGGGATTGAAGACAAGAGTGCGAGCAATAGTGGGAGCCCTTGGATAAAATGCGCAAATGAGCATGCATACAAAGTAAGATGTGATGTACATGAAACCTGTACATGCTGTGAATACCAATGCGACGACGTAATGAGCTTGATTTACCAACATGTGTTGGAAGAACTCTTCTCTTTTCTCAATTCTCACGTGAACTGGTTCAATGAATGCAATGCAATGCAGAGATACTTGATGCCTCCCAAATGACGCACTATATACAATATGATTTTCTACGTAAATCAGGGTATGCCAAGCTAAGAATGTTTCCTAAATACAAGAGACCAATCAAAATGTCCATAACACCACTCGTCCAGTTTTCTCTCTTCCACTCATTGTCTGTCATCTTTGATGATTCTCAATCACGCCTTAATAGCCATTGGAGCGCCCATAGGCCGCATGGGACCCTTTCTCGGCTCGTCCGCCTTGTTCACTCTATACTTGAGCTTGACGCCCATGGCGGCCAGTTCCACGTCAAGGTACTTCAGGGCACCTGGTACAACGACCTGGGTAGTCTGATCACCGCCAACCCAGCAGTTGCCCTGCCCGTCTTCCCAAATTTCGCCTTGAATCTCGGTAAGATCAATGCCCTCCGTCTCGTCGAGACGTGTGGCGCAGTTTCGACACCGCACCGTGCTGGGAGCCCGTCTCTTGCCGGGCGCGAATGGCGTCACGACCGGCTGGACGGAGAGGAAGGATCCGCAGCGTCGACAGATCCAGGACTTGGTATAGTCGGAGCAATTGAGGAGTCTGTCTTGGAGGAGGAAGGCGGTTCCGTGGGCGAGGAGGGCGTCTCGCTCCATTTCTCCGACACGGATACCACCGCCGCGTTTGCGACCCTTGATGGGTTGGCCGGTTGTGGGGACGACGGGTCCCGTGGTACGCACCTGGTACTTGTCGTTGACCATGTGACGCAGTCGTTGGTAGTAGACGACGCCGATGTAGATGTCTGCACCGAGTTCCTCGCCCGTGGCCCCCGAGTACATGGGCTCGTTGCCGTGGTAGGAATAGCCCGCCTTCATGAGCTGATGGCCGAAGTAATCTGCTGCGGTGTTTTCTTCATTGAATTTGAAGGGAGTGGAATCCTGGGCCACACCGTGAAGGGCGCCGGCTTTACCAGCCAGGGACTCGACGAACATGCCGATGGTCATGCGGGATGGAAACGCGTGTGGATTGATGATGACATCGGGCTGGATGCCGGACTCCGAGAAGGGCAGGTCGACGGCGGGCCATTTCTGGGACGCGACACCCTTTTGGCCGTGGCGAGAGGAGAACTTGTCACCGATGATAGGGCCTCGTGGGACGCGGAACTTGACGGAGATGGTTTGTAGAGGCTCGTTGCCGGATTCTGCGCCGATAAGGCGGACTTCTTCGACAAAACCCGTTTCGCTGTCTTTGTATTTCTCGTAGTGTGTTACACCGTCGAGATTGACGAGGTTGCCGTTATAGTCTGGTGTGACGGTGTGCCATGCGCAGATCACGTCGCCATCTTGGATGAGGCGACCGACGTGCGGGAGCCCGTCGTCGTCGAGCATGCTTTGGTAGTCGGCGCTGACGTAGCTGTGCGGAGCGAAGCCGAAGGCTTTGGTGACGGATTTGGTTACACGAGTACGGGAGTCTTCCTTGAGAGAGATCTTCTTGGTCTTGTAGATGGTGCCATGGCCGAAACCTCGCTCATGAGCCGATTTGTTCAGAATCATGGCGTCATCCATGTCATAGCCTGTGTAAGAAATGACGGCGACGACGGCGTTCATGCCGTTGGGAAAGTTGTCGAAGCCATATGTGTTGTGGAGAGGGGCGCGAACAATGGGCGTCTGGCCTGTCTGTATTCTGTACGACTTGTTGTCTGTTCGGTAGCGGATGGCAGCTCCGGACGTGCCCATGCTTTGTTTACCCATCTGACATTGGTACATGTTACGGGGCGATTGGTTGAAGTCGGAGAAGGGGGTCATGTTGGCGAGAATGGACAACATGTTGGTGGGCGCAAACTCGACATGCGTCGACACGCCAGACTCGATCTCCTGAGGCACTACAGCAATGGACATGTATGGCTGTTCGTAGGGGCCGACATAGTCTTCCTTCTGCAGCGGCAAATACTTGACTGGGCGGACCATTCTGGCTGGCGTCGATGAGATGTAGACGCCTGGGTATGAACCACCGCGGGATGGAGGCACATAGCCAATCTCGAGTTGCAGCGGCACTCCGTGGGTGCCCTCGACCTTCCAGTATCGAAGGCAGTCTGCTATTCTTAAAGACTCTTTGGGTGTGCACCAACCGAGAATTCTGCCGTCAAGCATGACCACAACGTTCTCGCCCGTGAGCGCCGAAGACGTATCGACAATTCCGAGCTCTCTTGCCAGCGCAGGAATCTTGGACACGTCCACATGGTCGGTCATGATCTTGCACTTGTGGGCCAAGTGATTCAAAAGACCGCAGGGCGAACCATCGGGAGTGTGGACAGGACACATGAACCCCCATGATTCCGGAAGTAACTTTCTGACAGCCGTAGTTTTCAGCTGGGCGAAGAAGGCGCCACGATGCACCATGCGGAAGTGACTGATGAAACGAAGAAAGTTCAGCTTTTCTGCTACAACGGTGAACCCAGCTGTTTGCTGTAGATCCATTCCAGAGGGACTTTGCAAGTTTCCTGTGGACAAGAAGTACTCGAGTGCATTTCCAATGTTCTCATTGGCTTTCCTGAAGATGTTGGTGGGAAACTCCTTTTTGAATTCCTCGGATGTGAACAAGGCCGTAGCATTTCGTCGCAGGAACTCTCGCAAAGACGCACGTACCCCGACGCTGAGGAATTCATCGAATCGTTCCTTCAGGATTTGACCATACAAAAAACCGCCCAGAAGGATTTCTTGATTCTGCAAAGCATCCGGGTTGTCGACTGCGCACTCGCCGGCAGCCAGGGCGTACAGCTTACGCGTCATGAACAAGACCATGCGAAACTTGTCATTGTCCTGCTCGTCGGTCACGTTGACATTGCCCAGATGAACCAGAACAATTCTTCTCAAGAATTCGGTACCCACTTCGTAGTCTGACATGGTCTCGGAGACACCCAAAACCACTCTGAACTTCTCGCCCAGGTAGGCTCTGGTTTCCGACTTGCTGTAAATTCCATACGACTTATATGTTCTCAGAAGAACCTCAATTCGATCCGTCAAGAATGTGTTCTCCGCAGCCTTGGAGCCCATGGGTCCCACTAATCCTTCGAAAATCTCGCGGTCGTTGGTCTCAACCAGGGCCTTGAGAATCATGATGACCGGGATCAAGTACTCGTTTTTGCGCCATGAGAAGCGGAATGTGATATTTCCGTCGTTGAGGTAATGCAAGACATTTGTTTGCGACGTTTCGTCGGGTCGGACAGATCGAACAATGATACCATACGGAGTATAACCAGCGCCACGGTTTTGGAAACTAGGACGGTTAATAGCCATCGGAAAGTTTCGCTTATTGACCTGTAGCAGTCTGATAATTTTCTCAATCCCGTTGACGATGAAGTATCCACCGAGCTCTTCTGATTCCTCTTTTCGCTGAACCAATTGATGAGGTGCATTGTTCTCCAAATGACATCGATTTGACTAGATCTCCATGGTCAGTCTAACATATTCTCGACATGTCATTCACTCCCTGTACAAAAGAAAAACTTACCTTGATCATGATGGGGACCTGCCCCATTTCTCGAATAAACTCAACGGGATCACCTCCATTGATACTGTACTCAAATGTGGCAGAAAGCTTTCCTCGATACGTAACATGCCGTTCTCTGCATTCTGCGGGGAATATTTGTTGATTTCGAGCCATCTTGTTTGACGGCGGGACTTGTGGTTTTTGCAGGTTCACATCTTTGATTCGAATGTGTAGTCGATTCTTTCCTTTAGGGCCACTTCGTTCATCGCCATCGAGAAATGTTTTGGTTCCAATGTCAACCAGGCCGTGCGCGAGAAGTCCTGGCTTTTTGTCGTTCCGGAATACACCGTTGAAAGACTCAATGTGCGGATCGACAGCAAGCTGAAGAGCGGGATATGCGGTATGGTCTCTCGGGGGGTTCTGGAAGAGATCCTGGCGACGGAGGGTATGATATTCATGATCCCAGTTGGTATTCGTCGCCGATGGAGCCATGATGGCTTAATGGGTTGCAGCAGCGAGCTTGCGCTCAAATATAGATAAAGTAAGCAAGACAGGCACCCCAATAAGCATGCGGGAGAGATTTTTTTCCGCTATACGGCAAGTTGAATGCTTGCTACCTTGCTTCAGCAACAAGCGCTGAGGCCATACAAAATTTCCGTGACCCGCCCACTAATAACCCGTATCTACGCTTATCGCAATGGATATAAAAAAAAAGTTGGCGATAAGCATAATCACGTGGGATTCGGACTATCGATAACAGCGAAGATCGCAAGTGGGTGGTGGGGCGCACAGGTCGTCCTGCAGCTGGTGGCGGGCCGCTCCTGCCCTGCAGAAAGTTTGGAAACGACAACAACGAGAAACGCGAAAACGACAATTTGGTCCTTTCGAACGGTCAGTCAATCAGACTGCGCTGTAATACATACTGGTCTTCAGGAGCATGACATCATGTCCAACAGCGACGTGTTTCAAACCCGTGTCTCCGTACCATCGACTGCTTCCGGGCTTTCGTGTCTCAGAGGGCCGAGATGGCACTTTCAATAAAACGTATCTTTTTCATGTGAGCGGCTTATGCAACTGCAGTCAGTCAATACTTGTGGCCTTGTCACAAACCATAACAATTGATAGCATGGACCAGGGAAAGTAATAAACACATGCATCTACATACGGAGTACGGAGTACGCAAGCACATGGATAGAAGGATAGAAGCTCTTCAGACAGTGACTAAGCTTGTCGCCGCCTCCTTGCCTACATACGCTGCCGAACACGAGACGACGCCCTCCACCACCAAAGCAAACAAGGCACGGCCGTTTATAATGCTGGGCAAACTGGAGTACCTCGCCGCGGTCGGATGTAATGTTTGCATGATGGTTTCCTCTCTGGGATCAAGCGGGGGCTTTGGTTCGGGACTAGCACACACAGTGCCGGGTTTTGTGGCTCGCCCGGTGTAGTAGTCGTGGATCCTGGGCATTAGTGCGTGTCTATTTGCGTACGGAGGGATGAAAGAAGAAGAGAGACGTCTCATTCAACACAAAGAGCAAATTTGATGATGCTGCGGTGTACGGAGTAGTAACACGGAGTGGTCAAGCGAAATGTGTTAGGCAGTGGTCGCCAAGGCCCCGGTCTCGGAGCGGTAAAGACGACATTAATGATCAGAGGATGGCGAGCGATATTGCATACATACAGACAAGACAAGGCGATGGATGGATGCAACGGTCAACAGCCGTTCTCCGTGGCCTGAAACGGGTTTCGGGTTTCTATCAAGAGAGGATCAACGGAGCGCCACTGATCCCCGGATTGCAGACCTGCAGGTGCCTCATCGAAGCCATCGAAGCTTGTCAGATCAAGTCAAGTCACCGCACCCAGTCGGCACCACCGGCATCAAATTGGCAAGCAAGCAGCGGAAAAATGCAAAGCAAATGAGGCCCGACAGAACGACAGGGCTGCAACGAGGGCTACATTGGATGTACATATGTACATGTAGAGGGCCCCTGCGGGCGGGTGGGGGCGGGGGCGGTACGTACTGCATCGCGTGCGTCGTCGCGGCAGTCACGCAGTTTGAACCACCCAGATCATGGCTGTGGTAAGAAAAGGGAAATAGAAAAAAAACATATTATGAAGAGGAAAAGCGGGCCAGGGCCCATATTAACTCGAGATCATGTATACGTGTTTAACTTTTTCCCTTTTTTTTCCCTTTTTCCCATACGGATCTTTACCTCAACAAGCCATGTCCAGGCACGAACCGCCCTTTGGTCAGTCCTGACTCTGCTGAAGACCTTTCTCGGGACGCGCGCTTGTTGTAAGTCCATCCCCAGTTGTTTGTTGGATTTTTTTTTGCTCCCGTGGCATTTACCCTTGCTTCACGCGGGCTCCTCCCCAGCCTGGTTGGGTCATTTGCAACATCCCGCGAAAGGTGCGAACTGTATGTACTAATGTAAGGCGAAGGAGTCAAAGCTGAACATCAAAGGTGATTGACATGACGTTGGAAAGTACTACATATGTAGAACTCTGGCCAAGGTGGGCATCAAGTTATGCTGTTAGCCACAGAGCCTGTTACGCGGCGGGTTTGTTGCCGCGCCGAGAAATTGCTCTTCCATTAGTCCCACGGACTCCATAATTAAAAGGCGAGTGTGGGAGAGCTAAAAGTTCGCAGCATTGCGCGGTACCCCGAGTATACGGTGCATACACTATGTACGTGTATACTTGTTGGCTTGGGGATCCATGGACCAGAAGCTTCGCCCCTCTTGCATATTGTACATGTAGTATATCTGCGATCAGGCATCGTGAGACATGAGATGGACATTCAAGAGGGGCCTAAGCCAAGGGCATTCAACCTAGGGACGGCCATTTCCAGATAGTTTTAACTCTCGGTCGTTCCTCGTTCCCTTATGCTGCAAGTTACTCGGCTGACCTGGATCCGACAAGGTTAGGTTTTGCCCATTATTGGTTGTTTTTCTCCTGTCCAATTGTTGTTTCTGCCGGACAAAAACCCGAGAGCAACTCGGCGTGAAGTGGCCAGAAGCCTTCCGGCTGAAGTCTCCAAAGTAGAAAGCTTTGGAGTCATTGATTACCACGCCGTCTTTATTTACACAATCCCTAAGTAGTCTCTACCCATCCTCCCAATTCTGATCTCTCCCCTTCCGAGTCTCTCCTTCTCTTGCTTTCTCCCATCGCTTGCAAAACGAAACGTGTCTTTTGTCTCGGCCTCCACACTTTGTTCTCTTCATTAATGCGAGCTGGTGAAGTGGCGAGTCACTGAAGATTCGTCCCGATGGCATCGCCGCCCAAATCAGCACAGGACGATCCCGGACCTGACGCCGACTACGGACCAGGTCCAGACATACGAATCAATCATTTTCATCAGCGTCAAGATGACCACACACCATATGAAGCCGCAGATGACGCCAACTCTGCCGGCCAAGAAGATCCCTTTGTTGGATCTGCGAGTTCTGGATCGAGTTCTGGTTGGAGCCCCCCTCCAGCGGGCGAGTCTATCATTCCTCCCCCTGCTGTTAGAGATACATCTGCTGCGGCAGCTGCGGCCGCCGCTGCGGCCAAAAGAGAAAAGGGTCGTGTCAGGTTTAATAGCAACGCCGCGACAATAAAGCCACTCGCACTCGACCTTGGACCTTCTGCCAAGGTGCCAGAACGACAAAGTACACCGTCTCCTAAGCTGAGACCATCAATCTTGCGGGCAAACTCCTCTGGATCCGTGACTACCGCCAAGGACTTGAGCACTGAGCTAGACTCCGATACGGAGAAGGCTATTTCGGCCGTGGCTGCTCAAGAACGAGCTAAGCAGATCGCTGCGAGAGTCCTTCGAGACTCGCCGCCTGGATCTCGAGCATCAGTGGATTCCTTTGCTACATTTGCCAACAGCGATGGAGATCTGCTTCCAAGCGATTTTAATATTCCTTTGCGAAATTTGGGACAGAGAAGTCTCGGAACCGAATATGCCGGTGAAGGCCGTACACAAACGCCAGAGAACGAGTCGGAGAAGGCGGCTGCGGTGAAGGAGGAGGCTTATGATCTTGTTCAAGCTCATGCCCAACGATATGGATCGAATACAACCAACAGCTCACCCGCGGATGAGGAGGCTGTCGCCAGTGCTGTACAGGTAACTCCAAGCGACATGAATGGGGGGCTGTACGACGGCGTGTACAATGTACCCCCTCCGCAACAATACCGAGGGAGTGTACTCTCCCAACTCTTGAAACTCTACAAGCCCACCGACTCTGGCCTGACGGGATCAAGCCATAATCGCAACTGGAGCTCCTCCACTGCTGGGGCCCTGACACCGCCCGGGCTAGAATCTGGCACCGTCACACCGACTCAGGGCCGCAGGAAATGGTACGAGCAGAATCGGTCTCAGGAGACGCTGGCCAACCTCGTCGAGGCTTCCACCAGACTTGCCAACCCGAACAAGCAGTCCGGAGAAGCAAAAAGCCCCGGCGGGAAAAAGCGACCTGCCGCCAAAAGACGAACTAGCGGCGGCCGACTAAGTGCCTACTGGCACAAAGAAGAGGCTCGAATCACTGTCCACATTGCCGAGACCCTGACTCGTCAGGGATACATCATCAAGCTCTGCCGAGCGCTCATGCTCTACGGTGCGCCAACTCATCGATTGGAGGAATATCTCACCATGACAGCACGCGTGCTGGAGATTGATGGCCAGTTCTTGTATCTCCCCGGCTGTATGCTTATCTCCTTTGACGACCGATCTACTCATACGACCGAGGTTCGCATCGTCCGCACCTCTCAAGGGATCGATTTGGGCAAACTCAAAGATGTGCACCAGATATACAAAGAGGTTATGCACGATGTAATTGGCGTAGACGATGGCATACGATTGCTCGACAAGCTCATGAGCTCTAGAGACAAGTTCAGCCCGTGGACCCGCGTCCTCGTCTTCGGCCTCACCAGTGCAACATGCGCGCCATTCTCCTTCTCCGCCCGGCTCATCGACTTACCTATCGCGTTTTGTTTCGGATGTCTCGTTGGCTTGCTGCAGTTGATCGTGGCGCCCAAGTCCAACATGTACAGCAATGTTTTTGAGGTGACGGCCACAGTTATCGTGAGCTTTTTGGCCCGCGCATTCGGAAGCATCAATGGTGGAGATTTGTTTTGTTTTTCGGCACTGGCGCAGAGTGGCATCGTGATGCTGCTTCCTGGATACTCAGTGTGTAAGTCTCCTCTTGGTCTTGCGATAAATCCTTTTTTCCCCCCTTTCCCCTTTCCCCTTTCCGAGATGGAAAGGATAACGCACAATACTGACCCGAAGATCGATCATTCCGTAGTATGCTCAGCGCTCGAGCTCCAGTCCCGCGCCATCGTCCCGGGTTCCATTCGTATCGTCTACGCCATCATCTACTCCCTCCTCCTTGGTTTTGGCATCACCGTCGGCGCCGCCCTTTACGGCCTGTTCGACGGCAAAGCCACGTCGGCAACGACCTGCTCCAACTCGATTCCATCTCTTTACGGCTTCATCTTCGTGCCTGCGTTTGTCCTGTGCATTTCCATCCTGTACCAAGCGAAATGGCGGCAGATGCCCGTCATGGTGATCATTGCCTTTACAGGCTACATTGTGAACTTCTTCAGCAGCCTGAAATTCGTGGCCAGCCCACAGATTGCCAACACCCTCGGCGCTCTGTCGGTCGGAATCCTGGCCAATCTTTATTCAAGACTGCGGCATGGCGTCGCAGCAGCGACCTTGATCCCGGCGATTTTCTCGCAAGTTCCCGGTGGTCTGGCCTCGACGGGAGGTCTCTTGAGCGGACTCAGCACGGCGAACCAGTTGACCAACTCGTCGGTGGTGGTGAACGGGACAAGCACGGTGGGTTTCAATCAGGGAGAGCCCTTGAACCTGGTCGTGTTTAATGTTGCGGCAAGCATGATTCAGATTGCGATTGGTATTGCAGTGGGGTTGTTCCTGAGCGCGATTGTGATTTACCCGTTTGGCAAGAGGAGCGGACTCTTTAGTTTTTGATCACGTTGTACGAATTTTTTTCTTTTTAATTTTTTTTTCTCTTTTGGGATCCATTTCTCCATGTTTCTTGCATGTACACCTTTTTTTTTTTTTCCCCACCATTTCTCTTCAGCATTCCATTTGCATGTCATTCTCAGTCATTTACACATGCGTCTTGATCTAGCATAGCGAGCCCTGTATCTTTGAAACCATCAAGCGACTACTCAATTTTCGTCTGACGTACGGAGTACACATTGCCTTATTATCTGGCAAAATGTATAGCCACGCTTTTAATATTCTACTTTGTTCTCTATTTCATGTTTTATAATACAAAAGCACATCATGACTTGTCGTCCGCCGTGCCAGGCTACATGTATAACAGCATGGAGATGAACCCGTGCACTCGCCTGACACGGCACTGTCTGCATGCACTGGCGATGCACCCGCATGCGACACGGGCGTCATCGCTCTTGCGTGTGGTTGTGGTTGTGGTTGTGGTTGTGGTTGTGGGTGTCGGTGGTGCGGAGTTGGGCGGTGCCACTGGTGGCGCGCGCGTATCTTCCGCGTGCAGGACACCCACTTCACTCGCAAGTCGTCACGTTGTCTGGTTGCAAGTTTGGTATTGCGCGGCGGGTAGGAAGATGGGATGGATGGATGCACTGGGCACTGGGCACTGCAGTGCAAGTCTACGGAACGGCCTTGGCGTTGATCGGCTCCATCAGTGATGGGATCAGTTGCTACGCTGCGCTAGGCGGGTCATGCATGGTGCTGCATTGGTGCATCATGGTACTCCGTAGTCCGTAGTCCGCACGGATCAGATGAGGTCTGCTGACTTTCACGGCAGGCACCAGAATGCTCTTTTGCCCTTTTCCCCCCCTCGTCTTGTATGTACATACATGCACTTTCCGACACACACCTGATGAATCCGAATGCACATGCTTGCGACATCCAGGTCCATCAGCAGTGCAGTGTGAGGGGGAGCGGTTACCAAGAATCAGCGGGCAGGGCAGGGCATAAGGCAATGAATGAATGAATGGCACGGGGTCGTCTCCGCCCAGTGACTTGAGTGAGTTGGTACCAGACTGCCTGACACACACACACACACACACACACACAGAGCACTGCTAGGAAACCTGCTACCATGTGTGTAGGTACCTGGGTGCCTGGGCAGCCAGGGCAGGTACCTATGTAGCTAGCTAGGCACACGGCACCGCGCCTGGCTTCGTTGGTGCCCGCCATCCCGTCAAGAGTGGGGCCTCTGTCTGGCTGGCTGGCTGGCTATGGCTGTCTGCTGCGCCGTGCATCAACCCCAACATGAAAGGCATCAATCCTTCTCGTCCATGCTTCATTCAGACTGCTGCTCTACACTGCCGCACGCTGCCCGCTCCCTCTGTCGACAGCGCCGCCCTCTCTTCTCCCAGAACCACTGCGCGTAGCTCAAGTGGCTAAAGGCTTGACGCGATCCGTCGAGGACAACAGACCTGAATCTTGAATACCTGGGTCGACCAGACAGCTTTCAAGAGACAGCTCTCACTGCCTGCTCCGGCACAAAGCCCCACCTTCCTACCGACCGACCTCATTCATTTTGCTTCCTTCTTCGGCCGGCCATCTTTCTGCGTCTCTGCGGCTCTGCTCCCTGCTCCCTGCTCTTCCTGCTCTCTTGCGGACTCATCGATCCAGTCTTATGCAGTCTCCTACGTCTCTTTCCTTTCCCGCCAGTCTCCCGGGCCATTGATCGCTCTCCGTCTTCGTGCGCGGCTACCGAGACTCGCAACCGCTAGGCAGAGCTCCCTCAAGGTCTCCATTCCACTCGATCGCCATCGCCGTCGCATCATTGTTGCGAATACCTGCTGTGAAGTCAGACTACTAAGATTATAATTACCGGCAAGACATGATGACTGGCATATTCAAGAAGGTGTATGATTGGTTGCTGCGGACATTTTGGTAAGTTGCTGGCTGCAGTTCTGCCAGGTAGGACCGACAACGATATCTGTAAAGGCATCATCCTTGGCTTGCTATAAGGTCAGTATTCCCGGCGCGGATAACGCTGACGAGAGCGATATAGGGCCATGGAGATGGAGGTCACGCTCGTTGGCTTGCAGAATGCTGGCAAAACCTCGTTGCTCAGAGTTCTCGCTGTATGTCTTTGGCGCTTCTTCTTCTTCTTCTTCTTCTTCTTCTTTTTTACTCGGGCTCGTAGCGGCTAATGTGTTCTCTCGTAGGGCGGCGAATTTACTCTCGAGTGAGTAACCCACTTCTTCCTGGCCGATGAGTCGAGCAACACAAAACCCCTGGGTCGCGTATGCCGGAGCCAGTGCACGCATACACACGAATTTGTCAGATTCCGTCTTCAAGTTAAAACAGCGGCTAACCGGGTCTTACCCCATGCAGCTCGATACCGACCGTTGGCTTTAACATGAAACGAGTACAACAAGGTCACGTTTCCTTGAAGTGCTGGGATATAGGCGGTCAGCCCAGATTTCGGACCATGTGGGAGAGATATTGTCGTGGCGTCAACGCCATTGTCTTTATTGTAGACATTGCCGACGTAGATCTCATTCCCCAGGCTAAAGAGGAGCTTCATTCTTTGATGAGCTATCAAACTCTGGCGGGCATTCCTCTCCTCGTACTTGGAAATAAGTCTGATTTGCCCCAGAAGCTTTCCGTTGACGAGTTAATCGACGAGCTGGGTCTGAAGTCGATTCAAGGCCGCGAAGTCTGCTGCTACGGAATTAGTGCCAAGGAAGAAACGAATCTCGATGCGGTCGTGCAGTTTCTCGTAAAATGGGCCAACCGATGATTGAAATACCACTGGCTTCGGCTTGTGTCGGCGTCGGACGCTGAAATGAACTTCTGACGACAGTTATGACCAGTAACGACGAGGACAGGTTGCAGTCTTTTCCCCACATGTTGCCACGCGCAGCTTGGGCATCTGCAAAGTCTCGCCTCTCGAGTACCCTCCTTGATCAATTTGTTCCGCTCTGATGGGTTGGCGATATACGTTTTTCTCTTCTTCTTGTGAGGTCATGAATGCAGGTTGTCTAGTAGCACATAATTCCTAGCGCTTCGGTTGACGATTAATCCTTTTCGGCTTCTCCGTGGTTCTAGGAAGGCATAGCGAACATTCTCGAGCGGGAGTAGAATATGATATGGGGCTCGGGCCACGCGGTATACAGACACTTGTCCAATGGTTAATCTTGGGTTGCTTTTGCAGTTGTCGTCTTTCATTTTCCTGCTTTCCACCTCTTGGGTGTTCGTGTTTTCTCATCAACGACATGCCGTAATGGTGCGTGGCATGAAAAGCGAGGGAACCTCAGTCCAAATGCGTTTGCGTTATCGTCCCGTTACCACACCTCGCGCGTATGTCCCCAGTATGTATGTGTGGCTTGATGGGCAAACGGGACGTGACAAGCGAATTGTCACTGTGCTTATATGCTACAGCTGGTCGTTGTCATCAAGAGGCTTCGAATTGGATGCTTCTCGCTCTGTTGACGGGGAACTGGAATAAAACGAAACTGGCGTCGGGATGGAGGGCATGGCCATGGCTATATTCTCGGTCTGTCCCTTGATAACGAATGCAGCGAGCACGGGGCTGTTGCAGGCAGGAGAGATGGATAATGAATGAGAACGAAATAAGAGCAAGTACTGGAGAGTACTGGAGTAGTCTGAAAGAAAAAAAAAAAAAAAAGAGAGAGAGAGAGAGAGAGAGAAACGATGAGTTGTCCAGTCCATCCGTATACTAGAGGGAGACTGGACGGCCGGCGGACCGCGACGACGCATGCCGCTCAGCCATGCATGCCACTGGCTGCGTGCGTGGTGTTGTCACTGCTGTGTTGTCGCTGCACACGGGCCACTTTGATGCGTTGGCCAACTCATCACTGCAGCTCTGCCCACAGCACCGCGAGGATAGATGCGTCTGAAGTGGTGCTGGCCTGGCCTGGTCTCGCCTCGTCTCGCCTCGTCTGGTTTGCTATTCCTGGTCTTCCATGCCATGCCATGCTCTCCCGCTTCACTTGCCGTTCACTCTTTCTTAGAAGCGTCCCCATCTGCGTCGCATGTCGTGGACTCGTGGGTATCGCATCAAACGCATTGGCGTGGTGTGCACTGTGTGTCATGGCATGGCATGGCATGGCACGCAAGGGTGGGCACTGGATATTTCAGGCCTTTTACAAATCCATTCATTTATTCAGAGATTTATTCGAGGCTGGCGGCTGGCTGGCGGCTGGCTGGCCGGGCTACCAGACAGAGCAACTTCCTCGCTTGATTCCATGGTGACGATTCATTGACTCCATGGTGACGGTGACATAATTATACTCCGTACGTACATATTACTTGGGCAAGTACGTACGGAGTATGTAGGGAAGGAATGACCCCCCGCAATTTGCATTGGAACTCCTCAAGCCGCAGCCCCCCCCAGTCGGCTCTCCGTCCCACGGCCGGACTGGACAGGACCGGACAGGAACCAAAATGCTCGCAGCTGCAGGACCGGAACGAATCAACGGGCGAGCGCGCGCGCATCTGACGGCTTGTTGGTTCTACTCGTTTTACAGCATGTACGGAGTACAGTCAACCTCCTCTTTTTCTTTTCCTTGGCGGCCAGGTATTTGTCGTTCGCGCCCCTCTTTCATGACTGCCCCGCCTCTACACACGGAGTATTGGCCGTGGTGTGCACTGTGTACATATCCCAGGCCATCCTGGTGGAGAGGAGAGCTGATAGTAAGCCTCTGTCTGCTTCATCCTAGATGGTTAGATGGTTAACCAATGACTCAATACCAGTACTCCGTACTTCATTGCAATATGCTTATAACTCTACTCTACTAGCTACCCTGAAATCCGGTATTCGACGATGACGCATATGTTGCGTCGTCGGACACATTTCATTACCCAACTTAGTACAGCAGCAGCGAGTATTCCAAGAAGCTTCAATTCCCGGCGACTCTCCTGTCTGCCTCCTCACTGCGACCCATCCATCAAGTTGAGCCGTATTTCTACATCGGCCAACATGGGGATCAAGACTGACGAGCCTTTGAACCGCGGAGATGAGCGCAATGCATGGGTCGGTGCCAAGGGCCCTTCGTCGTTGGACTTACGGAGTGAGTTGGTGATGGCGGCCCTGTCGATTGCATTCTTGCGAGCATGCCCGACTAAGATTACCGTTCACAGGCGATGTCATGACAACGCCGACACCGTCCATGTTGGCAGCTGTTCAGACCTGCACTCTTTTGGACGATGTCTTCCAAGAGGACAGGACGACGATGGACCTCGAGGCCCATGTGGCAGCCCTCTCGGGGAAAGAAGCAGGCCTCTTCGTTCTCTCTGGAACAATGGGCAATCAGCTGGCTTTACGGAGTCTTTTGACGCAGCCTCCACATTCTGTCTTGTGCGACCATCGTGCACACATCATCCAAGCTGAGGCTGGCGGGTTCGTCATCCCTTTTTCCCTCTCCTTCCCGCTCTCCCAATATTATGCGCCTCTACTCATATATCTCTACTGACCGAGACTTCTGTCCAGAGTCTCGACACTCACGGGAGCCACGGTGAAGCCAGTCGTTCCCAAGAACGGCATTCACCTCACCCTTGAAGACGTGCAGCAAAACGCTGTGCTCAGTACCAACGTTCATGCTTGTCCAACTCGGGTCATTAGCCTTGAAAACACACTCAACGGTACGATCATGCCCCTGACAGAGGTCAAACGGATCTCCGAGTTTGCCAGAAAGCAAGGCATCAAAATGCACTGTGATGGAGCTCGCCTATGGGAAGCCGTCGCTGCGGGAGCTGGCACGCTTCCCGAGTTCTGTGCTCACTTTGACACCGTAAGTCTATGCCTTTCCAAAGGCCTCGGGGCACCCGTCGGCAGCGTCTTGGTTGGCCCCAGAGCGACTCTGACTCATTCTCGATGGGTTCGCAAATCAATCGGCGGGGGCACGAGGCAACCGGGCTTCATCACTGCTTGTGGCAGGGTAGCAGTTGATGAGACGTTCGGCAAGAAATCCGACGGGAGCGATGGTTGGCTAAAAGCATCGCACGATATGGCCAAGAAAGTCGAAGCCTTGTGGACTGGTATGGGAGGCAAGCTCGTTCATCCCGTGCACACAAACATGTGCTGGGTAGATCTTGACTCGGCCAAGTGCAGCAATGACCGATTCATTCAGCTGAGCAAAGATGCTGGTCTGAATACGTCAGGCGGAAGACTGGTCACGCACTACCAAATCGCCCAGAATGGGCCTGATGTCCTTTGGCGACTACAAGGCGTTTTTAAACAAGTATTTGAAGCGCCTGAAGAGCTCCAGCCGGAAGTGGGTGTCAGAGGTATGTACGACAAGGTATGAAGTCGGGAGGGATCATGCGTCCGTCAAGCCGACCCTCTCGCAATATGAAGACTATTGTCTATTTGTGTGGATGGGTCAGGTACTTGTAGACGGACATACATGCGTTTACTCTCATAAAAAACGGCCGAGTGATGCCAAGTTTCCTACCGGACTATGCGCATCTGTGCGTAAACTCAAGTGGCAACTGTTTCGCAGAATCGTTAGAGCTTCGACCGACTTCCGAGGTTCGGTTGCTCCTTCCACTTGTGTGACTTGAGTCGCTTCTTCCCTCTCATTATTCACTGGCAGTCCCGAAATTGCTTACGAATCTCACACTGCCACGCCACTCTTGCTTGACCACTACCAATTTCTCTGTATCATGATTCATTCTCGGACTTCCCTTGCGATTTGCCACACGTTATATACCAAGAACTCTCCCACCATAGCCCGCCGATCTTCTCCTCGACTCTGCCCAGATTGCTTCGAGCGTCCACCGTTTTCCCAACGCACGCGGCTTATGTCCTGACCAGACTGATATCGTAACGAGCTAGGGAGTTTTTCGCCATGTTTTCCCGATGCCACAAATCTACGAACTGGTGTCTTGCCTTGATTGTTCTGCAATGTCTTGCGGCCAGTAGTCGCCCATACGACTTTGGGGCTGATGTAAGGAGACTCACCCGTCGAGATGACACGCCAGATCCCGTAGTCGTACGTCGTCTCCCAACACCACCTAATGGCACGCTTCCGATGAGAATGGAAGTGCGGTCCATGAGAGATGACAACTACAAATGGGATCTTTTCATCTTGTCATTGAGCATGTTTCAATACGCCGACCAAGATGATCTCCTCTCTTGGTATCAAATTGCTGGTAAGTCGGCTTATGATGCAGGAAATGCTTCCCGGTGTTGTTTTTTTGTTTTCCTGACACGATATCCTTGTCAAGGTATACACGGCGTCCCTTTCAAAACATGGAACGGTGTAGAGCCGCTTCCTGGCGCGAATCGGTCAGGTTACTGTACACATAGCTCCGTGCTGTTCCCGATGTGGCATCGGCCGTATCTGGCTTTGTTTGAGGTGATTGCACTATGACTCAAGTATAAACACACAAAACTGCTGGGGGTTGACAAAGAAACAGCAACAGATGTTCAAGATGGCCAATGCGATTGCTCTCATGTTCACCAACACCACCCAGCGTCAGCTGTACCAACAAGCCGCGGCCGATTTCAGACTTCCGTACTGGGACTGGTCTCTCGAAGCGCCAAAAGGCGAGACACATCTGCCGGATGTCTTCTGGAGTCCTATCATACAGCAATTCGGACCAAACGGCGTGCAAAACATAAAAAATCCTTTATATTCCTATCATTTTCACCCTCTTGACCAAGAAGCACTGATATGGAATCCGGTGAGTTGCCTTCGTTTGAACTTTAAAGTTCTAGCTAAAGCGGGGGAAATAGTTGAAACAATGGAACGAAACCAAACGAGCGCCGAATACCACATTAAGCATTGTCAATCCTCCGTCAAACAACGAAGAGGCGAACGCGGCTTTACTGTCGAAGCTGTCTGAAATCCAACAGCGGCTCTACATCCTTTACTCCAATTGCCACGACTTTAACCAGTTCAGTAACAAGGCATGGGCTGCATCACAAGGCCTATCACAGCTGGACTCTATCGAAGCGATACACGATGTAATCCACATGTATGGAGGATCAAAGGGGCATTTGACTTATGTGCCCCTTTCGTCTTTTGACCCCTTATTTCTTCTACATCATACTATGACTGATCGGCTTGTGGCCATCTGGCAAATACTAAATCCAGATGCGTGGATTACTCCAATGGCAGCTGGGGAGGACGGCTTCACGTTCTTGAAGGGCACAATGCAATCATCTGAATCGCCTTTGACGCCATTTTTCGCATCTGAAAATGGGACTTTTTGGACTTCCGACACGGCCAGGAGCACGGATGCCTTTGGATACGCATATGCTGACACATTTGCGCCGTCGATATCCAGCCAAGATCTTGCCAAGGAGTTGAAACGTAAAATCAATACATGGTATGGTTCGTCAAGCCCAGCGGGACTACTCGCCAAGTCGGCCCAATCTGCGTCTATACCCTGGCAACCTTATCAAGAATCCTGGCCAGACGATGAGCGTGTCAGCTTCAGACCCAACACCCCATACAACGAAAATAACCCTGAAGCATCACTCATTGTTCAACACAATCACTATACCGAGTGGTTAGCAAATGTGCGTCTCAACGTAGAAGCTCTTGATGGATCGTTCGTTATTCACTTCTTCCTGGGGAAACCTCCAATATCCGAGATAGATTGGCACATGGCACCAAACCTGGTTGGTTCCGTTGCCATATTCGCCATGAACCGAACGACTGGATCTGAGTCGAAGATATCTGGCACAGTTCCTCTGACATCAGCGATTATGGAGAATGTGGCGGCCAAAAAGGTGAAGAACTTGTCGCCGCACTTTGTTCAACCATTTCTAGCCAAAAATTTAAACTTTGCAGTACAGTCCAGCAACGATTTGCGGATCGAGCCCGGGATGGTAGAAGGCCTGTCCATATTGGTAGTCAGCGCAGATGTCCAGGTACCAGAAGAAGTATCAGAGCTGCCTTTTTGGGGCCCTCATGTAGAAAGGCTCAAGCTTTGGGGTTAAACCCAGCTTGACCGTTGAAATTATATGTACCGCCGTTTCGGCTTTTATCGTTGGAGGCGATGGCATGAAGAAGACGCGAAGGGCATACATAGGAGCATAGGTTGCCATTTTACTGTGAGATAGATTTAACGTAAGTGTGAATGAATCTCCGTCAATGTGACAACCTGTCATATTTGACATCCTGTGAAGGGAGGAGTGTGACTTGGAGTCTCATCTTGAGGCGAGAAATTTCCAGGATGTCTCGTCCACGCACGATCACCTCTACAGCATACTTGCAATTGAAACTTCAATTCATCCTGTCTAATGCGTATCCCACCAAAGACACGCAGCAGAGCATCCGTTGTTATCAATATCTATACCCATCAGATGAATGTGCTCATCATCAATCTCGACTCCAAAAATCCATGTCCAATAATGGCAATCCTCCTTCTGACTTCGTCTGATAGTCTTCCTGGCTGGGAAGTCACAACCCCCCCCCCTTCTACTTCTACCGGCGAGCTCATCTGGACTCACTTCACGCCACGTCACGGACACACACGCGGATTAAGCAAGATTGAATCCATTTCAGTGTATGTTTTTTTTCTGTGAAAAATCACCCCGCGGCGCTGGCCGATCCTCTACTATTCGTCGTCGTGTCATAGAGAGCAATACTGAGTCATATCACCTTGGACAACATACAGCTCGAGGCATCGTCCGAGCTGAACGTCTCACCAACCACCAGTTAACTACCAGCTTTGCCCCCCCCCTCCTTCTCTTCTTCTTCTACAATGGTCCAAACAGTCCAATTCGGAGCAATAAAACACCGTCCAACGCCTGGCCTGTACTATGTGAATACGCCTGCCCATGAAATCCGAGTCGTCCCATTCCCTTGCCCTTTCTGCCGCAGTGCTGTGAGCTTTGCCGGCCTTCTCTAACCAAGCATGTAATCTACTTGCATATAATGAATGGCAACACCATCATTGCCCCCAGAACGTCTCATCCGTCCGAGCATATCAATGCCGTCTCATACATCCAACACGCCACGACTGCGCAATGTACACGTTCAACCACCCACTTGCCGAAGGTTCAAGTTCGGCATGTGCTTTGCGAAACGAGGCCAATGGTTCATGTATACACAGCTGTCTTTTCTTCTTTCTTTATGAGCGGACATCCATTCCCAATCAGCTTCTCTTCCGTTTTGGTCATAATATTGTATGACATGTGCCATCACGTGCGCTCGTCTATAGCGGCTTGGCATTTCCACTCTGCTGTTCTGGTTTCTCGAAATAGAGAGCTTCACACTTGGTACGTTGTTCATGATTCATTTTCAAATTGTGAATGTAAGCATGTCGCCCAATTTGCTTACGCACCGGTGGCCGACTTTTGCGACATGACTTCGCGCGCATAAAATTCAACCAACATGGTGGCATATGCCTCCAGATCTTCCACAGGTACGGCCAGACGGAAGTCGTTCAGGACCAAGAACTGAATCTCCAAATGGTTGAGCTCAGCGAGGGGAAGACCTCCAACCTAAGACGGAGGGCATTAGTATCATTGTTTCTCTCAACTGAATAATGGACGAAAACGGGGCGGTAAACAAACCTTGGCGTATCGGGAGTTTGTGTAAAAAACATCAGAGAAGAACTTGCTTGCACAAGTAACGCCGGATATGATTAACCTGTGAATATTGAAACTATCAACCACAAAGTATGTCGCTGGACTCACGATCACCGCCGCTTGTTCATCCGTAGTTGCTACCACGCCAGAATTGTCGTCTCGTCCTGCTGCTGCTTTCGGAGAGTCAACCATCTCGTCGTCGTCGTCGTCGTCGTCGTCTTCATCATCGTCTGCCAAGTCAGAATCGCTCTCATCAGACTCATGGGCGTTGTCGCGCATAGTAGTATCTCTCTGCGATGCGCTGGGAGGGATTGGTTGGGACTGAGAAGCCGGTCCATTGCGAATTTGCTCGCCCCTCATGACCATTTCATTGACCCGCTCCGTCATGCGGTCAAAATAGACCAGTAAACTAAGAAAAACCTCGTACGTTGTTGGACAGTACTTGTGTATGCGAGAAAGGTAGCTGAGTATCGTAATGGCCGGCACGTTCTTGCCATGGAAGGCAAGTACCGAGTGGTTCAACGGACTCATATGAGAGCCAGAGTCGCTGGACTGATTCGCTTGCTGTTGGTGGACAACGTTCCGCTGCATCGCATCATGCTGCAAGTCGTTTGTGGTTGTGATTTTGGTGAGTAGGGCAGCCACCATTTCAATAACGTCAGCAATAGGCATGCCGCTTATTTCATATTTAATCTGGTTTCCTGAGTCCAGAGACGTTGAGTTGTTCCCTCCTAGCATCTTGGCGTCCGCCAAGCTTTGCATATGTGCCAAGTCTCGAACATGGACGACGGTTTGCTGTGACTCTTGCAATGTCTGTTGTGTGGGGGGTGATTCGACATGGTCGAAAGACGACGACGATGCTAGGGAGGAACCGGGCAAGTGGAAGCTTTGGCTTTGACTGGATGGGGGTGATGGTTGCTGTAGGCGCGCGTCGGCAATCATTGAAGTTGAGTCATTGCGCAAAGTCTGATAGGCTGCAGGAACAACTTCTCCAGTCTGTGACGCCATCGATGCACCCTTTGCATCGTCAGCCGGCGAGACACTACCAGTGACTTGAGGTGAAGACGACGGCGGCGGGGAAGGAAACTTGGGAGGCACCCGGCCGGTTGGTGTAGTGTCTGCGGCAGTTTCGACCGTGCGAGTCTTGTCAGAGGGAGAGCGCGGGGCTTCGCCAGATGAGTTTCGCCTGTCGACTCTCGAACCCTCAATATCGCCACGTCGTGATGTCAAAGCCGCAGATGCGCGCGGTCTGCTCGAGGAGCGGCGGTGCGGGGAGTCTCGGGGCTGCGTCCGGGAGTGGGAGTGGGATCGCTGGCGCTGAGGGGAATACTTGAATTGTTGCTGCTGCGGCTGCTGCTGTCGTTGGCTCTGCCGTGACGAAGGGCTGACGATCATGTCATGGAATCGAGAAAAGTCAGTTACCAAGTCGCCAATTAGAGCGGCCATCGCATCGTAACAATAGACCGGCGTAAGACGTGAGGTGGGCGGGTACTCGGTGGACAGGTGCGAGACAAAATTGTTGAATTACGCCTTGGAGTTCAGGCAAGACGAGCTGGCAAGAACAGTACAATAATGCATTAGCGCGCAGAAGTTGAAATGTAGGCGGCAAATTACACCAAGAAGAAGGAAATGGGTCAACGTTTGGAGAAGCAAAACAGAATGGCAAACGATGCAGATGGCTGGTGTTGACAGCCTTTCCTGTTGATTCCTGTTGGGGGGAAAAAGCCGAAGCAAGAATGTTGACGGAGGGGAAGGGCCAAGAAAAGAATTCGGATGATAATAAGCCGCAATACTCCGTACAGGAGAGAGAGAGCACACCGTGGCCGGCAGACAGACAGCAGACGGGCGGGCAGGCAGGCAGTCAAGCCGTCACCATAATATGTGACGACGACAGGTAGACTGGTAAACAGGTTGGTGAGGGGTGCGGGGACCGACCCGTCTCCATGTTGAAGTCGATCCAGATTCAGGACGGCGCCTGAGTCCATGTCATGGAAGTGCCAAAATTTCAACAAGTTGCTGCCGCCCATATCCAATGGACAATGTAAGGTTGGTTGACATTGGCACCAGGCAGCGGGCAAACGAAACAATTCCTCAATGCGCAGACATGGTGCGAGAACACAACATACAAAGTAGCAAAGACCTAACTCACCTCCTCAAAAGAACCCAATGTACACGATATCGCCAGACACAAGTCTCTATAGAAGACAATAGACAATACTTCGACTGCCTGCAGCTTGCGTTTTACTCTTGACTGAAAGAGGTGCCAAAGACGACAGTTCAGGCCAGAAAGGCGTCTGTGAAAGAGCTGACCAGGGAAAAAAAAAATGATGAATATTCGGTCGGATCTCGAAATTCTAAAGCGTTTTCCACGCCCAACAATGGCAATTAGAAAGAAACAGGATCGGTCAACAAGTCGAGTGACGCAAGCTGTGTGGCGAATCTGGCGATTAACAGGCTGCTTCACGTTTCGCCACAAGGAAGGAGCAAGCAGCGGTTTGATGTGGATCTTGCCCAAACCAGTAGTAACCAGTAGTTAACCAGTAGTAACCAGCCCGATTTCCCACTTTGCATACGGAGTATAATACATGGACTACCTCAACACCAGACACTCGAAAAGGGGGTGCGCACCAGAGGACCGACCCATTGATGCGTGGCACGGCGTGTCCGGAAGGGGCCATCAGGCACAGACTTACTATTACAGACGGACGATGGATGTCTGGACGGGAATGATCAAGTACGGAGCAGGCGGGACGTACTTCGTACAATCGTGGCCAAGGCATGTGGCACGTGGGGTGAACCTGGCGATGGGTGCAGGCAGGACTTGCTGCTTCACCTCTCCTCGCAAGTAGAAGCTCGGGGTGTCATCGGGGCTTGTTGTCAGACTGCTCCACGGAGTACTCTGCACCCGCATGCTTTGATATCACAGGCTGCGACTTCATTGACGCGACTGAATCTACCATGTCCCGTGAAACTTTGCCCCTTTTTGTTAACGCCAGAACACGTCGGCCACATGTCCCATATCCTTCCATATCCCAGATGGCTGAAGACGTACCCAACCCACGCCACGGTGCCTGCTTGGGTGTGAGGGGCTGGGAAAGTGTCGTTCCATCTCCGAGGTAGTACGAATGACGCGAGAAGACCACAGACTGGTGTTGCGGGCTGCAAGAGACTCGAGGCTTCTTCTCTTCCCATGGGAATCGCTCACCGTCATATCTCACGATGCCAGCTTCATGGGTCAGGGCTGGATGCCAGGCTCTTGAGGCTCGCTCTTGAGGCTCTTGAGGCTCTTCAGCTCCCTCGGCCCGCCCCGTTCCTCCGCATCGCTGATTCTTGTTCTTGTTCGAGTGATTCATTGTTGTCGTGTTTTTCATAAGAAAAGCTACGCAGTACTACAAAATGATAACCATGGTTATCATTCGAATCCCTTGCACCATTCATTTCTCTACCTCTATTGTACAGAAAGCGCCGACTCTGTGTAAGGATTCATTTTATCCTCCAACTACCTACCATACCAACTGTCAACCTCTAGTCGTGTCGAACCTTGTAATCAGAGTCCGGCAGGTACAAATGTCGGTCAGCGCCCTCCTTTGTCAGCACCACCATGCGGATAACACCACCTGAACTGCCATCCCACTTGATCGCCTCTCTCAAGGCACCCTTGACAAAGTCAACTGCCTCGGCCTTCTCCATGCCTTCTTTCCAGTTGGCATCACAGTAGCCGTAGATATATGTCGAACCAGAGCCGCCAATTGCATAGGCCTGCTTGTGCAACGAACCGCCGAGGGGGATCGAATAAACCTGGCCGCCAAATCGCTCATCCCATCCAGCAATGATCAAGCCAGCTCTGGTAGGGAGTCATGTGTTAGCATCGGTGAGAACATGTCCGGAATACAAGTCAAGACACTGCCTCGGGTGACAAATATGATGCAACGTACGATAATCTGTCCTTGTTGGAGTAGCAAATTTCTTGGAAGATGGAGGCAGCCGTCTGCGTCATCGGGGGCTTCCCGCTTTGCATGGCAAACAAACCAAGCTGGTACTGGACAATATCAGCAACAGCTTGAGTGTCAGCTGCTGAGCCAGATCGGCAACACCAGATGGTGTCATGTACTCTCGTCAGTTTGTCGGTGACTCGGTTTGCGATATAAGCGCCAGTCGTGGTTCGAGAGTCGGCGCCTGCAGTCTACAGTCAGAACGGAATCGTTCCCCTATGTTTCTCTCTCAAAAGAAGCTTCATTGCTACAACATACCGAGAATGACACCGTCTTTGAAAGTGACCGCCATACTATTACATCATCAGATTGTGCGCCGTGGTCGCTTTCTCGCGGAAGGATTCCTACATGGACGTTCCCAAGCTAGACAGCCGTTAGTTCAAGTGTCATTATGAATGGATCATAGCCAGTGGAGTGTGCTTACTTTACTTCTCCCTTCTTGAGGCGATCCATGTCAACATGGATGCCATCTATGCAATGCCTCAGTTTCAATGGTCCTCTTGCGGGCATAATGCTCCCCTTGGCTCGAAGCTCACCTTCATTCAGAACTCCTTTTTGTCCAAACTCCATTATAATTGATGCGAAGTCACCGAGTTTGTTTGTTTCGTCTGCCTTTTCGCGATTGATTGGAAGAAAATTCGTAATAGCGTCGACAAATAAGGTCTGCTCGGATCAAAGGGACGTAGCTCAGGCAGCTCTGGTTACGCGCAGCCGCGCCATGCAGGCCTGGGTCCGTGCACGTGGTCTCGCACGTGACCGGTATCGTCACACAAACTTGTAATTAGAGGCTTCATTTGACTCTAATTAACAAGCAAGTTGTCTGCTGCCTCTCCTTAGTGATTAGAGCATGTCGCGCCCTTTCTTACTCTCTCACATATTAAACCGCCTTATCTTGGAGGAAGATGTAAAGGGCATTAGGGGAGACGTAGTAAGGCCCGAGATTTATCCACACGCGCCGCCACCGGATGTTGCCCACCCCAGCCCCTAGTGATTCCTGTCTCCATCGTGCGAGCAAATCGTGCCACGCCCCACATTATTTAGCAGTCGGGAAACCCCAACCACCAAAGGTAGTGCTTATCAATGCAACGGACCAATTAGTGTAACGGACTAATTTAACGATAAATAGCTTTATTAGCCCTTTCGCATATAATAAAGGCCCTTTTCATCGCAAATAACTAGGGGTTCTAAGCTATAGGCATAACGCTTCTTATATGCCTCTTTTATAGCTTTAAAAAACATATATTTTATATACTTATGCCTTTTCCTCCGCTACCTTGACCACTTATCTTGCTAGTATCTTATTATTAATCTCTTTCTAATATACTATTTCTTAAGCTTTATATATAGAAAGTATACCGCTAGTTTTTAGTAGTTAATTCTTTATAGCCCTATGTTTTTATAATACTATTTTAGCTACTTCTATATACCTAAGGTCTTATTTTATTTAGATTAGCTCTATAGCTATAATAAGGCTTTTATAGATAAAATACCCTAGATTATAGCTAAATTTAGGATTAAGGTCCTTATCTTTATGTAATATAGTCTTAAGCTTATTAGTAACCTTATTAATTTGCCTTAATATAACTAGGTGTTATGGACTCGAGCTTAGAAGCTCGGGTTATGTCTTGGGTTAATCCTGGATCCGGAAAGGGCGCGTAAAGACCGCGGGCTATGCGCAGCTAGGTTAGGGCTATGCGTAAGCTACGCATAACACACACACACAATGGTATAAAGGCAAATCCTATGTAACCTCTAGCTTAGTTCCTTTCTTCTCCTATAAGGATAATATTACTATTTAGAATGCTTATAAGCAGTAGCCCTAAGGCTAGTTCTTAATATATATTATCCTTTACTATAGAAATATAATAGCTAGTAAACATACCACTACTACTAGATAGGATAGACACTAATAAGGTAGTAAGGTTATAGGAGCTTATTACTTAGTAATTAAGATAGATCTAGGAACTTACTAATAGGTAGAAGTTAGACTTAACTAACTAATTAGTTAAACGTAAGCCCTTACCTATAGGACCCCTATTTAATAGTAAAAGAGTCCTTTTTATAGCATAGCAAAACCTTATATCTTATAAGCTTAATATAGATAGGGGGTTTATTAGGTTCTAGTAGGACTAATAGTGCTTTATTTACTAAAATCTATTACTAAAGGTCTAGGCCTAAGTTACCCCCTTTTTTAAAAAAGGGCACTTAGTATATTATAATCCCTAAAAATTTTTAACCTACTTAAATAAAATATTTAATAACCCTTATTAGTAGGAATTAGTAATTATAGAACTTAACTAGATAGTATAATAGCCTAATAAATAATTTAATAACTTCTATATTTATTTTAAACAAAAATTAGCGCTAGCTAAGGGATTAGATTAGGAGGACTTTATAAAGCTTACTAAGCTACGCATAGCACTTAATAAGCAGATAAGGGACTATAGTATTAAATAGGATATATTATAAATAGATTACTTAGCAGTAATAGCTTACTATTACAGTATTTTATTAGATATTAAGTTATATTATTTAGAGGAGAAGAATTATACGTAAAAATAAGTGTATATGCCTAAGGCCCTAGCCTAGGATAAGGACACTCCTATAATAGATATATAATTTACACACGTAGCAAGGGCCTAAAAAGGACGCGGGAAGTTACTAGGATAATAGCATAAGGCAAAGTTAGGTAATAAGGCTAGCAGTAAGTAGGCTAAGTAGGTTACCTAGGCTATACTTAATATATATTATAATAAGGGTAAGTGTTTATATTATAGCTTAGGGAAGCATTTTATTTATACCTATCCTATACTCTCTCTAAGATATTAGCAAGGGAAAGTAGCTATTAATATATATAATATAAAGGAAGAGAAGGAGGGCTTTAGGGAAGAGAAGAATATAGACTTATTAGAAAAAGAAAAACCCTAGTATTAAGTTATTTAACTAGGGTTATAGGGAGGATAAATAGAGAGGCTTTATAGTAAATAGTTATTACTAATAAGGACTTTAAATAGATCTAATTTAACATAGATTTATTACCCTTTTTAGTTCCTGCTTTAATTAATAAGACTACCTTTACAAATGCTCTAGTTAATATAGGCTATAACTACTATACTGCTATAAGCAAATACCTTATCTAGAAACTCTAGTTAGAACGCCTCCCTCTCTTAAATAAGAGGTTAGTTTATACTATAGTTAGTGTAAAGCAAGAGGGAAAAGAGAGCTATAAGAAAAGGTTATATATAATACATATTATCCGTTTTTAAGTGGATTTAGATAGATAGGAAACGCCTATAGTTACCTATATAATCCCTAGGTTAATAAGGTAGCTTATCTTAGGGATGCTATAAATAGAGCGGAATAAGATTAACTTAGATATAGCATGTCGCTAGCTTTACGTAGGATTAGCTAATAACCTATAAGTTTAGGCATTAGCTAATAGGAAGGTAAAATAGCTAATAATATCTATCCTAGGTTTTACCTTTATAGGCATAGTATAGCGTATAAAGAAACGAAAGGAATATATCTAGCTTTATGCTACTAGCCTATAAGAAATCATAGCAATCCTATAGATAAATACAATACTAGAGGTTATAGAGCAGGACCTATTATTCTCTTTACTAAGTATATTATAGGATTTTACGGATCTTTTCCTAGAGAGTAAAGCAAATGCCTTACCACTATACTAGGGATAATTAGATTACTATATTTAATTAAAATATAATCTAGATAGGACTAAACTAGAGCTTCTATAGGCACTATTATATAATATACCCTAATATTATCTTCTTAAAATTTAAAAGTAAGTAATAGACTTCATAAATAAGGGCTAGATATAGGCTAGCTTCTCTTTAGCAATAGCCCTAGTCCTATTAGTAAAGAAGCTAGGAGGAGGCTAGTAGTTTTATATAGACTATTAAGCTCTTAATAAGATTATAGAATAGGACTATTACCTATTACCTCTAGTAAAGGAGATACTATAGTTATTATTAGAGGTAAAGTGGTTTATAAAGCTTAATATATAAGTAGCGTTTTACTATATTTATATTACTAAGGGCAAAGAACACTAGATAGCCTTCTAGACGTGTTTTAGGTTATTTAAGTGGCTTATATGCCCCTTTAGTCTAGCTAGTGCGCTTGCTACCTTTTAGAGATATATTAATAAGGCACTTAGTAGAATACTAGGGGACTATATAACTACTTATCTTAATAATATCTTAGTCTACTTAGGAGGGTCTTAAAAAGACTATATATAAAAGGTCTAAGTAGTGTTAATAAGATTATAGTAAGTAGGGCTAAACCTAGATATAAAGAAATATATTTTTATAATAAAGGAAGTTAAGTACCTAGGGTTTATTATTTATATAGGAAAGGAGATTTGCCTAGATAGAGAGAAGATTACTATAATTTAGGACTAGGAGGCATTAATAAGGGTCTAGGGAGTTTAAGGTTTTCTTAGATTTACTAACTTTTATTAAGATTTTATACTATATTTCTTAATAATTATAGGCCCTTTAATTAACCTTACTAAGAAAGGGGTTTCTTTCTAGTAGATAGATAAATATAACATAGCTTTTAAGACCCTAAAATTAGCCTTTATATTATACCCTATCTTAACACAATAGGACCCTAATAAGGATATAGTGGTTAAGGCAGACTATTTAGGAATAGCACTAGGGGGGTATCTCTCCTAGTTTAATAATAAGGGCATATTATACCTAGTAGCTTACTATTCCGCTTGCCTATAGCTAGCTTAATAGAACTACACTATACATAATAAGGAGCTATTAGTAATTATATCCTATCTAAAGGCATAGTTAGTGGAGTTATATAGCGTTAGCAGGCTGTTTATAATACTTATAGACTATAAGAACTTAGAATATTTTACTATGCTAAGGGAGATATTAGAATAATAGGCAAGATAGGCAAAGACGCTAGCATTATTTAACTTTAACTTATAATATAGGCCTAGACTATAGGTAGTAAGGCTAGACATACTATTAAGATGCTTCTAGGAGGAGGTATATAAGGGGGGACTAGAGGAGCTAATTATACGTTTAGTAATAAGGCTAGCCTAATACCATTATAAATAAACTATCCTAAGCTCTAGTGTAAGCCTTATCTTATTATTAGGAAATAGTAGTATAGGGGACACTATAGCTATGCCTATAGGCTTACTAACTAGAGTAATAATATTTGCAGATAAGTATCTCTAATCTTTATAGGACTAATCCTTGGTTTATAATATAACTTATAAGATATATCTTAATATAGTTCGGGCAAGGGCCTAGAAGTTTCTAGAGGCTACTAATATAAGGGAGTAGATAGTAAATTATTAAATTAGTGCTAAAGGCACGCTTTAGTTCTAGGGCTAGACTTAGATCCCTACTTAGGAACCCCTTACTATAACTTTAACCTAGCGGGTATATAATTCACCCTTACTAGGCTACCCTAGCTATAATATAACCTTTAAGATACTTTAAAGGGACTTTTACTAGGATAGTATATTATAAAGCATTACTTAGTTTATAAGGAATTACTACTATTATAAGGGGTAGAGAAGCTGCTAACTAAGATAAGGCTTACTAAAACTAATTCCCCTGCTAGATTATTACTAGTTATAGATCTTTATTAACTTTATAATAGACCTGCTAGCTTAACACCTAAATAACCCACGGTTCCTTATAGTTATTATAGATAGACTCTCTAAGTATATCTAGCTAGAGGCTATAACGTTAATAGGGGCTAAAGCATATATAAAATAGTTTAAATAGTATTAGTAGCGGTTCTATAGCTTTCCTATATAAATTATTATAGATTATAGTTTAGACTAGTTAAGTAACTTTTAGACTATGCTTTATAATTAAGTAGGTATATAATAGTTACTATTAATAGCCTATTATCTATAGATAGACAGTGGCACAGAAAGGGTAAATTAAGAGGTATAGGCTATCTTATAGGTAATACTATCTTTTTCGCAGTTTAAATAGCTAGATTATCTCCCTATATATTAGCTTATATTAAATAATAAGGACTCGTTAGTAATAGGGATTAGCGCGAATATAGCCTTATATAGTTATAACTTAGTAATAATTTAGGAACCACTAGATAAGTAAGTATCTTATACCTTATTAAAGGGAAGGGCTTAAGCATTCCTATAATATCTTAAGGAGGGCTTAGATTTAATATAGGCTACTATAGTGTTTGTTTAGTAATAATAATAGGAGGAGATAAATAGCGGTTAATGTCTAGTAAAGCGTTTTTAGGTTAGGGACTACGTGTAGTTAAACCTTTAAAACTTTAAGACAAATAAACTATATAAAAAGTTAGATTAGGTTATAGCTAAATATAAGGTACTTAAGGTCCCTATACCTTTAACTATTAAACTAGATATACTAAGGGGACTGCACCCTATTTTCTATGTGGACTTAATATAATATATAGCCTCTAACCTATTACTAAGTTAGATACTAGTAGATAAACGTCCCTTACTAGAACTTATAATAATAGATACTAACCTTAATCTCTTAGAGTATTAGGTAAAAGAGATACTTATAGCTAAAAACGCAAGAGAATAGGGGTTAAGATAAGATATACTAGTTAAGTAAAAAGGATATATATAGCTAACTTAGGAACCGCTAGAAAGCATATAAGATATAGAGGTACTAAATAGATTTAAAGTATAATAGGGTAATATAATAACACATAATAGGCCTAAGAAATTACGTTTTTATTTAACTACTAAAGCATAGCAAATCCTATTCTCCTCTATTCTACGCGCGGCCTAGAGCTAGTATTCTATATTAAAAAAAAAAAAAAATTAAGCTATAAGGGGTAAGGGAGGGGGGTTAGTTACTCTATTCTAGTTCTATCCTAGGGAATAATAATTATAAGTAGTATTTAGCTAGTAAATAAGGGCCTTATTAAATATACGCTACTTAGCAGTAGTAGTCTTCTAAATAGAGGTAATATAGGATAGATTCTTATTTATTATAGCTATACTATAGAAAAACTCTATTACTATATTACTACTATAATAGGTAGGAGATATTTACTAGGCTAGGGTAAGGGCCTAGGACTTAGTAGCGCCTTAGGCATAAGCTACGCTAGTAGGGGATAATAAAAGGGGTATTACTATAGTAGGATTAATTTAGGTAGTAGCTAAAATAGTATTAAAATGTTTTTAATAGTAAATAAAAGTTTTTATTAGGATAGTATAGTATTCCTTTTTAGAAGTAGTGCGCTTTATAGCTAGAGTCTTAATAGCTTTACTAGTAGCTAAAAGGTTTATTAGGTACTTATATATATATTATAGCTTTAGGTTACCTAAATATAAATATAGCTCTTAGCTATATAAATAATAGGCATGCTAATAGGGTAAATAAGCCTAATAAGACCCTAGGACATACTCTTATATTCCCTTATTATAAAGATTATTTATATATTAAATATATAGAACCTCTTGCTCTTTACTATTAGAGTTATTAGAGTTATTAGAATTACCCTCTAGGATATAGCTACTAAGGTAGCTTAGTTTTTCTAGGGAGGGGGGAGGTAGTAGTAAGGAGGGAGGAGCACTACTAGTAGCGGTAGTAGTAATAGCGCTTAAGGTAATAGTAGTGGATATAATAGTAGGTAGACTAAGCGTAGAAAGGGAGTATAAAGGGAGATTAATAGGATAATTTAATTAAGGTAAGCAGTAGAAAACTAATAAGATAGAGAAAATAAGGGTATAGAATAGAAGAAAAAAGGAAAAGAGTAGGGAATATATAAGAGTATTTATATCCTAATAATAGCACTAGGGGGTTATAACTATACACTTACTTTAAAGGAGAGTAAAGGGGGGATATTAGATAATTAGCTATAGAGGGGTTAGAGAGATAGATAATAGCTAGGGGAAGAAAGGGGAACTTAATAGGTAAAGAATAATATATAAAGAGGAAGTAAGAGTAGCTAAGTAGGTAAAGTATAATATTAGCTAGTAATAATATAGAAATAATTTAGTTTAGTGTTATAAGGGAGAGAGTTAGTAAGGGAAGCTATTTTTTAATAGGCTAGGGGTAGGGTAGCCTATAGGGAAAAAATTTCTTAGCCTACTAGGCTATATATAAGACCTATATAGGCCTTATACATATACGTAATGCTAGCTATATAACACACTACTTACTTATAGGTTTGCTAAGGGGGCTATGCACTAGCCCTATATAAGGCATAATATAACTATATAATAATAGCTATATATATACACTACTTACTTATAACTTAATAACTATAAAGAAAGGGAAGGGAAGGCCTAAGTAAGGGAGTATATTATAGACCTAAGCTTAGAAGCTTAGGTTATATCTTAGGTTAATCCTAGATCCGGAAAGGGCACGTAAAGACCATAGGCTATGCGTAGCTAGGTTAGGGCTATGCGTAAGCCATGCATAACACACACATATAACGGTATAAAGGCGGATCCTATGTAACCTCTAGCTTAGTTCCTTTCTTCTCCTATAAGGATAATATTACTATTTAGAACGCTTACGAGCAGCAGCCCTAAGGCCAGTTCTTAACACTAGGGTTTTAAATTTAGAAGATCTATAGATTAATAAGTCTAGAGAAAGTATATAAATAAGGGCTTATCTAATAAGCTCTTTAATTATAAGCTTTAGATTAAAGGGCTAAATCCTAGTTTTTTAAAAAGTAAAGATTATTTGTCGGAATAGTCAAATCCAGCCGCGCACGGAAAGTGGAGCACAACGCAAGTGCTACGCTGTGATTAGGTGCATCGCGCAAGTGGGTTAATCACGTGACCCACGATGCCCTTAATACCTTTGGCTACGTAGCCCGTTAGCTAGAAGATTATTATTAATTATTATTACCACTTTAACCCTAACTACACTAGTGCTTAGACCCTTACCTCTGTAAGACCTCCTAATACTAATTAGTGGTTAAAAAACCATAGATAAGCTAGGGAACTACTAAGAAGAGATAATTCTATTAGGTTTAGCTTAGGTTCTAACTATAGAAGTGTGCTAAAGGAAGATTATTAATAGCTCTAGTTATTAGGCTTCTAAGGGATTAACCCCTTCTATCTTAGAGTTATTAAGGACCTCTACATAGAAGAATTAATCTTATTATCTATTATAAGAAAACTAATTAACTAACTAGGAATTATAGCTTTAGAAGCATCCTTCCTAAACTAGAGATTAAATTAGCCCCTTGCTAGCTAACGAAAAACGTAACGTAAGAAAATATAATACCTATAATATCTAGACCTAAAAGACCTAAAAAGTCTAGCCTGCTACTATAACTTTAGAAACACTTCTAGATTATTATAACTAACTAGGGGAGCTCTAAAGAGCTAGATCCTTAGATTGCTAAGGATTAGCAACTTAATAACTGACTTGCTTGGCTAATTAATGTTTATAATAGCGGACAATACAGAGATCTTAAGCTCTAGGAAAACTTCTAAGATAATCTCTAAGATTAGACCCTTAAGACCTTTAAACGCGCCTTAAGACACTTAGTGTGTGATTTGCAAGATATCCTTTATAAATATAGCGTCTATATTATATAAGACAAATCTAGCAAAGTTGCTAACTTACTAGTATATGTTCTTAATAAAGAAATAAAAGCACTATAGCTTAAAGAAGAAGTTAAAAAGTAACTATTATTAAACAAATTTTTCTTTGCCCTTAATCCTATACTTAATTCCCCCCTTGCTAAAATCCCTTATAATCTACCTTTAAGGCAACTACTATTAGAAGTTAACACTCCTTTATAACCTTAAGAAACACTACTATTTACACTATTATTAGCTTTGTAATAAAAGGATTAGATTATTAGGAAGATTACTAAGCTTATAAAGACCTATAAAGATAATAATTATTACAGTGGAAAGATATATAACTTTCTTACGCTAAAGATTAATCTCTTTTAGAATAAATATAATAGGCTTAATCTTCTATAGGAATACCTCTATAAAGCCCTTCTAATTATGCTTATAGGTAATACTAAGTAATACTTTCTTAATTATCTAATAAATAGGAACCTCTCCTATAAGCAGATGATTAATAATATCTATTAACGCTTTAAAACAGAAAGTAACTAGTAATTCTATTACTATGAATAGAATAATATAACGCTAAAGGTAATTATTACCTAGAACCCTAATAAAACTAAGCTAGAATGCCTTAAGATCCTGTTAACTATACTTAAAAGAGTTTATAAAGGGTTATTTCTACCCTTAATAGTTAATACAGAGCTCTATTGTTAAACCTTAAGTGCGATCTCTAGTGTACTAGAGTATAGGTAAGCTAAATATAATTATTTGCCTAGTTTTAAAGGGCTTATAAGGGATTTTTATAAGTTAATCTTAATTACTAAAGCTAATAAATTAGCGGTTTAATTCTATTAGTAGAATAAAGAGCGTAAAGATTATAAAATAATATTCATAGACTATTACTATAATTAAGTATATAATTAAAGAGGTTATAGCAAAAGCTATAGCTATTATTATTAATGCTATAATAGCGGAAGATACCATGTCTATAATAAAAGTAGCTACTAGTTAATAAATTACTTAGAAAAAGAGCGCTAATAGGCAAAAGAATATTAGTGAAAGAGTAAGAAGCATTAAATGCCTCTAATAGAAGGAAAATTCTAAGCATACCTTATAGCATATAAAGCTTAAGAAGGTTAAGGAATTAAAGAGGATAATAAGTATAATAATAAGGCTTAGAAAACAGTAGAAATTTACGTTAAGGCTAATAAAGAAGAAGATAGTAATAATGCTAATGAACTAATAGCGTTAACATTAAAGTTTAATTAACTTAGCATTATATAATTCTTCACCACAGGGCCTTGACTAAGTAACGATAAGGTGATTATAACCTTATAAGATTAAGCCTTTAAACATGCCTATCTAAAGCATAATCTATATAAGGATTAAAGCATAACCTTTGTTTTAGAGAAATATTACTCTAATAAGGTCTTTAGAGGTATCTTGCTAGATATAGGAGCTTTAGGATTATTAATAGTTAGACTTAAATAATCATAGGTATTAATAAAGCTAATGCTATAACTAAAGATTAAGCTAAGCACTAAAGTAAAGATTAAATTCAGTGCTAGATTAGCAAAAACATAAGGCGTGATAAACATACTTACTGAATTAGGCATAATACCCTTCTATGTGATTAAGACTGTAATACCTTTCCTTTTCTTAATTACCAATATAGATAGAATAGGCGTTAAGTTAGATAACTTAAGGAATCTGCTAATTTAAGGCAAGAAAACTATGCTAATTATGAGAAGATAGGGATATCCTTAGTGGATTTTAGAAGCTAAAGAAATGATTACATTCTATCTATTAGAGACAGAAATTCGTTAATTATATTATTAATTTAGTTATCTATTAGTTAAATAACTTACAAGACTACTTTAAAAAGCTAGTTATAAGGTTAAAAGAAAAGCTATTAAGAAGTTAACTAAGATTTGCCACTACTATTAATTAAACAGAAGAGCTCTAGGCAGATTTAGGTTTACTATTAAAGATAACCATGAATTTAACTATAAGATCATTATTAGTATCGTTTAAATTAATAATTAACTAGTGCTTTATATAGTTAATTTAGCAACTTTATTCTAAGCCACACAATTCCTTAATCCTAATAAGCAGAAGGCTTGTAATATTTAGAATGCTCTGCGTGAATGTTAGATTAATACATACCTTAGTCCTCTAGATTAGATTATTTATAATGCTAGAAAGAACTTTGCTTTATTAGAATTTAAACACTATGTATAATTAATATTAATTAAGATTAATAAAGTGCTAGTAGAAGCTTATAATAGTATTAGCAAAGTTAAACGCTATTACAGACTATTATAAAGAGCATATAATATTATTACAGACTTAATAGGTTAAGAGCTTACGTAAGAGCAATGCCTTTAAATAGCTATTAAAGCCATAAATAATTTAGCAGGACTAAATAGCCTTATTCCTATGCTTCTTGTCTTTAGAGCATACCCGCGGATAACTAATAAGTCTTTGCTAAGTATATATATTATTTAATAGGCTAAGTTAATCTAAAAAGCTACTAATAAAGTCTAATAATTCCTAGCGAAATAGCAAGTTTATAATGCTCTAAATACCTATAATAGCCTAGATACGTTGCTAACACACTAACTTTCGCTTTAATTAGATATACGCGTTTAGAGAGAGAAAGATAGCTAGCACAGCCCTTATAAGCTTCTTAGAATTAATTATAAAGCCTATATCCTCTAAATACCGCGTGGACTAACTAGATTCTAAATAATAGTGGTTAAACCGTATTATTGTAATAATGCCAATCCCTAAGAACTAGCTAAAGAGCGTGAAAAAGAGCCTAAAGAAGAGGAAGAGGAAGTTATATAAGCTATTAAAAAGATTACTAAAGAAAAAGAGGCTTTATAAGCTAAGAGGAAGTAAGGGAGACTAAGAAAGAAGTTAATAGTTTAATTCTTACTTTCTAACCGTAAAGAAATTCACGCTGCTAGTTATAAATCTAATATAAATAATCTAGCGTTATTTACTATAAATAAAGATTAAGAAAATGCCTTAATTAAGAAGCTTATAGCTATAGGAATACTCTAAGAAGCGTTTCTTACTGTAAAAGAAGAAGCTAACTAGAATCTAGCCCTTTAGTTACGTTAAGAAAGGAAGATAATAACCCCTAGTAAGCCCTTTAAGCAGTCTAATTAAGCTGAAATTAATGCCTTGCAAGCGTGTGATGTTTTTAAATTCACGATGTTTAATCTTATAAAGCATAGCACTAAGAGACTCTTTAAATCTTGTATAGTAAGAGAAATCAAAGGTAAAGGGATAGTAGCACCCTATAAGAAATCACGACTTATTATCTAAGGGCATAATAATAAGGGCAAAGAGCTAATCCTAACTTAATCCCTAATAATATAAAGAGTAAGCTAATGATTAATTATAGCGTTAGCACTATTGTTAAGATCTAGAGGAATTTTCCTATAGATATAAGACATTACGCAAGCGTATATTCAATTAAACACGTTACTTAGTAGACTTATTATCGCTGCTTTACCTAAACAAATAGCTTATTTATTCCCTAATAGCATAATAATAGAAGTTATTAAGCTATTATATGGAATTACAGAAGCAGGAACCTATTAGTAAGTAACCTACTTCTATTATTACAAAGAGAAGCTTTAGATAATGACCTTAATATATAACCTATGCTTGCTAATAACTAACGCAAGTAATAATAACCTCTTTAGAGTAGTTAGAATATAAATGGATAATACTCTAGGCCTTAGTGATTAAGATTTCTTCTAATAAGAAGAAAGAGAGCTCTAGAAAGCGGAATTTATAGTAAAGCTAAAGCAAATTCTTTTAGCTAAGAATCCCCTTATCTTTAATAGCTATATCCTTTCTTTAAATGCTAATAATACTATAGATTTATGTTAAAAAGGGCAAAGTAAAAAGATTAAGAGTATTAACCTTAAATCACTAACTATAAAGCAGGATTATATCGAACAAAGAGCTTGTGGAAGCTATATTGCAACCGTCTGTTAACTAGAGGCTTTGTATGACCTTTTAATTGCGGCATAACACTAAGACCCTATAAATAATGATATAAACCAATTAAATAAAAGACTTAAATAGTAGATCTAATAATAATAATAAGGGATCTGTTATATCCCTCTAGTCCTTAAGAAAACAAAGCTATTTATATTTGTAAATAGATCTCTTGCTAATAATAAAGATCTAAGTTCCTAGATTAGATTTATTATTATTATTAGCAATAAGGAAGAAAAAGAGAACGTTTTCACAATATAAGGTAACATTATTATATATAGCTTAACAAAGAGCAAGCATATAACTTATAGCGCTCTTACTTCCGAATTATACGCAATGGTTTAAGGTGCTAATATAGCCTATGCAATTGCTATAACCCTTAATATAATTACAGATTAGTTAAGAATTAATCGGATCCTAATGATTATCTATATAGATTCTTTTTTATTGTATAAATGCCTTATAAAGCTAGGTATAATAAAGGAAAAACGACTAATAATTAATATTATAGCCCTCTAATAATCATACAAGCGTCGCGAGATCTACGAAGTCTAATGGATTAATAGCAATGATAACCCCGCCGATGCGATAACAAAGGCATTGCCAAACAAAGCTCTTAAGACCTTTATTAATTCAAACGAAGCTATAATCTAGGTTAAAGGCTAGGTAAAGAGGCCTAAGACCTAATAAGCTAGACGAAAAGTCTAGGGTCTAGGAGAACTTATAGCTAGACTAATAAGAGACTTAGATTTGATTAATAGGATTCACTTGTGTTTATTTTCGCTTAACTTAATTTTATTATGTTTTTAAAGCTTTTAGAGCTTCTAATCTCTCTTATATCTTTTTCCTTTAATCCTCTTCTAACTCTCTCTTTAAATTATAACTAACTAATAAGAGTTACGGATCTCTTCTTTTATCCTTACTTTTATATTCACTCTCTCTTTACTTTTCCTTACTTTCCTTTAAAAGAGAAAACTACTAATATTAGAATAGTTAAATCTAGCCGCGCACAGAAAGTAAAGCATAACGCAAGTACTACGCTATGATTAGGTGCATCGCGCAAGTGGGTTAATCACGTGACCCACGATGCCCTTAACACCTTTAGCCACGTAGCCTATTAGCTAGAAGATCATCATTAATTATTATCACTACTTTGACCCTGACTGCACTAGTGCTCAGACCCTTGCCTCTGTGAGACCTCCCAACATTATTATAAACTTCTTAAATACTTATTTTTAAATACTTCTAATATAGCTAAGGAATTTAATCTTTATAATACTTATAGCCTTATTATAGACTATAATATTAAAGGCTTTAGTATTATAATACTTAAGTAGCTAGAAAACTATAATATTAAGAGGCTATAAGAGATATATTAGGTATAGAGGTAGCTTAAAAGGAATTATATTATAATCTTTATAGAATTTAATAAATTTAAGTAAGTGTTATGGACTCGAGCTTGGAAGCTCAGGTTATGTCTCGGGTTAATCCCGGATCCGGAAAGAGCATATAAAGACCGTAGGCTGTGCGTAGCTAGGTTAGGGCTATGCGCAAGCCACGCACAACACGCACATATAACGGTATAAAGGCGAATCCTATGTAACCTCTAGCTTAGTTCTTTTCTTCTCCTATAAGGATAATATTACTATTTAGAATGCTTACAAGCAGTAGCCCTAAGGCTAGTTCTTAATATATATTATCCTTTACTATAGAAACATAATAGCTAGCGAATATACCACTACCACTAGATAGGATAGACACTAATAAGGTAGTAAGGTTATAGGAGCTTATTACTTAGTAATTAAGATAGATCTAGGAACTTGCTAATAGGCAGAAGTTAGACTTAACTAACTAATTAGTTAAACATAAGCCCTTACCTATAGGACCCTTATTTAATAGCAAAAGAGTCCTTTTTATAGTATAATAAAACCTTATATCTTATAAGCTTAATATAGATAAGAGGTTTATTAAGTCCTAGTAGGACTAATAGTGCTTTATTTACTAAAATCTATTACTAAAGGTCTAGGCCTAAGTTACTCTCTTTTTAAAAAAGAGCACTTAGTATATTATAATCCCTAAAAATTTTTAACCTACTTAAATAAGATATTTAATAACCCCTATTAGTAAGAATTAGTAATTATAGAACTTAACTAGATAGCATAATAGCCTAATAAATAATTTAGTAACTTCTATATTTATTTTAAATAAAAATTAGCGCTAGCTAAGGGATTAGATTAGGAGAACTCTATAAAGCTTACTAAGCTACGTATAGCACTTAATAAGCAGATAAGGGACTATAGCGTTAGATAAGATATATTACGAATAGATTACTTAGCGGTAATAGCTTGCTATTATAGCATTTTATTAGATATTAAGTTATATTATTTAGAGGAGAAGAATTATGCGTGAAAACAAGTGTATATGCCTAAGGCCCTAGCCAAGGATAAGGACACTCCTATAATAGATATATAATCTATATATATAGTAAGGGCCTAAAAAGGATATAGGAAGTTACTAGGATAATAGTATAAGGTAAAGTTAGGTAATAAGGCTAGTAGTAAGCAGGCTAAGTGGGTTACCTAGGCTATATATAATACGCGTTATAATAAGGGTAAGTATTTATATTATAGCTTAGGGAAGTATTTTATTTATATTTATCCTATGCTCCCTCTAAGATATTAGTAAGGGAAAGTAGCTATTAATATATATAATATAAAGGAAAAGAAGGAGAACTCTAGGGAAAAGGAGAATATAGACTTATTAGAAAAAGAAAAACCCTAGTATTAAGTTATTTAACTAGGGTTATAGGGAGGATAGATAAAGAGGCTTTATAGCAAATAGTTATTACTAATAAGGACTTTAAATAGATTTAATTTAATATAAATTCTTTACCCTTTTTAGTTCCTGCTTTAATTAATAAGACTACCTTTATAGATACTTTAGTTAACATAGGCTATAACTACTATACCGCTATAAGCAAATACCTTATCTAGAAACTCTAGTTAGAATGCCTCCCTCTCTTAAATAAGAGGTTAGTTTACACTATAGTTAGTATAAAGTAAGGGGGAAAAAAGAGCTATAAGAAAAGGTTATATATAATATATATTATCTATTTTTAAGTAGATTTAGATAGATAGGAAATGCCTATAGTTACCTATATAATCCCTAGGTTAATAAGGCAGCTTATCTTAGGGACGCTGTAGATAGAGTGGAATAAGATTAACTTAGATATAGTATATTGCTAGCTTTACATAGGATTAGCTAATAACCTATAAGTTTAGGCGTTAGCTAATAGGAAGGTAGAATAGCTAATAATATCTATCCTAGGCTTTACCTTTATAGGCATAGTATAGCGTGTAAAGAAATAGAAGGAATATATTTAGCTTTATGCTACTAGCCTACGAGAAATCATAGCAATCCTGTAGATAGATATAATACTAGAGGTTATAGAGCAAGACCTATTATCCTCTTTGCTAAGCATATTATAGGATTTTATAGATCTTTTCCTAGAGAGTAAAGCAAATACCTTACTACTACACTAGGAATAATTAGATTACTATATTTAATTAAAATATAATCTAGATAGGACTAAACTAAAGCTTCTATAGGTACTATTATATAATATACCTTAATATTATCTTCTTAAAATTTAGAAGTAAGTAATAGACTTAATAGATAAGGGCTAGATATAGGCTAGCTTCTCTTTAGTAGTAGCCCTAGTCCTATTAGTAAAGAAGCTAGGAGAAGGCTAGCGGTTTTATGTAGACTATTAAGCCCTTAATAAGATTATAGAATAGGACTATTACCTATTACCTCTAGTAAAGGAAACACTATAGTTATTATTAGAGGTAAAGTAGTTTATAAAGCTTAATATATAAGCAGTGTTTTACTATATTTATATTGCTAAGGGCAAAGAACACTAGATAGCCTTCTAGACGCGTTTTAGGTTATTTAAGTGGCTTATATGCCCCTTTAGTCTAGCTAGCGCGCTTGCTACCTTTTAGAGATATATTAATAAGGTGCTTAGCGGAATACTAGGGGACTATATAACTGCTTATCTTAATAATGTCTTGGTTTACTTAGGAGGGTCTTAAAAGGACTATATATAAAAGGTCTAAGTAGTGTTAATAAGATTATAATAAGTAGGGCTAAACCTAGATATAAAGAAATGCGTTTTTATAATAAAGGAAGTTAAGTACCTAGGGTTTATTATTTATATAGGAAAGGAGATTTGCCTAGATAGGGAGAAGATTACTATAATTTAGGACTAGGAGGCACTAATAAGGGTTTAGGGAGTTTAAGGTTTTCTTAGATTTACTAACTTTTATTAAGATTTTATACCGTATTTCTTAATAATTACAGGCCCTTTAATTAACCTTATAAAGAAAGGGATTCCTTTCTAGTGAATAGATAAATATAATATAGCTTTTAAGACCCTAAAATTAGCCTTTATATTATACCCTATCTTAATATAATAGGATCTTAATAAGGATATAGTGGTTAAGGCAGACTATTTAGGAATAGCACTAGGGGAGTGTCTCTCCTAGTTTAATAATAAGGGCATATTACACCTAGTAGCTTACTATTCTGCTTGCCTATAGCTAGCTTAACGGAACTATACTATATATAATAAGGAGCTATTAGTAATTATATCCTATCTAAAGGTATAGTTAGCGGAGTTACATAGCGTTAGTAAGCTATTTATAATACTTATAGACTATAAGAACTTAGAATATTTTACTATGCTAAGGGAGATATTAGAATAATAGGCAAGATAGGCAGAGACACTAGCGCTATTTAACTTTAACTTATAATATAGGCCTAGACTATAGGTAGTAAGGCTAGACATGCTATTAAGACGCTTCTAGGAGAAGGCATATAAGGGAGGACTAGAGGAGCTAATTATACGTTTAGCGATAAGGCTAGCCTAATACTATTATAAACAAACTATCCTAAGCTCTAGTATAAGCCTTATCTTATTATTAGGAAATAGTAGTATAGGGGACACTATAACTATACCTATAGGCTTACTAACTAGAGTAATAATATTTATAGATAAGCATCTCTAATCTTTATAGGACTAATCCTTAGTTTATAATATAACTTATAAGATACGTCTTAACGTAGTTAGGGCAAGGGCCTAGAAGTTTCTAGAGGCTGCTAATATAAGGGAGTAGATAGCGGATTATTAGATTAGTGCTAAAGGCATGCTTTAGTTCTAGGGCTAGACTTAGATCCCTACTTAGGAACCCCTTACTATAACTTTAACCTAGCGGGTATATAATTTACCCTTACTAGGCTACCCTAGCTATAATATAACCTTTAAGACGCTTTAAAGGGACTTTCACTAGGATAGTATATTATAAAGCGTTACTTAGTTTATAAGGAACTACCACTATTATAGGGGGTAGAGAAGCCGCTAACTAAGATAAGGCTTACTAAAACTAATTCCCCTACTAGATTATTACTAGTTATAGATCTCTATTAACTTTATAATAGACCTGCTAGCTTAATACCTAGATAACCTATAGTTTCTTATGGTTATTATAGATAGACTCTCTAAGTATATCTAGCTAGAGGCTATAACGTTAATAGGGGCTAAAGCATATATAGAATAGTTTAAATAGTGTTAGTAGCGGTTCTATAGCTTTCCTATATAAATTATTATAGATTATGGTTTAGACTAGTTAAGTAACTTTTAGACTATGCTTTATAATTAAGTAAGTATATAATAGTTACTATTAATAGCCTATTATTCATAGATAGATAGTAGCATAGAAAGGGCAAATTAAGAGGTATAGGCTATCTTATAGGTAATACTATCTTTTTTACAGTTTAAATAGCTAGATTATCTCCCTGTATATTAGCTTGCATTAAATAATAAGGACTTATTAGTAATAGGGATTAGCGTAAACATAGCCCTATATAGTTATAACTTAGTAATAATTTAGGAACCACTAGATAAGTAAGTATCTTATACCTTATTAAAGGGAAGGGCTTAAGTATTCCTATAATATCTTAAGGAGGGCTTAGATTTAACATAGGCTGCTATAGCGTTTATTTAGTAATAATAATAGGAGGAGATAAATAGCGGTTAATGTCTAGCGGAGCGTTTTTAGGTTAAGGACTATATATAGTTAAACCTTTAAAACTTTAAGATAAATAGACTATATAAAAAGTTAGATTAGGTTATAGCTAAATATAAGGTACTTAAGGTCCCTATGCCTTTAACTATTAAACTAGATATGCTAAGGGGACTATACCCTATCTTCTATATAGACTTAGTATAATATGCAGCCTCTAACCTATTACTAAGTTAGATACTAGTAGATAAATATCCCTTACTAGAACTTATAATAATAAATACTAACCTTAATCTCTTAGAGTATTAGGTAGAAGAGATACTTATAGCTAAAAACGTAAGAGAATAAGGGTTAAGATAAGATATACTAGTTAAGTAAAAAGAATATATATAGCTAACTTAGGAACCGCTAGAAAGCATGCAAGATATAAAGGCATTAGATAGATTTAAAGCATAATAGGGTGATATAATAATATATAATAGGCCTAAGAAATTACGTTTTTATTTAACTACTAAAGCATAGTAAATCCTATTCTCCTCTGTTTTACACGTAGCCTAGAGCTAGTATTCTATAATAAAAAAAAATAAATAAATTAAGCTATAGGGGGTAGGGAAGGGGGGTTAGTTACTCTATTCTAGTTCTATCCTAGGGGATAATAATTATAGGTAGTATTTAGCTAGTAGATAAGAGCCTTATTAAATACACGCTACTTAGTAGTAGTAGTCTCCTAAATAGAGGTAATATAAGATAGATTCTTATTTATTATAGCTATGCTATAGAAAAACTCTATTACTATATTATTACTATAATAGGTAGGAGATATTTGCTAGGCTAGGGCAAGGGCCTAGGACTTAGTAGTGCCTTAGGCGTAAGCTATACTAGTAGGGAATAATAAAAGAGGTGTTACTATAGTAGGATTAATTTAGGTAGTAGCTAAAATAGTATTAAAATGTTTTTAATAGTAAATAAAAGTTTTTATTAGGATAGTATAATATCCCTTTTTAGAAGTAGTGCGCTTTATAGCTAGAGTCTTAATAGCTTTACTAGTGGCTAAAAGGTTTATTAGGTACTTATATATATATTATAGCTTTAGGTTACCTAAATATAAATATAGCTCCTAGCTATATAAATAATAGGTATGCTAATAGGGTAAATAGGCCTAATAAGACCCTAGGATATACTCTTATATCCCCTTATTATAAAGATTATTTATATATTAAATATATAGAACCTCTTACTCTTTACTATTAGAGTTATTAGAGTTATTAGAATTACCCTCTAGGATATAGCTACTAAGGTAGCTTAGTTTTTTAGAGGGAGGGGGAGGTAATAATAGAGGGGGAGGAGCACTACTAGTAATAGTAGTAGTAATAGCGCTTAAGGTAATAGTAATAGATATAATAGTAAGTAAACTAGGCGTAAAAAGGGAGTGTAAAGGGAGATTAATAGGATAATTTAATTAAGGTAAGCAGTAGAAAACTAATAAGATAAAGGAAATAAGGGTATAAAATAGAAGAAAAAGGGAAAAGAATAAGGAATATGTAGGAGTATTTATATTCTAATAATAGCACTAGGGGGTTATAACTATATACTTACTTTAGAGGAGGGTAAAGGGAGGATATTAGATAATTAGCTATAAAGGGATTAGAGAGATAGATAATAGCTAGGGAAAGAAAGGGAAACTTAATAGGTAAAGAATAATATATAAAGAGAAAGTAAGGGTAGCTAGGTAGGTAAAGCATAATATTAGCTAGTAATAATATAGAAATAATTTAGTTAGGTATTATAAGGGGGAGAGTTAGTAAAGGAAGCTATTTTTTAATAGGCTAGGGGTAGGGTAGCCTATAAGGAAAAAATTTCTTAGCCTACTAGGCTATATATAAGACTTATATAAGCCCTATATGTATATATAATGCTAGCTACGTAATACGCTACTTACTTATAGGTTTGCTAGGGGGACTATACACTAGCCCTACGTAGGGCATAATATAATTATATAATAATAGCTATGTATATATACTACTTACTTATAACTTAATAACTATAAAGAAGGGGGGGGGAAGGCCTAAGTAAGGGGGTATATTATAGACTTAAGCTTAGAAGCTTAGGTTATATCTTAGGTTAATCCTAGATCTAGAAAGGGCATATAAAGACCGTAGGCTATGCATAGCTAGGTTAGGGCTATGTGTAAGCTGCGTATAACACGCACATATAACGGTATAAAGGCGAATCCTGTGTAACCTCTAGCTTAGTTCCTTTCTTCTCCTATAAGGATAATATTACTATTTAGAACGCTTACAAGCAGCAGCCCTAAGGCCAGTTCTTAACAGTAAGTAATATAATCTATAGCTATTGTTAAGAACTGGCCTTAGGGCTGCTGCTCGTAAGCGTTCCAAATAGTAATATTATCCTTACAGGAGAAGAAAGGAACTAAGCTAGAGGTTACATAGGATCCGCCTTTATACCGTTATGTGTGTGTGTTATGCGCGGCTTGCGCATAGCCCTAACCTAGCTACGCACAGCCCGCGGTCTTTACGCGCCCTTTCCGGATCCGGGATTGACCCGAGACATGACCCGAGCTTCCAAGCTCGAGTCCATAACAGCTATTAAGAATTAGTAAGTGTTTTTAGCTAATAAATATAGCATATTAATTAAAGTACTTTAACTACTTAAAGGTAAGCTTATTATTAGTATATCTAGATAATAATAGTATTATCTTTATCTAGGGATTAAGCTCTTTAATATAATACTACCTTTCTATATAATTTTAACCTATAAGAATAAGAAAGGCTAGTATAACTTTATTACTAGCTATAATAGCTTTAATTATAGTTATAGATTTATAATTTTTAGGTATTAAAAAGAGATATACTCTCTTTCTCTTTATTATAACTATATAATCTTTTTCTATACTAATTTAAAAGCTAGTCTTATCTATATTCTAAATATCTTTAGGAATAAGGTTCTAAATATCTTTAGGAATAAGGCCTTTAGTATTAATAACCTCTTAAAGCTTATTAAAGTATAAAGTAATAACTTATATATCTTCTAATGCCTTATAATTAGAATTAAGCTTCTTTTAAAGGTATTACTTATAGCTATAGCGCTTTAAAAAGCATATAGTTTAGAGTTCTCTAATAAGCTTTAGATTAGTTAATGTGTTTAATGCCCTCTCTAATGCTCTCTCTTTTAGAATATAATTTATAGTATTTATAATAAACTTAGGGTATATTATAAGATTTATATTATTAAGTTAGTTAATATAGTAATATAAGGTAATCTCTTCTTTATTTAAAAGCTTTATTTTAGATAATTACTAACCCTTTTTAGGTTAAATCCCTTAACTTTATTAAATAAGGTAATCACGCAGTATATTAAATTAATGCGTAACCGCTTAGATTTTAGCTCTTAGATTATTATTAATATATATATATATTATTTACGCTAGCTAGCTCTTTATGTATAGCTAGTACTAGTACTCTAGCTGCTTAGTTAAAAGGGAAAACCCTTAATTAGGAAGAAAAACCCCTTTGCATCTATGGTTAGGCTAACGCTAACCCTAACCCAGGCCTGCGTCGCTTTGTGTGTGGCTAGTTATAGGTGTTTATTACTAGCTTACGCTAGCCTTATCCTATTAGAAACAAAAGAAAGAAAAAATAAGGAAAATAGGGTCCCTAGCCCTCTTTAACTTTAGTCTAACTCTACTCTATTTCTATTCTAGACCTTCTCTCTTTGCCCTATAGCATAGTAGACTTAGCTTTATAGTAGTAATTTACTTTTAGTTTACTTTTTAGCTAGCTCCTCTATAGCCTTACTTTTTAGCTATCTCTAGCTTAGTTCTAGCCTATTAGTCTTATAAAGCCTAAGTACCTAGTGTTATTTACCCTTTATAGGGGGAGGATAGTCCTAATTTAGGCCCTAGGCGTTTCTAGGCCTAGGTTACTTATGTGTTATCTAGTTAATTTTTTATCTTATATTTTTATTTTCTAGTTAATATCTCTGATTTATCCCCCCTCCCCTTATATAAGTATAAGAGAGAGCTCCTCCCCTTAGAGGGGTCTAACTTCTTTTCTCTTTCTTTATTAAATTTCCTATAGGTTCTTTTTCTCTTTAGAGCTATTTAAGGCTCTCCTAGGCTAGTTTTAGTTTAATTACTAATATTTATTATAAGCTATATATAATTCTAGTATAATAGCGTTAGAAGCTATAAGTATTCTAGTATCTATGCTATTCTAGTTCTAACCTGCCTAGGAGACTATAGATTTAGAGCGGTACCTAAGGAAATCCCTAACTAAGAAGTAGCTAGAGTAGGCTATAGCAAAGGATTTAAAGGTATATCCCCTTTGCCCCTATTTCGTATCTATTACAAGCCTAATCCGTGGTAGTTAGGCAATCTATAAGGGATCTAGTGTGTTTCTTATAAGTCTTAGTTAATTAATTATCTAGGGCATTAATACTATAATATTATTAGTAAGTTAGTTTAATTTAGGTTTAGAGATAAGGCTAACTAGTTTAGGTAGGGTTAGCTACTAATGCTTATTTTAACTATTAGGTTTAAAACTATAGGTATTTAAAGGTAGTGAATGCCTCTATTCTAGGTCTAATTTAATGCTAATCCGCTCTTAGCTAGACTTAACTAGCTAGCGGAATAAGCACTAGTGGTTAGTTAAAATCTAAGTGGCTATAGTTACTAGGGGTAGTATAAGTGCTATTATGTTAGTTTAGTAGCATATCTAGTCTAGGTCTAATGTCTCCCTAGGTCCTAGATAACTATTAGGACTATATTAAGAAACTTTATACTAAGAACTATAGTAAAAAGAAATAAAGTGTGTCTATAGTAGGTTTAGGCTAAGCTAATGCTAGTAAGGATTAGTATAATAAGATTGTTTTCTAGTTATAGTGTTTAGACACTTATATAGTAAAGATAAACTAGCTCCTAGCCACTGCCTTGCTTGCTAAGGCATAGGCTAAGATAATAGAGAATATAATTCTAGTTTTAGAGGAGGAGTAATATAGCTATTAGGTTATAGTCTAGGGGGGGGGGGGGGGGGGGGCGGAGGTAGGTTAGTATAGGTATAATACTAGGAGTTAGTGGTTGAAATTAATCTAAAAACTATTCTAGATATTGTAATTCTATATTATAGATCTATGCCTAGCCTGCCTCTATTCCTATACTATTTAATCTAGTATTTCCCCTTAGTTATTTTCTATATCTATTCTATATTAATTAACTCTAGCGCTTTAGAAACGCCCTAGGTTCTTTACTTACCTATATAGATTAAAGGCTAGGTCTTACGCTAGGGTGTAGTATTAGAGTTATCTTATGCCTAGGAACTATCTAGCTAAAGATCTTACCTTTAGGGGATTATTTAGGGCTAGCCTTGCTTCCTATACGTCTCTAGGCTAGCGTGATTAGGGGCGTCTATAGTTGTATTTAGTATAGTTAACTATTATATAATATTAGTCTTTAACTACTTAGCTATAGCTATATAGGGGCAAAGTTACCCTAGGAATGCCTCTCTAGAATAGGAACTTATTAAGGCTAATCTTCCCTATGCGTAATTAGACTAGTGTTAAAGAGATATATTTTTCTAGCCCTATATAGAATTTTTAGATTTCCTTTAGATTATAAGTAGGTAGGCAGTCCTTAGTTAGTTCTCTTGCGTGTCTATACTGCCTTAGTTATCCTTTACTATGCTAGTCCTCCTAGTGTTATTTCTATTTATTATATAGCTCTGCCTCTAGTTTGTTATTAATAAGGGGAGGTCTTCTCCTACGTTATAGCACTGTCTTTACTAAGTTAGCTACGGTTTAGATCCTTATTACTATTCTACTATTTATAATTCTCTCTTTAAACTTCTATTTTATCTTATTAAGGTATAGGTCTAGGGGGGGGATATAAGTCTTAACCTCTAGCTAGGTAATAGGTATAGCCTTAAACACGCTAGCTATAATTTAAAGGCAGGTTAATTAGTCCGCTATAAAGCTTCTAACTATTCCTCTTAGTTTTCTGCCCTTCTTAGTTAGGGTGTAATAGGCACTTACCCTATAGGTAAGAATAGGTTAGACTACCTATGTATATAGGAGTTAGGCATCTCTAAAGCTATAGCCCTAAGCTAATGCTACTAATGTAAAGAGTGTAAGCCGCTGCTAGGTAAGCTTGCCTTTAAGGATATTCTTATAGGCGCTCTAGTTAAGTTTTCTATCTACCTAGACTCTAAGGAACCTATAGGACTCTATAGGTACTATCTCTTCTGTTCTAAGCTAGACCCTGGCCTAGGGGGGCTGGTGGGCCTTGCTGAAGTGCATGAGTTTGGTTTTTACTGGGTTGAATTTTACTCCCGCTTTTTTTGCCCATTCTTCGCAGACTATTATTAATATAATTTAGAGCCTTATTAACACGTAATTTAATATTAGGTTTTATAATAAAAACGCTAATTATAGTAGAATTTACGGTTTAACGCGTTCTATCGTTAAATTAGTCCGTTACACTAATCAGTCCGTTGCATTAATAAGCACTACCTTTGGTGATTAGGGTTTCCCGACTGCCAAATAATGTGGGGCGTGGCACGATTAGGTACGCATTCCTTATCAGGATAATCAATGAGCGACATGTAGCGACATGTATAACAAAGGGTATTAAACGCTACTAAAAGATACATATTTTTCTTCATAAATCACGAACAATTTAAGGTACTTGCTAATCCTAGCCCCTATCTACCATATCTCCTGTTTTACGCCTGATTGACTTGCTATCCCCTGTCATGTATATTCGTAAGATAATTCAAGGGTTGTACTCCGTTATTGTACGTCCCCGTTAGACATATGTAGCTAGCTAAGACAGGGCGGCGGAGTGTGGGCCAGGTGATCAGGCTGTGGGCCACCTAATTGGGTTTAGCGCGGGGCGTGGCACGTGTTCCTATTAATTGCTTAGCGAGCTTTGATTAGTTTAAAACTCCGGCATTAGCCATGAGGCCCACATTTATACTAGGCGCTGATTTGCTAGGAAGAACGCTAAAACATATATGCCTAAATTGGTCTAGCGTGGTTACATCTAGCCTCCTCTGATTAGCTAATTCTATGTTTAGCGCGTTTTTTATATTAGTAAAGTTAAAAAAATACCGGTTTAGGTTAATTATAAGCGAGATCCGCTTTTTAGGGTAGATTTTAGCTAATCAGCGTTTATTAGCAAGACGCAAGGATCCACCCAAAACCCACCGCACTATACCCGATGAGGGTGGCCCATAGCCTGATCACCTGGCCCACACTCCGGTGCCCTGTCTTAAGTGGGTCGGGTACCAGAACACCCCCTGCAGACTACCCGCTCCACTAGGAATATTTTCATGGCGAAGCACGTGTAACAATTAGCCTAACGCGTTTACCCGAAAAAGCCCTCAGGTTAGGGACATGATGAGTCTGAAGCGGGCCTATGATGACGCTTTCACATAATCTTGTGCCACCAAGGGTCACAAGAGTGACCACAACGTGTTCCATGGCCGTATTTACTATGTCTACTCCTTCACATAGAACTCCGTGTATCAACCGTCCGTTGCGAAACGCCCATTTTACACCCTCGGTCAATGTAAAGCCTACAGTTACGTCAAGAACTGATGCAGTCTGGTAATGAGTGGGATCCTTGGGAAGTCGCAGTTGAATTTCGCTGTTCACGCGTTTTTCGAGGGACTTGACTTCTGGCTCTTGTCTATAAGAGAAGAGAAGGGAATCATGTAAGCGAGATGGAACTCTAAATTAGGCTTTGAACGTTGTTTGAACGTACCTAGTAGTTATATTGGAATCGTCCTGTAGGTCGCGTGGAAAATCAGACACAGAGACATCGCCCTGCTTATGATTGAATTCCTTGGCAGATGGGATTGTGAGCGCTATGGCGCTCGCAAAGAAGCCGAGAGTAATGAGCAATTTCATTTTGATGTTGGATAGGGCTTTAGACGGGCTAGGATAATGAAATTAAGAGTTGAACCCAAGGATGGCTATGGTTTATGTTCTACGTAAAAAGAGTCTTGTAGAGACTGACGTTATATACCCTTTAAAATGCTATTTACTATGACTGGAATTAACGGCTAAATTGGTGGCTAAATTGGTGGCTAAATTGGCGAGCAAAGCAAAGGCACGGCATCTTCCATCATAGACAAAATCAAATTGTTAATGAGCTCATGCAAGGATGCATCTGCACAAAGATTGCGTGGCTGAGAGAGCGCCGTTGGCACGAACCTGTAGCCCCGAAACTCGGCAAACAGGTGAACATGATATCATTTGCTAAAAGTACATTCTAAATTTACATTAACAATCAATATTATGAAGGATCCGCAGCGACTACCTTGCGTGTCTGTTTCTTCCATCGGTTTAATCCGAAAACCGGCGCATTCTCATCCATCCCTCTCTTCTTCTCGACAATTTTACCCTTGTCCTTCTCGTCGTCGCCGCACCCGCAGTCATAAAAGTCTCCAATCTTGGTGCAGTCAAATTGCGGCTTATCCAATCTCTTGTTCACCATGTTATGCAAGGCACACAACCACCCCGCAGCGGCGTTGCGACTGCTCGTCTGAGGCGGGTACTTTTCCAGCATCTCGCGGAAGTGGCGAGCACAATCGCCACAGGGGTATAGTCTTCCGAACAGATGGAAGAAGGACTCGAGGGTTTTGCGATCGCTCTCGGATGGCTTGTCGGGGTATCGGGCGACCATTGTGTGCAGGAATTTCCACGTCGCCCGTCCGAGTTCCGCTCTACCATGCATTCGTTATTGAGTGTCCCGGGAGCCATGAGGGGGGGCAGCAACGGCAAGGTGGGAGTGAAACGAACGTACTTGAGAGTCGCGTTCTCCAGTTTCGGTGCTATGGAACCGCCTGCAGATAGGTTCGGGATCGCATCGAGGTCGATGGTGAAATCGGATTTAGGTTCGGATGGTGGCGCTGCCGTTGACTTTTGGCCCGCAGGTTTAATAACGGCTTGCTGAGCATCCCGACCGGCGTTCAACGGTGCGGCGTGTCGAGTGGACGGTGAGCTGCCGGAGAAGAAGTAGGTTATGCTGAAGAAGACGATGACAGCGAGAAGCACCGTCAGGGTGAGGTGTTGTCGGCGCGCCATTGCTGGGCGGCAGGATGAACGGACGGATGCAATTCTTGAGCCTGGAGGTTCGTCGTCGCGACACACATGCGAACAAATCTGAGAGGGACGAGAGCCAAGTGAACATGGCGCTTGGCGCTGAGCCCCGCGCAAATGGCGCTGCAGCCACCTGGCCTCTCACCCTCTGTCATGCCACTAAAATATGTTAGGCTCTAATACCACGTCACTATGAAGTGTCGACTCTCTTAATATTAGTAATCACGCACCGTAAGGAAGGAAGGAGATGGGCCGTCTGAGAGATATTCCACGCGCATTGATGCACGATGAGCCATGTAACATGATAGGCAGCTGCGAGCCAAGATCAGCCCATTTTCGATTCTGAGCGGCGCAACGAGGCTCAGATGGCGGTCTTTGCATGTCTGTCTATATTCATGTAAGAAGTAATCATAGCATGGATGGATGCTAAGAATTCCATTAACCGTCCAAACCCGCCACGCTACCCTATAGCTGTTTCTTTTTCTTCTTCGTTTTTTTTTTTTTTCACGGGCTTGAGCGCAAGTGGTTTGGAATACCAAAACTATGGAGTCCAACTCGCAAAGATCTACATATTCTGAAGATGATTTGAACTTGCAGCCCTGCTGCAATCAGTCTTCGCCATCCTCTCGCGCGGCTACGCATCAATACACCATCCAATCCAAACAATGGACCCCGAACATGGGAAGCTACCCCATACCAAAGGGCTCCTGGAAGGCACTCTGTAGAAGAAGCTCAAGTTCAAGCTCATCAGAAGTGACGCAGCCTCCGTGTCAACATGTCACGAAACGCCAACTTGGCATTCCAATGCAACGCGCCATCACTTGTGCTCGTCGACCACGGCGTTTTGAATTGAAGATCATTCATGACCATGACGGAATGCTTACGCATGTTCCTCCTCAAAGGGTCCAATCTACGCGTACGGAGTATTGTCCCATCGTCATTCCTGTCAATGGCAGACTTTACGGGCGGCGTGCCAGAGGAGAGAGGATAGAAGCAGCGGGAGACATGTCTCAGCCATTGTATTGTGTATGTATGCGGGAAACACGGGAATGACTCACGTCAGCGATGCTGTATAAACTTGTCGCGCAAGGCTTTTTTTCCTCGAAAGAAGCTTTTCTTTTCTCTGTCCTCCTCGCTCTCAACAAGCCTCGATGCGTGTCTTCATTTTGGAAGGCACGAGCTGGCCTGGACCCCGACCTGTCTGTCACACACCGACTGACTTTGTCACATCACTTGGTAATACTCCATTGCACTGCATGCTATGCCATCTGGCATGACGGTACACCGTAGACAGGGGGCAAGACCGGATGAAAGACTAGCAAACTAGGTAGCATGGGGAGCATCGCTATCCTCCGCTTGAAATGCACAAAAACCTCTTGTTGAAGATCGTATGTACAGACTGTTTACTAGCATTGCGAACCGCGGTCATTGCCTTTTCCCAACCCGTAGAAACGAACCTAATACGGGGTCCAGGAAACGGGTCGGTCATTTTCAGTTGAACTGGAAGAGATTTCTGTCCAAGACAGACACCTGGGCTAGTACACGCTAATAATAAATCCTGCACTGTTGTTCAACTGCCGGGTAGTATCATGGGGGATTCATGGGTGCGGGCGTCCGGAAATTAGTTCTGATAAGTCGAGACGCAAGGCAAGCACGGCGTTCCGCCGTTCTCACCGAATTCGAGTTGGTGATCTTCTTCACCAGGGTCACTAAATGCGCACACCGCGTTAGTCCTAATCCGGAAGAACGGTCCCCACACCCAATTTCAGTGTGGCTCGCGTCTGTTGATCTCCACTGTTAACTGAGATGCCTATGTGTGCGATATTTAAAGTTGTTAATTAAATAAAGACTATTATAACTGCCCTAATAAAATGTTACAGAATAGCTATATATTAGGGAATAGCATAATAAAGGGCATTTGTAAGAGCCTTATTGCGTTGTGTTATGAGGTGTTGTGATAATGAAAAGGAAGGAATTGTCACGACTAAAGGTGAAGGGACGGGAACAGAGTGAAGGAATGGATAGAATACTTATAGCTAAGAAGATGCTAAGGTAAGGGGGTAAGCGTGAAGGTTTCGAGCTCTAACCTTCCTATTATATGCGAGCAGTCTTCGCTATATACAGTCTACCCCCTAAATGATTTTACAAATCTACATGCCCTAATTTTCTGTTCCTCTCTAATGGCTACGATTAGCTATAAGTAATACTATTATTAGAGAGTTATAAAGAAAATATATAAGGTATAAAGCGCTATAAAAGGGTTTATATATTTCTAGGGGGATTACTAGTAATATAAGGTACCTTCTAATCCTAGCCCCTATTCCCCTTATTTCCTTACTGACACCTGATTCGCTTAATTTCCCCTGTCATGTAGGTTTGTATCCCTTTAGGTGCCGTAAGGGAGCAAGCAGGTAGAAGACCCTCTTTTTTCGAGTACGCGAGAGGTACCTCGCGTTAGCCAAAACAAGGCGCATAAGCCCATTATAACTTATTCCCTATATAACGCTTTTAGGATAACTAACTTAAGTAATAAAAGTAACTTTATTATAAATAACCTCTATAATAAGGAGCTTTTTATCTAGCTTAACAACTACTATTAAGAGTAGCCTATAGATAAAGGTATATATTACCCTATTTTTAACCCTGCAATGTGTGTAATGTAGCGATTTATACCCGGCCAGATTACTGGTACTTCTATTATAAGCTAAATAACGTGCAGGATTAAGTAGCTCGAATCCACCCTCATCCTGATTGGCCCACATCCCCGCGAGTGACCAGCTTGCTCCCTTACGGCACCTAAAGGGATGTAAAATCATTCAAGGGTTGTACTGTACATACCTCGCCTCGCATTCACGTGACTAGCTAGCAGCTAGGTCCCTGCGCTTGGCTATCTGAGAACTAAACGATCTGGAGTACGGAGTACAGGACTCGGTCGAGTACACTGTACATTAGATGAATTGTGCGATTTGCCGAGTATAATTCCGCCAGTGCATATTCTTCGGTACAATACAGAGTGGCGCTGCAGAAGCCACCCCCCCCGACTCCTTGTACTCGGTACGGAACAAATTATGAACATCTTCCATCGAGGCAAGACGAACCGCTGCCGACCCTTTTTGCTGAACTTGGCTATCACCCCTGATGACAGATGGAGAAGGGGGCACGGGAGCAACCTTGGCACCTTGGCTGCTAATAGGACATGGAGCACATGGCAGGGCAGTTGAGTTCCAATCGAGTGGTGCGGAGGAGGCACCTCATCCAGTCGTTTGGAGAAGTATCCCGGGAAGACGAAGCAAAGAGCCGCAGATGGAGCTGTGGATTATTACCAGGAGGCTTTAGCACAGCTTTCGCATCGAGATCAGAAGCCGCCAAGTGGAGTGTCGTTGGCATTTGAGGGGCAACCAGAACTTGATATTGATATTATTGTTAATTTATTATGGACGGTGCGGCTTGCGATTATGGGAAGTATACGGAGTTTTTACGAAGCGTTTTCCTTCTTCTTTACTTCTTCGTACTACATATGTACGTAGTGTCAACGGAACAATCGATCCCCATTTCCCGTGCCATAGGGCAAGGGTTTCTGTTTCCAAGTCAGTTTCGCTGCCTCTAATGTGAAGCTTTGACGGAAGTGGCACATCATCATTACCAACTCAGTCGGCAGGCCCGGCTTGCAGCCCGGCAGCCCGGTTCATGATCCATCTGCTTGCCGCTGTGATCGAGGCGGCGAGAGGCCTTTGCCCATTATGTATACGGAGTACTCCGTGTTGTCCAAATGTTATGCGCGTATCCGGAGTACATAATTTTCAATAGTATGATTATTATTGATGGCACGGGTTATGGCAGTTGACGACTTGGAGACAACGACGAGTACGGAGTAGCTACCTTAGCAATAGATTGCCGCCTTAATACACAGCGAAGTACACCGTATGTGACAAGCCAATCATTTCGTAGCTAGGATCATATTGGGCAGTGGTCGAATCGAACTTCGTTTTCCCCTTTTAAAAAAATACAACGCGATGTGTTCATTGGCCCAGGTGCGGGAGGGGCCAATGATCATGTCTCTATCCCTGATGAAGTCTCCGCTGTGGCGTTGAAGCGCTGATGCTAGCTTCAGGCACAACCCCGCGAACCCAGAATAACTGATACCTGCTTGGAAGCTACCAAGGCACTTGGACAGACTCATGTCGCACCATTGACCATGGCTGGGGGGGAGTGACGTGCCACTGGGTGGATACTGAAATCCCAGCTCGGTTATTACAGGCACTCAGGAGTCAGGACACAGAACAGGATGCAGGACTTGAGCTGATAATCCCGTCCGCCAAGAGGAGAACAAAATTTCCGGCACAGACTGTTGCTGACGCCGAGCCGCAGTGCGTTTGCACATTGCAGGACGTAATTTCCACAAGCGTCAGGATCTTAGACCAACATCAGGATTCAGAAGTGGTCGCTCCCTCCACAGCTGGGTTGGGCTTCTGGAAATGACAAGACATCGCTGGGTTTCCCTCGGGTGCTGCTGGCCTGTCTGGTATCAAGAACCGACAGCTTCGATGGCTTGGAGCTGGAATCGTTCTCGTTCGAGCTCCATTGTGCATTCTCGACGAAGAAAGGGGGGGGCGGTGGGAGAAAGATGCATGTGAGCGAATTGCAAGGAAGCAGCAGCAGCCACCTTCTTCCACACCAGTCCCAGTAAAAGAGAGGTAGTGTAATATTATAGTGGAACACGCGAAAATTAAAGTTTATGTACTTAGGATAGTGCAGAACTGCCCCTCTCGTGTCTGGTACATGTGTTGCAGTACATGGAAGGTGTGGCTTGATGTTGTGCCCAGATTCCGCTTGGTACCTCATCATCTCTGCAAACTTGTGCTCATGCATTCCCAAGACCGCTGGTCACCTCACAACGCGTTTACATAATAATAAGCCTGGGTCCCTCATGCCAGGGAAGATGCGTTGACCAATCGATAAAATTTCATCATGCTCATACGGGGACGCAACTTTCCCACCGGACTAGCCAAATCAAGAGGAGTCTCCATACACCCACTTTTGGTGCAGAAGTACCTTAAAGGTTTTTTTTCCCTCCTATAGCAGCCCTTATTAGCTTATTACTGCTCTAGGGCCTTATAGGCTTCTTTAAAAGAGGCATGCGCGTTTATGAAGAGGCTAATCTATAAGAAGTAATTTAAGGCAAGAACAAGGCTTCTAGCAATAATATAAGCGTTATAATAATGAATAAAAAATTCGTTACACACGGAAGAGGCACGCATCGCAGACATTATAGGCGGGCGCTATAGGACGGGAGAAACGTTACAGGAGGAAAAAAAACCTTAGAGGTACTTCTACACTAAAAGTCAGTATGTGGAGACTCCTCTCGATTTAGCTAGTCCGGTGGGAAATTTAAAATCTCCGGTGGGAAATTTGAGTCCCCTGCTCATACCTCCATTGCTACAGCAGTTATCCAATGTAAAATCAACCAAATAATGCCAATATCTGCACATCACGCGGTTGCACGCGGTTGCACGCGGTTGTACGCGGTCTAGGAACTGTAGACAAAGATGCGCCAGCTTCACACGATGTTTTTTCAATTTGGGCACCTCTCCCGGAAATGGCAATAATCAACCAAAAGAAAGAAATCGACCAATGCAACGGGTGGCGGCGATAGTTAATGGCGCACTGACAATAATAGCACTGGCCTGTCGCCTTTTTTTGGGCGAGAAGTCAAAAGGGCACGCACGGTGGCACGGCACCGCCAGCCCACGCCCATATGCCCATGTCCATGCCCATGCCAACCCATGCCCATGCCCATGCCCACCACGCCCATGCCCATGCCCATGATTCGACTAACAACTACATTAGTGCGAGTGCAATTTGCTTTGTGTCATGAGAGGATGTATGTACATAGCGAGCGAGCAACGTGCCAGTCAGTCCAGCACGTCCAGTCTCTCAATGTTTATTATGGTAGTCTTTGTGTGGCACTGTGGCCCCACAGGCCCCACTGCATGTGCTCTTTTTCTCACTAAAATAAGTTAGTAGAGCTGGCTGGTTTTCACTCAAGCGCGCTAGCACACTGCGGGCGGCTGCGTCTCCTCAACGGTCGTGGTCCAACGCCCCTGTGCTTGTGAGTGCTTGTGCCGTGTTGGTTGGGTCTTGTGGCACACTGTGGTGCGCTGCGCTGCGCTGTGCTCCAGACCAGACGACCAGACCAGACCGACCAGACCAGACCGACCAGACCAGACCAGATGGATGGTGGGTGGCACTCCGTCTGGCCGTACCACCACCAGACAGACAGACGCATTAGATTAGTGCTCCCTCCCGTCAGAGTGCAAGTCTTTTGTCTGGCCGCCTTTGCCATTATTTCCCCATCCACCACCACCCATGCCCCTCGCCCTGTCGTGTTTCCATTCTCCGCCGCCCATTCCTCCCCCCCCCCGTCTCTGCGTCTCTGTGGTGCGTCTTGCGCTTCAACACATCTTCTTACTCGCGCTCCTGGCCCTTCTTTTCCCTCCTTCATCCCCAAGCCCCCCCGACCCGTCACCCGCGCTTCCCAGGCGACGACGTCTCCCTGCGATCCTCGACAATCTTGCGCTTTTCGTCGCGCGTTCAATCCTTTAAACTCATCCTGCTTTATCGAGAGTTTGTTCGTGTCCCGGCGGCACAGGGAGACAAATGCACGTTGGCGACTGACCGCTGTCTTCGACGCAACCCCGACCCCTGACCTCAGGACAAACGCCTCCACGGACGAATTTCGCGATCTCGGTTGCTTTGCATGTTTGGACGAGTTTGATATCGTCTAGTCGCTCTTTTATCCTCGCTCTGCAACGCTGTCTATCATTACTGCTTCTCCGCCAATATACATATCATCATTTGCTTGAAAATAGACGTGAGTGGCCCTGACACTTCTTCGAATCGAGGTCATGATCTAGCTTGGCTGGACTGGCTGGATAGAGATCTATAAGCATAGCGAAATTGCCATGCATGCCACTGTCAATGGATATCGTAACATGGGGCTAGTTTGTACCTCGAAGTCGATTGCCAAGACCTCCAACCGAGCATGTGAAGACACGAAAAAAAAAGGATCATCACTAACTGACAATGGCAGAATACACTTATTGGCACTTGCGTCAAGTACACTCGTTCTATCGTTTTCTGTCGGTCAGTTTCTCGTGTACGACAGTGATGATTGCTTCAAAAAACTCATTCGCATCTAGTATATACTGCTCCAACAAGAATACATATTTTTACTACACAACAAATTGAATCAACCAGCAAGCTCGAGACCAGACAATCTGCACAGTCATGTATGCCAAGGCATTGGTTCTGGCTTCGGCCTTGGCTATGGCAACCTCTGTCGCTGCCAACCGGCCGGAGCGACCTCGAATATATTTCCCTGGGGACATTAAGAGGGAATATATCAACACCACGATCACCACATCCCAATCGTCGTCTTCCTTCGACACACCCACCACCACCAGCAGCAGCAGCAGCAGCAGCAGCAGGAGCAGGAGCAGGAGCAGGAGCAGGAGCAGGAGCAGGAGCACGAACACGAGCAACAGCAGCAGCAGCACCAGCAGCAGCAGCAGCAGCACTAGCAGCACCAGCAGCACCAGCAGCACCAGCAGCACCAGCAGCACCATCACCCCAACGTCGTCATCGACAACCAAGCGAGATCTGCTGAGCGATGTCATTTCAGAGATTCTTGGTTCGGACCCGATCGAGTTCAAGACCGCGTCTTCCACCTCTACCTCCGGGTCAGGCTTGCCTAAAATTACACCTACCAAGAACCCGTCTACCGACCCGGTCATTGTTATTGGCCCAACGGGTATCGTGCCCAGCTCTAAGGGGCCCCCTACCGCCAAAGACCCAAAAGGTGAAGTAACCACGGCACAGCCAAATTCCGTCGATGCCCCCCCGGCTACCAACAACACTGCATCCTCGACAACTAGCAAAAAGACCCCTATCGCCAAAGACCCAATGAGTGAAGCAACCTCGACACAGCCAAATTCCGTCGATGCCCCCTCGGCTGTCAACAACACTGCACCCGCGACAACTAGCACTACTGGAGGAGGCATTTTGGATCCGATCGGTTCAATTGCTACTCTTCTTCTGCCTGGACCCTCGACCCCCGTGTCGGACCCTGTGGTATCTCTGAACAAGACGTCTCCTGTTCCATCAACTGGCGCATCAGCAAAGGAAGGCTCATCTGGTGCTACGGCGACTACAACAACGACCGGATCCTCATCAAGGGGAACTCCCTCTGTTCTACTGCCAGAATTGTCACTGCCATTCTCTGCTGGAGGTCCCACGACGACAAACTCAACGGTCGGACCAACGAAGACAGAGACTCCGTCGGGCTTCTTGCCATCCTTGACGCTGCTGCTCCCCACTGGAGGCTCACCCACCACGATCCCTCCTGTGCAGTTACTGCCCAGCAACAGCACCGCCGAGGCTCCACTGACGACGAGGACCTCCGCCTCAACCGCCGCAAAGGGCTTGCCCACTTCCCCCACCACGGATACTCCCATCGCCCATGGGACAAGGACGACTAAATTTGTTACAACCCCGACGACGGTGAATGGTCTCCCGATCACCAATGGTACTACTGTCACTAGTTCAACCACGAGTCAAACCACGTTGCCGTCCGCTTCCACTGCCATCCGTGTAGACAACTCGACTTTGCCTGTGTCTCCCACAACTATGAAGTCGACCAGCACCAAGCCAACCGCGATTCCATTCACGAGCACTTCAACCGCGTCACAGAGCACTGTTCGGACTCCGACCATGGGGCCCGCCGTCACGAGCATTCGACCTACAGCTACTGTTCCGAACACTGACAACTGGCTCCCCACTACCATCGTCATCGAGCCTACAGCGTTCTCATTTTCCGCGCCAACTACGACTGCCACTTACACCACGTCACAGGCCCTGCCAACTACAATTCCCAAGGCTATTTACCCTGATGACCCCAACAGGCCTGCTCCCGAAGGCACAGTGCCCATTCAGATCGGCTTCACGTTCCCGTTGAACTACGTGTTCGTCTCCAGCAACACCGTTGCCGCAGCCCAGATCTTCAAATTCCTTCCTCGAGCCCTGAGCGATGCGAGTGGCGTCGATGTCAACAAGCTGCAAATTTCCAAATTAGTGCCCTACAACACTCAGAACACTTGGGGTTATGTTACAACTATTGCTCAGCTCAATTACCCCGCCACACTTGTGGATACACTGCAGATGGACTTGTGGTCGCCCAACTCGGCCATCTACAACAACGCCGACCCTATTGTTCGCAATTTGACGGCTCTCATCAACCCGAACATTGACATTCACGGCAATATCAACGACGGCGGCTCCAGTAGTAGCGATGGAAACAACGGTGGTAGCAATGGTAACAATAACAACGATGCTTTCGGCTCCGGCAATGGCGGCAACCAGTCCTCCAAGCAGAAGGCCACTACTGCAGGTATTGCTATTGCAGCACTGGGATTCAGCGCCATGTACGGTGCCGCCATGTTCATCATCGCTCGACGTTACAAGCGCAAGCGACAAGGCCACCGCCGAGCTAGTTCCATCACCAGCAGCCCGGCCTCTTCACAGATGCGATACAATGGCAACGGTAGCCCTGCTCTCATGGGTGGCGCTCTCAATAGCCGAGATGCTTCCACCTATGGCGCTGCTGGTGCCCGCGATTCCCACGGTAGCGGCGGCCACTCTGCTCGAACCGCCAACATCTCGGCTCCTGTCGCCACGGAAAACTCTCTTGGCTGGAACTGAAGAGACGAAGATGGGTCTCACTCGTCTTGACACCCTCAAGAAACCTGTACCGTCTGTTTTCTTATTTTCGTTCTTTACCTTTGAGCTTCGATATCCTTGCGGGAGAATTCGCTTCTGGATGTTATGAACTGGGAGTCTGGGATGATGTCCGATTCGGGATGATTCAACAGACCAAAGAACAAGATGACGATCCCTTGGGCGAAACCACGCGTGGAGCTATCTGACCCACCTTCTCTCATCCATATATCTGATTCAGGCCTGGTAATTCGAAGGCAATTCACCGCGTAGCTCACCCATTGTCCGATCGGTGCGCGCAGTCTCTGGAATTTACTTGACTGCCGGCGATTTTTCACCATCATGCCTAGGCACGCTAAAAGACTAGGAATTGAGAGCCACATATCGCCATTTTCTTCGAGCTCTTATTCCGGTGAACTGGCTCATTTTTATTCTACTCTGACCTTATTTGACACACCCATTTTGGATTTTTTTTTTCCCTTTTTATCTCATAATATTTTCTATCATGCCCTCCGATGGGTTAAAACAAGAGGAATGAGATCTATGGGAGCCTGTTGTGTATGTGTTGTCTGGCACACACGACAAGACTTTCTATGAGATGGGAGGCGAGGATGGTTAGTCCTCCATCGCAGAATGGAGGATCTGGAGAACTAGGTGTACATTGAATAGTCTATATCTGTCTTGGTCACCGTTGCAATCGAGGCCTGTGCCAGTGAGGGTGAGGGCGCGTGCTCTGTAGACAATAAAGACTTCTCTCTCCAGTAAAGCGTTTGCTCTTACGCGCCGTGTCGACATGTTGTGACGGTGGGTATGCGCAGCTCATGGTTAGAATCTCAATGCGAGGTCCAAAAGGGGTTCAGCAGATGAGAAGAACCGACGCCTCGGCACAGGTGTTTTCCCAAATTCCTATCCCATCCCATCCCATCCCATCCCATCACCAACACCATTACCATCACTGGAAGCACATTCTCATCCACATGGCTGCCGTATTTCGCAACTGGGCGCGAGTCGAAGCAGACTCGCCCTTACAACTGGATACTACACGTTTCAAGTCCTTGACGGGGGAAAGCAAATATCCATGCGCTGTTTTCAAAGTTCCTCGTGGATCTCACTGATAGTCAAATACGGAGAAGTTCCTCTGATGTTTCTTTTGACCCAGAAGCAAGGGCTGGGCCGCGTGAGCTGCAGCGATTATCATCACGTCTACGGCGGCGGCGGCGGCATGAATGGATTCAACCTTGTGGGGATAGATGATTCAATGATTGAGCAAGTATAGTAAGATACTGTATGTAGAATTCGTTTCAAATACAGTCTACCCCCTGAATGATTTTACAAATCTACATGCCCCACTTTTCTGTTCCCCTCTAACAGCTGCGATCAGCTGTGAGTACTACTATTTATTGTTAGAGAGCTATAAGGAAAATGCATAGGGTATAGAGCGCCATAAAAGAGTACATATATTTCTAGGGGGACTATGAGTAATACCAGGTGCCTTCTAATCCTAGCCCCTGTCCCCCTTATTTCCTTGCTAACACCTGATTCGCTTAATTCCCCCTATTATGTAGATTTGTAAAATCATTCAAGGGTTGTACTGTAGGTAGCTTTAGGAGGGAAGCTTGATACGTAGCTTTTAACACGTTGCGAAGCGTTAAGGGACAGCAGAATCGCTTTAGAAAAAAAAAAAAAAAATCTTGGAGATACTTTCCCCTTGGACTTTAGTGGGAAGCAAACTTTCCCGATTTGGTTAAATCCACGGGGAAATTGAAAACAGCATAAATGGATATTCATTTTCATTCGTATTTCCCCGTTCTCAACCTCCCCCCCCCAAAACTTATTACATGTAAGTCCTGGACAACACTTCTCCGACTCTTTCGAAAGCACCCACCCACCGTATGCTCTACCAACCGAAAGATCAATGACGTGCCGCGGGAAAATCCTTTGGTTTCCTGATCGATTGCAATGACATTGCGCCCACGAGTGGCCGACGTATCGTCGCTGTGCCGAGCGACGCAGGGACTGCCGCTACAACGATCCCTTCGAGGAGACGAACCCGAGGGCCCTGAAGCGAGGTTCTGGCCAGCTGCAGAAGAAGACGACCGTGTACGAAGAGCTGTTTGAACTCATGAGGAAGCTGCCCGACGAGGAGGCGCGGAATGTTCTGCAGAAACTCCGGTCCGGCCAGGACCCTTCTACCATTGTGTGCCAGTGCCAGTACCAGTGCCAGTGTCAGTGCCAGTGTATGGAAAGGGAAGGCGCGAGTCTGGTGATGAGCTGCCTACAGAGCTGCCTACAAAGCTGACTGCTGTATTGCTACATATCGCCAGTTCAGGATTTGGTGGATGCCCTCTGGTCTTCTTCACGTAATAGTCTCGCCCGCCTACGACCCTGCTGCAAGGCCACGAGAGTCAACAACACGGCCAAGCCCGAAATGACAGTTGCGACAACCATGTCTGTGCGGAATGCTTCCGCGTACATGACCCTGACACGATCCTCCTCCTCCTCCGCGGCTCCCCGCCCAGCGCCTCTTCTGGCGACATGCAAAGAAACCCCGCCGCTCGCCTCCTTGCGCAGGATTGCCGTGGAAGCGGCAATACCCAAGCTTCCCCCCAGAATGCGCATTTGGGCAAGAATACCCTGCGCGGAAGCTGAATTTTGAGACGGTCAGTCTCAAGCACCACCAAGTTTCAACTCTGGATGGGGTCGACTTACCGTAGTCTTTTGGAGGAGCCTCGAGAGATGCAATCATGGTAGAAGACGAAACCGTGAGCCCGAAGCCAAGGCCGCAGAAGGTGATGAAGCCCAGCAGCTTGGCCGAGTCCAGTTCACGAGTAGAGAGGGTCGTAAGCAAGCCGCAGCCCATGAGCATGAGGCAAGACCCGACGAGGAGCGACTCCGCAATCATCCGCTTCCTGGAATTGACCGCTCCGCCGACGACGCTCCCAATGGCGACCATGATCAGCATGGGCAGTAACATGACTCCCGCCAGGAGAGCCGACTTGCCACCCACGACCTGAACGCGCAGCGGGACCACAAAGATCAAGAGCATGTATGGGAACCCGAGGAGAAGCGTGTTCAGTACGCCCGACGTGAATATGCCGCGCCGGAAAAGACGAACGGGGAGTATGGGAGAGAAGCGCGACGAGTACCGTCGCTCGATGAGGTATTGCCACGAGAACAAGGCGATCCAGCACACGATACCTAGGACCAGGGGAGCGATGAAGACGACAGAAGTCCAGTCGTTGCCCTGGGTCTTCTTTTTGGTTTCGGGGACATTTCCGGCACTCTGGAAGGAAAACACTACGAGGACGGCCGCGGCCATGGTAAGAAACGCGCCGGGGCAATCCAGCCCTTTCCACGAATGCTTATGAAGGACCGGACGGTGCTCCTCTTTCGGCCAGCCGAGAATGAACATGGCCAGTGAGGCGGCTCCAACGGGGCCGTTGACCCAGAACACCCATCTCCAGGATGTGTAGCTCGTCAGTAGACCGCCCAGCACAGGTCCCAGGACACCAGCCATGGCGACGACGAAGCCTACCATGGCACCGATGTGCTGCCGGAGATGGACTGGACTCATCTCCGGCAGCATGATCATGGTCAGCGAGTACAGCCCCGAGCCGCCCATGCCTTGGAGCACTCGAAAGGCGACGAGCTGATGCATATTTTTGGACCACCCGCAAGCGAGTGAGAAGGCCACAAAGAACACATATGCTGCGACAAACGCATCTCGACGACCGACGATGTCGGATAACCGGGAGAAGACGACAGCACAGCCCATGTAGGCGAGGGTGTAGGCAAGAGCTACCCAGTTGGCGTTGGCGACGTTGTTGAACTCGATGCCGATGCTGTAGAGGCTCGTTGCCACGATGGAGGTGTCGATCATGGAGAGGAACAGGCCGAGGCAGACACTAGTTGTTTACTGTAAGATGAGGGTTTTTTTTTTTTTTTTTTTTTTTTTTTTTTGCAAGTGGAAACATGGTGAAGATGGTGCTGAGATCAATGTCATACCCGATGCATAGTAGGCAGAACGTCACCAATGGTATCGTTGGCTGCGCATCATCATCGCTCGAAGCTATGGGATCCTGTCCGGATACGGACCTTCGTCCCTCATCTTGAACCGAGTGTGGAGGCATGTGCTTCGGCAAAGGATTCTCAATACAAGGGCGTTCACGGACGCAGAGGAAGAAGGAACAAGTACTTGCGTGGTATCAGAGGTCGACATTCTCCACGTAGTCCTGTGGTTTGTAAACGTCCATGACAATACTGCACAACGAGGCCCTCATAAATAACCAGATTTTCGTCCTTTGGTTTTTTTTTTTTTTTTAAGTTGCAGTAAACCAAATTAACCCCAACCCAAGTTGGCCCTCCGCAGCAGTCAGCCATGCAAGATAATCGCAATCGCTTAAACTTACCGCATTCTAAGCAAAGCCGACCACGCGATGGGGGCACCTTCTCGAATGAAAGCTTGTCGTTTGTGGGGAAGGGGACCGGGAAAGATGAAAATTCTCGTTGGTCTCCCAATCAACTCGCCTTATCCAGACGGACCTGCAGCTGACATGTCATAGGGGACGCGGGCGGGAATTTCGCGCATGGCGTGGTTGGTCTGCTTGCATGTTCGTGGCGGCGGCTGGAGTCGTTCGCATTCGCTCAGACGCGATGGCTTGGATAGCACGCTAGTGAACTTTGCAAGTTGGACAGATGGATTCGCGATGCGGCTTTGTTGACGTGTGGATTGCCGGTCTCGGTAGGCATCATCACCGATTCGTCGAACATCTTGTGCTCGGCGTGCATGCTTGGATCAAAGAGGGGATTCGATGGTAATGAAGAGCAAGCATGATTGAACTGACAACTTGAATGCGGTGAGGGGACTTGCCACACCACGACCTGAAGCAGATGAGATTATGAGAGTGAGTCTATTCAAAGTCGTAGCTGAAGGACATCGCGAGAAACAAGACAGAATGAAGCAACACCCCTTGAATAACACTCAACATGCTGCTCATTGCTCAGGCTGCAACACCCGCCGCCGCGACGACCTAATCCCGAGCCACCAGCGGCGCAGGGTCCAGCGGAAGCCTCTCCCCCATCCAAATGGCTCTCTGCGTGTGATCACGCAGCTGAACATGATATTTGTCCTCGCCCTGTCGCGCAACGCTGTTGGGGTGGACGAGGACGGACAGGGGCCCGCGCCACACAGCCAGCCAGGCGACAAAGGCGCCGAACTCTGCCGGCGAGAAGACATTGACCTCGAACATGGCGACGGGGTGCGGGCCGATCGGGCGGTCCCAGAAACGGTATACCCTTAGCTCGGGGACTCGGGGGGAGATTTCAGCATGTTTGTTTGTTTGTTTGTTTGTTTGCTTGTTGGATGGGAGCAGCAAAAGCAATGTCAAAGTAGAACCTACATTCTCGTCTGATGCGCTCCCATAGCTCCCGTGCGTACTTTGTCTGCTCGGCATTTTGCTGGAAATAGTAGATGTGGATGTCACTGATGGGTAGCACCCGTCGATTTCGATCGAGTCAATAATAAACAGCAACAGCCGCCGGCTTGGCTGCCCAAGTAGAGTTTGACGACGGGGGACGTGATGACTCACAAGCCGCCCCGGGTGCCGTTGTCCAAGGGCGCCGTGAAGCGATGGTACGCCTCGCTTAGGCCGTCGCGCTTGAGATTGACGAGGCTCTTTCCGTCTTGTCGTGTGTCGGTGGGAAGTGGGGGGGCGTCTTCGAATCCGGCCAGCGGAGAAGGGTATTCGTAGAGCACGGGAGTAGCCATGGTAAATTGCTAATACTCCGTATTATTACAATGGGGGGAGGGATGTGTTGAGATGAGGATGAGGATGAGGGATGAGGGATGAGGGATGAGGGATGAGGGATGAGGGATGAGGGATGAGGGATGAGGGATGAGGGATGAGGGATGAGGGATGAGGGATGAGGGATGAGGGATGAGGGATGAGGGATGAGGGATGAGGGATGAGGGATGAGGGATGAGGGATGAGGGATGAGGGATGAGGGATGAGGGATGAGGGATGAGGGATGAGGGATGAGGGATGAGGGATGAGGGATGAGGGATGAGGGATGAGGGATGAGGGATGAGGGATGAGGGATGAGGGATGAGGGATGAGGGATGAGGGATGAGGGATGAGGGATGAGGGATGAGGGATGAGGGATGAGGGATGAGGGATGAGGGATGAGGGATGAGGGATGAGGGATGAGGGATGAGGGATGAGGGATGAGGGATGAGGGATGAGGGATGAGGGATGAGGGATGAGGGATGAGGGATGAGGGATGGAGCATGGGGAGGCAAGTGCTTGCAAGGCATTGCCCCGCACTTGTCGGATTCCGCTCTGCGGAATTTTATTTTATTTTATTCTATCTTTATTCCAACAAACTATCATAGAGTCGAGCCAGTATTTACATCATCTTCCCATGACCCCATCCTGCTGCTAAATATCCCTTCCATCACAAATCTACGCCATCATGGACTCGGGCGCATCCGGCCCCAGTACCAGCTTCATGCCCGGGTCACTCTTCTTCATGGCCCTTTGATACGCATCTCGCTTACTCACCCTCTGCACATACTCCAAGACGTTGTCGAAGCCAGCGAGGCTATACGTCGCCCAGTACCTCATGGTTGTCAGCGAAAACATGATCATGACATCCGCCGCACTGAACTGGCTGCCTGCGAGCCACTCGTTGTCCGCCAGCCTCTTGTTCAATTCCTCCAGTCCGCTCTGCAGTCGCCGATGGCCCAATTGGACCGTCCAGTGGTCGTCAGGGAGCCCTGCAGCGCGGGACATCATGACGCGGCCGATTGTGGGCTGGAACATGCCGTTGGACCAGTGCCACCAGTAGAGAAAGTCGGCATATTCCGGGTGCGAAGGCTGGACGAAGAGCCTGCCGTTGCCAAACTTGTGTGCAATGTACTCTATGCAGGCGCCGCTCTCGGCGAGCGTCACGTCGCCGTCTTGAATGACGGGCGCGGTTCCCTGTGGGTGCAGGGCCTTGAATTCGTCCGGTGCGGCCACGGGTGTGCGTTTGTAGATCTTGAGCTCATAGGGGATGTTGAGCTCTTCGCAGAGAAAGGGGATTCGCTCGGATTGCGATGCGTCGAGATGGTGGACGATGAGAGTCATGGTTGCGCAGGTTCCCTCTGGTGGCCGGCCAAGGTGAGGTTCCTCTGTTCGTTGTTGGTTTGAAGTGGGAGACTTGGTGGTGTGTGGCAATGGTGATTGAATGAGCTACATGTATGGTGAGATGGACGGGCTTTATATATATACATGTACATCTCAAGGTGGGCAAAGACAAGACAAGACAAGACAAGACTCAGACGACTCAGACTCAGTGATGCCGATGACGTGTGGACTTGTCCGACGTAATACATACATGTATGATGGCCGGCCCCATCTTGCCTTTTTCAATTTCCACATGTACATATGTAGGCCAAGCACTCCACCTATATCAATTCGTCGCCTTTGAATAGCATCGGGCTCGGCTAATACGTCGTTGTTCGGGGCGATGATTCAGCAGCCACGTGCGGCGATTTTGTCGTAACCGATGATTATTTTGAGACGATTTGTATAGTAGCGAGCATTTGTCATGGTGAACGGGGAGGGCTGACCCTGCTTGTCAACGAAATCACGAGCTGTGGCTTGCACGTGTTCAAATCCCGACTCTTGCTCTCAATGTTCTTGTTTCTTGAAACCCGGGTGGGTGGAGCTCTCGCAGCTCAATTTCCGCTCATTTCGGTGCCTGGTGCCTGGTGCCTGGTGCCTGGCAACCTGGTTCCTTGGCAGGCATCTAGATATGTATGTATGTATATGTACATATGTATATGTATGCACAGGCAGGCAGCGAGGAACAAGTCCGGGACAGCGCAAATAATCATAATCACAATTGCACGGCGGAAAAAGTAGATGTCAAGGTTTTTGAGAAAGCAAGGCATACATGTATGCATGCATGCCCCGTGTCTGCTTTTCTCCTTGCCACCTCTTCTTATTAGCCAAGCGAAAGAGGACGACTCCACATGCTGTGTGATGATGTGGCAGTGGCAGTGGCAGTGTCAGTGTCGTATGTGTAAAAATTTCAACGTCGGAGGTGCATTTGCTGATTTACTGGTTTTGCATTTTCTTCTTCGTCCTCTTCGTTTCGTTTCTTTGACTGTAAAATTTTGTACTTTCATCTCGCCTTTTGCATTTCTTGTCTTCTTTCGCCACCGTAAATGTGCCTTGGACGTCTGCCCCGCCTCCGGTCGATTATATTAGGCCCATCCGAGCAAGTGCAACAAGTGCAACAAGTGCAAGTGCAGGTGCAAGTGCAGGTGCAAGTCACTTGCATCGGTATTCATATATTCGATTTGAGCAGTTGTCGTCGTCAGACTTCACCACCACTAGCCCGCCCAGAAATTTCCCATCATCGATGAAGCGAGCCCCGGATTCACTGTTCCAACAAAAAAAAAAGATAATTAGGAAATGCCCGACAGTCTGATACCCGAGTCCCCTGGCGGCGTCGACAGGCCGGCGATTGAGCGGCGCCGATCCAAGAACCCGCTGAAGAACATGATGCAGCATCTTACCGTGGAACCCCCTCCCGAGGACGACGATACATCTCCCCGACGCGAATCCATCATTCGACGTCTCAGTTGGAGGAAAAGTCGGAGCCCTTCGGCTCATTCTGATGCATCCACCCCTGCATCCGCCACTATTCGCAACGCCGATGCCAACTTGTGCACGTCTTGCTCAAGTCTAGCAGCTGACATCGAGACTACGCTGGAAGAAGTTGATCTCTCGTTCACCAAGACGCTCCATCCCGCCGCTGAAGATGCCTTCGAAAAGAAAGAGTACTTCATCTCTCGACTCCGCGGACTGGAAGAGAGCAAGTGGGCCACAAAGTGTCCGCTTTGTAGGTTGTTTTGGGAGGTTCATGTTCCCGGGCAAGGACACGGTGATTATAGTTTGTCGGCATTCTCCAGCAGAGACACGAATTACTTGATTGACTCTACCAAAATGTTCGACATGAATCACCCTGCACGTGCCAAGGCCAAGGGTCTTGCGCCTGGCTTCCTCGGCGTTGTTCCCAAGAAGCAGGGAGACGGCGCGAAAGCCTGGGATGTTGACCCAGACTGGTTTCGCGAGAATGGAATGATTTATAGAACGCTTCCACAAACCTCACTGGAGCCTATGGCTGTGAGGGGTCGAGCCAGGAGCACCGAACGACGGACCCCAGAGCCGCCTGCGCTTCTCACCGAGTCCTCTTGGCTGCAGAAGGGCATTTGGGGACGAGAGATTGGACAAACGGCAGACTTGTCAATTGCAAGTGACTGGTTGCAGTTTTGCGAACGCCACCACCAGGGCCGATGCGGTCGACGACAGGTATCGCGAAATCTACACGGGTTCAAACTCATTGACTGCATCCAGTCACCACCCAAGGTGGTAGAACGACCCATCACCGAGGGCTATGTGGCGTTGAGCTATGTTGCTGGCAGTGATACCAGCGATGCCTGGCCCAATGTTGTACAGGATGCCATTGCCGTGACTCGGGAATTGAAGCTTCGCTACTTGTGGATGGACAAGCTCTGCATAGACTCTACCAATCTTGCCGAGCGCACGCAACACATTGAAAGGATGGACGAAATTTTCGAAGGCGCCATAGTGACAATCATTGCTGCACATGGCGACCATGCTATGCATGGATTGCCTGGCGTGGGTTCGACTACGCGACCAAAACAGCCGACCTACAAGTTTGCCGATGGGAGTGTTACGCTGGTTTCCAGTCTACGAGACCCTCGCATGGACATCCAAAGCTCAACCTGGTTTACACGGGGATGGACATATCAGGAAGGACTCTTGGCCCGGCGTCGTCTGATCTTTACCGAACGACAAATGTACTGGGAATGTGACGGCATGTCGTGTCCGGAAACATTGGTCTTACCATTGGCCACATACTACGACAGAGACCAAGAAAAGATGGGTGATTTCGTGAGACCCGGCCTCTTCAATGGCGTTTCCTACATTGATGGCAGCTGGGAGGCTTGGAAGAGATTGCCGCAGACAATGGAAGAGCCGAGCACGCTGAGTATTTTTCGCGAAACTGACAAGCACGTTGTTGAATACAGTAAGCGCAAGCTTACGTTTGACGAGGATTCCCTCAGCGCCTTCATCGGCATTACCAGACGGCTCGAAAAGACGATTGGAAATGGAAAACTTGGCAGCATAGTCGGCATTCCCTTGTGGTGCCCGACGTGGAACCCGGATACACGGCAAGGACCAGCTCGGACGAAGCTCTTGTTTGCGCTGACAACGAGCTTCTGGCACCACTCTGGAAACACCCAGCCACAGCGACGACGACATCTGCCCAGCTGGACATGGGCTGGATGGAGAGGCGAGGTCGAGCTATATTCCTCGGTTGTTGTGATTGAACAAGACGGCACGTCGAGGGAGAAGAAGATTCTGGGCCATCACTATGTGAGCGCCACGCAGCTGACGAGAAACGAGCCATCGTCTGTAAAATGGGCATATTCTCCAGAGATTGTGGTGCTCAGCTCAGACGGTCAATTTGTCTACGACTTCTCGCCCGCGAGCGGACCGCCCTCATTCTCGCCGAATCGCTACCTCTTACGTGTCACGAACCCTCTGATTCTAGACAAAGTGAAGGCACGTGTTCATAACAGCGGATGGGTTTTCAACGATCTCTGCGTGGATGTAAGACTCAGCCGGGGCCGAGGCACGGATTTCAGCAGCGCAGCGACGATGCCATCAGCAGCCAACGGCAACGGGCCGAGTCCGATTCGGGAGTACCTTGAGCAGCATGCTCGTGGAGAGCGCATGACGGTATTGTGGTTCATTGAAGAAGCCACGATTCTGCTCTTGGTCTTGGAGCGAACCAAGGCTGGTGGTACTTGGGAGCGGGTGGGACGAGCGCGGATGGGCTTTGGCCAAGATGCGAGGGACGTCATGCGGCGATTTGGAAGTCTAGAGGTCATGATTAATTTTCTGCCTCTACGTCGACTTGGGGCCGACATATTGATCGAGTAGGGAGGGAGGGAGAGAGAGAGAGAGAGAGAGAGAAAGTAGGGCAGGGATGGGCCGTTGTTTTAGCGTTGGTAATGATACGGAGCGCCCGAAAGATGGATGTGCTCCGATGTGCTTCGACAGAGCCGATGACGCCATGTGTCCTCATTTTGCCCTGTGACGGCGGCGGACGCGGACATATGATGGCATGCAACGAGGCTTGCCGGCTTCATCACCGCCAAGCCCGCCCCCTTACCTTCTTTTTTTCTTTTGTGCTGGGCGGGATGCGGAATGCGAAATGGCAAGGCAAGCGTGTTGATTGCTCGGCGTCTACATGTAGCGTCTCTTCAGATCCCCACACCACCATGTCGAAAGTGTCGAAAGCTCCATTTCAGCCCGGCTGACGGGCTGACATGACGGACTGACGGACTGACGGACTGACGGACCCGTGCACGCCGTGCCAACATTGAAAAGTCCGCATCCGCCGACTAATACCAAGGATGGAAGAAAAGAAATATCGAGGGCTCAACCATGACGGTCCTCCCTGTGTTTCCGTCTTTGCTCAGCTTGCTATCCTCCCCGTCCCCGTCCTCGTTCTCGTCCCTAGAAATCCTGTGACCATCTGCGCTCCGTTTTCGAAGCCTCGTCACAGCACAAAAACCGTTGGCCAGTCCCAGCCAGTCCCAGTCCCAGTCGCCATGACGACCGATGTTGCCCCTGCCATTTCCGGTATTCCCGCCATTATGTCCGACAATTCTGCGCCATCAGCCACCCAGGTCAAATCCTCACCGACGTCGACCGCGAGCCAGTTTGGATACCCACGTGGGCATCTGGGCCACTTGAGCGAGCACGAGGAGGCGGCTTTGCACAAATTCAAGGACGTCTTGGAACAGAGAGGGACTTGGACCAGAGGCCCCCCTGCGAGCCACGACGACCAGACATTACTGTAGGTTTTCTTGTGCCAACATGCTCAAATCGCTGCCGTTCTGTCGTCATGAGTCCCGAGTCGGATGCGACTGAGGCGCCTTGCCGCCCCATCACGGATTCACAATAATCGGCCGCGTGTGCTAATTGCGTCTACTTCTTCTCCGTCCCGTACAGGCGATACTTGCGCGCGCGCCGATGGATCGTCGAGGATGCATACAAGCAGTTCAAGGACACGGAAGATTGGAGAGCCGCCAACAACATTGACACTCTGTACCAGACAATCGAGCTAGAAGCCTATGAGCAGAGTCGACGACTGGTGAGATTTTGTTTTGACCTGAAATGCTCCCCAGAGCCGCATGTGCTGACCATTTTGCTCTTCCTTCCAGTACCCCCAATGGACTGGCCGCCGTGATCGCCGCGGCACGCCAGTCTACGTCTTCAACGTCAAGCACCTGGATCCCGAAACGGTCTCCGACTACGAGCGTCAAGGTGCCAAGTCAACCTTCTCCGATGCCAAGACTGATGGCAAAACACCTTTAGGGCTCTTGCGTCTCTTGGCCCTGTACGAGAACCTAATACGGTTCAACCAGCCGTTCTGCACGCAGCTCACCGACCGAGAGCACCCAGATGTGCCCATCACGATGAGCATCAACATTGTTGATATTTCAGGCGTTGGGCTCAAACAGTTCTGGAACCTCAAGAGCCACCTGCAAACTGCTAGTCAGATCGCGACAGCTCACTACCCCGAGACCCTGGACAGAATCTTCATCATCGGCGCTCCTTCCTTCTTCAATACGATCTGGGGATGGATCAAGCGATGGTTCGACCCCATCACCATGTCCAAGATCCTCGTCCTTGCCCCGCATCAAGTAAAGGCCACGCTCGAAGCATTCATCGAGCCGAGAAACCTCCCTAAAAAGTACGGCGGCGAGCTGGACTTCAGCTTCGGTCAACTGTGTGCGCCGGACCCAGCGTGGGAGGGCGTAGTTTCCTGGGAAAACGGGTTCACGTCGTTCCCGACCGGTCCGCTGCTGTGGAAAGAAGTTGACGACGGGCGGAGAATGGCGTGCGTGGCGTCGGGCAAGGAGAATGGCAAGCCGAGGGATGTGAGAATATGCACGATGCCCAAGGTGTGGCCGCCTAGTGAGAGTGAGGCCTCGGACGGAGAAAAGGCAGCAGCGTTTCAGGAGTCCACGGAGGGAACACAGACCAACGGGGAGGGTGAAGTCCTGGGGAGGGGGGGACACAGACGGACAAGACTAGGAATGATGGCCAGACCGACGAGGCTCTTACGAATGGGGAGCTTGTGCAGAAGCTGAAGTTGGGGGGAAATGAGGCACGAGTGACTCCTACCACTGCCACTGCCTAGAAGGTTGTGGCTATCATTGGATGTCAAGGGTGGATGTGCATTCGTGGGCTCTCTTCAACATATGGCCGCATCTTGAAAAAGAGGCATGGAGAAAAAAGAGATGGAAACGGTTTTATTGGCAATTTCGCGACACTTTCCACCATCCAAGACTTTTGTATATCTTTAATACCCACTGTTTAGACGTTTAGACTGGGCACATGTAATAATATATACGTTTTGGACGCGAGACTTGCGTTAGTCATCGGGTGCGTGTGCGTGTATCTCTAATTCTATAATGGTGTCTATGATGGTAAACACAAGTCTCGAGTGCCTTGGTTCGTTTGTAGGCAGCACAAACCGACAATTTTGCGTCTACGAGGTTTGTTAATTGTGGTTGCACAAGGTATGTTTTGTTCATGTTCCTCTGGGTGGGTATAATAGCCGGAAAGAGTGGGTGGTGTGACTGATACGGAGAAACCAACGTAGCATGGCCATTGATTTCTAAACCTGATTGATGACTGGGCTCCGAACTCTAGAGCCCACATCATCATCATCATCATCATCATCATCATTATCATCATCATGACCTATCCCGTCGACGCAGAGCCCTTTCGAAACCCCCTCCGTCTTCTCCACTCCTCCACGCCCTTCTCTACCTCATCCCAGCACAAGCCATCCCTGACCAACCTCATCGTCAAGCCCAGCTTCTCCGTCTCCCCGTTGCGACTCTCGTCGTCAAAGAAGAGCATGTCTTCAAACTTGATGCCCGTCTTCTTCTGGATCGCCTCGAAATGCTTCATCTTGCTGCCCGGGTAGATCTCCGTGCCGCCGTCGAAGACGTCAATGGCCCGTCGCGCCTTGTCGCCCTCCTGAGGGGGAGGCAGATGCAGCATCTTGAGCAGGTCTCGCGCCAGCTGGGGCGCCGAGGTGCGCGACGCGATGCCCATCTTGATCTTGATGGGAGGAGGGGCGTTGGAGGAGGGGTCGGAGGAGGAGGAGCTGACGGCGTGGGGGAGGAGTTGCAGGATCCAGGGGACGTCGGCGTAAAAGGCGTATTCTTCGCCAAACTTGTCCGTGGCGGACGCGTGTGTCGGCGAGGGCTTGAGGGGCGGAGAGACGTGCGTGTCTACCCAGAAGGGCCAGAGCGTGTAGTCTAGGTCGAAGACGATGAGCCTTGGGAGCGGGAGGGTTGGATCGGCGAGGGAGGGCGGGAGGGCGGGAGAGTGGAGGAGAGCGTGGTTGACGATGGTGATGTGGAGGACTTGGAGAGTTTGCGGGGCATCATGGCAGCTGGTCTGGTTGTGTTTTGAAGTTGTGTGTTGTGGCTTTTGTATGTATGTAAATGGCGTTGTCCCTTGTCCCTTGTCAAAAAGTTGCCATTGAGATGATGATGGATCAATTGACTGACGGGTGCCTGTCCTGGCCTGGCAGTGGCGGGGCAGCAGTGACGCAGCCGACAAGCAGGGTCTACTAGGGGGTCTCCAGTCTGTGTGTCCGTGTCCGTGCTTGGCTCCATGGCTGCACAATGCGGGCACACAGCAAATCTCGGCTCCAGCAAAGTTCGTCTCGTATCCAGGGTGGAGCCTTTTGACTAGCAGAATAGCATATGCCCGCCATATGGTACACATATGCCTACATACTGTGTGAATTATATTACTAGGCATATGCATACTATATGCCTATATTATAGAACTAACTGACCGATTGAATGATTGACTGATTGACTGACCGATTGAATAATTGACTGACTGACTAATTAACTGTTTTCAGTTAATTATTCAATCGGTCAGTCAGTCAGTCAATCAGTCAATCGTTCAATCGGTCAATCAGTCAGTCAGTCAGTCAATCAGTCAATCATTCAATCGGTCAGTTAGTTAATTAGTTAATAAGTGTAAATTCGCACTAATACACTGTGGTCCTTAGCATATGCTTAGTATATGCCGCGATTTTTCACCGCCTACCTATATAGGATTCAGAGGCTCTACCCTGGATACGAGACGAACTTTGCTAGAGCCGAGATTTACTGTAACCCCGCACAATGCCCCCATCAGTGATAGTGATCACTTGTGTCCCCAACCCGAAATCCTTATCGATTGGATTTTTTTTCTGCAACGCGATTTTCCTCATTGCCTTCTTCCTTGCCTTGTTGCCCTTGTCGGTGCGGCCATTCGATGCCAACTCCCCCTCACTCTTGTGCATTTCCACTTCCAATCCATGACAATGGTGGCTCGGACACCCGGGCGGCAGCCGAAGCCGCAGAAGCAGAGCAAAACCGACCATCGTCAACAAAAAAGAAAGCGAGACCAGGATGACCTGCAGAAGCTGGAGCAAGCCGTGACGGACCTTGTATGCCGCGACCCAAAGATTCCCCCCAAGATTCCCCCAAGATTCTCCCAGAGACTCTCCTCTCCACTGTCGTTTGTACAGCATGCTGACACATACTCTATTCTTTTCTTTTTTCTTTCTTTTTTTTTTCTTAATATCTGCAGGACCCCAAGTCAGCCGAGATCAAAAACTTTACCCATCTTCCCTTGTCGCAACCCACAACCTTGGGACTCAAGGCGTCGCATTTCCAGACCTTGACCGAAGTCCAGCAGCAGGCCATTCCGCTGGCCCTGAAGAGCAATGACATCCTAGGCGCTGCGAAGACGGGCAGCGGAAAGACACTGGCCTTCCTGGTACCTGTCTTGGAGAAGCTTTATCGAGCGCAGTGGACCGAATACGACGGCCTCGGAGCCTTGATCATCTCCCCGACCCGTGAACTGGCCGTGCAAATTTTCCAAGTCCTCCGCAAGATTGGCCGATACCATGCCTTCTCGGCCGGCCTGGTCATTGGCGGCAAGAACCTGAAGGAGGAGGCGGAGCGATTGTCCCGAATGAACATCTTGGTCTGCACGCCAGGTCGCATGCTGCAGCATCTTGACCAGACCGCCGGGTTCGATGCCAACAACCTGCAGATTCTGGTGCTGGACGAGGCGGATCGCATCATGGACATGGGATTCCAGTCCGCGGTGGATGCCCTGGTCGAGCACCTGCCCAAATCAAGACAAACCCTCATGTTCAGCGCGACGCAGAGCAAGAAGGTGTCGGACCTGGCTCGCCTGAGTCTACACGAGCCCGAGTACGTTTCTGTCCACGAGGCTGCCGTCAGCGCCACGCCCATCAACCTCCAGCAACACTACATTGCCACACCGCTGCACGAAAAGATGGACACCCTCTACGGCTTCATCAAGGCGAACCTCAAGAGCAAGATCATCGTCTTCCTGAGCTCCGGCAAACAAGTTCGCTTCGTCTACGAAAGCTTCCGTCATCTCCAGCCGGGCATCCCGCTGCTCCATCTGCACGGCCGACAAAAGCAAGTCGCGCGGCTGGAAATCACGTCGCGCTTCACGGCGGCCAAACACTCCTGTCTGTTCGCAACCGACGTGGTCGCCCGGGGAATCGACTTCCCCGCCGTCGACTGGGTCATCCAGGTCGACTGTCCCGAGGACGTCGACACATATATCCACCGCGTGGGCCGCACGGCGCGATACGAAAGCAACGGCCGCGCAGTGCTCTTCCTCGACCCCAGTGAAGAAGCTGGCATGCTGAAGCGTCTCGAGCAGAAGAAGATCCCGATCCAAAGGGTCAACGTCAAGGAAAAGAAGAAGAAGAGCGTGAAAAACGACCTCCAAAACATGTGTTTCCAAAACCCCGACCTCAAATACCTCGGCCAAAAGGCCTTCATCAGCTACACCCGCTCGATCCACCTTCAAAAAAACAAGGACGTTTTCAAGCTCAACAAGCTCGATCTCGACGCCTTCGCCGCCGGTCTCGGCCTCCCCGGCACGCCGCAGATCAAGTTCCACAAGGGCGACGACATCAAGAAGATCAAGAACGCTCCCCGCGACGGCATGTCCAGCGGATCCGAGTCAGACGTGGACCTCGACGGCGAGTACGACAAGACCAAGAAGAAGAGCAGGAAGCAGCAAGTCCGCACCAAGTACGATAAGATGTTTGAGCGACAGAACCAAGACGTCCTCTCCGAGCACTACTCCAAGCTCGTCGTGAATGGCACCACCACCACCACCACCACCAACAACAACAACAGCAACAACGCCTCCGACTCAGAAGACGACTTCCTCTCCGTCAAGCGCCGCCTCAACGACGCCGACCTCGACGCCGAGATCTCAAAGGGCCACATCAACTCCGCAAAGATAATAGAGGGCCTAGGCGGCGCAGAACCCTACGTGATTGATTCAAAGCGTCGCGAAAAGGCCCTCCGGTCCAAGAAGAAGATGCTCAAGTTCAAGGGCAACCCCACCAAGCTCGTCTTCGACGACGACGGCAACTCCCACGAGATATACGAGCTCCAAGACGAAGAGGACTTCCAGAACGAGGGTCCCGCCGACGAACAGCGCCTCAAGTTCGTGGAGAGCGAGTCGGCGAGGGTCCGCGAGGCAGACGTGGATGACAAACAGCTCGCGAGGCAGAAGAAGAGGGAGAAGCGGGAGAAGCGAAAGGCCAGAGAGAAGGGGGAGGAGCCAGCTGATGGGGAGGACGAAGCACCTCCTGTGCTGGTTGGTGGTGATGATGGCGAGGATCCCCTCGCGCTGCTGAGATCGTTGCCTAGGGCAGGGGAAGATGATGAGCCGCCTAGGAAGAAGAAGAAGAAGTGGTTCCACGACGAGGACGAGCACGAGCATGACGGGGATAAGAAGAAGAAGGCTGGCAAGGGCAAGGTCTTCCGGGTTAGCGAGGGGCCGGAAACGTTGGAGGACTTGGAGGCCCTGGCTACGGGATTGTTGGATGGCTAGGCGGGATTTTGTACATGATGGACCATGATAATGTCGGATTTCAAAGACGTCAGATGCATTGCATTGTATTGTACTGTACTGGACTACCACTATGCACGTGGTAATGATGGAAAAAAGCTGCACTGCACTGCACTGCACCGCACCGCACTATATTCATGTGTTGAAGAAGAAAGAAGGGAAGGGGAAGCCCAGCCTAGCCAAGCATTATTTGAATTCATTGTTGAAAAGGAGCCCGTGAATCCAGCGAAATCCAAAAGCCCCATGCGCCAGCCAATACGCCATGCTATGTACTGTATGTACCGGATGTTCAAGAGTCAAGACCAAGAAGCACCCATCTCGGGATTGAGCCCATATAGCCTCACTCTATAAAAACAAGTATGATTCTCCGCGCCATAGTTGCTCACGGCCCGCACAATGACGTGGTCCGTCGCGGCGCCCAGTCCCACCAACTCGCTGCTCAGTCTGTGCACGTGCACGCCGTCGCCGTGGATGTCGGCTGCTTCGTACACGAACTGCGTGAGCTTGACGAACCGGGGGTGGTAGTCGGGCGGTGTGAAGTTCCAGTCGTCCTCGTCGTCGGGGAAGTGGGCTGCGCCAAAGTCGAGGATGCGCTCGCGGATGTCCGAGTCGAGGATCTCGGCGTACACTTCGACGACTTTGGGGCGGGCGCCTGGCTCGGTGGTCGCCCCGGGGAGTATGTGCTCGATGACAATGTGCTGCGGGATGATGCGGTGCGCGAGTTGGACGGCGAGACTGGCGCCGTGAGGGTTTCCGCGGTGGTTGACGGATCGGGCGGCACACCAGCAGTCGCCTTGGTCCTGCCACGCATCGAGAGCTGCGATGGGCGGAAAGCCTTTGGATCCGCGGAGGCCATGCCTGTATTGGTCCTGCGAGACTACGCCTTGGCGCGTGGGATCCCACGTGCTGGAGGAGTGCTTGGCGTCGATAATGGCCCCTGACCCGACGGAGAAGTAGTTGATTTGATGCCGGAGGTCGCTGTCCCAATGCCGGTGGATGGTGCCGCGGGCCAGGGCCTCGAGATTGACGTCGGCAAGGGCCTTGCGAATGAGTCCGCTCACGAGGGTGGTGACGTCTGCTCGACTCATGCCGTGGGGGATATCCTTGGTAGCAAGCTCAACGGATTGCTTGATGAGCTGTTCCAGTCGAGGCTGGAGATCCTTGAGCTCGGCGCGAATCTCGGATCGATGAGAGGCAAACTCGTTCCGCAGATGCCGTAGGAACTCGTCTCGGGTCACGACTTGGCCATTCTGAGACTCCGACTGCGCTAGCTGCTCCTTGACGATTTTCGTCAACCGGTCCTCAAACTCCTTCTGTGATCCTGCAGACTTTATCTGATCGACGGCTGAGCCTAGCAATTGTGCAATCTTGTCGTCATTGTCCTTGACCCACGTATCCCAGAAAGTCGTCATTTTGCCGCTCATTTTGCTTTCAAGGTTTTCCAGAGCAAAGTCGAGCGTCGACGAGAAAGCCGGGTCGGTGACTAGTCGTGAGGCAATGGCTCTCCACTGCCGCTCTGACGATACCTCGTACTCTGACCCAACCTTATCGAATGTCAAGAAGGCGCCGTCTCCTCGAAGCAAGTCCCGCAGGGCATGCCAGAACTCCTGCGAAACAACAGGTTTTCCATCTCTCAGTTCCATGTGCACAATCCTTGGCACGACCTTCTCCAATTTCTCCAGAGACGCATCGTGCATCTTGCCCGCTCGTTTCAACGAGAGGAACTCGTCTTCCATGCGGTTCAAGAACTGTTCGACCCGGTCGCTCGCTGTATCGTCGTCATCCCACAAGTCGGTGAGATCTGCCCACCGTTGTCTCCTTGGCCAGCTAACGGTGGGCATGGAGTCGTAAAGCCTGTACCGCATGCCATCAAACGCCCGCCTCGTCACTTCAATGGCATTCGGCATCCAGTCTCCTTCCGCCGAGCTGGCTAGCTGGGTCGCGATTATGAATGCGAGTACAAAAGCAAGCATACCAGCTATCATGTGCGGGAGAAATCCAAACACGGATGATAAGCTATCCCAAAGACCCGCGGGTATGATGTAATGAATGAGTCTTGTGATGCCGTTTAACATTACTCCAATAAATGAACCAATTCCTCTCAAGTAGGTTAGTGGATTCAAGTAATGCAGCAGACCGAGCGATCCACGCCGTATCTCCTCTTCATGTGCTGACATGTCGTCTGGATCGACTTGTCCTTGACCGGTGAAGGGTACAACCGATTTCAGCCAATGCCAACGCTGCTGCCAACGTTGGCGTGATTCTTCTGACGCCTGTTGACGCCGCTCCCGCGCCAACTCGGCCTCTGCCTCGTCGATGTCTCTTTGGATCGCAGCTTCTCTTTCATTCTGATCAACTGGATACCGTCTGGACATTGTGAAAGGACTACTGCTCGCCAAAAGCTTGGCATGCGCAAACAGACTGGAAAAGTTCGAAGTGGCCGTTGCTCTCGTCAGCCACCGGCCAGAGTCTGAGCTATCTTGCGACGTTCCCGCTTCTTCTGATCCCCGTCTTTCCATCCTGCGTTCGTTTGCCCTCTGGTGTGTTTGCTGCTGCAGACTTGAGGCCTGGCTTGGTCTCACACGACCCGTTTGGCCAAAGGGTTCGTGATTACCGCCCGACTGTTGCGATATTGGAACAGGCTGCGGTGGATGCAAAGCCGGCAAAGACCCGCTCAATCGGGTTCTTTGAGACTCATTTACAGAAAGGGTCTGCCGCCGTCTAAGAGCAGGAGTGTTGGTGTTGGCGAGATGTCGTAAACTATGTGGCCTGGCTGACTCGTCGTTGTCGCCGCTTTCATGTTCATCTTCGCGCTCGTGTTCCTGTTCATCTTCAGTCGCATCCAAGTCTTCTCGTTTTCCATGTTCTTCTTCCTCCCCCCTCCCTTCCTCCTCCTCTTCGGGTATCAAATGTGGTTTCGACGGCGAGAGCGGTTTAGGGGGACGGCGAGGTGCAGTGCGTAGTGGAGATGGACCTTTGCGACTGTTTTGTGCAGTTGGCCGTGCAAGATCGACCTGGTCCTCACTGGAAAGGCCCGGTTGTTCTTGACGCGAAGATCGTTGCAGTGCATGAGTCGCAGGATGAGTGTTCAATGTTCGCACCTCGCTCAATGGCGAAGGCTGAGATGGCTGGGCAGGAGCTCTAGGTGTCGAATCTATCGTTGCATCACCGTAAAAATCACTTTCCATCCCGAAGCTACGCACATCATCGGCATCACTGCCTTCAGCAGCCTGGTTTCTCAATGGGGACAGCGGGCGAGTCATGCCGCCGGAGCCAGAAGGGCCTGAAAGATCTGGACGGAGTTAGCTCACTTCCAGTCCCGAACTTGGAGAAGATGTCCTACACGAAGGTTGATGTCGGCCTTGTGACGGCCTGCCAGCTGGTTCATCTTGTACAGGTGCAGAAAACTGACGCTGTGCTCTTTGATTTTGCACCCTCGAAATGTCTGGGATCTCCTCCTCCTCCTCGGCTTCATGCCTTGTCAAGACACTTCTGACGGCATTGCTAATGTCTCGCACCTGAGTCCGTTGTAGCCCATGGCCAGGGCGCGAGGGCATGGGCTCAACATCTGCACCGTAGGAATACTGTCTTCTCGAGCTTGGTGTTCCCTGGAGTGGCGGTAAGTTTGGTTTTTGGAATAAGGAAATGTTGTTTTGGTTTGACGGCGAGTCGGGTTCTCGAGAAGAGAATCTGGCCTGCCGCCGCCCAGCAGCGCGTGGGGGCATCAGAGAGCTTGATGAATGAGGTTGGGTGGTTGGGTGATTGGTTGTTTGGGCGGTAGGTGGTCGAAACGAGGGAAAAAGCGAGAGTGAAGGAGAACGTATTCCAAGAGAGCTCCAGCAGTCTCAACAAGACGACTAATATTGAGATGAAGGTGACCCAGGTGAATCGGTGGGTTGTTGCAGAAAAGTGACACAACAATGAAGGCGACAAGATACCGACCACGAATATAGCAATAAACGAGAATCCCCCCCGCAAAATTGCCAATCCAATCCAGTGACCGCTTTGTCTGGCGCTTGTGAAAAGAAACCGTCTTTGAGAAGCGGGTTGTCGCAGTGGCGATTGTTAACAAAGGGCATGTTGATGTGAAATGTCCCCAGCCCAGCTCATTGCGAGCTATGAGTATGAACCAATGAACCAATGAACCCGGTACGGTGCTGTGAATAAGGCGATGCTGACAATCTTCCTCTGGTTGCAAAAACGACGCGATGAATAGGCATGCCCAGAAGTAAAGGACAGCCGGTCAAAAGCAAATGAAATTAGTACAAGTTGTGGCTGACGATGTAAATGGCGGTTGAATTCAATGTGACATGAACTTTGTTTGTTGCAGTCAACGCGCCATCGTGACGCGCGCCGAAGCTTTGCCGGCGCAAACGACGCGGAAAAGGCGCCGCGGTCACGTGTGGATTCAGGACTGTTTAACGGGTGAACGGGTGAACGAGTGAACGAGTGAACTCAACTACTTTTGGCAACATCACCATGCATGCATGGCACGCTGATGAATGTTCCAACCGAGCCGCAATCTGGTGAGATTCTGTCCATCGGCAATGGTGTGCAACAAACTAATTCAGCACCGCCTTCTTCAAAGATGGTTGTACTAGGCATGCGTTCAGTCATATTTTTTTCATGTATTATTCCCTTGTAGTCGATACAGATAATAGACTGGACTACCCGAAATTGAAGAAGGTCGTCCAAAGTGTTTCTACATCAACTCGCGCGCATTGCCAACCGTGCCTTGTTCAGCTCGTTTCACATTTCTGCAAGCCTACGGAGTACTCACATGATACATGTGTACTCGAGTATGCATTTTCTACACTCCGACTCAATCAGATCTCCCCCTTCTTGATTCCATCGACCATGTCATTCATCTCACGGGCGTGGTCTCGACTAGGCCATCGGGCACCGCTGCGGCCGCGCACCGTCCGGGTCGAAGCGCTGTCAGGACCCTGCTGGACTCTTTTCGAGTCGACGGGCCGGAAGGGGAGCACCTGATCCTCGCCCATCCGCCCATCCGCCGTTGTGGCAAAGTGTCGAGGGGAGGGAGCCATCCGTCGCAGTTCGCCCCGGAGACTTCCCGCCTCGGACCTGCGCTTCGTCCTGAAAGACCTGTTCCTCGCCTTGTAGTACCTGCATGATGAATGCCAGATCATTCACATAGGTAAAGGGTCTCTTCCGTTCATTCAGCCGCTCCTGGCCGCTCCTACCAGTCACCTTCACTACAAGTCGTGAGTCGTGAGTCGACAGCTGACCAATTCTGGTAGACATTATGGCGGACAACATCATGTTTGGCATCACGGTTTTTTCCGTCTTGACCGACTTCGAGGAGGAAGAGATACACAATCCCTATCCACGCAAGGAGGTAGAAGGGAGGATCATCTACACTTCCCGCACAGTTAAATCCCCAGGCCAAATTGGCCCGCCGGTCTTATGTGACTTCGGCTCCGCCGTATTTGGAGATGGCGAGGGCGAGCACCTCGAGAGTGCGTACAGCCCAACGTCTACCGGACCCACGAGGTGACATTAAGAGCTCCCTGGGACTACAAGATTGACATCTGGAACGTCGGATGCATGGTAAGCGCCCCATTGGCAGAGCACATTTCTCCTTGGAGGAGAGGATCGCCAGACAGCTAGGCTAATGTAAAGATACAAGGTCTGGGATATATACGAGGGAAACCAATTGTTCCACGCCATTAACCCAGAATATTTATGCTTATCGAAGAAGGGCTCATCTCGTCGAAATCATCGCGCGGCTGGGGCCTCCGCCAAAAGATCTCCTTGCGCGCGGCCGGCCACCTGGCTAGTAAATTCTTCTCGGATGAAGGTAATTGTCCATTATTAGAACTTGGTTTTACATTTAGCTGACAGTTTAACCTACCAGGCACACTCACTGCTGGGATCGATTTGCCAGCCTCGACCTCGCTGGAGGAGATGGAGACACATCTTACATGGGATGAAAAGAGACGATCCTTAAAGTTCATGCGGAAGATGCTCCAGTGGGCTCCAGAACGACGCAATTCTGCTCGAGAGCTTTTCCAAGATGCTTGGCTGCAAGAGCAGGCATGAATTACGAGCCGCTTAGAAAATTCCATCACAATAAGGTAATCTAGACTAAGGCATAGGTTACGGGTCCATCATACGGGAAGATAGTGACTAGCATATAGACATCCCGAGGCTGTCGTTACATTCTCATGCTCTGTGGTAGCTTGGACTTCACGCCCTCATCGAGACAATATTCATTCACTTCGCTAAGCTCTGGTAGAATCATAAAACCCGAGAAAGCGTCACGCCGTTGGCGGGAATCCCGTCGACCAATGGAGAGGCGTCTGATGGCCCCGGAGACCTCGATGAACTTGTGTGTACTTCGGTCATGAACCTCCCGCGGGCGTCCAGCCAATGAGCCATGTCTTTTATCCAGGGGCTCCACAGTGCACACACTCCAGTCTAGCCCACCACGTGTGACGTCTCCGGCTTCTTGACATAATCACCCTAATACAGCCAGCCCACTGCAGGTCATTTCTGTCCCCCGCTATTCAAACATTTTTTGCTTTCTTTATCTTTCTTTATCCTTTTTCTTCCTTTTCCTCCTCACATTTCAATTTTCCAATTTCCCAGCTACGGACGGAACCGTCTTGCTTGAATAATCAAATAGACCTGTGCGCTCATCTCCCCCCTCCCGCTTTTTCACCCTCCTGGAGTCTGGACCCCTTTGCTCGACTGGCATCTCCCCAATCCCCACGTCCCGCTGCCCTCCTCGACTTTATCCTTATCTGTACCCCGCCAAAGTTTCATCGCCCGACAATTGATCACTTTCCAATCATCACTTGGTACAGTTAATTGATTCGCCAACATGACTGCTGGAACTGTTCTTGTCACCGGGTGAGTCGCGCTCAAGGTTTGTTGCATCGTTGAACAAACACATATTCCCCTATCCGACCCCGTCGTGATGTGACGGGAGCTATTATGGCGGGGTTGCTTCGACACTGACGCGGACACTGGATTCCCTCATGTCATGACCAGAAGCTAATCTCTGCCATTGTTCTACCTCCAAACAGTGGTACCGGCTACATTGGCTCTTTCACTACTTTGACCCTTCTCGAAAACGGCTACGATGTCGTCATCGTCGACAGTTTGTACAACTCCTCCAAGGTCGCCGTCGACCGTATCGAGAAAATTTGTGGTCGCCGAGCCGACTTCTACCAGCTCGACATCACCGACGAGAAAGCCCTTGACGAGGTCTTCGCCAAGCACCCTGCCATTGACAGTGTCATTCACTTCGCAGCCCTGAAGGTATGCCATCTCTTCCACGGCAAACCCCCCTCGCCACGCAGATGATGAATTAAGATAATGCGCTAATATGAGTGACAGGCCGTTGGGGAGTCCGGTGAAATTCCTCTCGAGTACTACCGCGTCAATGTCGGCGGCAGCATAGCTCTTCTCCGCTCCATGGAGCGAAACAACGTCAGCAACATTGTCTTTTCTTCGTCCGCCACCGTGTACGGCGATGCAACTCGATTCCCCAACATGATTCCCATCCCCGAGCACTGCCCCATCGGCCCAACCAACACCTACGGCCGCACCAAGTCCATGATTGAAGATGTCATCACCGACTGGGTCAATGCTCAGCGCAGCAACTTGAAGAAGGCCGGCAAGCCTTCTGAGCAGTGGAACGGGGCTCTTCTTCGATACTTCAACCCTTGCGGTGCCCACCCCAGCGGCATTATGGGCGAGGACCCGCAGGGTGTCCCCTACAACTTGTTGCCTCTATTGGGCAAGGTCGCTACGGGCGATCGCGAGAAGCTTCTCGTTTTTGGTGACGGTATGTTGGATGCTTCTCGGCCCCATTTGGCCACTGTTTTCCCCACCACATGGCTGACTGATTTCAGATTACAAATCTTCCGACGGCACCGCCATCCGTGACTACATCCACGTCCTCGACCTGGCTCGAGGCCACCTTGCCGCCCTCAACTACCTGCGCGAGAACAAGCCCGGCGTCAAGGCCTGGAACCTGGGCTCCGGCCGCGGCAGCACCGTCTTTGAGATGATCAAGGCTTTCAGTGCCGTCGTCGGACGGGACCTGAAGTATGAAGTTGTGGCACGTCGACAGGGTGATGTCTTGGATCTCACCGCCAACCCAACTTTGGCCAACAAGGAGCTCAATTGGAAGACTGAACTCACCATGGAGAAGGCTTGCGAAGACCTGTGGCGATGGGTCAAGAACAACCCCCAAGGCTATCGACAGGAACCGCCGGCCGAGTTGCTTGCTGCTATCAAGACGCCATCTTCTTGAAGTGGGAAATTCAAGATTCTATTGTCTATAAAAGAACCAGGTTTAATTCTGGAAATGTTGGATGGGAAAATTTTCATGCTAGTTGACTTATTTAGACTGCGTTTTAGCTGGAAACCACGAGAACAAACGCGAATTGAACACGAAAAAGCTTCTATATGTCACCATGCCAGGTATCTACATTTTTGCTCTCTGGAATTCCCGCCCGTCACTCACAGCTGAGGAGGAGCTTGCCCGTAGTTTTACGACTCTCAATGTCAACATGCGCGCGCGCAGCCTGTGAAAGCGGGTAGACGTCGTGAATAGCAATGCTGAGCTTGCCAGATTCGACAAGGTCGAACAGTTCACCGGCGTATTTCTCCAAGTCCTGTCTCTCAGCAATATACCCGTTCAATACAGGACGCATGAGCTTCACATTCTTGGCTCCCAGTCTGAGGATGTTGACAGGCGGCACAACGCCAGACTTAAAACAATCCCGCCCCCCGCCCCCAAACTCATTAGCAACTTGTTCGTTTTACGTAAAGCAAACCGCTAAATCGAAGAATTAGTGAAAACGTACCGCGTTCCCGAAGGACACAAGATGGCCCTTCGGGGCAATCATTTCCAGGTCGGCATCAAAGGTAGCCTTTCCGACACCATCGAAAATGGCGTCGATTCCATGACCCGCCGTAATCTCCTTCACCTGTGCCACCACGTCATGGCCCGAGTTGATGGTCCACTCTGCGCCGTTCTTCTTGGCAAGCTCACACTTCTCCGTGGTGCTGGCTGTGCCGATGACTTTTGCGCCAACAATCTTCAGCATCTGCACTAGTAGTAGGCCGACGCCGCCCGCCGCGGCGTGCACGAGCGCCCACTGGCCGGGCTGGACGTTTGCCGCCTCGCGGACAAAGGTCCATGCCGTGAGACCCTGCAGGTACACGGCGGCGGCTTGCTCGGTAGTCAGCTTGTCGGGGACGGGAACGACGTTTGAGACATCCACGGCTGAGTACTGCGCGTAGGTGCCCAGGTCCATGTACACGACGCGGGTGCCGACGGGGACGTTGCTGCTCTGAGAGGCGACCACGGTGCCGGCGGCTTCGCGGCCCAGTGTGAGGGGCAGCTCGGCTGGGTACAGGCCCGTGCGGAAATATGTGTCGATGAAGTTGACGCCTGTGAAGTCGTTCCTGACGAGGACTTGAGTTGCGGAGGGCTTGGGAACGGGCACGTCCTTGAACTGGAGGACTTCGGGACCACCTGTCTGGGCGACCTGGACGGCCTTCATTGTCTGCGGAACGGGAGGCATGGTTGCGGGATTGAATATGGTTGAGGCCTTGAGGAAGGATCGGTTTGGGGAGATTGGTAGGCGGACGATTCGATCGGTGGTGGGGGATGGATGGGAAATAGTTCGTTGGGCAATGGGGAGGGGTGTAATACGGGGTGTGCACTGTGAATGGAACGACTTCGAATGTTGGATTTGTAAGTTGGTGATGGCGGGGTAATAGCTCCGAGGCCGAGAAGGACTAGGGTCGGTGATGCAGGCGGGCTGTTCGTCTGGCGGCGATTGAAGAGTTGCCCCGAAGGATTGACGCGTTGCCAATGGAGTTGGGGATGGATGGAGCAGATGGAGGGGCAGTCGAAGGTTCGGTCGTGACTTGTGAGCTACATCTTACATCGTTCTTTTCGTTCTTTTATATATATATATATATATATATTTTTTTTTAAAAAAAAAAACCATCTCCAAAGGTTGAACATGATACTCCAAACGTCGATCATGTCATTGACCACCAACAAACAACAGCCTACACCAGAAACTTCCGAATGGCGGCCACCACGTCGTCTGGTGCCTCTTCTGGGATGTAATGTCCGCAGTCCACGGCGTAGCCATCTACTGCAATTCCCGGTTCCGTGACTGCTTTCCATTCCTTGACAGCATCGAAACACTTCTCAACCACTCCCCTGCTGCCCCATAGGACCAGTAATGGTGATTTAATCAACCTGCCGTGCTTCAAATCATCCCTCTGCTCCTCCAAATCTACCGTGGCAGCCGCCCTGTAATCGTTGCACATGGCATGCACCGAATCCCAATCCTCAAACAAGCCTGCGTACACGTCGAAGCACTCCTTGCCAAACACGTCAATCAAGTGGCCGCCATGGCCGCCATGGCCGCCATGCCCGCCCAGGAAGAGCTCGGCAAACTTGCGCGGCGTCGCGGTGATGAGTGTTTCCGGCAGGGGTGAAGGCTGAATCAGAAAGAACCAGTGGAAATAGGCGGTAGCGAACTCCTGGCTTGTCGCTTCGAACATGGACAGCGTAGGACATATATCTAGTAGGATTGCTTTCCTCACACGATCAGGGTAGTCGACGAGCATCTTGTGGGCGATGCGTGCCCCGCGATCGTGCGCGCAGAGGAAGAAAGAGTCGTGGCCGAGCTGTTCCATGACCGCCATCATGTCTTTGGCCATGACAGACTTGGCGTACGCCTCGATGGAGGACGGCTTAGATGACTCGCCATAACCGCGGATGTCGGGCACGATGAGCTTGTAAAACTTGCTGGCGAGGTTGGGGACCACACGGTGCCATATGTGTCTTGTTTGGGGGAAGCCATGCAAGAGAAGTAGTGGTGGAAGCGACGAGTCGGAGGGGTGACTTTGAAGACCCTTGATGGTGACGGGTGGATCGTCCTGCGTGGTGATGGAGAATGAGGCGAAGTTGTCAAACATTGTAAACACAAATGTGTACATGTATGAATAAACTTTCCGGGGAGGATGGGAACTCAACAAGCACAAGCACAGGTACGGGCACAGGCGACGAGGCGACAACTTTCAGCTTGCCAACTTTGGCAAGTTGGTGCGAAGGGGGGGCATCATGGCGTTAATACATGTATGTCCTGGACTGATGGGATTACCAAAACAAAAAAAACGGAGTATTATTAATATTGGCCTGGTGAGGTTGCTGCACCTAATTCGGAAATAAGTAGGCGGATCATGGATATTACAGTAAAATATAGTGTGACATGAGGAGCGACTGGGGCTGGTGTTGGGGCTGTGCTGAAAATGCCGCGACACATTGCCACACTGCCACAAGGCAGGCTGTCGTAACATGATGATGTGGTCAAAACTTTGGAGGCTTGTTTAATACTGATTAGCGTGAGCTGCCAAACAAAATTTCCACCTCTGTCAGGCCATTTGACGCATGCCTGGCGGCTTGCGGAGAGGACCCAATATACCTATACTGTACGGAGTACACAGAGTCAATACTCTCACGGTGGAGCTGGCAGTTGGCAGTTGGCAGCCGGCAGCCGATTCCAAGGGGGGGTCGGGTCTGGACTCTGGCGCCACATTGGTGACGTCGAGACTTGCAGCTGACAGACATAGCACCGACCTGTCTCAAGCTTTCTCTCAAGTGTCAGCGACGATTTTTTGCATTCCATCATGTCTTCTTGCCCGGACGAGCCCATCTCCGACTTACTTATCCAAGCAAAGACGGGCTCATCCAACGTCGACTTTCAATGCCGCCTTTGTTCCCAAAACACACATGCGATCTTGAGGCTGGCGACTCGTCTGTTCTGCATCTGACCCTCTCTCGAATGGCTCCCCTGAGATGCCGTTCTTGACGCCAACGGACCGCCAACGGCGCATCATCCAGCTGTCGCAAGAATGGCAGGTTGATTTGCCCCCGGCCCCAGCACCGCTCACGCGGCCTCACAATCCACCCTCTTTTTGGAGCCAGCAGGACGACCAAACTGCCGAGGACCTTTTGCAACGCCGAGCCGCCGAGCTCTCCCAAAACAGACAAAGAAGCAGCCTCAGCAAAGCCTTCTCATCCAACAATTTGAAAAAGGGCAAAAACTGGGACCCCCGCGAAATTCTTGAAGTGCTAACCTCATGGGTAGCCAATGCAGGAACACCCGGCGTTGCGGAGGCTCTGATCTCCAAGCTGGCTGCTGCAGGGGTCGATTTCAGCGGTATCCAGATGAAACAAAAGAGTGGCATCCTCGGTCGGAGAAAAAGCGTCGACACTTTCGTTGATCGATCTAAATTCCTGAAATTGGCTGTCGAGGGCAACCAGTATGACATGCTGCAGATTTTGCTTCCACATGCCGACCCCAACTCCATCGACCAGGCTCTTGCTCCCGCCATTCGTATTGGTAATGTGCGTGTTGCGGAACTCTTATTGCGATACGGGGCATGCGCGTCACAAACACCAGAAGGACAGGACGCCTTTCGCCAGGCTTGTGTCGATCAAAATCGATCCCATCTCGTCGGATTGTTCCTCTGGTCAGAAACCCAAGCATCGCCAGCGTGGACATCGGCATGTATGAGCGATGCTACGAGGGCGGCGTGTTTGGAGACGGTCCTCCACCTGAGCCGATCGACCGCAGACGGGAACCACAACCATGCCGAGGCTTTAAAGGCGGCAATTGCGCTTGGACGACAAGATATTGCTTTGGCAATTGTCATGGGAAACAAGCCACCAAAAGGTACAAATATCAATGAATCTTTCCAACTTCTGCATCAAGATCCGTCCATCAATCCGTCCACCAAACTTGCCATGGCTGAACTCCTCCTCTGTGCTGGAGCTCACGGTGATGTAGTTTCATCGGCGCTAGAGAGCGCTTGCGAGACCCGATTTTACGACATGGCAATCTTGTTGTCAAGATATGGTGCCTCTATCGAGTACAACGATGCAACAGGTTTGAAAACAGCGATTGCTCGCGGCGAGTTAGACCTAGTTAGCTCCCTTCTTGTTGACTCGGCCAAACTGAGTCCTGCTCTGGCTTCAAGTTGTGTGCCTTTAATTGCCAAGCAGGCCCCATTCAAAACTCGTGCAATGGTCCTCAGTCTACTGTTGAGAAAAGGAGCAAATGGTGTTGCATTGGATGACATGCTAATCGACGCTGCCGAGGCTGGTGACATGGAGTGTATTGATTTGTTGCTCAACCCAGTGTTTCCAAAATCTACACCTGTGACTCCTGAAAATACCAACCCCACCCAGAGTCCAAGAGGCAACCGGCGGCACGGGGTTGCTTCTGTTGATCACAAGTCTGGGGAAGCACTTCGAACTGCTCTGTCACGAGGAGATATAGCAATGACAGCGAGGATCCTGTCAGGCCAACCTACTGCAGAAACCTTGTCCATCGTCTTCCCACTTACGAAAAAGCTTGCTCTCAAAGATCGCCACCAGATGACCCAACTCTTCCTCAAAAGATCTTTATCTGGGCCCTGTCTACATGCCGCGCTGCATGACGCGATCAGCGAGGATGCTTCCCAACGAGACAGTGCCTTGATCAATATGCTCCTAGAGCACGATGCAGACATCAACTTTGACCAAGGGTCAGGACTTGCTGGTGTCATCAAGCAAAAGGACATGAAGCTTCTAGAATCACTTTTAAAAAATGCCTCGCCACAGACTGCTGCCGCTCGCGTTCTGGATGCAATGGATGTTTCGGACCACAGGGAGCGATTCGAGATGGTCTCTATGCTGATTGATGCTGGTGCGGTTATTGGAACACAGGAAATTGCCAAAGCATTATCACAAACTCTGACTGAGCGACCCGTGGACATGTCTCTGTTGAGATTACTTTTGCAAAAGGGAGGCGCCGACGTCAATCTGATGGAGGGGTTGATTATCAAAAAGTCGGTATCAAATTCTGACCCAAAGGTTCTGGACATGGTATTCGGCCACGGTAAACCCTCAGCATCATCAGTCACTTGCGCGTTCAATGAAATGGCTTCGCTGCCATCTACTGATAGCAAAGCATGGAAGTTGCGTACCATTCTCTCGAGATGCACCCGCAAAGAAGACCTGGATTGGGTACTCGCTCACGAAGTGCAGTCGGTGCTGCAAACGGGCAACGACAAAGCATCGTTGTCACCGCTCAAGATTCTGTTGGACGGCGGCGCGAACCCGAATGCCTACAAAGCGGCAGCTTTATGCCATGCCGTCATCGGGGCCAACTCAAAAGTGACACAACTGCTTTTCGAAGCAAAGGTTCGCCCAACTTCTGCTTCGCTCGGAGCTGCTTTACCCCACGTTCTGCGAATTACCGACTCTATGGAGAGACTCACGCTTACAAAGAAACTTGTTGAGGCTGGAGCTCATTCTATCGAAGCCAATCGTGCGTTGGTCCATGCAATCACAACTTTTCCCCAGGATGTATCGTTGCAGGGTGTTCTAGCCATGGCAGCGGACACCTCGGACGGAGAGGCCTTGTCTCTATCAGTGTCGAAGGAGTCGCCAGAGACAATGGATCTGCTTCTTGCCAAGTCAAAGTCATCAGTGGAAACAAGGAGCGCCCTGCTAGGCAGAGCAGTGGAAGTTAGGAACCGCACGGCAAGGCATCGCATGTGTGGAAGCTTTCTCAAACTCGGAGTATCCAAAGAGTCTGCTTCAAGTGCTTTACTTGTAGCTGCGCGCGATGGAGATGTCGAACTCGGACACCTTCTCATAGCCCATGGCGCCAGCATCGCCACGAATGACGGCCAGGCGATTGTTGAGGCCTGCCGTGGAGGCTCTGCAGAAGTCCTAGCCATCTTGTTGAAGCAAGATGGCAACTTCAAGAAGAGCACCTTGGAATCCGGCTTCCAGGCAGCCACAGAAGTGCGAGATTTAAGTAAGCGAGCACTTGTTTTCAAATGCTTGCTCCAGAAGGGCGTGAAAGGCGACTTGGTGGACGCACAATTGCAATCGGCGGCGCGCTACGGCGAGGATGGTCAAGCCGTTTTGCGAGTCTTGCTTCTAGCTGGTGCGGATCCCAATTTCAACAATGGCGAGTGTGTGATAGCTGCGACGAGAAGCGCCTTCATTGGTAACCTTGAGTTGTTGCTTGGTTTGTGGCATGAAGGCGGTATCCAGGTAAGAAAACTTGGGGAGCAGCCATGACCTTTGTGACTTATTGCTAACAATGTTGCGCAGAAGAGGGTTGCTCAACCTACTTTGGCCAGATCCCTTGAAGCTTGTTGGAATCTGAGTCGGGATAATCGGTTCAAAGTCATAAGTGGCCTCATTCAAGCTGGTCTACAAGTGACGGAAGACTTGCACAGAACGCTCAACGAAGCTGTAAATGAGGATGACCCGGAGGAACGTCTTGTCCGATTACTGCTTGATCATGGTGCTTCACCATCTGCCAATGGCTGCAAGACACTCGTGGATGCGGTCAACAACTCTGCTTCATCAGCATTGGCACTTCTTCTGGAGAAGAACCTACCCCAGGAGGATGTAAATCAGGCTTTCAATAATGCCTTTACTGCTGATACCTTTACTAAGTGGTTCACCGAGTCCGGATTCAAGACAGCTACCGTGCTTTTGGAAAAAGGCGCTCACGGGCACTCACTTGGCGATGCATTGATCCTCGCAATGAAGCGTTATACTTCAGAGACTAAAGACCTCGCAGATCAATTTGTTGCACTGCTCGTGTCTCATGGGGCAGACGTGAACTATAATAGTGGTGAGCCATTGCGACAGGCTGCATCCAAGGCGAATATTCCATGGACCAAGCAGCTCCTTGAAGGCAGACCGACCATTCAAACTTTATCACTAGCCTTTCAATGTATCTTTGATACAGCAATCTCTCAAGACGAGGTTCTTGGTTTGTTCAAATTGTTTGCGGAGTACAGGGACGGTGATGTTCGAATTGACATCCTGAGCAACCAACAGGGATCTACTCCAGTACTTGTGCGAGCAATCTCCCAGTATCCGAGATCGGTAGCCATTCTGGAAACCTTGCTAGATGCCGGTCTATACTACGACCAAGCTGCCACGTACAAAATTCATTCTGACATCGATGATGCAGAAGACATGAGCCTCCTTCTGTGGGCTGTGGCGCAGCCGCAAAAGCGAGTCAGCAATGCCGTCATCGAGTTGTTACTCACACGAGGAGGTAAGTGTGATGGTATACAGGAAAAGAAGACGTGAAAATGAAGCATTGCGACTAACTATGACAATAGCCAAGGTGAACGCTGAGTCAAATCTGTCCCACACAACGCCACTCATGCTCGCCATTCAAACCCGACGACCAGACCTCGTGAAACTATTTCTACTTGAAGGTGCCGAAGTCGACGTGCAAGATTATCTTGGACGGACACCGCTGTCCATGGTAACCGATATTGGCGGTGACATTTCAGTGCAGATGATGTCGCTCTTGTTGGCCGCCGATCCATCGCGGGACGATGGTTCTCTTCACAATGCTGCTCGCGACTTGAATCAACCCGTGGTCAAGATCCTAGTCCAGGCCGGCCACGACCCCGACTTCCCTAGTCCATTACACGAAGGGCGAAGTGCCCTGGCGGAGCTTTGTCTCCACGGGTCCGACAATACTGAGATGGGGGCTGACCGAGAACGCACCATGCAGAAGGTCATGACATTCCTCATAGACTCGCAGTCTGATCTTTCGATAAAATCGAACGACAAGTCACTGCTTCAACTATGCTTTGAAGCCGCAGAACCTATCGCCACGACGAGGAGTTTGCTCAAGAGCGGAATGTGGAAGCACATTAATAAGCCTTTCAACCTCCATACGGCCAACGGATACACCTACTCACCGACAATGTATATAAAAAAGCTGCTACCTCAAAATGATCTCTCTGCCTCTCTTCTGCAAATTCTCAGGTCCAACCGTGCCAACGATATATACTTCACTCTGTCTGGGGCACAACCTGACGATGCTGTTGGCCTACCAGAAGACATGGCCGTGCAAGAGAGGGCGCGTAAAGCACGTCTTGAGCGACTCGCCGAAGAAACGCAAGACTTTTCCATCGCCATGGCGCGCAAACGCGAAATGGCCTCTGTGGAACAACAAGTCATTGCCCAGAAGGCCGAAATGGAAGACATGCGCCGACGTAAGCTCCACAATGAAGACGTCGCTGCCGTACGATCCCGCGGCCAACTCGAAGAGTCGCTGGCGAGCGCCGCTCATGCGCGAAGAATGCAAGAACAACACGAACTGGCCAATTCCTCCATCAGCAGAACCCGTGCGTTGGCAGCGACGGAACTAGAAGCAGAGGAGGCGCGACGGAGAAAAACGCTCGAGTGGGAAACCAAGCTGAATACCGAAAAGGTAGAAAACGCAAGAGCTCTAAGTTCTGTCCGGATCAGCGAGAGGCAGGAAGTAGAAATGTTGGACAAGGGTGCCGATGCCAGGATCAAGGGGAGGATGGAAGCACAGAGGAAGCTGGTTGAGAGCCAGGAGAAGCTGGCGAAGAGATTGGCTGATGGCTCAAATGGGGCAGTGGGAGTGGGCGATGCAAGGAGACAAATCGGCTATGTTACTGAATTCTGAGGAGTGCATTCAACTGGGTTGAGATGTTGATTTTGGGGTTGGGTCCTCATCGATGACAACAGAATTTAGGACCTATATAGCGCGTGTGTGATTAATGGTTGGAGATATCCACGAGCCTAATGAGTAATGATGAATTTTCCAACCATCTTTCCCTACCATCCCAATGGTGTGTGTATGTATACAATATATCTGTTGGAAAGCCAAGCCAAATGGAAAGAACCGACCTCATTCAAAGATGACAACAAAAAGAATTCAATGATAAGCAACCAGCCAGCTCAAATATACAATTCGTAAATCATCCAACGACGTATTCCAAAACTACGCCTTGCTCGTCATCTTGATAGAATCCGCACCAGTCTCCACAACGCGATACTTATCCGCATCACCAAGGCCGCTAGCCGCTCTGTCATACGCCTCGTCGGATCTATCGCACAGAGCGTCCAGATCCGCATCGCTGAGGATCTCCGCACCTCCCGACGTCTGATACACCATTCCGTCCTTGAGAAGTAGTGCGCGGAGTGTCTCAGCGTCCAGATGCTCCTTGGTGTCCAGCTTCTGACCCATGGTCTTGAACCCGCCCTTTTTGATAACCAGCTTCTCCAATCGACGCTTCGCATCCGCGGACATGAGAAGGGATTCCTCCACAGTGTCCTTCGTGGCGAGGCGGTAGACGATGACGGGACGGGTCTGGCCGATGCGGTGGCACCGGTCTTGCGCCTGCAGATCCTGCTGGGGGTTGAAGTCGGAGTCGAAGAGGATGACTGTGTCCGCTGACGCGAGGTTGATTCCCTGTCCGCCTGCGCGGGTGGACAGCAGGAAGAGGTTGTAGTGGGGGTCGGTGTTGAAGTCGTGGATCTGCTGGCGGCGCTCGTCTTGGGGCACGGAGCCGTCGATGCGGCAGACGGGCCAGGCGCGGAGCTCGCGGGCGTAGTCTTCTAGGATGTCGAGCTGGGTTTTGAACTGCGAGAAGAGGAGGACTTTGTGGCCGTTTTGGAAGAGGGCGGTGAGGAGTCGGTCGAGAAGGAGCATCTTGCCGGAGGACGTGATGATTGATTCGTCGACGGGTACGTCGGTTGATGTGGCCCAGGGGTTGTAGAAGTTGTGGGGGCTGTTGCAGACAAGACGGAGTTGGGCCAGGGGGTTGCCGAGTTTCTTTTGTGAAAGTTGTTTTTCTGCATGGGCGAGTTGGTCAATGGTTTGAGCTGAGGGTGTAATTCCGAGGAGGTGGGGGGGTTGGAGAAGAGGAAGAGGAAGAGGAAGAGGAAGAGGAAGAATGTAGGAACGTACTGGCGAGTTCGAGGGTCTCTGCTCGTTCGATCTCTTCGGGGGACCGAAGCTCGTCTGTTTCGTCCTGCTCGTCTTCGCGGGCAAGCTCATCGGCTAGTTTAGCCTCGAAGGCGTCATCGGATAACCCTTCTTCGTCTGAATATGCTTCTGTGTAAGTTTTGCCTTTGCGCGGTCTCCCTCGCGTGCTTGCGGGGGTGGATGTGCGACTGGACCGCGCGCTCTTGGGCTCGGATTTGAACGAGGTGGGAGGGCTTTTGCGTTTGGTGGTTGGCTTGGATGGTGTTTCGAGAGACTTTGGCGAACCGCCCCTGTTTGCTTTGCTGGCTGACCTCTTGCCCATCATCATGGCGAATGCATTGGGAGCTGCTGCCGCAAGCTTGTTTTCTGTCTTTTCGCCCCGGGGACTCTGTCGCACGGGAAGTGAAAAAGTGGCTTTGTGTGAGCTTGAAGCATCTTTGCTGGACTTTGCTGCGCGACTGCTGGATCTTGATGACTGGCGGGTTGATCTGCCAGAGGGCATGGCGCTGTTGATCTGATCGGTCACCTTTTGTTCGAGGTAGGCTCTCGTGTCAACGTCCTTGTTGGTGAAGACGTTGTACAAGTCGGTCTGCTCTTTGGTCATGGGCGCAAACAAGACGTATTCGCGTTTCTTGGGCAAATACGCAGCAACGTCCTGCTTGACGCGGCGCAGGAGAAGCGGCTGTAGAATAAGGTGAATCTTTTTCACGAGGTCCTGCTTCATTTGATCCGCAATGAACTCCTCTGTGCTCTGTTCATCTTGGAGGTCGGAAAAATCGAACCAAGACTCGAACGCCTCCCAGTCAGTAAAGATGTTAGGCAGGAGGAAGTGCAGCAATGACCAGAGCTCCTTCAAATTGTTTTGTAGAGGTGTTCCGGTGATGAGTAACCTGGTAGCGGACGAGAATTGCCGCAGTTGTTGGAAAAGCTTTGCGTCGGCATTCTTCATTCGGTGGCCTTCGTCCTGTACGATGATCGGTCAGCAGCCATGCCGGGAAAGAGTCCGCATAAGGGGGTTGAGAACGTACTATTATGATAAACTCCCATTGGATCCGGGACAGGTTGTGCTGATCCCTCAGCACCATCTCGTACGACGTGCAAACGACCGGAAACTTGGCGCTGGGCCGCCCCCCTGTTAGGTTTCGCATCATCCTTGTTTTGAAAATTTCCTCTCGCTGTGCCTGATTTCCGTGATACATGACAACGGGGATAGACGGCGTCCATTTGTGAAACTCATCCATCCAGTTGGAGAGGGTGCTCAAAGGCGCAACAATCAGATGCGGGCCCAGGTAGTTTTCTTGCTCTCGCAACAGAGCGATGAGACCAATAGTCTGGACAGTTTTACCTGTGCTCGGGTCAGCCAACTGCCCGTGATTTATCTTGACATCTTGACATCTTGACGGAAAGCCGAAAGAGACGAGTGGGAGAATATTCCGACTGCTGGGACGCACCTAAACCCATCTCGTCGGCAAGGATACCACTCATGCCCTGGGAGCAAATCTCAAACATCCAAGTCAATCCCTCCAACTGGTAGTCTCTCATGGTGCCATTGATCATGCACTTGGGTTGCTTGGCCATTTCCAAATTGTGCTCACCAAGTGTCTTGCCGTCGAGACTGCTGCCCACACGGCCAAGTACCTGCGTCTTCTTGGTGAGAATATCACTAAAAGCAGCGCTCTTCATGAGGAGCTCGTCCAGCTCTTTCGCCTTGGCTTCTCGCTCGGTCTTTGTTTCGGCCTTCTTCTTCTTCTTGCGCTTCTGAGTGGCAGCGAGTCTGTGATGCTCATCAGCCTTCCTGTTCTCATCTCGTGCCTCTCGCTCTTCTTCCAAGAGGCTATTCTCAGTGAATTGGCCCGCCGCATCGGATTTTGGTGATACATCAGGGGGTGGCGAGCTAGGAGCGCTTGTCATGGCAGGCTGTTCCGAGAGTGCGGATTCGGATTCTGCATCTGACGAGGACGATATGTCCATGAAAGGGTGCCAATGGCAAATGGCAGAGGTCAGAGGACCCAATTCTGAGACGGGGTGTTTTTTTGGTTCCTCAACGCAGTTTTTCGCAGTTTTGGAGGGCAATTGCGCTGCGTGTTGGCGAGAATCCCTGGCAAACGTGAAATCTGAAGACGGTGCTTCTCGCGTGGCCAATTCAAGAGCCACTTAGTTGGGCGGGAAAATGTGAAACAACAGTGAAAAAAAATACAATTGAATCAGCGTTTAGACACGCCCGGGGAAAAAGCAGAGTGAGAGCGCATGAAGTGGAGGTGATTGTCGGTTCTGTGAAGTTTGAACAATGAATGACGGCCAGCCATTCCAAACGGCCCTTTCCGTTCCTCTGCTCGACCGTGTGCAGCCAAAAATCATGACGCACCGAGACGCGACTCGAAAGGCCGACGCGTTAATTGACAGCCGAGACATGACTAAGCAGAGCTGAGCTGCCCCTCCATGGACACGGAATCCCCGTCCATTCACTCCGTATTCGAAAAAATTTATAGATCAACCCACCTCCAGCCATACAATACATCTAGCCTTAATAATAGCCACCACCACACACACATACCAACATTCCCAGCCCGAGACGAAGACGCCCAGAAACCGGCGACTTCCTCTCTCAAATTCCCGAATCTGTTTTCCCTCCGCGCCTTGCGTCCCTCCGCCAGGGCTCTCTCACCCCTCCCCATCCGCCGATTCGCCAAAATGGCCCTCGTCAACCAGACCTACACTTCCACCGAGGAGGCTGAGATCCAGCAGTGGCTCACCACCTCTGAGCGCCTCAAGTCCGGCGGCGACAAGTCTTCCATCCTGGATACCCTCAACAGCCACCTCGCCAGCCGGACCACCCTCCTCGGCAGCAAGCCATCCAAGGCCGACGTCGCCATCTACGATACCCTCTCTCCCGTCGTCGCCAAGTGGTCCCCCGACGAGCGAACCGGCGAAAAGGGCCACCCCCATATTGTTCGCCATCTCGACTTTGTCCAGAACTCTGCCCTCTTCGGCCTCAAGCTCAGTGACGATCAGAAGTTCTCAGTCGACCAGGATGACATTCGCTATGTCAAGCCCCCCGTCGATGCTAAGGCCGAAAAGGAGCGCTTGAAGAAGGAAAAGGCTGCTGCTGCCGCCGCCGCCGCCACCACCACCGCCACCACCACCACTGCAGCTGGTTCCACCAGCGTTAACAAGGACGCCTCCCTAGTTGACCGCACCAAAGAAAAGGTCAAGGAGAAGGTTGATGAAGTCAAGGGTGCTGCTGCCGCTGCTGTCGGAGGCGACAAGCCCAAGAAGGAGAAGAAGGAAAAGGCTTCCAAGCCACAGAAGGCCCCCCCCGCCGCGGCTACTCTCTCTCCCTGCCTGATTGACCTCCGTGTCGGCCATATTCTCAAGGCCATCAACCACCCTGACGCCGACTCACTGTACGTCTCGACTATTGCTATGGGTGACCCCGCCGGAAACGAAGACTACGTTGAGTACGAAGGCCAGGTCTGCCGAACCGTCTGCTCTGGCCTCAACGGCCTTATCCCCCTCGAGCAAATGCAAGGCCGCAAAGTAGTCGTCGTGTGCAATCTTAAGCCTGTCAAGATGCGCGGCATCAAGTCATGCGCCATGGTTCTTGCTGCTTCACCCAAAGTAAATGAAGGCGAGGTAGATGAGGACAAGGGTCCCGTTGAGCTGGTCTCTCCCCCCGAGGGCGCCAAGGCCGGTGATCGTGTGTTCTTCGAGGGATGGCAGGGCCAGCCCGAGGGCGTTCTCAACCCCAAGAAGAAGATTTGGGAGACTTTCCAGCCCGGCTTCACCACCACTGATACCCTCGAGGTTGTTTTTGATGCCGCTGCCGTGGAGCAATTGGGCAAGAAGGATGTTGGCAAGTTGGTCACTGAGAGTGGTGGCATTTGCACTGTACAGACCCTGAAGGGTGCTGCTGTGCGGTAAATAGATCGATAACTGTCTGTAGGTCTTTGGGTCGCATGCTCAAAAGATGAATCAATAGAGGTACATTCGAATACTTCACCACGGCTGTGGTTGGAAGTTCTTCCGTATTGTGACAAACCGTTCCGTCAGTCAAAGCTCAAGCCTCTGCAATGTTCACTGAAATGAGTGTACTGCCTTTTTCATCGTCTCTTTGTTCCTCAAGGTATCCTCTTAACGTACAAAACGAGTCTCCCGCATTTCTTTTATGCAACCTGATAAATTGTACACAACACTCGGCCACGTACTCCTCGTACAAATGCCCCTATGCCGGAAAATATGCTCATTGACGCCACGTAAATGCTTTCTCCAAAAAAAGGATAATGTATGTGATCCCTTGTAAATTTTCAAAAAAAAAAGACAACAAATTTGCTCCAAATGCCTACCTACGCCGGGTTCTTTTCTCTTCTTTCAGGCCGAATAATACAACATGATTATGTACCATTTCATGTTTATGAGAAAAAATACTTGCTTTCGCGGAGACGTTTTACGTTGAAGTCGCCCTAGATAAAAAGTTAGTCGAGAACGCATTGGAACGACCAGTTAGTGGGAATGTTTTACCTTCTTGGGGACAGCTGGAATAGTGAGCGGCAACCACACTGGAACGGGGGTGCCGCGTTTAGACCGGGTAGTGCTCTTCGTCTTTTTTTCTACCATTTGAGACTCGAAATGGCTCGTTTTCATGTGTTCCATAAGGCGTTCGGACAACATGTCCGGAACTTGTCCGTCAGGAGGCCCCTCTTCGTCTTGATCTTGCATGAATACTTCGTCTGCATCGGTCATGCTATCGACGGTATCGACTTCATTTGGCGAGATTTCTCCGAGACCCAAATACTTGCTGTCTTCTCTGATATCGACGTCGACTTCTGCTCCAGACATCTCCTCATACACTGATGCCGGAGTGATGATTTGCTTTGCCGCCTCCAGGTCCCAAGGGTTCCCTGACAGTCGAAGGGCGTTGCGCTTGTGCTCGAGCAGCAACTCCTCCTTTGGCGACAGCTTACTGTTTTTGCGCAGCTCCTTGATCTTCTTTGCAACTGCGGAGGAAGGGTCGATATGGGAAAGAAACAGAGAGCCTTTGTGTCGTGCCTCGAATTCTTTCGCAAGACGACCGACAACGTCCTCCTCGTGAATCTGAATGAATGCCTCTCGCAAAATGCTGTTCATGGTGTCAATGTCAGCGGCATGGGTCCAGAACGAGTCATGGACGGCAGCAAAATTCAAATCCTGTTCGTGACATTGCAGGGCAGAGAGAAGCATATGGCTGGCATCCAAAGAATGGATAAAATTTGGCGGGAACCCCTGTAGTTGTTTTCTGCGATTGACAGGGTCCGTTTGCTCGCTGACAGGATAGACAACGGATTGGAGACAAGTCCTGACTTCTTTCATGTTGCTCTTGCGATATGGCTGAACAACAGGCATGCGAAGAGGTGTCGTCCAGACGATGGAAGATCGGAACTGCTGAGTGAGTTCGTCAAAGCCAGACTTCTTGGGACCATTGGTCTTCTTGTTTTTCCTTCCTCTGGCTCCTTCCTCAACATTGCCGCCCGAGTAGCTGTCGGCAATTTGTTGTAATTGGGCTGGAGTCAGCGCGCGACACACCCTTCCACCAATCTCGCCGAGCCAATATTGGATGTCATGAGCGCCGCGAAACATGGTAGCGAGAGCCTTGAAGATGTGCTTGGCAATGTACGTGGATAGCAACATGTTAGGGACGCCGCATTTCTTGCCCAGGTCGGGATACAGAGCATCGATCTGCTTGCAGACTTGTTTTTTAGCACCAGCAAAGGTGACCCCATATACGTTCGTCATGACTGTCTGTTTGACGACCTTCCGGGTAATCTTGCCCTGAAGGTTTTCAGCAAACTGGTTTCCCTTCTTGGCATCTTCGTTGATTGCTTGCTTGACAAGATCTGCAACAGCTGAGTAAACATCTGCAGGGCGTTCGCCGGGTTCCAAGTTGACTTGCTGCGCTCCCCAGGTATCGCCACCCAACGCGGCGTAATGTTGAAGACCGTTGCAAGTGCCGTCTTGATGAACGGGCAGTTGTGACACATATTTGGCTGGGTCGGGGAGATCAAAGGCGGCTTTCAACTCGAAGCAAGCGGCTAGACACTGCCAGGGGTCCTCAGCCTTGAGCCACCATCGACTTCCGTTCAAGGAATTCGTTGCAGAGTCAATGATGTTGGCCATATTGTCGTTTGTAAAAGCCTCGCGCTCATCAAAGCTGGATTTATCCAACCCGTACAAGTTGGCTAGATGGATTTTCAGCCAACGCAATCCTCGCTCTCCCAGCTCCTTGCCTCGCGCAAACTTGAGAACCGCCCTGGTGTGGTCTGCTCCCATATGATTCAGATAGGTCGGAATCGGATACGCCCTGCCTCTGTAGTCGACGTTGTGCGGAAAATATATGGTTTGGTTTCTGAATGCTCGAGCGACTTCTAACTGCAAGTTCATGAAGCATCTTTGTGAATGCAATCCGGATCGTTCGTTCTCGATCGCTTTGACGGCATGGATCCAATCCTTGCGCAGCAGAGGGTCAGCAGAAGAGTCCGGCTCGCGAGGTATATCGAATTCGGGGTTCAGTGGCGGCATATTGGCGACTTCTTCTCCACTGTTCCAAGCTTCCATCATGACGTCCAGGACATCGTTGTTAATTTGCCAGGCAGTTTTTCCAAGCACATCGAGACCCTTGGATACTTGCTTCAGATCACCGCTTTTCATGGCAGCTTCCGTGTATAACTTTTGCTCCATAATACCCGGCTTCACACGGACAAATGACGTTTTACTTTCAAGAAAGCCGCCTTCGTTTAACTGGCGCCATGGCCTAGGCTCAACAATCATCGGAAGGTGCTTAGCAATGAAGTCGCCGACAGGTTCTCTCTTTAATTGCTCCATCAGTTGCGAATTGAGATACAGAACACCGAGCTTCTTGCCTTTTCGGGGTTGTTGCAGATGAGTGAAGGCCGGCTGAAGTTGACTAACGGTTTCTTTTGTAATAGGGTGTTGTGTTGTAATTTTGACCTTGGCAGTTTCAATCAGAAGCTTCAACAATACAGAGCCGACTTGTGCTTTGATGGACATTGGCCAAGGTTTTCGCATTGTCTCTTCCAGACCCGTGGTTGTTTCGGAGGTATCGACAAGTAAGTTCGAAGAGTCTGTGTGACCTTCCAACTTTTCAGTGGTTGGTGATGATGTGGTAGGTGATGATGTGGTAGGCCCAGTAAATGAGAGTCTAGATCGTCGTTGGGTCGTCTTTGACATTGATTTCCGTTGCATTTCAGTGTCTTCTTGTGCGAGCTTTGCCACGTGTGCGATGATTCGGCCCACCACGATGCCTTTGCCTACGCCTTGCATCGCTGCAAGGTTGAGCACGGACAAAATAGTAATAGCTGCGAGGCGAGCGGGGTCGGCTTGTTGAAGTAATGGCCCATACACGCATCTATCAAGATCCTGTTCAGATTTCGACGTCTTATTCTCCGAAGTTTCGACCAGAACAATTTCTTCTCTCAATCTGCTCTCCATGGCGTCGAGCCACCCTGCCATGTGCTGAGACAAAGAGCCCTCTGCCGATGATGGGCTCAGGGCTGTATTGATGCCCATTTGCTGCATTTTCTTGTTGGCGTGCCGCCATCTCTCAATAGCACATCCAATGGAATCACGTTCAACCTCTAGCTGAATTTCGTGACGATCAGCGTATGGCATTTTCGAGATGTCGACATCCTGCAAATCCATGAGCAGATGCAGTCCTTGCTTCAATGATGACAGTCCGTCACCTCGCTGTGGCGTGGCAACAAGTTCCGGAGCGTTGTTTGGTACAGACTTCACTGTTTCTTCAATGGAAGCTTCCATCGTTCTCAGCTCAGATCTTTCTTCGGTTGAGTCAAGTAATTCGAAAGTTTCATCGGCGTCCATGGTGAAATTATACGTCGGGCAAATTTCGGTGATAACTGCTAGATCTTGATCGCTCAATATATCGGCCATACTCAGGACTCGAAGACCTGATTCGCCCGGAGCCATGCCCATGTATCTCTTTACAAGACGATGCAGCCTTGAACCTCGCTCAGACAGAAGCGATGCTTTAAGCATGCACGCAATGGTCTCGGCGGTGTGGGGAAGTCCTTTGCTCCGTATTTGTACCTCGTACCATTGGTGAAGTTTTTCAGCTTGTTGCCGGTCGGGACTTGTGCGCATCTGAAGTAATGAAGTTCGCAGATATGCGTTGTGTAGCACAATTCGTTCTTCACCTGAAAGAATTCCCATTGTATTGAATCTTTTCAAAACCAAAGCGGCTCTATCAAGTTTTCCAACACGAATACAAGCGTCGAAAACGGGGAGCATGTCCTCTGTGTCGCCCGGAATACCGTACGTATTAATCTTCGTAGCGGCCTTAGGAAGCCCAGGATCGGGAATTGTCAGCGGTGCCGAGGGATCGAAGACCCGCATGCCGTGTGATCGAAGTGAGTGGGACTGGAAAGGCGGAACCGTCGCATGAGAGACGTGATTGTAGGGCAATCCATCGAATTTGAAGTCGTTGACTGCCGTCGCCAGCGTTCTCTCATTGAAAGAGTGGCTGACGCAGGCCTCCGACCCACGACGGCGCCATGGCCGCAGTTGCCTAGTCACAAAAGATCTTTGACTTCTTGACGGTAGTTGAGATTGCGAGAGAACATATATTCTGGAAGGGCAACCGGCTGTTCTGACGATGGGGGCTCGTTGAGCAAGCAGACTGCTCTGAGTTCGCCGACTGAGCATTTTGACAGCTTCAGCGTTTAAAAGGACATGCGCTGAGGGGACGTTGCTGAGTCAACTTCAGGTATTAAAACATTTAAGAAAATATTGGAAACGCGCCGAAGCAAAAATAAGGAGCACAAGGAATGGAGAAATTGGTACAAGACATGTATGGGTGGAAGTGAATGAAGAGGAGGCAAAAGATTAGACGCCGCACGGCAATCAATTAAGGAGATGAAGCTCTCAGAAAATTTCGCCATCATTAATTAATAAATGCAAAGCCTCCAGTTGGATTTGGCCACTTCAGGGTCAGGGATCCCGTCACGTGGCGGTGTTGGTGAGTGACGGACCCACCAGAAAGTTGGAGCTTCCAGCCAGAAAGTTGCTCTTGCGTGGGTGAGAATAATATTGACGACGGCCAGGCAAAGGCTGCATGCACTATTTCCAGCAGCCGAAAATGATCGCACGTCCCTCATTCACATCCCTTGGATGTTCAAGCTGCCGAAACGTGATCTTCAAAGCCGCAGCCATCAGACCGACGCCCACTTTTCGGACCATGCAGCAAGGTTCTTATCGACAATTTCCAAAGTCAACTGCAAGGTTCTTCAGTACGGAGCGAAATATCGAAAGCAGTCTACCAGTAACACAAACTTCGCCAACCCTGGAGGAAGTCCAAGAAACCAGTGAGAATAGTATCGAGGATGGGCATTCTACCGTCCAAAGACCATGGTTCCTCGAAGTCGAACCTCCGACACATCCTCCAAGTTTGCACACGCCGACCCTGCCCGAGGCCCCCACCGAATCGCCCGCCCTCGTCACCCCAATGATCAAGTACATCTTTGAAGATATGGGCTTAGACGATATATCGCTCATGGATCTACGCGACTTGGACCCTCCAGTCGCCCTAGGGCCGAACCTCATCATGCTTTTTGCCAACGCCCGAAGCGAAAGGCATTTACACGTCTCCTCAGGTCGATTCGTACGATGGCTGCGACGAAACTACAAGGTCAACGCACGAGCCGACGGCTTGATCGGACCGGGCGAGTTGAAAACAAAACTGCGTCGGCTGCGAAAGAAAGCGAAGCTCATGGGAACCAATACAATGATTCTACCGGGCGGCGATAATGGCATATCCACGGGCTGGGTATGCGTCAGCTTTTCAACGAGCGACGCAGTCAACGACGAAACGGCTAGCTATGATGAGAGTGGACGGTTCTCAGGTTTTGGGGCAGCACCAACAGGCACCACAATCGTAGTGCAATGCATGACAGAATCTCGACGAAACGAGCTTGATTTGGAAACGCTGTGGCAAGGCATACTGAAGAGAAATATGGAGCAGACCATGAAGATCAAAGGTCAGATGCTCGAGAGTGAAAAGGACCTTGAGTCTCTAGTATCGTCCAAATTACAGCTTCCCAAGACAGAAGCAGCTATCCAGTGGCAGAAGATGCAACAGGCCTCGCAGCAACAAAGGCACTTTTCCACATCTGCCAGAAGACTTCAACCCGGAAATGACGCAATACGCCCAGCGATGGAGACGATATCAGAGAACATCATCTACAATGAAGCAACTGAATCTGAGCTAGCGATGCTTCAGCGACATATCACAGACTTGCAAATATCAGGAACCTCCATGAGTATGGAAATACTCGAGCGCTTGATTTCCGCGGTGTTCCAGGCTTCTTCGGCGAAAGATGGTTCTATCACACGTCTGCAGCTTGTTGATCAATTGCTTCTCACAGCGGAGGAGCGAGGAATGTCAGTCCAGTCAAATAACATGCTTGTTACTCTCATCGAAGCGATAGTTGCTTCGCCAGCGTATGATTTTGAGTTGGAAAGAGCACAGAAGAATCTTGAATTCCTTCTACTTGACCAGCGAACACCGCTGGACCACGATCAGACCAGCCGATTGATGACGGCCTATGCTGAACGACAGGACTGGGATCGGTTCTGGGACACTTTCCGCGCGCCAGCAAGATTTCGCGTGGCTCGAACTGCAGAATTGTATGAACTGGTATACAGAATGATGGTTTCCACTCAAGACTCAAAGATGTGCATTGATGCCCTGCGCTGGGTGTATCCCGAGATGCTGAAAGAAGAGCCAGCAGTATATCCCACTGGGCCGGTGTACAATGCGCTCAAGGCCTGCATTTTAGTAGCAGATCCCGCAGCAGAAGAATTGCTGCACAACCCACCACCTTTGAACTCGCTGGATACTATCGGCAGACGGCGTCTTCGTCGCCGCGAGTTTGTGCGTGTCCTCAAAGAGGTGGAAGATGTGAATCGGCATCTTGTGGGAAATCGGGCACGAGAGGAGCGGGCACAAGCTCTCAATCGATTCTGCGATGCCGATGTAACAAATTGACATTCACTCCTTGTGAAATAATCAGGAAATAGGTGTTTTTTACCTTGTATTGTTGAGAACTGGCCTTAGAGCAACTGTACGTAATCGTTCTAAATGCAAATATTATTCTTATAGAGGAAGAAAGGAGCTAGACTAGAGGTTACATAGGATCTAGCTTTATACTAGCTTATATACAGTCTATGCGTAGTATATATTTAGCCAGTCTATAGACTTATAGTAAACTTAATAGGTTATAGCTATGGGTTATAAGAAAAATAAAGAGGAATTATAGTAATTAGTATCTTATTAATTTAGCCTAATTAGAAAAATGAAACTAAGTAGTCTAAATGCTTAGAATTAGTTTAAAAATAACAACCTACTGTTATTATATGCAGGAGTAACTATAACCTAGATACTACCTATAAGTAACCAGTATATGAAAAACAAATATAAATTAATATTACTAATATTATTATATTATTTTAATAAGATACATGTAACTATAAAGAGTTATAATAGTTAATCTAGTAATAGCATAGGAATGCTCTGTGAGCACTGAGGATATGGGTGAAGCTAGGCAGGAACAAATGGGAGCACTTATGTATTAGACTAAAGCTTACTAAGTCTAAGTATATTATGCGGATAAGTCACTGGTTTATAGCTAGTGATTCGCTAGGGCTATATAGCCCTAGTCCTATGGCCCTATATGTTTTTGCGCTAGGGTGCATGCTAATATATATAAGGCAGGCTATTAGGAACTAGCCTTAAGGTAACTGCACGTAAGCGTTCTAAATAAGAATATTATTCTTATAGGGGAAGAAAGGAACTAAGCTAGATATTATATAGGATCTAGCTTTATACTAGTATATATATAGATTATACATAGCTTACATATAGCCTTAACCTAGCTACGCATAGCCTATACCCTTTATATACTCTTTCTAGACCTAGTATTAATCTAAACCTTAACCTAAGCTTCTAAGCTTAAGTCTATAATATACTCCCTTACTTAGGCTTTTTCTCTCTCTTTTTCTTATAGTTATAAAGTTATAAGTAATTAGTATATATATATAACTAGTATTATATATTTCTATAAGGCCTTATATAAGGCTTATATATAGCTTTCCTATAAAGTTATAAGTAAGTAATATACTATATAGCTAGTATTATATATTTATATAAGGCCTATATAGGGCCTATATATAGCCTAGTAAATTAGAAAACTTTTCCTTATAGGTTACCTTACCCCTAGCTTACTTAAAAAATAGCTTTCCTTACTAACTCTACTCTTTATAATACTAATCTATTTCCCTCCTAGGTACGAGGTAAAACTGCTTATATTGTTATAGGCTAATTCCCTATTCTTTTATTTTCTTCCTATCTCCCTTACTAATCTTATTATTTACCTTGCCTTTACTTCTTAGCATTTTTCCCTTATATTATAAATACTATTAATTATCTCTAGGTTAGATTTATCTTTATTTTCCTTCCCTTTGCTTTTCTTTTTTACTATAGCCTTTAACCTTTTAGTTAGGGTAATGTCTTTTTTATTACCCTTAGCTATTTATAATCTAATTACTTAAGGGTTAATTAGCTAATTAGTAATATAGGACTTACCTAGTAATTTAAATTAGGTTAGAAGTAAGTAAGAATAAGTTATATATAGTATAAGGGTTTAAGTTTGCCTTAGAGCTTTAGGGTATAAGTAAGTAGTAAGGTATAAGAAGATAAAAGAGATAAAGAGAGGGAATAAATATAGTTATAGAGAAAGGGAGAATTATATTAATTTATACTATAAGTAAAACTTAAATAAATTTAAGTTTAACTATAGTTATAATAACTCTTATAGTATATATTATTTATATTATTTACACTAGCTAGCTCTATGTAGGGCTAGTACTAGTACTCCGGCTGCTTCGTCAAAAGGGAAAACCCTTAATTAGGAAGAAAAACCCCTTTACATCTATGTTCGGGCTAACGCCAACCCTGACTTAGGCCTGCGTTGCGTTGTGTGTGGCTAGTTATAGGTGTTTGTTGCTAGCTTACGCTAGCCTTATCCTATTAAAAAAAAAAACAAAAGAAAAGAAAAAGTTCTAGGTCCCTAACCCTATTTAGCTCTAGTCTAGCCCTACCCTATGCCTGTTCTAGGCCTCCCCTCTTTATGCTATAGCGTAGTAGGCTTAGAGTAATATAGTTAGCTAGTTATGGTTTAGGGGAGGGGCGGAGGCAGGCTAGCGGGGGTAATAATACTAGGCGTTAATAGTTAAAATTAATCCAAAGACTATTCCGGAGTTATAGATCTATGCCTAACCTACCTCCGTCCCTACACTATGTGATCTAGCGCTTCCCCCTAATTATTTATTATATCTATTCTATATTAATTAGCTCTAGCGCTTTAGAAGTGGCCTAGGTTCTCTGTTTATCTACGTAGATTAGCAGCTAGATCTTGCGCTAGTAAGTAGTATTAGAGTTATCTTATGCCTAGGAACTATCTAGCTATAGATCTTGCCTTTAAGGGGTTATTTAGGGCTAGCCTTGCCTCCTATATATCTCTAGGCTAGCGTGATTAAGGGCGTCTATAGTTATATTTAGGACAATTAACTATAATATAGTATTAGTCTTCTACTGCTTTACTATAGCTATATAGGGGTAAAGTTACCCTAGGAATGCCTCTTTAGAATAAAAACTTATTAAGGCTAATCTTTCCTATATATAATAAGACTAGTATTAAGGAGATATGTTTTTCTAGTCCTATATAGAATCTTTAGATTTCCTTTAGGTTATAGGTAGGTAGGTAGTCCTTAGTTAGTTCTCTTATAAGCCTATATTACCCTAGTTATTCCCTACTATGCTAGTCTTCCTAGCGTTATTTCTATTCTTTATATAACTTTACCTCTAGTTTATTATTAATAAAAAAGGGTCTCCTCCTATATTATAGCACTATTTACACTAAGTTAGTAACGGTTTAGATCTTTATTACTATTTTACTATTTATAATTCTCTTTTTAAACTTCTATTTTATCTTATTAAGGTATAGGTCTAGGGGAGGGATATAAGTCTTAACCTCTAGTTAGGCAATAGGTATAGCCTTAAACACACTAGCTATAATTTAGAGGTAGGTTAATTAGTCTATTATAAAGCTTTTAACTATCCCTCTTAGTTTCCTACCCTTCTTAATTAGGGTATAGTAAGCGCTTACTCTATAGGTAAGTATAGGTTAGACTACCTATATATATAGGAGTTAAGTATCTCTAAAGCTATAGCCCTAGGCTAATGCTACTAATGTAAAGAGTGTAAGCTACTACTAGGTAAGCTTACCTTTTAGGATATTCTTATAAGCGCTCTAGTTAAGTTTTCTATTAACCTAGACTCTAAGAAACCTATATAACTCTATAGGTACTATCTCTTCTATTCTAAGCTAGACCCTAGCCTAGGGGGGTTAGTAAGCCTTACTAAAATATATAAGTTTAGTCTTTACTAGGTTAAACTTTACTCCTACTTTTTTTGCCTATTCTTTATAAACCTTCTATATAGCTTTAAGCCTCTTCTAGGTCTAGGCTATATTTTTACTAAACACTACTATATTTATATTATTAGTAAATCCTATAGCTACTATGCCTAGGATAGCCTAGAGGTATATATAAAGCTTTACTAAGTAAAGGAGAAAGAGGATTAATAAAAGGGGTAAGCCTTATAGAGTACTTACTTTAATCTTAAAGGGTCTTAAGAGTCTATTATTAAAGCTAAGCTAGCTTATTCTATTTATAAGGAAGCTATATATTATAGCTATTAGCTAGTATAGTATATCTATTTAGATTAATAAGTTAATTAGGTATAGGTAGCTAACTCTATTAAATGCTAATAAAATGTCTATTTACACTAATAAAGCAATACTACCTCTACCCTAGGCCTCTTTTATATATTCTATAAGGACTCTAATTATAGTTTTTATTAATCTATTTATCCTATTTCCTATTTATAGTTTAAGGAGAAGGCCCTTTACCTTAGCAAAGGCTATAAGCTACTTTATAATTACTACTTCTATAATCTTTCCTACTATATTTAGTAGTAAGATAGGTCTTTATATATCAGCTTTTCTTATCTCCTTAGTTATTTTACCTAGTTTTCTAATTACTACTACTCTTATAGTCTAGAACTAGGCTAGGAAATACCTTACTTTAAGGATAGCATTTAGTAGTTAGGCTATAGCCTCTTTAGCTAGCTCTTTACAGGCTTTAATAAGGCTTACTAGAAGTTTATTATCTCCTAGGGCTTTCTAACTAGCTATATTTAATAGGATATTTATAATATCCTTTACTCTAAATTATTCTTTATCTAGGAATAGTGTATTATTAAGCTCTAGGAAGGTAAGGTCTAGGATATAGGAGAGGTTTACTATAGGTTTAGGGAAGAATCTTTATGCTAGTATACTAGCCTTATTATTATAGGTAGTGGCTAGGTTAGGGTTATTATTAGTCCTCTCTAGTTCTAGAAGCCTAGGGAGCTCTAGGGGGGCCTAGCTATAAAGCTAGGCCTACCTTTCTAATCTCTATACTTCTCTGTCTTTTTCCTATATATTAGCCTTCTATAAGGCCTCCCTCTATATATTCCTTTTCTTCTCTTTAATAATATATTCTTAATCCTTATCTACCTTAGAATAAGCCTGCTAATTTATATTAGTCTTCTAGTGTCTTTATTATCTCTTAGCCTATTTAGCTTTAGTAATTACTTCTTTTGCTTTTCTTAATCACTATACCTCTAGGCTAGGGAGTCCCTAGCGCTTCTATAGGGCTACTTTCTCTATAATTTATTATAAGTTTATAATAAGCTATATTATATATATATTAATCCCTTCCTTATTACATAGGTCTAGTGTGTTTTCCGCTTAGAGCTATACCACTGCTTTTGCCTTTACATATAGTTTATTTATTATATTCTAGGTATATCTAAGGATTAAGGGGGTGTTTTCTTATTACTTAGTAAAGATACTAATTAGCTATAGAATATAGTTAAATCCTATAAGGTCTTCTACACTATTATAGTAGACTTAGATATCTAAGGTTACCTACACTAGGTCTATAGTACTATCTTTATCTTCTTTATGCTATCTTATAGGTTCCCCTTAGGGCATTACTAAACTAAGCCTTTACTAGCTTATAAAGTCTAGTAGTTCTTCTGCTCCTCTAGTTATCCTATCTAAGCTATTCTAGAGAAGGTGTTTTTAGTTAAAGTCTCCTATAAATATACTCTAGTTATAGGGCTTTTCTATGTTAATAGTATAAATAGGGGTATTCTAGTTATTAGTATACCCTTCTAAGTAAAGGGAATAGATATTAACTCCTTTTATTTCTACTAGTAACTAATTAGTTCCTCCTTAGGCTAACTATAATCCTATATTATACTTCTTATTTATATATACTATGTTTTACCTATTATAATACGCTAGTTAAAACTAGGCAAGGCTTAGTGCTAAGGGCTATAGGTGCTTTATATATTCTTACTCTTAGATTATAATTATATCTATATTAGTTTAGTAATAGAGCGCTATATATATTAGGCTATCCTTCTTATTTATATTCTAGAAAAGGACTTATAATATTACTATATTAATTAGGGGGATAGTAAGTCTTTATAATCTTATACTAGTTCTATTCTAGCTCTAAGTTATTCTGCGTATTATATAATGCTTCTAGCTCTAGGCTATTTAGCACTCTATTCTATGTTTATAAGGTAGCCTCTTTTTCTTCCTACTATAATAATAGGTTTTATAGCTATACTAGGCCTCTCTTAGGGTAGTGTTAGGCTTCTATTTAGGGAGTTACTAATAAAGTATAATAGTTATTCTAGATATCCTACCTTTACTATATTTTACTTCTCTTTTAGTATAGGGTATTCTTTAGACTAGGCTAGGTATAGGCTAGAGTATAAGATATAGTTTTCTTTTAGTTATCTATTTATTATTAGATAGGATATCTCTCTATCTTTATATTAGCTAGCGCTATACCTACTATACCTTAGGGCTACCTTATAAAACTTTATAATATAGCCTATTTAGAAGTAGTTATAGCACTATTAGGGTTATAGGGTTTTATTATATAGTTTAGTTTAAAATAGTTCCGCTTTAAAGACTATTCTATCTTAGCATATCTTATTAGTATCTTTAACTTTAGCTAGGCTAAGAATTAGGGTAGTTCTTTATATACCTTCTCCCTAGGGGTGCCTTATAGTTATCTTAATTATATTTACTTTATTTACTTTTCTAATCTTAGTTACTAGGTTTTTAATAAAAGTATACTTAATTAGGAATTCTTTAACTATAATACTAAGTATATAGTAGTAAAGGATTACCTCTAGGCTAAATACTTTAGTAATCTATTTTTAGTCCTCTTTATATTAAGTAGCGTTTCCTTTAAAGGTAATAATTATATCCTTACTAGGGAGTTATCTAGCTACTATAGCTATAGCTTAGCTAGTGGCTTTATTTACTACTATTATTATATCTTTAGCGCCTTAAGACTAAAGTGTTTCCTAGATTATATTTCCTTTAATAAGTACTTCTCTATACTATTTACTAGGGATCTAGAGGGAGGGGGATTTATTATTTAGTCTTCTTAGTGCTAGTCTAGCTATAATGCTTGCCTAAGTTAGGGCATTAACTTCCTTAGCTTCTTCTTTAATAGCCTCCTTAAGGGCTAGTTTAAAGGCTTTTTTAGTAGTGTAAATATTATTATTATTATTATTTATTATTCTAATCTTAGCATAGGCACGGTCCGCTGCCTAGTAGGCTATAGCCTTAGTAATACGCTATACCTAGGTAACTTTATTACTAGGGATAAGACTAGTAATCTTATTATAGTATTTTATATTATTAGGATATTTAAATTAGGTCTAGTCTATTATTAGGTTATTCTTGCTTCTCTAGATATTAAACTATCCTATTTCTATATTTAGGTAGTAGTAGCTCTATGCTAACCCCCTTTCTCCTATATTAATTACTATTAGCGTCTTACCCTTACGCCTACCACTAGCTCTATTGCAATGCAATATTATAGGAGAGGGTAAATAGAGGTGGAGAATTCGAATATTAATGTGGTTTGTATTTTAGAGGCGATTCCGGACCTTTAGATCAGTGCGGAGGGAATCTTCTTTTTTAAGCAATAGTGCATAATAAGCAAGAAAACAACAAGCTTAAGCACTCTCTCTCTTTGAAAGAAAAAAAAAGCTTGTTAAAATAGACAGCACGAAAGTCATAGATTAAAAAACAAAGATAACAATGACTTTCTAATTACTAACTCTTATAGTAATATAGCTATAAAGTTTATTATTAACTTTATACTAACCTTATAGCTCTTTATACTTATACTCTTAAAGCTTATTCTTATATTAGAATGCTTTTTTTTTTTTTTTTTTTTATTACTATAATACGATTAATTAGTTATTAACTATCTAGGTATTACTAGTAATTCTTACATTATATGTGAATTTAAGATGCATTAGCCACTGTCAATAAACAAAAAGAATCACAAAAATCATAAGGGCTATTATACCTGTAGGTAACTTAGATATAGGACCTATAAATACCCTTTCTTCAGTGCCTTAGGTTATAGCTATTATATAGTAATAAAGTCTTATAAAGATATAATTAAGATTGCTTATATATGAAGAAAATACCTTTAAGAGTCTTTAGAATTTTCTAGTAAATCTTAATATAGCTTTTACTATAAATTATAGTACCTTTATAAATAATATAACTAAGATTACCTATATTAGTAGCTATCTAGTTTGTCAGGGGAAAACAACCACCCCAACCCGAAGGACTCGATGACGATCTTGACGATGATAGTGTTAATGATAATAATGCCTACTAACATTAAAGGGGTTAATATCGAAGGGATTGATATTGACGGCAGCGAATTACCTATCTTAGCGCTAATATAACCTTAAGCCATAGCTAGATAGCTAGGTAATAATCTTTAAAACCTTAAGTTATTTCATCTTTTTAATTAAATAATCCCTAGCTAATCGCGAAGAAAGAAGGTTAATTATGTCAAGGCTTTTGGCTTGGGGATGAATAACAGAGTGAAGGTTAGATTAAAGAGTTATAGCTATTAAACTACTAGCTAGGGGTAGGTGCTTAAAAGGTTTAATCTCTAGCCTTTCCCCTTATAAGTAAGGAAAGCTCCATTAAATACCTCACAGTCCTTACGTAACTAGCTTATAGCTAGGTTATGGCCCTATGCCTTACTAGGCGCTACTAATATTAATACTATTACTATCCCGCTCCTAATATAATACCCCCTCTTAATATAATTATCCTTAATTACTTAAGCTACTATCTTAGGGTTAAGTTATAGTAAGAATATTCCTTTATTACTATATTTACTAGGGTAATTTCTATAATTACTTATATTTATAAAAGTAATATAGTAATATTAATAATATTAGGCTATTGTTGGGAGGTCTCACAGAGGCAAGGGTCTGAGCACTAGTGCAATCAGGGTCAAAGTGGTAATAATTATTAATAGATATTTAGATTAATCTAGCTAACGGGCTACGTGGCCAAAGGTGTTAAGGGCATTGTGAGTCACGTGGTTAACCCACTTACGTAACGCACCTAATTATAACGTAGTATTTGCATTATGCTTTACTTTCTATATATAGCTAGATTTTGTTATGGACTAGCCCTAAGACAAAGCTATAGGCTATCGTGATAATATTGAGAAACTTAAAGGAAGGAAGGAAAAGGAGGATATTATAGGCCCCATACAAGTCCCTTATATCCCCTAATCGGCTTATATCAGCCCCCCTTCCCCACACCCTACTCATATGCTATCACTAAGGCTTAGGCAAAGCCTAAGCCCTTACATATACCCTTACTCGCCCCTTCCTTGCCTGTTCGTGTTAACATTATTATAGATTGCCCCTCTCTAGATAATTATCTATGCCTGCCTGTTTTCACATTACATCCAAAATAGCGCTATACTCCCCCTTATATTATCCTAGCAGCCTTTGTATCTCCCCTTGCTCCTACCCTTATATCTACTATAAATAGCTATTTTAACCATTACCTTATTAACATAGCGTGTTTAAGTTATGTGTAGGTAGGGTATTAGTATAACCCCTCCTCATGGTTAGCTCGCACGCGTTTGTCTTAAGTGTTATGCCCTACTATAACACATACCCCTTCTTTATTATTATTATAGTCTTTCCCCCCCCTACCTATTCGCATCCTACCCTACCCTACTATTACACATATAAATATCCCACTAAGAATCCTATTAGATCTAAACCTTCCCCTAATAACCACTATCCCCCTCCTATTACAAACCTATCTCACCGCCCATTCCTTCTCCTGCCTTATTCTATTATTATTCTATTCTTAAGCTACCCTTATCTATCTTATACCTAATAATAACATACCTCGCTCTCATCGCCTAGCTCTTCCCCTAACTAGCATTAGTCTAGAACCCCCCTAGACCCCCTCTACCCCGCGTCTAGCTTAGGCCCTTAGGGAGTTTCTCCTAGAGGGAGACTCTAATAATAAGCAGTTTACTACCCCTAAGGCGGTTTTTTATCCTTATAGGCCATATATCAAACAGGCCCTTACCATAGGCATACTAGAATATCGCCCCCCTAAGTCCAGTAAGTCTTATCCCTCTTATTAAGGAAATTATATTACCTACGTTTAGTTAACCAGGTTCCTATCCGCTAATCCCTGCCTCTAACGCGCATTAAAAGATCTTAAAAAAGAGATTACTATAGGGACGCATATTATCCGCCCTAGGGTCCCTTAGACCCTAACCTAGAAACAAAAGATACCAGTTCTCTCCCAGCGCTATCACGCTCTTATTACCCATTAGACTACTCTTCTCTAAGAAGCCTAATTTAACCTAGCCCCTATCTAGTCCTCCCTTAGACCCCCTCTAGCCTTAACCTCCGCTACCCTAAACACAACCAGGAACAAAGTAATCCCTTATAGCTATAGTAGTCCCTTAACTAGTCACAGTATAGGGAATTAAATGCAACAAGTTACAGGCATTCTATTCCAACAGAACCGCTAGATCATAAGCGGCCTAGCCGCTATTTGCCAGGAACTTCGTAGGAATAGCACTCCTAGCGGAACCCCTTAGGGTTTATCCAGCATATCCCGCGTTATTAAAGCCAGCAACATATCTCCTTCTCGCCAACAGCATAAGCGCCACGCCCGGAACACTAGCAGTGGTCGCAATAAATCCCATTACGCGTGCTATATGCCTTATGACTCTTAAGATTCCCCCTCCTATTATACTAGTTAGGCCTATAAGTTACCTCTCCAGAACCCCTATCAGACCCTAACCGGGTCCTACTGGCCGCAAACCTCACGCGGTATTCCTCCTAGCAGCAAGGTACAAGACCTTACCGCAGACTATAGCAGCGGGGAGAAGGGTAAAGACAAGTATAAGGATACACCCTTATATTCTAATATATAAGTAGGAGTAGAAGGCAAAGAGAGTGCAACCTAGGTCCTATATATAGTCTCCTTTTAAGGATAAGTTTTATTAAATTAAAACCAGTCTATTATTATAGCATATATCCCCCTATTCCTTTTTAAACTTATCTAGTGCTTATGTATCCCTTATATTTTCCACCAGTTCCTATGTTAGTTATATATATCCTACCCACTTAATAAGAGCGTTCTAGTGTCCTCCCTTACCTAGTGCATTTCAAGCCACTAGAATTCTTTCCACACAGTATTCCTCTACAAGTTTAGGGTCATCCTCTACTAGGACCCATTCTAGGCCTAGCTAGGAGTCCTATAACTATTAGCTTAGGAGAGGGTCTATCGCTACTCGTTCGACGAGATCCACGTAGAAAACTAGATATATACCCTTTAGGACATTAAGTCAAACAGTAAGCAAAGTTAGTACTTTAACTACAGTGTACTTAGCCGCCACCTAGTCAAGTTTGCGTAAGGGCTAATTAGTTTTAATGTTCCTAAGTAATAACCATACTTTATCCCCTATATAGAATTATTCCGCTAGACGCCGTAAGGCTACGGAGGTATCTTGCTGTTATTACTGCGTATATGCAATAGCGGCCTGCGCGAGAGATATACCCTCCTAGAGGTATTCTAGGAAACAGATAGCTCTCCCTTTTAATATAGTTACTAATAGGGCCACGTCTAACTGTGTTTAAATAGGTTACAAGTCATAACCATGCAGGAGTTTATTTAGGCTTACCCCTATAACCAAAGAGTTCCTATTATTAATCGCTAGCTAACAAGCCATAAGGTGTTCGGGCTAGTTATACTGCGAAAAGGAAACATATACACGCAGTATAGCCTATACCTCTTAGTTTATCCTCTCCGTGCCGCCATTAGTCTATAGGTAGTAAGAGGTAGAAAGAAGCTAGTCTATACCAACACTTAAACATAACGTTATCCAAAAGTTCCCTAGCTAGTCAGAACCCCTATCCGTAATGATTAATTAGGGAAATCCCCAAAACCGCCACCAAGCCATTTTAAAACGTTCTACACACACCTCGGCCGCGATAGAAGTTATTGCCTCTAGCTATACAAACTTAGATAGCCTGTCTATAATTACCATAAGGAACTATAGTCTCTCTAGGGAAGACATTAGTAAGTTCGTCATGAAATCAATAGAGATTTGCAACCAGTATCTATTAGGTATTAGCAGTGGCTTTAGCAAGCCCTAGCGGCGTTGCTAACTCTTATAACTTCCCTAGCAAAAACAATTACAGATAAACCTACCCACATCCTAAGCCATCCCATCCTAGTGGAATTAACATTGCAAAATCTAAAACGTGGTGTTACGCCCTAGGTGCCCTATTACTAGCGAGTCATGGGATTACTAGATAAGGGTTATTGTCAAAGGCTCCTAGGCTAGGACCCAGGTTTAGCCCCTAAACTAGAGCGCCCCGTGAGCGCTAATCATGCAATCCGCTACCTATTCCCTTATTATTACCTCTAGGGGAAACTTCCATGCCCCTTCCTATATAGCCCATAAATAGATAAGATAAGTCAGATCTAATAAAACTACTTAGTCCTAAAGAGTCTAAAGATGTTTTGTCGCAAAGAGGCATTCCCCTATTAGTAGTAGCGCTACCCAGGGTAGGGACAGACCCAAACCAGAGTCTATTCAGGTACTAATAGGTGGTTATAAGAGCGCTGCAATAGTAACAGGTTACAGGATATGTCCTATTCTTAAGGGCCTGCCTACCCTATCCTACTCCCTTCAGGAGAGGGCATCCGGTTATTATGCTTAAGCACTAGGTCTATAACGTAGATAGAAGTTAAACAGGGAGAGAACATCTGCCCACTATGCTTAGCATTCCGTCATAAGGCATAGAGTAGTAAAGTACTCCAGGTTCTTATGATCCGTATATATTATAAACAGGCGTGAGACGCCCCATAATTCTACTAACCATGCCTTAAGGCAAGATATAATAGCTAGTAGCTCCTTGTTGTAAATAGTATAATTCCTCTAGGGGGCCGTTAAGCTCACGGAGTAGTAAGCGACCAGATACAACACGCCATCAGGACCTTCCTACGATAGGCAGCCCCCTAAAGCCATGCCAGAACAATCAGCTTCTACAACAGTGTCCTAATCAGGGTCCCATTAGGCAAGGACTAGGTGTTTAATAAATAACTCCTTTAATCGTTCAAAAGCGTTGTTTTCCTCTAAGCCCTACCAAAAGGGGACGTTCTTTCTAGTAAGCTAGATTAGGGGAGCTGCTATTTCAGAGAAGTCCCTAATAAAGTCGCAATAGAAGTTTGCAAATCTAAGAAAGCTTTAGACCCCCTATAGCTTTATAGGGGCTAACCATTCCCTAATCGCCGCTACCTTCATAGGGTTAGGGCAAACTAAGTGTCCTACCGTAATAATATAGCCAAGGTATTAGACCTCCTTCACAGCAAATACAGATTTATCTAGATCTAGATATAGGCCCACCGCCCTTAATCTGCCTAGTATTAGCCGTACCTTAGCTATATAATCTTTCTTTAACCCCCCTGAATAGATTAGAATATCATCCAAATAGGCCATAATAAAATCCCCTAACGCATCCCCTAAGGATTTATTTATATAACATTAGAACATCGCTAGTGCACCTACTAGGCCAAATAGGCAAACTAGCCATTTAAATAGTCTAAACCTTATGCAGAACGCTATAAGATGCTCCTATCCTTCTGCTACCCATAGCTTATAAAACGCCGCGCATACATCTACTTTTATAAACTAATACGCTTAGGATAAGGAACAGAGTGTTTCCTTAATTAATAGAAGGGGGTAGTGGTCTTATGCTATTATCTTATTAAGTGCGCGGTAGTTAACACAAAACCTCTAACCACTGTTCGCCTTTTTAACTAGGAGGATAGGTGCTACCGCCAAAGAGGAGCTAGCATAGATCTATCCCTTATCCATAAGGTTAGTAACTTAACGCCTAATCTCTAATAGCTAGTCCTAGGGCATGTTATACAAGGGTCCCTATAGAAGCGTTAGTTATAATCCATCCGTGTTCTTTTAAAGATAGATATAGTGGTCTAGCAAGCCCCTATATAGGGGTAGGCTATCTGCCTTTAACTTATTAAACAGATCCATAAAGTCTGCAAGCTCCCTAGGTAGCGTTAAGGTATTATATCATCCTAACCTTAGTCTTAGGGCTAAAAGTTACAGTACTATTATAATTTCTTTTAAGCTTATAGCAATAAACCTTATAGTTATATCCTTCCATTATTATGCATAGCGTGCCTCTACGGCGAATAAGGAACTAATTATCCCTTATGTTAGTATCTCTATAGTACGCTCTAAGGATTCGGAAACGCATAAGCCCTTAGCCACCCTAATAACTAGCTATTATTTCGCCGCATGGATTACCACATCACGGTGTTCTAACTATAGCATCCTAAAAATCACTTCGCGGGTTAGACCTGGAATAACATAGAGGTATACCGAAGATTCCTAGCCGTCTATATCAATCTAGGTGCGTACTATATAAGTAATTAATAAGGTTTCCTCCCTTACCCATTTTCCTTTTCTTTCCATTTCTACCGCGGTTTAAACTTGTCTTCATTTCGGTAATCAAATAAGCTCTAGTCTTAGCCGCCGCGCCGCTAATTCGCTAATAGCGCTATAACAATCGCAACCACAGTTAATTTAAACATAGAGATACTTATATATATTAAAGAGTACAGGGACTAAGAATAGTAGTTAATCCATATACTATTTAACTCCCTCTTCTAAAACCATACACTAACTATAGTTAAGATTATCTATCCTAGCTAGCTAGCCTTCCCGCCCCCGTGCAAGCCTCTGCTCAGGGGCTACTCATTTTCTAACAAGTAAGTCTTAACCCCCTTATCCCTACTCTCTATCTCCGCCCTATAGGTATTAATACAAACTTTTAGTTAGCAAGGTAGGAGTAGAGGACACTCTTGTATCTAGTAATCCTTCAAGCCACAGCGCAAACAACACTTATCCTCACAATATTTAGTCATTTCCTCTGCTATAACCCACTTAGCACGTTATAGTTTAGTTATCTTCTTTAGTCTACTTCTTTTCCTCTCTAGCTTCTTACGTTTACCTACCTAAGTCAATACCACGCAGACACCTATCATTAGTATGTCACTATCCTAATTAACTTAAGGAGCCAGGGCCTTAACTAGAATAGGCATGCAGCAGGCCCAGTGCTTCTCCTCTAAGGCATTAGCCTTAATATCAACTATAATACTACAGAATTAGCTAACCACTAATAAGTAGTCCTTACGGGTAACCCCTCTGCCAATACTACACTCCCTTATACGCTTATTAAGTGCACGTTAAAGTTTCGCTAGTTTTACCTCATCTATCTATATGCTACCTCCTACTAGGGAAAGTTTCTATTTAAAGCAGACAAAGAACAAAGAGAATACCTCCCCTAGCCCTTATTTAATATAATCAAGTTCAGTAAGGGCTATTTCTTATCAATAGGGGTTAGCAAATATAGATTCCAAGTATTCCAGGAAGCAAACAGGGTTATAATCATGTTCGTGGCCTAGTTCGAAATATGCTGCGATACGGGATTAGACCTTAGATCCTAAGTTCTAGAACATAAACATCCACTAGTCCTTATTAGCACTAATAAAGTCCCTATCTGCCACTAGCTTATGTTCCATAAGGATCTTCCAGGAACTAAACGTAGCCTTATCGCCATTGTAAGGGTTGCCCATCAGGATTAGTTTCCATCTAATCTAGGGTATAACCAGTGGCGTAACGGGTAGAATTAGTAGAGGGATCTATTTAGGTTAAATCCCTTATAGCTGCTTTGTTTTAACCTATTAGTATAGAGTCACGATTTCCCCCTATTATTATTTAATCACAAGTCAAAGTAATTCAAGTTAAGCAGAGAGGGCCTCTATAGGCGGAGTGGTGTCTATTAGTGGTGTTATGCTTCCCTAAGAGTGTTAGTCTTTAGGACGTAATAAATCTATTACATCTATCGTGTCCATTATATCTATTACGTTTACTGCGCTTATTGCGTTTTTAGTAGCCTTCTTTAAGGCTAAAGGAAGTTTCTTAAATGTTATAGACTAGCCCTAAGACAAAGCTATAGGCTATTGTGATAATATTAAGAAACTTAAAGGAAGGAAGGAAAAGGAGGATGTTGTAGGCCCCGTACAAGTCCCTTATATCCCCTGATCGGCTTATGTCAGCCCCCCTTCCTCACACTCCACTCGTATGCCATCACTAAGGCTTGGGCAAAGCCCAAGCCCTTACAGATTTTAACTATTCTAATATTAGTAGTTTTCTTTTTTAAAGGAAAGTAAGAAAAAGTAAAGAGAGAGTAGAGATAAAAGTAGGGATAAAAGAGGGGTAATAAAAATTTATAAAGTAGGCCTAAAAAAAGAGATCCGTGACTCTTATTAGTTAGTTATAATTTAAAGAGAGAGTTAGAAGAGGATTAAAGGAAAAAGATATAAGAGAGATTAAAAGCTTTAAAAGCTTTAAAAATATAATAAAAATCAAGTTAAGCAAAAATAAATATAAGTAAATCCTATTAATTAAATCTAAGTCTCTTATTAGTCTAGCTATAAGTTCTCCTAAACCCTAGACTTTTTATCTAGCTTATTAGGTCTTAGGTCTCTTTACCTAGCCTTTAATCTAGATTATAGCTTTATTTAAATTAATAAAGGTCTTAAGAGCTTTATTTAGTAATGCCTTTATTATCGCATTAGCGGGGTTATTATTACTATTAATCTATTAGACTTCGTAAATCTCGTAACGCTTATATAATTATTAGAGGGCTATAATGTCAATTATTAGTCGTTTTTCCTTTATTATACCTAGCTTTATAAGGTATTTATATAATAAAAAAGAATCTATATAGATAATCATTAGGATCCGATTAATTCTTAACCAATCTGTGATTATATTAAGGGTTATGGCAATTATATAGGTTATATTAGCACCTTAAACCATTATATATAATTCAGAAGTAAGAGCGCTATAAGTTACACGCTTGCTCTTTGTTAAGCTATATGTAATAATATTACCTTATATTATAAAAACATTCTCTTTTTCTTCCTTATTACTAATAATAATAATAAATCTAATCTAAGAACTTAGATCTTTATTATTAGCAAGAGATCCATTTATAAAGACAAATAGCTTTGCTTTCTTAAGGACTAAAGGAATATAACAGATCCCTTATTATTATTATTAGATTTACTATTTAAGTCTTTTATTTAATTAGTTTATATTATTATTTATAGGGTCTTAGTGTTATAATATAATTAAAAGGTTATATAAAGCTTCTAGTTAATAGATAGTTATAATATAGCTTTCATAAGCTCTTTATTTAATATAATCCTGCTTTATAGTTAGTGATTTAAGGTTAATGCTCTTAATCTTTTTACTTTACCCTTTTTAATATAAATCTATAGTATTATTAGCATTTAAAGAAAGGATATAGCTATTAAAGATAATAGGATTCTTAGCTAAAAGAATTTGCTTTAGCTTTACTATAAATTCCGCTTTCTAAAGCTCTCTTTCTTCTTATTAGAAGAAATCTTAATTACTAAGGCCTAGAGTATTATCTATTTACATTCTAATCACTCTAAAGAAGTTATTATTACTTATATTAGTTATTAGTAAGCATAGGTTATACGTTAAGGTTATTATCTAAAGCTTCTCTTTATAATAATAAAAGTAGGTTACTTACTAATAGGTTCTTACTTCTATAATTCTATATAATAGCTTAATAACTTCTATTATTATGCTATTAGGGAATAAATAAGCTATTTATTTAGGTAGAGTAGCAATAATAAGTCTACTAAGTAGCGTGTTTAATTAAATATACGCTTACGTAATATCTTATATCTATAGGAAAATTCCTCTAGATCTTAATAATAGTGCTAACGCTATAATTAATTATTAGCTTACTCTTTATATTATTAGGGATTAAGTTAAGATTAGCTCTTTGCTCTTATTATTATACCCTTAGATAATAAGTTATAATTTCTTATAGGGCGCTACTATCCCTTTACCTTTAATTTCTCTTACTATATAAGATTTAAAGAGTCTCTTAGTGCTATGCTTTATAGGATTAAATATTATGAATTTAAAAACATTACATGCTTATAAGGCATTAATTTTAGCTTAATTAGACTACTTAAAGGGCTTGCTAGGGGTTATTATCTTCCCTTCTTAATATAACTAAAGGGCTAGATTCTAGTTAACTTCTTCTTTTATAGTAAGAAATGCTTCTTAGAGTATTCCTATAGCTATAAGCTTCTTAATTAAGGTATCTTCTTAATCTTTATTTATAGTAAATAATACTAGATTATTTATATTAGATTTATAACTAGTAGTATAAATTTCTTAATAGTTAGAAAGTAAGAATTAAACTATTAACTTCTTTCTTAGTCTCCCTTACTTTCTTTTAGCTTACAGAGCCTCTTTTTCTTTAGTAATCTTTTTAATAGCTTATATAACTTTCTCTTCCTTTTCTTTAGGCTTTTTTTTATACTCTTTAGCTAGTTCTTAGGGATTAGTATTATTATAATAGTATAGTTTAACTACTATTATTTAGAATCTAGTTAGTCTACGTAGCATTTAGAGGATATAGGCTTTATAGTTAATTCTAAGAAGCTTATAAGGGCTATGCTATCTATCTTTCTCTCTTTAAATGCGTATATCTAATTAAAGCAGAAGTTAGTATATTAGCAATGTATCTAGGCTATTACAGGTGTTTAGAGCATTATAAACTTACTGTTTTACTAGGAATTATTAGACTTTATTAGTAGCTTTTTAGATTAACTTAGCCTATTAAATAACGGATATACTTAGCAAAGACTTATTAGTTATCTATAGGTATGCTCTAAAGATAAGAAGCATAGGGATAAGGCTATTTAGTCCTACTAAATTATTTATGGCTTTAATAGCTATTTAAAGGTATTACTCTTACGTAAGCTCTTAACCTATTAAGTCTGTAATAATATTATACGCTCTTTATAATAGTCTATAATAGCATTTAACTTTGCTAATACTATTATAAGCTTCCACTAGTACTTTATTAATCTTAATTAATATTAATTATATATAGTGTTTAAATTCTAATAAAGCAAAGTTCTTTCTAGCATTATAAATAATCTAATCTAGAGGACTAAGGTATGTATTAATCTAATATTCATATAGAGCGTTCTAAATGTTATAAGCCTTTTGCTTATTAGGATTAAGGAATTATATAGCTTAGAATAAAGTTACTAAATTAACTTTATAAAGCACTAGTTAATTGTTAATTTAAATAATGTTAATAATAATCTTATAGTTAAATTTATAGTTATCTTTAATAGTAAACCTAAATCTACCTAGAGCTCTTCTATTTAATTAATAATAGTAGTAAATCTTAGTTAACTTCTTAATAGCTCTTCTTTTAACCTTATAACTAGCTCTTTAAAGCAGTCTTATAAGTTATTTAACTAATAGATAACTGAATTAATAATATAATTAATAAATTTCTATCTCTAATAAATAGAATATAATTATTTCTTTAGCTTCTAGAATCCACTAAGGATATCCTTATCTTCTTATTATTAGCACGGTTTTCTTGCCTTAAATTAGCAGATTCCTTAAGTTATCTAACTTAACGCCTATTCTATCTATATTAATAATTAAGAAAAGGAAAGGTATTATAGTCTTAACTATATAGAAGGGTATTATACCTAATTTAGTAGGTATGTTTATTATGCCTTATATTTTTACTAATCTAGCATTAAATTTAATTTCTACTTTAGTGCTTAGCTTAATCTTTAGTAATAGCATTAGTTTCATTAATACCTATAATTATTTAAGTCTAACTATTAATAATCCTAAAGCTCTTATATCTAGCAAGATACCTCTAAAGACCTTATTAGAGTAATATTCCTCTAAAATAAAGGTTATGCTTTAATCCTTATATAGATTATGCTTTAGATAGGTATATTTAAAGGCTTAATCTTATAAGGTTATAATTACCTTATTATTACTTAGTTAAGGCCCTATAGTAAAGAATTATATAATGCTAAGATAATTAAACTTTAATATTAATACTATTAGTTTATTAGCATTATTACTATCTTCTTCTTTATTAGCCTTAATATAGATTTCTACTATTTTCTAGGCCTTATTATTATACTTATTATTCTCTTTAATTCCTTAACCTTCTTAAGCTTTATATGCTATAAGGTATGCTTAGAATTTTCCTTCTATTAAAGGTATTTAATACTTCTTACTCTTCTACTAATATTCTTTTACCTATTAGCGCTCTCTTTCTAAGTAATTTATTAACTAATAGCTACTTTTATTATAGATATAGTATCTTCCGCTATTATAGTATTAATAATAATAGCTATAGCTTTTACTATAACCTTTTTAATTATATAGTTAATTATAGCGGTAGTCTATAAATATTATTTTATAATCTTTATACTCTTTATTTTACTAATAGAATTAAACCACTAATTTATTAGCTTTAGTAATTAAGATTAACTTATAAAGATCCCCTATAAGCCCTTTAAAACTAGGTAAATAATTATATTTAGCTTACCTACACTCTAGTACACTAGAGATTACACTTAAGGTTTAATAATAAAGCTTTATATTAGCTATTAAGGGTGGAAATAACCCTCTATAAACTCTTTTAAGTGTAATTAATAGGATCTTAAGGCATTCTAGCTTAGTTTTATTAGGGTTCTAGGTAATAATTACCTTTAGTATTATATTATTCTATTTATAGCGGTAGAATTACTAGTTACTTTCTGTTTTAAAGCGTTAATAGATATTATTAATTATCTGCTTATAGGAGAGGTTTCTATTTATTAGATAATTAAGAAAGTATTACTTAGCATTACCTATAAGCATAATTAGAAGGGCTTTATAGAGGTATTCTTATAGAAGATTAAGCCTATTATATTTATTCTAAAAGAGATTAATCTTTAGTATAAGAAAGTTATATATCTTTTTACTATAATAATTATTATCTTTATAGGTCTTTATAAGCTTAGTAATCTTTCTAATAATCTAATCCTCTTATTATAAAGCTAATAGTAGTATAAATAGTGGTATTTCTTAAGGTTATAAAGGAGTATTAACTTCTAATAGTAATTACCTTAAAGGTAAAATTATAAGGGATTTTAGTAAAAGGGGAATTAAGTGTAGGATTAAGGGTAGAGAAAAATTTGTTTAATAATAGTTACTTTTTAACTTCTTCTTTAGGCTATAGTGCTTTTATTTCTTTATTAAGAATATATACTAATAAGTTAGTAACTTTACTAGATTTATCTTGTATAATATAAACGCTATGTTTATAAAGGATATCTTATAGATTACGCACTAAGTATCTAGAAGCGCATTTAAAGGTCTTAAGGGTTTAATCTAAGAGATTATCTTAGAAGTTTTCCTAGACCTTAAGATCTCTATATTATCCGCTATTATAAACATTAATTAGCTAAGCAAGTTAGTTATTAAGTTACTAATCCTTAGTAATCTAAGGGTCTAGCTCTTTAGAGCTCCCCTAGTTAGTTATAATAATCTAGAAGTATTTCTAAAGTTATAGCAGTAGGCTAGACTTTTTAGGTCTTTTAGGTCTAGATATTATAGGTATTATATTTTCTTATATTATGTTTTTTATTAGCTAGTAAGGGGCTAATTTAATCTCTAGTTTAGGAAGGATGCTTCTAGAGCTATAATTCTTAGTTAGTTAATTAGTTTTCTTATAATAGATAATAAGATTAATTCTTCTATATAGAGGTCCTTAATAACTTAAAGATAGAAGGGGTTAATCCCTTAGAAGCCTAATAACTAGAGCTATTAATAATCTTCCTTTAGCATACTTCTATAATTAGAACCTAAGCTAAACCTAATAGAATTATCTCTTCTTAGTAGTTCCCTAGCTTATCTATAGTTTTTTAACCACTAATTAGTATTAGGAGGTCTTACAGAGGCAAGGGTCTAAGCACTAGTATAATCAGGGTTAAAGTAGTAATAATAGTTAATAATATTTAGATTAATCTAGCTAACAGGCTACGTAGCCGAAGGTGTTAAGGGCATCATAGGTCACGTGGTTAACCCACTTGCGCGACGCACCCAATCATAACGCAGCATTCGCGTTGTGCTCCACTTTCCGTGCGCGGCTGGATTTTAACTATTCCGACATATTAGCTTTAGTAATTAAGATTAACTTATAAAGATCCCTTATAAGCCCTTTAAAACTAGGCAAATAATTATATTTAGCTTACCTATATTCTAGTATACTAGAGATTATACTTAAGGTTTAATAATAAAGCTTTATATTAACTATTAAGGGTAGAAATAACCCTTTATAAACTCTTTTAAGTATAGTTAATAGGATCTTAAGGCATTCTAGCTTAGTTTTATTAGGATTCTAGGTAATAATTACCTTTAGTATTATATTATTCTATTTATAGTAGTAGAATTACTAGTTACTTTCTATTTTAAAGTGTTAATAGATATTATTAATTATTTACTTATAGGAGAGGTTCCTATTTACTAGATAATTAAGAAAGTATTGCTTAGTATTACCTATAAGTATAATTAGAAGGGCTTTATAGAGGTATTCCTATAGAAGATTAAGCCTATTATATTTATTCTAAAAGAGATTAATCTTTAGTATAAGAAAGTTATATATCTTTTTACTATAATAATTATTATCTTTATAGGTCTTTATAAGCTTAGTAATCTTTCTAATAATCTAATCCTCTTATTATAAAGCTAATAGTAGTGTAAATAGTAGTGTTTCTTAAGGTTATAAAGGAGTATTAACTTCTAATAATAATTGCCTTAAAGGTAGATGTTAGAACAAGCATGATATCAATCGCGGCACGCAGCCGCAATTACCTGGCAAAACGTCAGGCCGCAGGGCCACGCGCGCGCGTAACGCAGGGAGCCTCACTTATAGCTCACAAGCCTGCCCTCTAATAGGGCAAGGACCTATAAGTCAGGTAACCCATAAACACTCTACATTTATAATCACTTTTTACAATCTAGAAAAGCCTCTCTTTTCCTCTCTTCTTTCTAACTAGAGACTATACCTAGAATAGAAGAATTATACCTATTCCCTAGGCTATCTAATTAATCCTAACGTTAGGAACCCTATAATTCTAATACTAATTAGTAGTTAACTTTATAGATAACCATATAGTTTTTTATAACTATAGATTAGTAAGGTTAATTAAAAGAGATAACTATACTATAAACCTACTCTATATAATAAGAGAGCTACTAAAAGTAATATAGTTATACTAAGAAAGTTTAAGTATTCTCTTATAATAAAAAAGGAGTTTATACCTCCTAAGATCTAATATCCTAAGACCTTATAAAGACTTTAAAGCTATTAAAAGATTAAGGCCTAGTTAGTAACTAGTCTAACCTATCCTTAACTATTTAATTAGCGCATTTTACTATATACCTAACCCTTAGAAAGCACTCTCTTATAATAAGAAAGAAACTTATTACTCCTAAGATCTAATATTCTAAGAACCCCTAAGAAATAAAGATAAAGATAATAGCTATGCCTATAATCCTTTAACCTATTATATAAAAGCCCTATTCCCCTAATCCTATATCTCCCTTCTATAGTTTTTTATAATAAAGATAAGAGGATTAAAAGCTTTTTAATAAATAGAGTAGTTAAAAGCCTCTCTCTTTAACTCTAAGTTTAGTAATACTAAAGAAGGCACTAAAGTTAGAAGAGACTAGAAAGGTAAAGGTCTATAAGTTAATAACCCCCTTCTAAGATATATCCCACTAGAGATATATAATTATATTACATAAGAAACACTATAATAAGTAAAATTATTTAATCTTAATAAATATAATAATCCTAAAGCTATTATAGCTTATATTCTTATTAAGATAGTAACTTATAAATTAGAAGGTGTTAAGAACTGGCCTTAGGGCTGCTGCTCGTAAGCGTTCTAAATAGTAATATTATCCTTATAGGAGAAGAAAGGAACTAAGCTAGAGGTTACATAGGATCCGCCTTTATACCATTATGTGTGTGTGTTATGCATAGCTTACGTATAGCCCTAACCTAGCTACGCATAGCCTATAGTCTTTACGCGCCCTTTCTAGATCTAGGATTAACCTAAGATATAACCTAAGCTTCTAAGCTTAAGTCTATAATATACCCCCTTACTTAGGCCTTCCCCCTCCCTTCTTTATGGTTATTAAGTTATAAGTAAGTAGCGTATATGCGTAGCTATTATTACGTGGTTATGTTATGCCTTACGCAAGGCTAGTGCATAGCCCCCCTAGTAAACCTATGAGTGAGTGGTATGTTACGTAGCTAGCGTTGCGTGTACGTGTAGGGCCTATACGGGTCTTACGTATAGCCTAGTAAGCTAAGAAATTTTTTCCCTATAGGCTGCCCTACCCCTAGCCTATTAAAAAATAGCTTCCCTTACTAACTCTCCTCTCTATAATACTAAACTAAATTATTTCTATATTATTACTAGCTAATATTATGCTTTACCTACCTAGCTACCCTTACTTTCTCTTTATATATTATCCTTTACCTATTAAGTTCCCCTTTCTTTCCCTAGCTATTATCTATCTCTCTAACCCCTCTATAGCTAATTATCTAATATCCCCCCTTTACCCTCCTTTAAAGTAAGTGTATAGTTATAACCCCCTAGTGCTATTATTAGGATATAAATACTCCTATATATTCCTTACTCTTTTCCTTTTTTCTTCTATTCTATACCCTTATTTCCTCTATCTTATTAGTTTTTTACTACTTACCTTAATTAAATTATCCTATTAATTTCCCTTTATACCCCCTTTCTATGCCTAGTCTGCTTACTATTATATCCACTACTATTACCTTAAGCGCTATTACTACCACTACTACTAGTAGTGCTTCTCCCTCCCTATTACTACCTCCCTCTCTCCCTAGAAAAACTAAGCTACCTTAGTAGCTATATCCTAGAGGGTGATTCTAATAACTCTAATAACTCTAATAGTAAAGAGTAAGAGGTTTTATGTATTTAATATATAAATAATCTTTGTAATAAGGGGATATAAGAGTGTGTCCTAGGGTCTTATTAGGCCTATTTACCCTATTAGCATGCCTATTATTTATATAGCTAGGAGCTATATTTATATTTAGGTAACCTAAAGCTATAATATATATATAAGCACCTAATAAACCTTTTAGCTATTAGTAAAGCTATTAAGACTTTAGCTATAAAGTGCATTACTTCTAAAAAGAGACGCTATACTATCCTAATAAAAACTTTTATCTACTATTAAAAACATTTTAATACTATTTTAGCCACTACCTAAATTAATCCTACTATAGTAATACCCCTTTTATTATCCCCTACTAGCGTAGCTTATACCTAAGGCATTACTAAGTCCTAGGCCCTTACCCTAGCCTAGTAAACATCTCTTACCTATTATAATAGTAATATAGTAATAAAGTTTTTCTATAGATTAGCTATAATAAATAAGAATCTATCCTATATTACCTCTATTTAGGAGATTATTACTACTAAGTAGCGTGTATTTAATAAGGCCCTTATCCGCTAGCTAAACACTACCTATAATTATTATCCCCTAGGATAGAACTAGAATAAAGTAACTAATCCCTCTCCCCTACCCCCTATAGCTTAATTTTTTTTTTTTTTAATATAAAATACTAGCTTTAGGCCGCGTATAGGATAGAGAAGAATAGGATTTGCTATGCTTTAGTAGTTAAATAAAAATGTAATTTCTTAGGCCTATTATATATTATTATATCACCCTATTATGCTTTAAATCTGTCTAATGCCTCTATATCTTATATGCTTTTTAGCGGTTCCTAAGTTAGCTATATATATCCTTTCCACTTAACTAGTATATCTTATCTTAACCCCTATTCTCTTGCGTTTTTAGCTATAAGTATCTCTTCTACCTAATACTCTAAGAGATTAGGGTTAGCATCCGTTATTATAAGTTCTAGTGAGGGACGTTTGTCTGCTAGTATCTAACTTAGTAATAGGTTAGAGGCTATATATTATACTAAGTCTATATAGAAGATAAGGTATAGTCCCCTTAGCATATCTAGTTTAATAGTTAAAGGCATAGGGACCTTAAGCACCTTATATTTAGCTATAACCTAATCTAACTTTTTGTATAGTCTATTTGTCTTAAAGTTTTAAAGGTTTAACTATATATAGTCCCTAACCTAAAAACGCTCTACTAGACGTTAACTACTATTTATCTCCTCTTATTATTATTGCTAAATAAATGCTATAGTAGCCTATGTTAAATCTAAGCCCTCCTTAAGATATTATAGGAATGCTTAAGCCCTTCCCTTTAATAAGGTATAAGATACTTACTTATCTAGTGGTTTCTAAATTATTACTAAGTTATAACTATATAGGGCTATGTTTACGCTAATCCCTATTACTAATAAGTCCCTGTTATTTAATGCGAGCTAATATGCGGGGAGATAATCTAGCTATTTAAACTATAAAAAAGATAGTATTACCTGTAAGATAGCCTATACCTCTTAATTTGCCCTTTCTATACTGCTATCTATCTATAGATAATAGGCTATTAATAGTAACTATTATATACTTACTTATATATAAATAAGAAGCACGACACAGGATCGTGGTCAACCCGGGGAGGAACCGATTGGTCACTAGTAGAAATAAAAGGAGTCAATATTTATTCCCTCTACTTAGAAGGGTATACTAACAACTAGAACACCCCTATCCGTGCTATTAACACGGAAGAGCCCCGCGGCTAAAGCGTATTTGTGGGTGACTTTAACCAAAAACACCCCCTCTAGGATAACCTAGATAGGATAACTAGAGGAGCGGAGGAACTACTAGACTTCGCGAGCCAGTGGAGGCTTGGTCTAGTAACGCCCTAAGGGGAACCCATAAGACAACACAAAGACAACAGAGATAGCACTATAGACCTAGCGTAGGTAACCCTAGACATTTAAGTCCACTATAATAGCGCGGAAGACCTTATAGGATCTAACTATATTCTGTAGCTAATTAGTATCTTTACCGCGTAATAAGAAAACGCCCCCCTAGTCCTTAGACATACCTAGAATGTAATAAACAGACTATATACAAAGGCAGAGGTAGCGGTATAACTCTAAGCAGAAAACACACTAAACCCCTAGGATAAGGAAGGGATTAATATATACGTAACATAGCTTATTACAAACCTGTAATAGATAGCAAAGAAGGTAGCCCTACGGAAGCGCTAGGGACTCCCTAGCCTAGAGGCATAGTGGTTAAGGAAAGCAAAAGAAGTAGTTACTAAAGCTAGATAAGCTAAGAGACAATAGAGACGCTAGAGGATAGACACAAATTAGCAGGCCTATTCTAAGGCAGATAAGGATTAAGAACGCATTATTAGAGAGGAGAAAAGGAATGCATAGAGAGAGGCCCTATAGAAGGCTAACACATAGGAAAAAGATAGTAGGGTATAGAAACTAGAGAGGTAGGCTTAGCTCCGTAGCTAGGCCCCCTTGGAACTCCCTAGACTTCTAGAACTAGAGAGGACTAATAACAACCCTAACCTAGCCACTACCTATAATAATAAGGCTAGCGTACTAGCATAAAGATTCTTCCCTAAACCTATAGCAGACCTCTCCTATATCCTAGATCTTGCCTTCCTAGAACTTAATAACGCACTATTCCTAGATAAAGAATAATTTAGAATAGAGGATATTATAAATATCCTATTAAACATAGCTAGCTAAAAGGCCCTAGGAGATAATAAACTCCTAGCAGGCCTTATTAAAGCCTATAAGGAACTAGTAAAAGAGGCTATAGCTTAACTACTAAACGCTATCCTTAAAGTAAGGTACTTCCTAACCTAGTTCTAGACTGTAAGAGTGGTAGTAATTAGAAAACCAGGTAAAATAACTAAAGAGATAAGAAGAGCTAATATATAGAGACCTATCTTACTACTAAATATAGTAGGAAAAATCATAGAAGCAGCGATTATAAGGTAACTTATAGCCTTTACTAAGGCAGAGGGCCTTCTCCCTAAACTATAAATAGGCAATAGGATAAATAGGTTAATAGAAACTATAATTAGAGCCCTTATAGAATATGTAAGAGAGGCCTAGGGTAGAGGTAGTATTACCTTACTAGTGCAGATAGACATTTCGTTAGCGTTTAATAGAGTTAGCTACCTATACCTAATTAACCTATTAATCTAAATAGGTATACCACATTAGCTAATAGCTATAATACGTAGCTTCCTTACGGATAGAATAAGCTAGCTTAGCTTTAATAGTAGACTCTTAAGACCTTTTAAGATTAAAGCAAGCACCTTATAAGGCTTACCCCTCTTACTAATCCTCTTTCTCCTTTACTTAGCAGAGCTTTACGTATGCCTCTAGGCTATCCTAGGCATAGTAGCTATAGGATTCGCTAATAACATAAACATAGTAGCATTTAGTAAAAACATAGCCTAAACCTAGAAAAGGCTTAAAACTATATAAAAGATTTATAAAGAATAGGCAAAAAAAGCAGGAGTAAAATTTAACCTAGTAAAAACTAAACTTATACACTTTAGTAAGGCCTACTAGCCCCCCTAGGCTAGGGTCTAGCTCGGAATAGAAGAGATAGCACCTATAGAGTCCTATAGGTTCCTTAGAGTCTAGGTAGATAAAAAACTTAACTAAAGCGCCTATAAGAATATCCTTAAAGGCAAGCTTACCTAGCAGTAGCTTACACTCTCTATATTAGTAGTATTAGCTTAGGGCTATAGCTTTAGAGATGCCTAACTCCTATATACATAGGTAGTCTAACCTATTCTTGCCTATAGGGTAAGCGCCTATTATACCCTAACTAAGAAGGGCAGAAAACCAAGAGGAATAGTTAGAAGCTTTATAGTAAACTAATTAACCTACCTCTAAATCATAGCTAGCGCGTTTAAGGCCACACCCATTACCTAGTTAGAGGTTAAGACTTATATCCCCCCCCTAGACCTATACCTTAATAAGATAAAATAGAAGTTTAAAGAGAGAATCGTAAATAGTGGAATAGCAATAAGGATTTAAACCATAGCTAACTTAGTAGAGATAGTGCTATAACGCAGGAGGAAACCCCTCCCTATTAACAATAAACTAGAGGTAAAGCTATATAATAAATAAAAACAACGCTAAGAGGACTAGCATAGCAGAGAATGACTAAGGCAGCATAGACACGTAAGAGAACTAACCAAGGACCGCTTACCTACTTATAATCCAAAGGAAATCCAAAAATTCCATATAGGGCTAGAAAAACATATCTCTTTAACACTAGTCTAATTACATATAGAGAAGATTAGCCTTAACAAGTTCCTATTCTAAAGGGGCATTCCTAGGGTAACTTCGCCCCTATATAGCTATAGCTAAGCAGTTAAAGACTAATATCACATAATAGTTAACTATACTAAATATAACTATAGACGCCCCTAATCACGCTAGCCTAAAGACGCACAGGAAGTAAGGCTAGCCCTAAACAATCCCCTAAAGGTAAGATCTCTAGCTAGATAGTTCCTAGGCATAAGATAACTTTAATACTACACCCTAGCATAAGACCTAGCCTTTAATCTACGCAGGCAAGCAGAGAACCTAGGGTATTTCTAAAGCGCTAGAGTTAATTAATATAGAATAGACACAGAAGATAACTAAGGGAAAACGCTAGATTAAACAGTGTAGGAATAGAGGTAGGCTAGGCATAAATCTACAACGCAGAATTATAATATCTAGAATAGTCTTTAGATTAATTTTAACCACTAACTCCTAGTATTATACCTATACTAACCCGCCTCCACCCCCCCCCTAGACTATAACCTAATAGCTATATCACTCCTCCTCTAGAACTAGAATTACATCCTCTATTATCTTAGCCTATGCCTTAGTAGGCAAGGCAGCGGCTAGGAGCCGGTTTATCTCTACTGCATAAGCGTCTAAACGCCATAACTAGAAAACAATCTCATTATACTAATCCCCACTGGCACTAGCCTAGCCTAGACCTGCTATAGACACACTCTATTTCTTTTTACTATAGTTCCTAGCATAAAGTTTCTTAACGCAGTCCTAATAGTTATCTAGGACCTAGGGAGATATTAGACCTAGACTAAATACACCACTAAACTAACATAGCAGCACTCACACTACCCCTAGCAACTATAGCCGCTTAGATTTTAACTAACCACTAGTGCTTATTCCACTAGCTAGTTAAGTCTAGCTAAGAGCGGATTAGCGTTAAATTAGACCTAGAATAAAGGCATTTACTACCTTTAAATACCTATAGTTTTAAACCTAATAGTTAAAACAAGCATTAGTAGCTAACCCTACCTAAACCAGTTAGCCTTATCTCTAAACCTAAATTAAACTAACTTACTAATAATATTATAGTATTAATGCCCTAGACAATTAATTAACCAAGACTTATAAGAAACACACTAAATCCCTTATAGATTGCCTAACTACCGCGGATTAGGCTTATAATAGATATAAAATAGGGGCAGAGGGGATATACCTTTAAATCCTTCGCTATAGCCCACTCTAGCTACTTCTTAGTTAGGGATTTCCTTAGGTACTACTCTAAATCCGCAGTCTCCTAGGCAGGTTAGAACCAGAATAGCATAGATACTAGAATACTTACAGCTTCTAACGCTATTATACTAGAATTATATATAGCCTATAATAAACATTAGCAATTAAACCAAAACTAGCCTAGGAGAGCCTTAAATAGCTCTAAAGAGGAAAAGAACCTATAGGAAGTTTAATAAAGAAAGAGAAAAGAAGTTAGACCCCTCTAGGGGGAGAAGCCCTCTCTTATACTCACACAAGAGGGGAGGGGATAAATTAGAGATATTAACTAGAAAATAAAAACATAAAATAAAAAATCAACTAGATAACACATAAGTAACCTAGGCCTAGAAACGCCTAGGGCCTAAATCAGGACTATCCTCCCCTTATAGAGGGTAAATAACACTAGGTGCTTAGGCTTTACAAGACTAATAGGCCAGAACTAGGCCAGAGATAGCTGAAAAGTAAGGCCACGGAGGAGCTAGCTAAAAAGTGAACTAAAAGTAAATCACTACCATAAAGCTAAGTCCACTATGCTATAGGGCAAAGAGAGGAGGTCTAGAATAGAAACAGAGTAGGGTTAAACTAGAGTTAAAGAGAGCTAGGGACCCTATTTTCCCTATTTTTTCTTTCTTTTATTTCTAATAGGATAAGGCTAGCGTAAGCTAGCAATAAACACCTACGACTAGCCACACACAAAGCGACGTAGGCCTGGGTTAGGGTTAGCGTCAGCCTAACCATAGATGCAAAGGGGTTTTTCTTCCTAATCAAGGGTTTTCCCTTTTAACTAAGCAGCTAGAGTACTAGTACTAGCTATACATAAAGAGCTAACTAGCGTAAATAATATATATATATACTTACTTAATTATAAAGCGTGGTCTAAAAGTTACTTAACTAGTCTAAACTATAATCTATAATAATTTATATGGGAAAGCTATAGAACCGCTACTAATACTATTTAAACCGTTCTGTGTATGCTTTAGCCCCTATTAACATTATAGCCTCTAGCTAGATATACTTAGAGAGTCTATCTATAATAACCATAAGGAACCGTAGGTTATCTAGGTATTAAGCTAGTAGGTTTATTATGAAGTTAATAAAGATTTATAACTAGTAATAATCCGGTAAGGGAATTGGTTTTAGTAAGCCTTATTTTAGTTAGTAGCTTCTCTACCCCTTATAATAGTGGTAGTTCCTTATAAACTAAGTAATGCTTTATAATATACTATTCTAGTAAAAGTCCTTTTAAAGCGTCTTAAAGGTTATATTATAGCTAGGGTAGCCTAGCAAGGGTAAATTATATACTTACTAGGTTAAAGTTATAGTAAGGGGTTCCTAAGTAAGGATCTAAGTCTAGCCCTAGAACTAAAGCATGCCTTTAGCACTAATCTAATAATCCGCTATTTACTCCCTTATATTAGCAGCCTCTAGAAACTTCTAGGCCCCTGCCCTAACTACGTTAAGATATATCTTATAAGTTATATTATAAACTAAGGATTAGTCCTATAAAGATTAGAGATGCTTATCTATAAATATTATTACTCTAGTTAGTAGGCCTATAGGCATAGCTATAGTATCCCCTATACTACTATTTCCTAATAATAAGATAGGGCTTATACTAGAGCTTAGGATGGTTTGTTTATAATAGTATTAGGCTAGCCTTATTGCTAAACGTATAATTAGCTCCTCTAGTTCCCCCTTATATGCCTTCTCCTAGAAGCGTCTTAATAGCGCGTCTAGCCTTACTGCCTATAGTCTAGGCCTATATTATAAGTTAAAGTTAAATAGCGCTAGTATCTCTGCCTATCTTGCCTATTATTCTAATATCTCCCTTAGCGTAGTAAAATATTCTAAGTTCTTATAGTCTATAAGTATTATAAATAGCTTGCTAATACTATATAACTCCGCTAACTATACCTTTAGATAGGATATAATTACTAATAGCTCCTTATTATATATAGTGTAGTTCTGTTAAGCTAGCTATAGGCAAGCGGAATAGTAAGCTACTAGGTATAATATGCCCTTATTATTAAACTAGGAGAGATATCCCCTTAGTGCTATTCCTAAACAGTCTGCCTTAACCACTATATCCTTATTAAGGTCCTATTATATTAAGATAGGGTATAATATAAAGGCTAATTTTAGGGTCTTAAAAGCTATATTATATTTATCTATCTACTAGAAAGGAACCCCTTTCTTTATAAGGTTAATTAAAGGGCCTATGATTATTAAGAAATATAGTATAAAATCTTAATAAAAGTTAGCAAATCTAAGAAAACCTTAAACTCCCTAGACCCTTATTAGTACCTTCTAGTCCTAAATCATAGTAATCTTCTCCTTATCTAGGCAAATCTCCTTTCCTATATAAATAATAAACCCTAGGTACTTAACTTCCTTTATTATAAAAACGCATTTCTTTATATTTAGGTTTAGCCCTACTTACTATAATCTTATTAATACTACTTAGACCTTTTATATATAGTCTTTTTAAGACCCTTCTAAGTAGACTAAGATATTATTAAGATAAGCAGTTATATAGTCCCCTAGTATTCTGCTAAGCACCCTATTAATATATCTCTAAAAGGTGGTAGGCATGCTAGCTAGACTAAAGGGGTATATAAGCTACTTAAATAACCTAAAACGCGTCTAGAAGGCTATCTAGTATTCTTTGCCCTTAGCAATACAGATATAGTAAAACGCTGCTTATATATTAAGCTTTATAAATCACTTTGCCTCTAATAATAACTATAGTATCTCCTTTACTAGAGGTAATAGGTAATAGTCCTATTCTATAATCTTATTAAGGGCTTAATAGTCTATATAAAACCACTAGCCTTCTCCTAGCTTCTTTACTAATAGGACTAGGGCTACTGCTAAAGAGAAGCTAGCCTATATCTAGCCCTTATCTATTAAGTCTATTACTTACTTCCGAATTTTAAGAAGATAATGTTAGGGTATGTTATATAATAGTGCCTATAGAAGCTCTAGTTTAGTCCTATCTAGATTACGTTTTAATTAAATATAGTAATCTAATTATCTCTAGTGTAGTGATAAGGCATTCGCTTTACTCTCTAGGAAAAGATCTATAAAATCCTATAACATGCTTAGCAAAGAGAATAATAGGTCTTACTCTATAACCTCTAGTGTTATATCTATCTATAGGATTGCTATGATTTCTTATAGGCTAGTGGTATAAAGCTAGATATATTCTTTCTATTTCTTTACGCGCTATACTATGCCTATAAAGGTAAAGCCTAGGATAGATATTGTTAGCTATTCTACCTTCCTATTAGCTAATGCTTAAACTTATAGGTTATTAGCTAATCCTACGTAAAGCTAGTAACATACTATATCTAAGTTAATCTTATTTTACTCTATCTATAGTATCCCTAAGATAAGCTGCCTTATTAACCTAGGGATTATATAGGTAACTATAGGTGTTTCCTATCTATCTAAATCCACTTAAAAACGGATAATATATGTTATATATAACCTTTTCTTATAGCTCTCTTTTCCCTCTTACTTTACACTAACTATAGTATAAACTAACCTCTTATTTAAGAGAGGGAGGCATTTTAACTAGAGTTTCTAGATAAGGCGTTTGCTTATAGCGGTATAGTAGTTATAGCCTATGTTAACTAAAGTATTTATAAAGGTAGTCTTATTAATTAAAGTAGGAACTAAAAAGGGTAAAGAATCTATATTAAATTAGATCTATTTAAAGTCCTTATTAGTAATAACTATTTGCTATAAAGCCTCTCTATCTATCCTCCCTATAACCCTAGTTAAATAACTTAATACTAGGGTTTTTCTTTTTCTAATAAGTCTACATTCTCCTCTTCCCTAGAGTCCTCCTTCTCTTCCTTTATATTACATATATTAATAGCTACTTTCCCTTACTAATATCTTAGAGAGAGTATAGGATAGGTATGAATAAAATGCTTCCCTAAGCTATAATATAAACACTTACCCTTATTATAACGTATATTATATATAGCCTAGGTAACCTACTTAGCCCGCTTACCGCTAGCCTTATTACCTAACTTTACCTTATGCTATTATCCTAGTAACTTCCTATGTCCTTTTTAGGCCCTTGCTATATATATAGATTATATGTCTATTATAGGAGTATCCTTATCCTAGGCTAGGGCCTTAGGTATATATACTTGTTTTTATGTATAATTCTTCTCCTCTAAATAATATAACTTAATGTTTAATAAAATGCTATAATAGCAAGCTATTACCGCTAAGTAATCTATTTGTGATATATCCTATCTAATGCTATAGTCCCTTATCTACTTATTAAGTGCTATATATAGCTTAGTAAGCTTTATAGAGTTCTCCTAATCTAATCCCTTAGCTAGCGCTAATTTTTGTTTAAAATAAATATAGAAGTTACTAAATTGTTTATTAGGCTATTATGCTATTTAGTTAAGTTCTATAATTACTAATTCTTACTAATAGGGGTTATTAAATATCTTATTTAAGTAGGTTAAAAATTTTTAGGGATTATAATACACTAAGTACCCTTTTTTAAAAAAGGGAGTAACTTAGGCCTAGACCTTTAGTAATAGATTTTAGTAGATAAAGCACTATTAGTTCTGCTAGGACCTAATAAACCCCCTATCTATGTTAAGCTTATAAGATATAAGGTTTTACTATGCTATAAAAAGGACTCTTTTACTATTAAATAGGGGTCCTATAGGTAAGGGCTTATATTTAACTAATTAGTTAATTAAGTCTAACTTCTACCTATTAGCAAGTTCCTAGATCTATCTTAATTACTAAGCAATAAGCTCCTATAACCTTACTACCTTATTAGTATCTATCCTATCTAGTGGTAGTGGTATGTTTGCTAGCTATTATGTTTCTATAGTAAAGGATAATATATATTAAGAACTAGCCTTAGGGCTACTGCTTATAAGCGTTCTATATAGTAATATTATCCTTATAGGAGAAAAAAGGAACTAAGCTAGAGGTTATATAGGATCTGCCTTTATACCGTTATGTGTGTGTGTTATGCGCGGCTTGCGCATAGCCCTAACCTAGCTGCGCATAGCCCGCGGTCTTTACGCGCCCTTTCCGGATCCGGGATTGACCCGAGACATGACCCGAGCTTCCAAGCTCGAGTCCATAACAGAAGGTCTTATTATAAGAAGTCTATTTACTAACTTTAGCGAAGACTTTAATAGATAGATAAGAGAGGCATTTGTAATTATAGACTAAATAGTTACTAAATACCTCTATAATTTCCTCTTCTTCTATAGCATATATATAAATCTAATAGCCTACTAGAAGACTACCTTAATGCTTAAGGAAGTTATAAATTATAAGGGATTCTATAATTAGTAAGAAGAAGAGATATAGGAAGCTATAAGGAAGTATATACCCTTCTAAAAATACACTATAAAATAAGACTTCCTTAATAACCTTCTACTAATTCCTCTAATTAGGTTAAGATTATAACACTATTAGTAGTATAATTAATAAACCTCTAAATCCTATTAATATTATTCCCCTAGCCTAATACTATTAGGCTAACTAAATAATAATCCTTAGGATAGCCCTTAATAAAGGTATCCTACACTAAGATAGGATATACTACCTCCTATATCTCCTAGAGTACCTTTTCCTCTTAGATAAGTATACTTTTACCTAATATAGCTTATATCTCCCTTAATACCTAGAATATTAAGACTTACCCTAAAGTAAATAATTAATCTTATAAAGCTATATATAAGTAATATTTAATATAGTATAAATAACTATAAGGTCTTTAACTTAAAGTTAATAATCTTCTAGGGGAAATATAAGATACTAGGTATTAGACCCTATAAAGCTAGATATACTCTAGAGGCTATGCTTAAAGGAAAGGCCTTAATATACTATTATAAGTATCTATATAAGCTAAATAATCCCTAAGACCTTAAGACTCTTATTAATTAGATTAAATAAAGGTTTAAGACTAATAATATAAAGCAAAGATATTTCCTTAAGTAATAAAATATAAAGCTATAATAAATTATATAAGAGAACCTAGAGAAGTTAAAACTTAACTACTTTAAAGAACTTATTATAAAGCTTATAAATCTTTAGTAAGTAGTCCTAGATATTACCTAATCTAAAAAAGCGCTTTAGAATTAATTAATCTCTATATACTATAGCATTATAGAATATAGAACTTACCTTATTAACCCTCTTACTAATCTATAATAATTCTATAAATATATAAGGATATTAATCTAAATAACTATAGAAGAGTTAAATAAAAGGCACTAATTCCTATTAATACCTAATATAAAAAAGAAGTACTAAACTAATTAAAAGTATAATAAATATAGTAAGGAAGCCTATTATAAATAATTACGCTCCTAAGGCACTAGAAGTGTTCTATATACTAAGAAATACTATATATATAGTAAAGAAGATTATTAGTTAACTAAATACTTTAAAGAGAAATATAAAAGGGTATATTAATACTTTAAGAACTATTACCTTATAGAACTAATAACCCCTTCCTATAATACTTTCCTTAACTAGTATAAAGGTAAAGAGAATAATAGTATTCCCTTTAAAGAAGATAAGATTTCTACCTATATAATAGAACTTAGATTTAAGGAAGAAGGTAAAGAAAGTAAAATACTTATAAGCTTCTTTATATAAGGTATAACTATTAATAGTTATATAACTATAGAGATTCTTATAAATTAAGTAACTACCTATACCCTTATAAAGAAGGATTTATTTAATCTCTAATAACTAAAGAAAGCTTTAACTACCTTTCTTCTTAAAGACTACTACTCTTTAAATATATTCTAAGGTATAATTCCTAATACTAGGGCTATAGGCTACTTATTAGTAAGGCACCCCTAATTTCTTACTTTATAGCGGTTAATCCCTAAGATCTAGCTTAATAAATCTAGAGCTAGGGAGGTAATAATTAGATTTAGAAGTAGAAAACTTATCCCCTTTATTAGATTAATTAATATACCTACCCCTTTTAGCATTATCCTATTTTATATAATGCCTATAAACACTCCTTTCTTACTATATCTTATAGATATAGATTACCTTAAGATTAACTTCTATATCTCTTAGAATATCCTCTAATAAGGCAATATTAAAGTCCCTATTATATACAAATAGGGATATCTATAGATACTTTTATAAAAAGAAAGATTAATTACTTAAAGCTATTTAACTAAAGTTAAACTACAGCGCTTACATTACTAATTTAGTTACCCTTCTGTCCACTAACTTTATAATATGCTTTCTAAATTAGGCTATAAGGTAGATTACAAAACTATTAGATAATTAATAAGGATTTACCACTAATATTAAATAAATATAAATAACCTATATTACTTTAAATTCACTCTTAAGAATAAATATAACTTTAATTATAAAGTAATTATAGATATTATATATCTTCATAGTAACCACCCTATCCTTTATACTATTAATATAGCTATATTATTTAATATAGCTAGATTTCTGAAGGATATTATAGTAAAAGCAATATAGGAAGCCCTTTAACTATACTAGATTAACACCTACTAAGGTTCTCTAGATTAGATTATAACTAATGCTAGCATAACATTCAGAAGCAAGGACTTCTGCTAATTTATAGCTTTAATATTAATCTTAATTAAAGAAGTCCCTATTAAGGCATACTATAGCATTAGTAAGGTTAAAAGGTATTATAAGCTACTCTAAAAAGCCTATAATATTATCTAATATAAATATCTAATAATGCCTAAAGCTATAGCCCTGTAAATAGCTATAAAAGCCCTTAATAATACTATAGACCTAAATAGTATTATCCTAACCCTCCTAGTCTTTAGCGCTTATCTATAAATAGTTAATAAATCCCCTCTATTACCTAATATTAAGTAAGAAGCCCTTATAGTATAGAAGGTAATAAAAGAGATTAAAAGATTATATACCCTATAAAAAGTTAATAAAGCCCTTACTATAAGAAATAGCCCTAATACCTTACTAACTCTTAAACTCTCACTTACCTTACCTATACTTATATAGTAAGAAAAAGAAAGATAGTAAGGCCTATATAAGCTTCTTATAATAGATAGAGAGAGCTATACCCTTAACCTTTTATAAGGCCCTAAAGTCTTTAGATTAACCTCTATTAAGCCCTATAATAAAGACCCTAATAGGGAGAAGCTATTACTAGAAGGAGGCATTAATCTAGAGGTAATTAAAGGGAAGAACTAAGAGGTATAAATTAAAAATATAATACCTCTAGTTCCCCTAAAGAGAAGGCCTAAAAGACCCTAAAAGAACCCTCTAGTAATTATTAATTAGGTAGATTAATTAGTAAATAACCCTAAGACTTTCCTATTAAGTAAAGAGAAGGTAGACTTTAAGCTTATAATTTAATTATATAGAGAAAGCACTATTATAACCCCTAGTAAACCCTTTAAACTCTTAATAAAAGCTAAGATTAATACTTTAATTAATTAAGGTATATTTAAATTCACTACCTTTAATAAGAGAAAGCACTAAGGGATTTAAATCTTTAATTCCTATATTATTAATAAGGTAAAAGGAAAGATAGGCTAACTATATAAGAAATTAAGGCTTATTATCTAAGGCTTTAGTAATAAAGCAAAGCAAGTAATTCTTACGTAGGCCCTAATAATCTAGAGAGCAAGCCAGTGTCTAATCCTTATAATTACTCCCTCCCTTCTTAGTAAAGGACTTCTTCTATAGATTTAAGACATCACATAGGCGTATATATAATCCTAGACGCTGCTAAATTAAATAATCCTTGCCTAACTCCCTATCTAAATTTGTGATTAATACCCTAAGAACATAATTATAAGAGTTATTAAGCCTCTTTATAGCATTACAGAGGCTAGTACGCATTAGTAGGTAACTTACTATAAGCACTATAAAGAGAATCTCTAGATAATAATATTAAGTTATAATCTATGCTTACTAGTAATATCCGCTAAAAGCCTTTACTTTAGATATATAGGAATATAGACTAATAATACTCTTAGTCTATTAGACAAGAGATTCTTATAGCTAGAAGAAGATTAATTAATTACTGCTAAATTCGCCGCGAAACTAAAGTAATTTATTAAGCCTAATAATCCCCTTATATTTAATAGTAGAATTATTTAACTAACTAATAACACTATTAAGATATAGTAAAAAGGGTAAAGTAATAAGCTTTAATTAATCCCGCTAGAAGAGTTAATAAAGAAGTATATTAAGCAAAGGGCTTAAGGTGCCTATATTGCTTTAATCTGCTAACCTAAGGTAAGCTTTAACCTCTCTATTACTATATAATACTAAGAGCTAACTATTAAGAACATTAAAGAACTTAATTACTATATTAAGTAGCAAATAGATTATCTAGATTAAGGATTAATATTTATACTACTTAATCTTAAAAAGGTAAAGCTCTTTATATTTGTTAATAGATTATTCGCTAATAACTAAGACTTTACCTTATAGCTAGGCTATGTATTAATCCTAGCTAATAAGGAATATAAAGATAATAAGTTTATAGTATAAGGCAATATTATACACTATAGCTTAATAAAGAGTAAGAGAGTTATAAGAAGTGTACTTGCTTTAAAGGTTTATAGTATAGTAGCAGGTATTAACATAGCTTACGCAATTATAATAATACTAAAGATAATCACAGACTAATTAAATCTCCCTATAATCCTAATTATAGTCTATACTAATTCATACTTATTATATAAATGCCTTATTAAGCTTAGGACTATAAAGGAGAAGTAGCTAATAATTAATATTATAGCCCTTTAATAATTATATAAACACTATAAGCTCTATAAGATTAGATAGATTAATAGTAAAGATAACCTAGCGGATATATTTATAAAGGTAATGCTTAATAAGGCCCTAGAGAGGTTTATTATAGGCAATATAGTAATAGTCTAGATAGAAGGATAGGTTACCTATGCGTAAGATTACCTATATAGGTCCTAGACCTAAACTTAGCCCTAAAAGGAGAACAAAATAGTACCTTTATAGGCCTCTAGGGTAATATTACCCTAGAAGGAGAATAAAACAGCGCCCTTATAGGCCCCTAGGGTAATATAGCCCTAGAGAGAGAAAAAAGGGTGCCCTCCTAAGTCTCTATAGTAACATAGCCCTAGAGGGAGGGTAAGATAATACCCTCTAATAAAGGGTGCCTAAGCCCCTAGGATAGTATAGTCCTAGGGGAAAAGAGAAGGGAGCGTAAGGGGGTATAGGGAGGTATAATCTAATATTATACCTATAGGGAAGAGATTATAGGTAACCCTTCCCTAGGAACATGATTTAATATTATATTATAGTTAAATAAAAGGGTAGGGGAAAGGTAACTATAGATACTATAGGTAGCATTACGTAAGAAAGAAGAAAAAGGGATTAGAGAAGCTAGTTATTAAAAACTAGTAGTAAGTAAGGAGAAGGGAAGGATAAGGCCTATACCTATTATTTTTCTTTTATTTATTCCTTCCTTTATATTATATATTTATTTAATCCTTATCTCTTCTCTTCTTAGATTAATATTATATATTAATAATTATATTAAAAAGAAAGAGGTTCTAATATTAGAACAGGTATAATATTAATCGCGGCACATAGCCATAATTACCTAGTAAAACGTTAGGCCATAGAGGCACGCGCACGCGTAACGCAGGGAGCCCCACTTATAGCCCACAAGCCTGCCTTCTAATAGGGCAAGGACCCATAAGTTAGGTGACCCACAAACGCTCTGCGTTTATGGCCACTTTTCATAATCCGGAAAAGCCTCTCTTTTTCCTCTCTCTTTTCGAACAAGATACTAAGCCTAGAATAAAAGAATCATACCTATTCCCTAGGCTATCCAATTAATCCTGACGTTAGGAACCCTGTGATTCCAACAGAAAGGTAACTATTAATACTATAGGTAATATTATATAAGAAAGAAGGAAAAGGGATTAGAGAAGCTAATTATTAAAAACTAGTAGTAAGTAAGGAGAAGGGGAGAATAAGGCCTATACTTATTATTTTTATTTATTTATTCCTTTTTTTATATTATATATTTATTTAATCCTTATCTTTTCTCTTAGATTAATATTATATATTAATAATTATATTAAAAAGAAAGAGGTTCTAATATTAGAATAAGCATAATATTAATCATAGCATATAGCCATAATTACCTAGCAAAACGTTAGGCCATAGGGCTACGCGCGCGCGTAACATAGGGAGCCTTACTTATAGCCTATAAGCCTACTCTCTAATAGGGTAAGGACCTATAAGTTAGGTAACCCACAAACGCTCTGCGTTTATGGCTACTTTTCACGATCTAGAAAAGCCTCTCTTTTCCTCTCTTCTTTCTAACTAGAGACCATGCCTAGAATAGAAGAATCATACCTATTCCCTAGGCTATCTAATTGATCCTAACGTCAGGAACCCTGTGATTCCAACAGTAGATTATAAGGGATTTTAGTAAGAGAGGAATTAAGTATAGGATTAAAAGCAGAGAAAAATTTGTTTAATAATAGTTACTTTTTAACTTCTTCTTTAGGCTATAGTGCTTTTATTTTTTTATTAAGAATATATACTAGTAAGTTAGTAACTTTACTAGATTTATCTTATATAATATAGATATTATATTTATAAAGGATATCTTATAGATTATATACTAAGTATCTAGAAGCATATTTAAAGGTCTTAAGGGTCTAATCTTAGAGATTATCTTAGAAGTTTTCCTAGAGTTTAAGATCTCTATATTATCCGCTATTATAGATATTAATTAGCTAAGTAAGTTAGTTATTAAGTTACTAATCCTTAGTAATCTAAGGATCTAGCTCTTTAGAGCTCCCCTAGTTAGTTATAATAATCTAGAAGTATTTCTAAAGTTATAGCAGTAGGCTAGACTTTTTAGGTCTTTTAGGTCTAGATATTATAGGTATTATGTTTTCTTATATTATGTTTTTTATTAGCTAGTAAGGGGCTAATTTAATCTCTAGTTTAGGAAGGATGCTTCTAGAGCTATAATTCTTAGTTAGTTAATTAGTTTTCTTATAATAGATAATAAGATTAATTCTTCTATATAGAGGTCCTTAATAACTCTAAGATAAAAGGGGTTAATCCCTTAGAAGCCTAATAACTAGAGCTATTAATAATCTTCCTTTAGCATACTTCTATAGTTAGAACCTAAGCTAAACCTAATAGAATTATCTCTTCTTAGTAGTTCCCTAGCTTATCTATAGTTTTTTAACTACTAATTAGTATTAGGAGGTCTTATAAAGGCAAGGGTCTAAGCACTAGTATAATTAGGGTTAAAGTAGTGATAATTATTAATAGATATTTAGATTAATCTAGCTAATAGGCTATGTGGCTAAAGGTGTTAAGGGCATCGTGGGTTACGTGGTTAACTCACTTACGCGATGCACCTAATTATAACGCAGCACTCGCGTTATGCTCCACTTTCCGTGCGCGGCTGGATTTTGACTATTCCGATAGCTATATTAGCTTTTTTTATAGTAACTATTTTCTAATAGTAACTAGGTTATAGTTACTCCTTAACTTAATAACTATAGGTTATCTTTTTTAAATAATTCTCCTTAATTAGACTAATTAGTCTAATTTTTTAATTAGCTTAACTTTATAAGGTACTAATTACCTTACCCTTTCTGTTTTTCCTTTTAACTTATAGTAATAGCTTAATAAATTTATTATAAGTCTATAGTAAGGGACTTATAAATTATAGTAATCTTTATAAATATTAGATTTTTTAATTAGCTAATTTAATTAAATAAGCCCTAATATATAGAAGCTTCTAATTAAATTATCTTAGATTACTCTAAGCCCCTTAAATTCCTATAAGAAAGGTTAATTCCTTCCTTCTTTTTCCCTCTTTTCTTCCCTTCTTTAAGCCTCTTATTAACTTATAAGTCCCTTCCTAGTATAATAGTAGCTATAACACTATTATTATATAATATTTACTAACTCTTTTATAGCTTAAGTTATTATAATATCTAAAGCTACTATACTAGATAAACCTACTATTAAGAATCCTCCTAAGGGGAGGACCTTATAATCTTCTAAGACTATATAAGTTTACTACTTATTTATTAATTTTTTACTATTAACTTAGAGCTAGTTTAACTAAAATTCTATACCTTTATTATACCTAGTAAGTAGCTATATAAAATATAGCGCTAAGGGATAATAATAAAGAAATATAACCTTAATATCTTACTAAGAAGAAACCTAAGCTAACTAAGTATTATTATTCCTTTAGTATAAACTTACTACTAACTTACTACTATCCTTACTAATATTTAGCTTTCTCTAGGTAACTCCTTAAAGTATTTCTACTATACCTATAATAATAAGACTTATATTAAAGTCAGTTAGACCTTAAGAGATTACCTTTTATTTATTACTAACTTATTACTAGTACCCTAGTTAAATTATAAAACTTTATAAATAATTTTAGGATATACTTTATATACTTCTAGAACTATATTACCTTAATAAAGTAAGTTATTTCTTATATATTACTTTACTATTACTAACTTACTATTAGGGGTTTATATAAGCTAAGAAAAAACTTTATAATACTCTTTTAGCTTTAAAAAATACTAATAAATATAGGTAAGCTTACTATATATATCTTATAGCTAAGGCCTTTTAAGAAATAAAGTATAATAAATAAGCTACTTTTTTATAGCTAGTTAATATTATAAACCTAGAAACCTAGATTAAAATTACTAACTACCTTTAATTTATAGCCTATTATAGCCTAATAGTTAGTATTATTAACTTTACTACTTATTCCTTACTAATTTACTACTAGTTTATTTATATATAATTTAATCTCCTTACCTATATTACTCTTATAGAACTTCCTAAGGAGTTATATATTTAGGTATTTAAGGAGAATAAGTCTAAGGATAAGGATATAGTTAATATTACTAAAGAATAGCTACTAGATAGCTATAAGTCTATGCTTTAAATAATAAAATTTATTTTTAAATTATCTAAATTATAATTAAGTAAATTCTTTCCTAATTAAATTATTATAAATCTAATAACTTTTTAAATTTTAATTAAAAATTTAAGTAAGTAGCTAAAAATTTAAGATTTAGCTACTTAGTTACTATGTTGGGAGGTCTCACAGAGGCAAGGGTCTGAGCACTAGTGCAGTCAGGGTCAAAGTGGTGATAATAATTAAATGATGATCTTCTAGCTAACGGGCTACGTGGCCAAAGGTGTTAAGGGCATCGTGGGTCACGTGATTGACCCACTTGCGCGATGCACCCAATCACAGCGTAGCACTTGCGTTATGCTCTACTTTCTGTGCGCGGCTGGATTTAACTATTCTAATATTAGCAGTTTTCTCTTTTAAAGGAAAGTGGGGAAAAGTGAAGAGAGAGTGGATATAAAAGTGGGGATAAAAGAAGAGATCCGTGACTCTTATTGGTTGGTTGTAATTCGAAGAAAGAGAGTTAGAAGAGGATTAAAGGAAAAAGATATAAGAGAGATTAGAAGCTCTAAAAGCTTTAAAAACGCAATAAAATCAAGTTAAGCAAAAATGAACACAAGTGGATCCCGTTAATCAAATCCAAGTCTCTTATTAGTCTAGCTGCAAGTTCTCCTAGACCCTAGACTTTTCGTCTAGCTTATTAGGTCTTAGGCCTCTTTACCTAGCCTTTAACCCGGATTATGGCTTTGTTTAAATTAATAAAGGTCTTAAGAGCTTTGTTCGGCAATGCCTTTATCATCGCATTGGCGGGGTTGTCATTGCCATTGATCCATCGGACTTCGTAGATCTCGCGACGCTTGTATGATTATTGGAGGGCTATGATGTTAATTATTAGTCGTTTTTCCTTTGTTATGCCTAGCTTTATAAGGCATTTATATAATAAAAAAGAATCTGTATAGATAATCATTGGGATCTGATTGATTCTTAACCGATCTGTGATTATATTAAGGGTCGTGGTAATTGTATAGGCCACATTAGCACCTTGAACTATTGCGTATAATTCGGAAGCAAGAGCGCTACGAGTTACACGCTTGCTCTTTATTAAGCTATACGTAATAATGTTGCCTTATATCGTAAAAACGTTCTCTTTTTCTTCCTCGTTGCTAATAATGATAATGAATCTAATCTAGGAACTTAGATCTTTGTTATTAGCAAGAGATCCATCTATAAACACGAATAGCTTTGCTTTCTTAAGGACTAGAGGGATATAACAGATCCCTTATTGTTATTATTAGATCTACTATTTGAGTCTTTTATTTAATCGGTTTATATTATTGTTTATAGGGTCTTAGTGTTATGCCGCAATTAAAAGGTTATATAAAGCCTCTGGTTAATAGATAGTTATAATATAGCTTCCATAAGCTCTTTATTTAACATAATCCTGCTTCACGGTCAGTGATTTAAGGTTAATACTCTTAATCTTTTTGCTTTGCCCTTTTTAACGTAAATCCATAGTATTATTAGCATTCAAAGAAAGGATATAGCTATTAAAGATAAGGGAATTCTTAGCTAAAAGAATTTGCTTTAGCTTCGCTATGAATTCCGCTTTCTAAAGCTCTCTTTCTTCTTATTAGAAGAAATCTTAATCACTAAGGCCTAGAGTATTATCCGTTTGCATTCTAACCACTCCAAAGAGGTTATTATCACTTACGTTAGTTATTAGCAAGCATAGGTTATACATTAAGGTTATTATCTAAAGCTTCTCTTTGTGATAACGGAAGTAGGTTACCTACTAATAGGTTCCTGCTTCTGCAATTCTATACAATAGCTTAATAACTTCTATTATCGTGCTATTAGGGAATAAATAAGCTATTTATTTAGGTAGAGCAGTAATAATAAGTCTGCTAAGTAGCGTGTTCGATTAAACGTACGCTTACGTAATGTCTTATATCTATAGGAAAATTCCTCTGGATCTTAATAATAGTGCTAACGCTATAATTAATTATTAGCTTGCTCTTTGTATCATTAGGGATTGAGTTAAGATTAGCTCTTTGCCCTTGTTATTATGCCCTTAGATAACAAGTCATGATTTCTTATAGGGCGCTGCTATCCCTTTGCCTTTGATTTCTCTCACTATATAAGATTTAAAAAGTCTCTTAGTGCTGTGCTTTATGGGATCGAATATTGTGAATTTAAAAACATCACGCGCTTATAAGGCATTGATTTTAGCTTAATTAGACTGCTTAAAGGGCTTGCCAGGGGTTATTATCTTCCCTTCTTAACGTAACTAAAGGGCTAGATTCCAGTTAGCTTCTTCTTTTATAGTAAGAAACGCTTCTTAGAGTATTCCTATAGCTATAAGCTTCTTAATTAAGGCATCTTCTTAATCTTTATTTACAGTAAATAACGCCGGATTATTTATATTAGATTTATAACTAGTAGTGTGAATTTCTTTACGGTTAGAAAGTAAGAATTAAACTATTAACTTCTTTCTTAGTCTCCCTTACTTCCTCTTAGCTTATAGAGCCTCTTTTTCTTTAGTAATCTTTTTAATAGCTTATATAACTTCCTCTTCCTCTTCTTTAGGCTCTTTTTCACGCTCTTTAGCTAGTTCTTAGGGATTAGTATTATTACAATAGTATAGTTTAACTACTGTTATTTAGAATCTAGTTAGTCTACGTAGCATTTAGAGGATATAGGCTTTATGGTTAATTCTAAGAAGCTTATAAGGGCTATGCTAGCTATCTTTCTCTCTCTAAACGCGTATATCTAATTAAAGCAGAAGTTAGTGCGTTAGCAACGTATCCAGGCCATTACAGGTGTTTAGAGCATTATGAACTTACTGTTTCGCTAGGAATTATTAGACTTTATTAGTAGCTTTTTAGATTAACTTAGCCTATTAAATAATAGATATACTTAGCGGAGACTTATTAGTTATCTGTAGGTATGCTCTAAAGACAAGAAGCGTAGGAATAAGGCTATTTAGTCCTACTGAATTATTTATGGCTTTAATAGCTATTTAAAGGCATTGCTCTTGCGTGAGCTCTTGACCTATTGAGTCCGTGATAATGTTATACGCTCTTTGTAATAGTCTATAATAGCGTTTAACTTTGCTAATACTATTATAAGCTTCTACTAGCACTTTATTAATCTTAATTAATATTAATCATACGTAGTGTTTAAATTCTAATAAAGTAAAGTTCTTTCTAGCATTGTAAACGATCTAATCTAGAGGACTAAGGTATGTATTAATCTAACATTCACGTAGAGCGTTCCAAATATCACAAGCCTTCTGCTTGTTAGGATTAAGGAATTGTATAGCTTAGAACGAAGTTACTAAATTAACCATATAAAGCACTAGTCAATTGTCAATTTAAACGATGTTAATAATGATCTTGTAGTTAAATTCATGGTTATCTTTGATAGTGAACCTAAATCTGCCTAGAGCTCTTCCGTTTAATTAACAGTAGTGGCAAATCTTAGTTAACTTCTTAATAGCTCTTCTTTTAACCTTATAACTAGCTCTTTAAAGCAGTCTTATAAGTTATTTAACTAATGGATGACCGAATTAACAATGTAATTAACGAATTTCCATCTCTAATAGATAGAATGCAATTATTTCTTCAGCTTCTAGAATCCACTAAGGATATCCCTATCTTCTTATGATTAGCACGGTTTTCTTGCCTTAAATTAGTAGATTCCTTAAGTTATCTAACTTAACGCCTATTCTATCTATATTAGTGATTAAGAAAAGGAAAGGTATTGCAGTCTTAACCACATAGAAGGGTATCATGCCTAATTCAGTAGGTACGTTTATCATGCCTTGTGTTTTTGCTAATCTAGCACCGAATTTAATCTCTGCTTTAGTGCTTAGCTTAATCTTTAGCAATAGCATTAGCTTTATTAATGCCTGTGATTATTTAAGTCTAACCATTAACAATCCTAAAGCTCCTATATTTAGCAAGATACCTCTAAAGACCTCGTCAGAGTAACGTTCCTCTAAAACAAAGGTTATGCTTTAATCCTTATATAGATTATGCTTTAGATAGGCATATTTAAAGGCTTAATCTCATAAGGTTACGATTACCTTATCGTTACTTGGTTAAGGCCCTGTGGTGAAGAATTGTGTAATGCTAAGTTAATTAAACTTTAACGTTAACGCTATTAGTTCACTAGCATTATCACTATCTTCTTCTTTATTAGCCTTAACATAGATTTCTACTATTTTCCAGGCCTTATTATTATACTTATTATCCTTTTTAATTCCTTAACCTTCTTAAGCTTTATACGCTATAAGGTATGCTTAGAATTTTCCTTCTATTAGAGGCGTTTAATGCTTCTTACTCTTCTACTAACGTTCTTTTGCCTATTAGCGCTCTTTTTCTAAGTGATTCGTTAACCAGCAGCCGCTTTTATTACAGACATGGTATCTTCCGCTATTATAGCATTAATAATAATAGCTATAGCTTTTACCGCAACCTCTTTAATTATATAGTTAATTATAGTAGCGGTCTATGAATATTATTTTATAATCTTTACGCTCTTTGTTCTACTAATAGAATTAAACCGCTAATTTATTAGCTTTAGCAATCAAGATTAACTTATAAAGATCCCCTACAAGCCCTTTAAAACCAGGCGAATAATTATATTTAGCTTGCCTGCACTCTAGTACACTAGAGATCGTACTTAAGGTTTGATAATAGAGCTCTATATTAACTGTTAAGGGTAGAAATAACCCTCTATAAACTCTTTTAAGTGTAGTTAATAGGATCTTAAGGCATTCTAGCTTAGTTTTATTAGGGTTCTAGGTAATAATTACCTTTAGCGTTATATTATTCCATTTATAGTAGTAGAATTACTAGTTACTTTCTGTTTCAAAGCGTTAACGGATATCATTAATCATCTGCTTATAGGAGAGGTTCCTATTCGTTAGATAATCAAGAAAGTATTGCTTAGCATTACCTATAAGCATAATTAGAAGGGCTTTGTAGAGGTATTCCCACAGAAGATTAAGCCTATTACATTTATTCTAAAAGAGATTAATCTTTAGCGTAAGAAAGTCATATATCTTTCCACTATAATAATTATTATCTTTATAGGTCTTCGTAAGCTTAGTAATCTTCCTAACAATCTAATCCTCTTATTACAAAGCTAATAGTAGTGTAAATGGTAGTGTTTCTTAAGGTTATAAAGGAGTGTTAACTTCTAATAGCAGTTGCCTTAAAGGTGGATTATAAGGGATTTTAGCAAGGGGGGAATTAAGTATAGGATTAAGGGCAGAGAAAAATTTATTTAATAATAGTTACTTTTTAACTTCTTCTTTAGGCTATAGTACTTTTATTTCTTTGTTAAGAACGTGTACTAGCAAGTCAGTAACTTTACTAGATTTATCTTGTATAACGTAAACGCTATGTTCACAAAGGATATCTCGCAAATCGCGCACTAAGTGTCTTAAGGCGCGTTTAAAGGTCTTAAGGGTCTAATCTTAGAGATTGTCTTAGAAGTTTTCCTAGAGCTTAAGATCTCTATATTATCCGCTATTATAGATATTAATTAGCCAAGCAAGTCAGTCATTAAGTTACTAATCCTCAGCGATCTAAGGATCTGGCTCTTTAGAGCTCCCCTAGTTAGTTATAATAATCTAGAAGTGTTTCTAAAGTTATAGCGGCAGGCTAGACTTTTTAGGTCTTTTAGGTCTAGATATCGTAGGTATTATATTTTCTTGCGTTGCGTTTTTCGTTAGCTAGTAAGGGGCTAATTTAATCTCTAGTTTAGGAAGAATACTTCTAGAGCTATAATTCCTGGTTAGTCGATTGGTTTTCTTGTGATAGACGATAAGATTGATTCTTCTATACGAAGGTCCTTAATAACTCTAAGATAGAAGGGGTTAATCCCTTAGAAGCCTAATAACTAGAGCTATTAACGATCTTCCTTTAGCACACTTCTGTAGTTAGAACCTAAGCTAAACCTAATAGAATTGTCTCTTCTCAGTAGTTCCCTAGCTTATCTATGGTTTTTCAACCACTAATCAGTGTTAGGAGGTCTCACAGAGGCAAGGGTCTAAGCACTAGTGCAGTCAGGGTCAAAGTAGTGATAATAATTAAATAATAATCTTCTAGCTAACGGGCTACGTGGCCAAAGGTGTTAAGGGCATCGTGGGTCACGTGATTGACCCACTTACGCGATGCACCCAATCACAGCGCAGCACTTGCGTTATGCTCCACTTTCCGTGCGCGGCTGGATTTGACTATTCCGACATACTACTTATAATCTTTAATAATTTCTTTTATTATAAAGTCTCTTTATAATACTTATAAATTCTCTAAATTATTATAATTCTTCTATTTAACTAAATATTTATACTATTTTCTATTATATTTATAAGTAATAATTTGTTTAACTTTAAATTCCTCTTAATCCTCTTTAATATTATCTTATAGTAAGGTTATATTAAGTATATAACTTAGATCCCTTTTAAAGGTTTTAAGCTTATAATATTAAAAATATTATATAAGTATATTCCTTTAGGTAGTTTTAATTAATAAGCTAAGCTATAATAGCTAACTTCTTTTTTAATTCTATAGGGTCCTAAATACTTTATAGCTAGCTTTTAGCTAAGGTATTATAGGTTAATATTTTTTATTAAGAGTAAGATATAGTTACCTATATTAAACTTTATTAGCATTCTCTTCTAATTATAATATTTCTTTTACTAAGCTTATAAGTTACTTAGTAGCTACTTAATCTTAGAGTGCTTATATCTTAATTCTAAGACTTTATTTTCTACTTAGTTATTTATTATTAGAATTAGTATAATTACTTAATCTAGTCCCCTTAGGTTATACCCTTATAGTGCTTTTATAAGTATATAACTATAACTTATATATATACTTATATTATAAGTAAACTATACTATTAGGAAATAATTAACCTAATTAGTTTACTCTATATATATAAATGCTCTTAAATAGTGCTCTAAAACTTAATTTAAGCATTTAGTCTAACTATTTATTTATAGATAAAATATAGTGCTTAGTTATTACTTTATTACTAAGAGATAGTAGAATATTCTCTAAAATCTACTAGTAAATATTAAACCTTAGTTTATAATAATACCTTTTAGAGCTTTATAATCTTTAAAAATATATTCTAAAAAAACTAATACTAGGCTATTACTAGTTAATTATATAAATATAGGTATATAAATACTATACTTTATAAATTAATTAACTATTACTAAGATTATATTATAAGTTTTATTTTACTAATCCTTAACTAGTAGAAGTCTAGTAATAAAGTCTATTAATAATTCTTAAAAGGGATAATCTAGCACTAGTAGTATAGCTAGCTTACTATAAGGCTTATATATTCTTAGTTTTAATACTTAATAACTAATATAAGTATATATATATATCTTAATATCTTTTTTTATTCTAGGCTAAAAGTATTAATTAATAACTTAATAAAGAGTTCTAGTAACCCCCTAATACCTAGCTATAAGGTTATTATAGATTAGTAATAAGATTTTCTTTCTTATTCCTTATAGAATAAAAACTTAATTCTTAAATATTAATAGCTTAGAGAGTCTTATAGACTATATTTATAATGAGCGTTGCTATTCGGAGCTGTGTTTTCTTGCTCACCGGCGCTATACCCACATAAAAATTTGTCCTAGCTGCATTTGGTTAAGCGACTTGATTACCATACCCTCCTATAGAAAATACACGTAATCTTATGGAATTAGACCCCGCACTCTAAAATGCATTATAATATAAGTAGATTTTTTAATTTAACGCGTATAAGGCTTGCGAATTTGCTTAAAAACGCGATTTCTAGTGTTTTCTTTAATTATATATACTTTAGCTAGCCTAACTAATTCTTCTAGCCTCTCTGACTAGCTTAGTAATTAATAGTCTTATTAGATAACGTATTAGATAATGATAGTAGTAAGTATCTTATAGCTTATCTTACTACTAATTATAATTGCGTTATAGTTATATATAAAGGTAATATCCCTTATAACCCTTTTTAAGCTTAAGGTCTCCCTTAAGGCCTTTCTTATAATATCTGTAATAATACTTTAACTTCTACCTATGTTCTTATATGCCTTATACTTAAATTTAGTCTTCTAGAGCCTCTTAAGCCTTAAGTTAATAGTAGCTGTGGTTAAAGCGGTAAATTAGATACTATAGGGCCTTATAAAAGGCTTTTAATAGAGAGTTAAGATACTATAGGTTAGAATTAGTTAGTTTTTGTATTCTAAGGGTGCCTATAGTAGTAGTTAATAATAAGGGGGTCTTAAATTTAAAGCATTAGATTATTAGAAGGCTAGTAATAAAGATTAGATAATCACTATATATAATTTATATATAAGGTTAATTGCTAGTATACTAGAGAGCTTTATAGCTACTAGTGATAATAAATATTATGCTTTATAAGCTACTAGCGTTATTTAATTTAATTAGTAATAATATAGGTGTAGGGAAGTAGATATTACTATTAAAATTAATAGGGCTACTTATAGGGAGGAAGTAAATGCGGCCTTAACTATAAATGCTTAAGGAGGTTAAACTATTAAAGAAGAAGATTAATAGTAGAGAAGGTAATCTTAGTGAATAGCTTACTAAGCTAATCCCTTCTAAGATAATACTTCTTCTGCCTTGTTTTATCCTTTGTAATTAGGCTTATATATCTATTATATATATCCTTTAGCATATAAATTACTATAAGGAAAAGATAAAGAAGATTACTAATACCTATAATAATATAGGACTTTAGATTCTAATAAGATAATTTAGTTAGGCTATTAGTATATTACCTAAAATTATAATAGAATAATATAAAATAAAGCGCCTACTGCTTATACTAAGGTAGCTACTAGTCTCTTATATACTTAAGGATATCCTTTTACTATAGATTATATATATCCTTTATACTCTGCTAAATAGTATTAAAAGAAGTAGCTTTGCTTTTATATATTAGTAGCTTAAATGCCTTAAAAAGCCCTATAGGGCTATTATTAAAGGCATTTTAATTAGCATTATTAAGGTCTATAGAAGAGGGTTTAGTGCCTTTAATATCCTTTTAATTATAAAGAATTTAAGCTTAAATCCTTATAAGGATATGCTATATATAGAGCTATTGCTATGCTATATATAGAGCTATTGCTATGCTTTAGGAAAGATTATCTAAAGGGTGTTTTTTAAGGTAGTCTTATAGTCTATAATAATAATATAAGGGTAGGGAATAAGGAATTAATTATAGACCTTATTAAATATTATAAGTAGCTACTTATAGCTTTCCTCTATTTCTAATAATAGAAGCCTAAAGCTAAGGTTTATAACTATACTCTAATTTATAATAGTAGTAATTGCTATTATATAAAGCCTAAAGCTATTTATTTTATATATATTATTAATGCTAATAATATAGGAGTAAATCTTCTATTTATTAATGTATTTATAGGTAGTCTAGAAGGCTAATTATAGCTAATTATTAGGGTTTAGATTAATCCTATAAGGGTAGCCACTATTAATTAAAGACTATATAAATCACTATATACCTATAAGCCTATTAAGAGCTTTAATTTAGAGCTATTAATAGTTATTATAGATATCTTTAATTATAGCTACTATATTAGGGAATTTAATTTAAAGTAATTAGCAGGCCTTGCGGGTAGGAATGCCTTATAGTTATATAATCTCTTTAAGCAATGCCCTATAAGCTAGTGTATACTAGTAATAGAGAGTGTAACTATTAGTGCTAATAGATTAAGGGTAGTTATAATCTATAACCTTAATAGTGTATAGCTAAGTGTTATTTATTCTTATACTATATTTTACCTAGAGCTTAAATAGGTAATTATAGAGCTAGGTGCTTATTATATAAATGCCTTAAGATTTAGAAGGTCTTTGCTTACTATGGTTATAATAGATTAGAATAGTTACTATAGTATAAGTCCTATAGATAAGTTAATAATTACTACTAGACTTCCTAGTAAAGGTATAGCTATAAGAGTAGCCCTATTATTATAAGAAATTATAGAGATTATTAAAGCTATTAAATTATAGTAAGAGAGGTAGTAATAGGATTAGAATTATTAGGTTACTTTTAATAAGGATATTATACTCTATACTATATAGGATAATAAAATTATTATAAAATTAAATATACTATATAAGATTAGATATTTTAATAATAGAATTTAAAGATTTAGTAATAATATTAATAAATATAGTAGTATTACTAATAAAAGTAGTAATATTAAAGGAAGGAGAATGGTTATAATTAGGAGAATTAGTAGGTAGCCACTATAATATAGCTACCTATAGGTGTAAGGGGCGGTGCCTATAGGTGCTATAGGCAGGGGTAATAGGCCTGTAATTCTAACTATTTTTTTTGCTAGGGAGTGCTATATAAATTTAGTAGCAGGGCGTGGGATATGGGACATGGCCCTATCACCCGGTGGGTACAGCGCCGGTGAGCAAGAAAACACAGCTCCGAATAGCAACGCTTATTTATAATATCTCTAAATTACTGCTTTCTAGTAATAACCTCTTCTTTATAATAAAGGCATTCCTTTATTATATATCTAATAATGTTAGAATCACAGGGTTCCTAACGTCAGGATCAATTGGATAGCCTAGGGAATAGGTATGATTCTTCTATTCTAGGCTTAGTATCTAATTAGAAAGAAGAGAGGAAAAAGAGAGGCTTTTCCGGATTGTGAAAAGTGGCTATAAACGCAGAGCGTTTATGGGTTACCTAACTTATAGGTCCTTACCCTATTAGAGGGCAGGCTTATAGGCTATAAGTAGGGCTCCCTGTGTTACGCGTGTGTGTAGCCCTATGGCCTAACGTTTTGCTAGGTAATTATAGCTATATGCTATGATTAATATTATGCTTATTCTAATATTAGAATCTCTTTCTTTTTAATATAATTATTAATATATAATATTAATCTAAGAAGAGAAGAGATAAGGATTAAATAAATATATAATATAAAGGAAGGAATAAATAAATAAAAATAATAGGCATAGGCCTTATCCTCCCCTTCTCCTTACTTACTACTAGTTTTTAATAACTAGCTTCTCTAATTCCCTTTCCTTCTTTCTTATATAATACTACCTATAGTATTTATAGTTACTTTTCCCTTACCCCTTTATTTAACTATAATATAATATTAAATTATATTCCTAAGGAAGGATTACCTATAATCTTTTCCCCTATAGGTATAATATTAGATTATACCTCTTTATACTCCCTTATACTCCCTTTTCTTTCCCCTAGAACTATACTATCCTAGAGGCTTAAGCACTCTTTATTAAAGGGTATTATCTTACCCTTTCTCTAGGGCTATATTACTATAAAGACTTAGGAGAGTATTCTTTTTCCTTCCTCTAAGGCTATCTTACCTTAGGGGCCTATAAGGGCATTATTTTATTCTCCTTCTAAGGTAATATTACCCTAGAGGCCTATAAAGATACTATTTTATTCTCTTTCTAGGGCTAAGTTTAGTTCTAGGACCTATATAGGTAACCTTATATATAGGTAACCTATCCTTCTATTTAGACTATTACTATATTACCTATAATAAACCTCTCTAAGGCCTTATTAAGTATTACCTTTATAAATATATTTACTAGGTTATCTTTACTATTAATCTATTTAATCTTATAGAGCTTATAGTATTTATATAATTATTAAAGGGCTATAATATTAATTATTAGCTACTTCTCCTTTATAGTCCTAAGCTTAATAAGGTATTTATATAATAAGTATAAATTAGTATAGATTATAATTAGGATTATAAGGAGATTTAGTTAGTCTATAATTATCTTTAGCATTATTATAATTATATAAGCTATATTAACGCTTACTACTATACTATAGACCTCTAAAGTAAGTATACTTCTTATAACTCTCTTACTCTTTATTAAGCTATAGTATATAATATTACCTTATACTATAAACTTACTATCTTTATATTCCTTATTAGCTAGGATTAATATATAGCCTAGCTATAAGGTAAAGTCTTAGTTATTAGCGAATAATCTATTAATAAATATAAAGAGCTTTGCCTTTATAAGATTAAGTAGTATAAATATTAATCCTTAATCTAGATAATCTATTTACTACTTAATATAGTAATTAAGTTCTTTAATATTCTTAATAGTTAGCTCTTAGTATTATATAGTAATAGAGAGGTTAAAGCTTACCTTAGGTTAGTAGATTAAAGCAATATAGGTACCTTAAGCTCTTTGCTTAATATACTTTTTTATTAACTCTTCTAGTAAGATTAATTAAAGCTTATTACTTTACCCTTTCTACCGTATCTTAATAGTATTATTAGTTAGTTAAATAATTCTACTATTAAATATAAAGGGATTATTAGGCTTAATAAATTGCTTTAGTTTTATAGCGAATTTAGCAGTAATTAATTAATCTTCTTCTAGCTATAAGAATCTCTTATCTAATAGACTAAGAGTATTATTAGTCTATATTCCTATATATCTAAAGTAAAGGCTCTTAGCGGATATTACTAGTAAGCATAGATTATAACTTAATGTTATTATCTAGAGATTCTCTCTATAGTGCTTATAGTAAGTTATCTACTAATACATACTAGCCTTTATAATGCTATAAAGAGGCTTAATAACTCTTATAATTATATTCTTAGGGTGTTAATCACAAATTTAGATAGGGAGTTAGGTAAGGATTATTTAATTTAGTAGTATCTAAGATTATATATATACCTATATAATATCTTAAATCTATAAAAGAAGTCCTTTACTAAGAAGAGAGGGAGTAATTATAAGGATTAAACACTAGCTTACTCTCTAGATTATTAGGGCTTATATAAGAATTACTTGCTTTGCTTTATTACTAAAGCCTTAGATAATAAGCCTTAATTTCTTATATAGTTAGCTTATCTTTCCTTTTACCTTATTAATAATATAGGATTTAAAGATTTAAATCCCTTAGTGCTTTCTCTTATTAAAGGTAGTAAATTTAAATATACCTTAATTAATTAAAGTATTAATCTTAGCTTTTATTAAGAGTTTAAAGGGTTTACTAGGGGTTATAATAGTGCCTTCTCTATATAATAAAACTATAAGCTTAAAGTCTGCCTTCTCTTTACTTAATAGGAAAATCTTAGGGTTATTTACTAATTAATCTACCTAATTAATAATTACTAGAGGGTTCTTTTAGGGTCTTTTAGGCCTTCTCTTTAGGGGAACTAGAGGTACTATATTTTTAATTTATATCTCTTAGTCCTCCCCCTTAATTACCTCTAGATTAATACCTCCTTTTAGTAATAGCTTCTTCTTATTAAGGTCTTTATTATAGGGCTTAATAAAGGTTAATCTAAAGACTTTAGGGCCTTATAGAAGGTTAAGAGTATAGCTCTCTCTATCTATTATAAGGAGCTTATATAGGCCTTACTATCCTTCTTTTTCTTACTATATAAGTATAGGTAAGGTAAGTAAGAGTTTAAGAGTTAGTAAGGTATTAGGGCTATTTCTTTTAGTAAGGGCTTTATTAACTTTTTATAGGGTATATAATCTTTTAATCTCTTTTATTACCTTCTATACTATAAGGGCTTATTGCTTAATATTAAGTAATAAAGGGAATTTATTAACTATTTATAGATAAGCACTAAAGACTAAGAGGGTTAGGATAATACTATTTAGGCCTATAGTGTTATTAAGGGCTTTTATAGCTATTTATAAGGCTATAGCTTTAGGTATTATTAGATATTTACGTTAGATAATATTATAGGCTTTTTAGAGTAGCTTATCATACTTTTTAACCTTACTAATGCTATAGTATACCTTAATAAGGACTTCTTTAATTAAGATTAATATTAAAGCTATAAATTAGTAGAATTCCTTGCTTCTAAATATTATACTAGCATTAGTTATAATCTAATCTAGAGGACCTTAGTAAGTGTTAATCTAGTATAGTTAAAGGGCTTCCTATATTGCTTTTGCTATAATATCCTTAAGAAATCTAGCTATATTAAATAATATAGCTATATTAATAGCGTAAAGGATAGGGTGGTTACTATTAAGATATATAATATCTATAATTACTTTATAATTAAAGTTATATTTATCCTTAAGAGTAAATTTAAAGTAATATAGGTTATCTATATTTATTTAATATTAGTAGCAGATCCTTATTAATTATATAATGATTTTATAATTTACCTTATTGTTACGGTGCAGCCCCACAGGGGCCATCGCGGGTGTCAAGCGCGCACCATACGGGTGGATTGCCCGATCCAATTGCGCCATAGGCAGCCAAGGCAAAAGGATACGTATTGAACAAGTCAACATTCACTTGTTCAATTGACACCTATATTGCTAGGTCTAGGCAAAGCCTAGATTATCACACTTATAGCCTAATTTAGAAAGCATATTATAAAGTTAGCGGATACAAGGGTAACTAAATTAGCAATATAAGCGCTATAGTTTAACCTTAGTTAAATAGCTCTAAGTAATTAATCTTTCTTTTTGTAAAAGCATCTATAGATATCTCTATTTGCGTATAATAGGGACTTTAATATTACCTTATTAAAGGATATTCTAAGAGATATAGAAGTTAATCTTAAGGTAATCTATATTTATAAGATATAGTAAGAAGGGAGTGTTTATAGGTATTATATAAAATAGGATAATACTAAAAGGGGTAGGCATATTAATTAATCTAATAAAGGGGATTAGTTTTTCACTTCTAAATCTAATTATTACCTCCCTAGCTCTAGATTTATTAAGCTAGATCTTAGGGATTAATCGCTATAAAGTAAGAAATTAGGGGTGCCTTACTATTAAGTAGCCTATAGCCCTAGTATTAGGAATTATACCTTAGAATATACCTAAAGAGTAGTATTCTTTAAGAAGAAAGGTAGTTAGAGCTTCCTTTAGTTATTAGAGATTAAATAAATCCTTCTTTATAAGAGTATAGGTAGCTGCTTAATTTATAAGAATCTCTATAGTTATATAACTATTAATAGTTATACCTTATATAAAGAAGCTTATAGGTATTTTACTTTCTTTACCTTCTTCCTTAAATCTAAGTTTTATTATATAGGTAGAAATCTTATTTTCTTTAGAGGGAATACTATTATTCTCTTTACCTTTATACTAGTTAAGAAAGGCACTATAGGAAGGGGTTATTAGTTCTATAAGATAGTGGTTCTTAAAGTATTAATATACCCTTTTACATTCCTTTTTAGAGTGTTTAGTTAACTAATAACCTTCTTTACTATATATATAGTATTTCTTAGTATATAGAACACTTCTAGTGCCTTAGGAGCGTAATTATTTATAATAGGCTTCCTTACTATATCTATTATACTTTTAATTAGTCTAGTACTACTCTTTTATATTAGGTATTAATAGGAATTAGTGCCTTTTATTTAACTTTTCTATAGTTATTTAGATTAATATCCTTATATATTTATAGAATTATTATAGATTAGTAGGAGGGTTAATAAGGTAAGTTCTATATTTTATAATACTATAGTATATAGAGATTAATTAATTCTAAAGCGCTTTTTTAGATTAGGTAATATCTAGGACTGCTTACTAAAGATTTATAAGCTTTATAATAAGTTCTTTAAAGTAGTTAAGTTTTAACTTCTCTAGGTTCTCTTATATAATTTATTATAGCTTTATATTTTACTACTTAAGAAAATATCTTTACTTTATATTATTAGTCTTAAACCTTTATTTAATCTAATTAATAAGAGTCTTAAGATCTTAGGGATTATTTAGCTTATATAGATATTTATAATAGTATATTAGGGCCTTTCCTTTAAGCATAGCCTCTAGAGCATATCTAGCTTTATAGGGTCTACTACCTAGTATCTTATATTTCCCCTAGAAGATTATTAACTTTAAGTTAAAGACCTTATAGTTATTTACGCTATATTAAATATTACTTATGTATAGCTTTATAAGATTAATTATTTACTTTAGGGTAGGTCTTAATATTCTAGGCATTAAGGGAGATATAAGCTATATTAGGTAAAAGTGTGCTTATCTAAGGGGAAAAGGTACTTTAGGAGATATAGGAGATAGTATATCCTATCTTAGTGTAAGATACCTTTATTAAGGGCTATCCTAAGGGTTATTATTTAGTTAGCCTAATAGTATTAGGCTAGGGGAATAATATTAATAGGTTTTAGGGGTCTATTAATTATACTACTAATAGTGTTATAATCTTAACCTAATTAGAGGGATTAGTAAAAGGTTATTAAGGAAGTCTTATTTTATAGTGTGTTTTAGAAGTGTATATACTTCCTTATAGCTTCCTATATCTCTTTTTCTTGCTAATTATAGAATCCCTTATAATTCGTAACTTCCTTAAGCATTAAGGTAATCTTCTAGTAGGCTATTAGATCTATATATATGCTATAGAAGAAGAGGAAATTACAGAGAGTATTTAGTAACTATTTAGTCTATAGTTATAAATACCTCTCTTATTTATCTATTAAAGTCTTTACTAAAGTTAGTAAATAGACTTCTTATAATAAGACCTTTTAATTTATAAGTTACTATCTTAATAAGAATATAAGCTATAATAGCTTTAGGGTTATTATATTTATTAAGATTAAATAATTTTACTTATTATAGTGCTTCTTATATAATATAATTATATATCTCTAGTAGGATATATCTTAGAAGGGGGTTATTAACTTATAAACCTTTGCCTTTCTA